>OY728125.1:2027888307-2028513307 GCA_963277665.1 Viscum album
AGAGGTATAAAACAGAGACACTTGGAGAATAACACTCTAAGTATCTTAATAAAAGAGTCTATAAAAGTATAAAGGTTCCATTTTAGACTCAGTGATAAAATACTGGTTGGAGATGATAGAGATAGATTTTAGTTCAATCCGTGCTCTGAAGGAGCACTGAGTTTCATTGGTTGTGATAATGATACAAAGAGTAGTGTGGTAGTGGTGGATCTTGTTCCTTAGGTATCACCAAGAGTCGAATGTCTTGTGGGAGAAGTTTAGGGACTAGTTCTAAGTAGAGTTTCTTTCTTAGACCATGAATATGGATAGTCTCAAGGAGCTTTTTACCCTTTGATAGGGGAGTTTTAACATGTGGGATTTTGAGATCCATTTTTGAACCCTTCTATATTATGAATTAGTCCTGTTTCTAGATAAGGAGGTTAGAGAGAGGAATTATGAGAATGATATGCATCTAAATATCTATTTCCAAGTCTCCCCATTTATGTTGTCAACATATCTTGAGGTGATGAAAAGACTAGAGTTAATTGATAGGACATTGGCTAGAACCAAATCATCACGAGAAGAGATTCACCAAGATTCCTAGTGTAGTAGAGATACGGTTTAGAGTTCCTATTTTCCTAGATAAAAAAACTTTTGAATATTCAGGGGTAGGTCCCTGCCCTCATCATATCATTTCTTTGAGTGTGGCGACTGTCAAAAACTTTACAAGGGATGAGACTTGTGTTTTTTGTGTGGAGGCCCAGGATATTAGCGGAGAGAGTTCCAGAACTTTCTAATAAGGCAATGTTCACTAGATGTTATTTTTTAGGTTCCTCTATTTATGAAGTTTCAACTGAGGAAAAATTAGAAAGATGATCTAGTTTAGGATCAATAGAGAGGAGATGGGGTAGTTAGAAGACAAAACCAAGATGTTCCCTATCCTTAGAGATCAGAGTGTGGTCAAGGAGGTTGTTTTCATTAGGGAAATAGAGGTCATGGAGAAGATCATGATAGGATTCATAATCTAGTGTTTCCAATTCTGGGATATCCATACATCATTCAAGGCACCCTTTTTTTATTTTCTACTTGGGTGCATGCATTTTTTGATTTAGGAGATACAAACTCCTTCATATCACCTTCCCGAGTCCATGAATTGGGAGTTGAGGTGGAGAGACTTCCCATTACCTTAGTATTTACTATTCTAGATAGAGGTTGATCTTATCTATATGAAATATGTAGATAATGTGAGCTATATTTGGGGTAGAATAGATCTTAGGGAGACTTCTTATGTTTACAGATACAATAATATGATGTTATCCTTAACATGGACTAACTGTATTCAATGCAGGCTATTATAGATTACTTAAAGAGACAGATTTTGTTCTATGATACTGATATAGAGCCTGTAATGTTCATTTGTAATTGAGACTCTTGGATGGTTTAGAGATGTGTTCCATCTTTATCTTCCTTGATGGATGAACTGATACTGAGTTCATTGAAGGTTTATCCAAAGATGTTTCCCAAGGTTATAGAAGAGTACCTTGATGTTTTTGCAGAGGAGGTTGTAGAGATGAAACCTAGAAAATATATTGAGTTTGGGATAGATCTACAACCAGACGTTTCTCTGATGTCTATATCTCTATATAATACGATTCCTTATGAGTTGCAAGTGTTGAGATTACAGATCAATGATTTTTTACAATGAGGCTTTGTTTGATATATCGCGTCACCTTGGGGTAAACCATTTTTTAAATAAGGATAATGAAAGTTTGAATATTTATATAAATTATCATATCTTGAATTAAGTGACAGTGATGAAATACTACCATCTACCATGAATTGATTATTTACCTGATCAGATGAAAGGATCTAGTTAGTTCTTGAAGATCAATATGCATTCAGGATATCATTAGATGTAAGTGAAATATGAGGATGTTACTAAGTCTAATTTATGATATCTATATGAGAATTAACAATTCATTGTGATGCCATTCGATGTGATGAATTCTCCAACCATGTTCATGGGTTTCATGTATGTATTGTTCAGGGAGTTTTTGGATTGGTTCTTTGTGGTTTTCATCGATGAAATACTTATGTACTCTACAATCGAGGAAAATAATTAAAAGAACATGCATGCTATTTTGGGATTTATTCATCATCATCAGTTTTTTGGGAAGTTTTGAAAGTGTGATTTCTAGGAACATGAAGTTCATTTCTTGGGGAATGTGGTATCCTAACAAGGAGTAGTTATGGATCCTTCAAAGATTAAGGTGGTCATTTCTTAGTCATCCCCCAAGACAGTCATAAAGGTGTGGAGTTTACTTGGTCTTTAAGGATATTAAAGGTGGTTCATAGATAATTACTCTTGATTTATGACTCCCGCGACATCCTTAACTATAAAGGATTAGTAATTATTATGGACTGATTAGTTTCATGCAACTTTTGAGTACTCGAAGGACAAGTTGGTCATCAATCTAGTTCTTTATTTTCCAGAAGTGGGAGTTTTATTTAAGGTTTTCTTATGACACTTTACATATTATTTTGGGTTGTGTTATGATGAATTAGATATCAATATTTTCTTATGAGTCTCGATGTTTCTATGTGTGTAACTATGACACCCATGATATTGAGTTGGTAACAGTCATGTTTTCCTTAAATTTGTGACAACATTACCTCATTGATGAGTTTTTTTGGTATTTAATAATCATAAGAGCCTAAAGTATGTATTCTACCAGCATGAATTAAACTTACAACAGTGGTGGTGGATTGAATTATTACACGATTAGGAATTTTGGATTTCATATAAACTAGGAAAGGGTAATGTTGTAGCTGATGTGCTGAGAAGGAAGTCGCACACTGATTCCAGTCATAAATATAGAGATTCTTGGAGAGTGATGGAAGAAATATTATTGATATATATTGATATAAAAAAGGTTGGGGGTAGAGGTTGTATTTTTCAAATTATAGTGTAGTTATCATTGGTACATAAGGTGGTGGTGTACCAGCTAGGGGATTCTTAGGTGGAGGTCTGAGGAGAATAAGTTATCTTTTGTGATTCCCTTGATGGTTGGTCTGAGGATGATCCACACCAGGTGTTATTTCAGGGAAGGATTTTTATCCCTTTGGTGATGTGTGATATGGTTCTCCATGAGTTATACATCTCACCCTTGGTGGTATATAATATCATTAAAAACATGTACCGAGATCTGAGAGTAAAGTTTTGGTGTCTTGGGTTGAAGCATACAGTTGCAGAGTTTTCATCTCAATGTTTTGTCTTCTAAAAGGTGAATTCTGAGTACCATATCCCCAGTGGCTTTCTTTAGACATTGGATAATCCTCAGTGGAAGTGGGAGGTCATCTCAATGGACTTCATTACCAGTTTACCTTGATCTCAGGGAGGTTACAATGCTGTATGGGTGATAGTAAAAAATTTGATGAAATCATCACACTTTTTAGAGATCATGGAGTGAAACTTAGTGGAAGTTTTATTGAGGTAGTACCTGGAGGAGGTGGTGAGACTCCACAGAGTTCTATGGATGATCATCTATGATCATGATTCTTGTTTTACCTCTAGGGTGTATAGAGGTCTTTAACATGATTTTGAATCTCATTTATTCTTTAAATTTTCTTTTCATATGTAGATGGATAGTCAGAAAAAGTAGACTATCCAAACTCTTGAATACATGTTGCATTATTGTGTCCTATATTTTATAGATTTATGGATAAGACACCTAATCTTGGTAGAGTTTTCTTAAAATAGTATTCAAGTCACTATTGGTATGGAACGATTTTAAGCTTTGTATGACTAACATTCCATTATCCTTTATACTAGAATGATGTCATAGAGTCAGAAATTCTTAATCTAGAACTAGTGTAAAGTATGACAAATATGGTTTAGTTTATTCTCTAGAGGATTAAAGAAACATAGATTAATTAGAATTCCTATGCCGATCATAGGATGAGGACTCCGTAGTTCAATGATGGATATCACGTGTTCCTAAAGGTGACTCCTTATCATGGTAAGTGGAGGTTTGGTGTTGGGAGTAAGCTTTATCTTCAGTTTTCTAGGCCTTTTGAGGTGTTGTATTATGTTGGAGACATAGAGTATTAGATAAAACTTCCCCCATATATGATCCAAATACATGATGTATTTTATGTGTCACAGTTTCTCTATTACCTTCATGATGACTCTCAAATCATTGATTGGGGTCAGATTGACATTAATGATGGTACAACCTTCAAGGAGTGGCCTGTGGTGATCCAAGACCTCCATAAGAAGGTTCTTTATAGGCATGCTATCCCCTTGGTTCATGTTTTGTGGAAACATGGTGGAATAGAGGATAACATCTAGGAACAAGGTTCATAGATGTATGATCAGTATACCGATCCATTTAATGTTTATATCTTATCTTATAACAATGCTTGTTTGAAGTTCTTGAACATTTTTTCGTTTATGAGATGGGTTTCTCTTCCTGATGATTTTTATATAACACTGCTCTTGTTTGAGAGGTATCTCCCCTAGGAGAGCATTTAGAAGATAGTTTTTGGTGTTGTGTGATTTTATTCTTGGTTCCTCTAAGTGATGTGGCTGAGATCCTATGATGGAAATATCTTTGAGTGTTATCTCATGGGGTGGTTTTTCAAACAAACCATTTTGATTCTTTCTCTCTAGTTTTGGTTTTAAATTTCAAAGGATAAGAATAGTTTGAGAGGTATTTGATGTAAGGTCCCAAATCCTAGTATCCCTTTATTTTGAAAGTTTTTTGGTGATGGAGGTGCGTCAAGGAGGATCAGAGGGGGGGGGGGGGTTATGGGTGCTCAAAAGGGCTCCACTTCCATTTTTGGAATGGCTATGGTGTAGAGAATTCTCCTCCATTATAAGCCTAGTCTCTATGACATAAAGATATTAACTATGGCGTAGGGTCCTAGGAATAGGATTTTAGATCTATTTCCATTTTTTCATAGCTAAGGCATGGAGTAGGGCTGTGACATAGGCTGTTTGAGTGCTATAGTATAGAGAGGCCTACTTTGGACTAGGGGTTCAAGGAGTGTTATGACTTTTTCATGGTTGTTGTACCATGAAGGTAGGCTATGAAATAGCCTCCCTTATTGAAAAATGGGTTCTTCAACATGGTGGTATTGACTTCACCATAGTCCCTTCACAGGTTTATAGGATATATGGTGTGTAGGGTGCTATGTTTCTTAGATGTGGGTTTGACTAGGTAGGCTACAGTGTGGTCCCATCCATTACACCATAGTCTATCTTGTTTTATCCAATTTTGTTTCGTGGTGTTGTGTTTTACAGAATTACAATAAATATCTTGAACGCCCTATGAATAAAATTTTCTCTAATATTTTTATCTCTAAACCTAGGCTCTCAAGAGTGGTTTTTGAAGGACTTTGAATCCCCTTATGATCATATTCAACCCCACCTTTTAGGGATCAATCTGTGGTGTTTCAAGATGATTTATTCCTCTTTTCTTGTGGTTTCTTCTTCATTTTTTCCTCCCTTTCTTTCTTTCTATTTTATGGTGGTTGATCTCCTTCATTTTTATAGAGTTATTTTCATATTTTTTGGCATGGTTGTGGAATAGTGTTCTTTGAGGGTTGTAGCTTCATTATAGGAGAGGTGATAGGAAATCTGTTTTGTTGTTCTATTCTTATCAAAGAATGTTGAAAGCCTTAAGGTAGGGGATTCTTTTATTCATTTTTTTATATTATGTGAAATTTTAAATTGATTATGGTTTATCCATTTGGATGGTGGTGGAATTAACCTGAATAATAATTAAACCAAATTAATAAAAGAAATGGTTTGTGGTTATAGTGATCGTATGTATTTCCCACTATTAAAATGGCTTGCCTCTTGATTTACTAGATAGTGTGATATCTATGTTTATGATTTTTTAGAATGATTTTAATGCTTATGTTAGCACATTAATTCGATAGGAAATAGTTAAATAACATAAATCCAGTAATGACTTGGTGGTCTAAATAATTAAAGAGGCATATTTAATAAATTTTCTCTTTATTATAATTTTATTGAAATAAAATTGATGCTTGATTCAAGTTTAATTTAATTCATTCTTCTATGAGTTAATAGAATTGGATAAATAACATAAAGCTGGTAATAGTTTTTGATGATAATAACAAAAAAGGCATGTTAACGAGATGTTCTTCCTTAAAGTTTAATGGAACTAGAAGTTATTATTGAAATCATTATTTAAATAAATATAGCTTGTAATAGTTGATGATTTAGGTTACCCTTAGTTGTAAAATGTGATAAATTCATTGGTTAATTCTAGATAGAGTAAAACCAGTTGTTTTTTGGAAAAATAAATGTTTGGGGATGAGTGAGCCCATTTACATGTGATAGTGGAATGCCTTATTTTTAGGTCCGAGATGAATTGTTTAATCTGTTGTTGTTTTTATACATTCTATGTCACACATAACCATGTTTTTTCCTCTATTTTACTCCTTTATTATCATTGGTTATTTTCTTTTAGGTTTAGGTTGAGTCCTTGATAATTTTTTTGAGTTTCAGATATTTCAGGTGGTTTTTGTCCCTATTCATGGTTTGAGCATGGTTTGAGCCAAACCGTTCAAGGACCAGGATAAACCATGAAACTCCCTATTAGTATATAGGACAAAGAACATGACTTTCACATGTTTAGGATAAACCATATGGAAATAATACAAGGAGGCTCTTTAATTTGACAGATCCATTTTAATAGTCAGCACAAAGTTTCCCAAATCATGCGACCATCCCATGTGGGTGTCCCTATTCTCTAGTAGGGTGCACATGGTTGGATCAAAATTTGTTAAACCATATGAAAAATCATTTCGAGTTCCCTAGGTTCATTAAAAAGTGTAAATTCCTATTGTAACCCTCCTTTTTTAAACCCCAATCGGCCCTCCTCCCTCTTGTTTGACCTAGACGCACGAAGGGGGATCCCAAGCTCCCCCTCCTTGGTTCTTCCTCATCATTTGGTGCTTCTTTGAGGATTCCAAGGTGAATTATCTTGGTATTCAGGGTGTTTTTTCTCTTCTATATTCTCCATCCTCTTGTTCTAGGTTCTTCCTTGGTAGGGTTCTGTCTTATAGGAACCCTAGGGTGAGGGTTGTCTAATGTGGTTCGATTTATTTGATGTTAAGGTGTGCAGATCATTCCTTAGGCACAATTCTTCCTTTTATGAATGTTTCATCACATGCACACATCATTGAGGTATGTGTTTTAGTCCATATCCTTCCAAGAACATTACTTTGATTCTTGAGATTTCCTAAATTATTTTTAAATATGATATTATTTTTTGTATTATTCTAGTGTAAATTGTCTTAGTATTTCCATGGTGAAAATTTAATGAAAATGGGGTTTCAAAGGGGTTTCTAGAATTATACCAATATGTATATGTAAAAAATGTGTTTAATATAATGAAAATTGGATTTTAAATATGGAATTGGGTGTTTTGGGTTGTGTTTTTCCTTGATATCGTGGTTTGTTTGTGAATTGGGTTTTTTGTGTGTGGGATTTGGTGACTTTTAAGGTTTAGTGCATATGTGTGGCTTGTTATGACTTATGGAGATGAAAGTGGTGATTCTTTAAATTGGTTATTGAGTATTTTTATGTTTTATCATGGTTGTTCCATTTGATGTGGGCATATCCATATATTCACGAGGTTCACATATGGATAGGAACACAAATGATGATGGATTTCCTAGAAATGTTCATTTTAAATATTGGATTTCAAAATACATTTCCCTAATATTTCTTTTATTCCTTAATACACCTCCATTAAAATGGTTCCAAAATCATTCTTTAGTCTCCAAATGATCTCAAATGTGGTTCCAAATGTGTTTTCCAAATCTTATACCATTTTAAATCTTGTAATATGGTTTGATAAACAATTTGACTCTAAAGGACCATTTGGAATATTCTAAGCATAAATGGTGGTTGAACTTGGTTTTCGAAAATGGTTTTAGAAATGGACTTGTATTTGTAAATGTTAAGTCCTAATTAGTACATTGTGATGTTTTGGAAAGTGGTTGGAAATTCATATGATGTGAAGGCCCGATTGGAACTTGTGAATGACTTGATGTGTGATGAGAACCTCTATAGTGGACCCATCGTAGGGAGGGTCATCACATAAGTGGTGTCAGAGTTTGGGATAATAAAGAACAATGTAATATATGGGTTATTAGTATATAGCATGCATGTGAGGACCTCCCCATTCTCTAAAAACTAATATCATGGGATTGTTGGGAGTCATTTAGAGGGTCGAGTGACGATTGTTTGCTAACCCCGATTAGACAGTTTGGTACCACCTAGATTTTTTGAGAGGATAGGTGGGATGAAACACTGGTGAGGCTATATTAGAGCAACCAAGTTTGTTATTTAATATAGAGCTACACCATATGCTGAGAGGTGATTACGATATAAGTACGCCCATGGATTTCTTCTAGATATGTTTAGGAAATGTCCATGATTATATATATTTGTATGTGCTTATTTTACTTCTAAATTTTTTTGGTTATATTCCTTATTATTATGTTTATTTTATATTTAGAATATCCCCCTTTCTTTTATCATATGGTATGGATTCTTATTTAGGATTTGGTTTTGAACTAGGTTTTACAAAGGAAATCTGTTTTGAAAAAGGGGATTGTGGTGTGTGTTGTTTTAAAAATGGAATTTCTGGAAAGTTAAGATTTATTATTAAAAATGACAAAACCCTATTTTCTAAATTTATTTCAAACCAGTGTTTATGGACTATTTTTGGGAAAGTACATGTATGTATTTTTTGGTGCTTACATACTGAGCTGCTTTATGCTCACACCCTACTTGCGCCACTTGACATCGGTAGACCCAAGATATTTTGTAGGTTCAGGTTTCTAGTTTGGGTTTTATATTGGATAAGGTTGGTCTTATGGTTGGTGGTGAAAAAGAGGTCACATGGAGGTATGTTCAGGTTTAATTTTGGTTTTAGTTTTAGTTTTTTAGTTTCAGTTTTGTTTATCCACTGTTGTATTTGGATCTTCTTTTTTATTTAGTTTGATTAGTGGTTCTTTCTACATTATTTATTTTGGTTAATTGATCCTGTTTGTTTCTAGTATAAATCATACCCATTATGATATATTGGATTCACGGTGTTAGTCACCAGAATGGGAGGATTGGGAATGCCTCTCAGGCCTTGTCATAGACTGGGTCAGGTGTCAGGTCAGATGGAATCCCATCCTGATTTGTGAAAAAATGGAATCAGAGTGAGATTCTTTGTTATATGGGGAATCAGGTAGCTTCAATATAGGAATTTTGGGACTCAAGAGGTAGGTACATGAGTGTCATCATGAACCCTTTCCCATACTAAGCCTCAAGTTACTAGAGGTAGTCTAGGTATTTGAGTCTTTCTTTTTGGTCTTTAGTTTGTGGTTTGGGGAATGATAATGGGAATGAACTATTATTACATGGTGAGATTACATGGAGTATAAACCCATGTAAAGCCCAAGTACCTGGTTGAAGATGATTCCAGTGGTTGGATCATGCTCAGGGCATGGTCTGCTAAACCATGTGGCTGGGTTATGCATGACCACTAGTTCCCCATTTTGGAGGGCTTGATTTCAGTGATGCTTTGGTTGATTCATTTTGGTGTGAGTTTCATTTGGATTCATTTTAGGTTGGTGTGAGTTTATTTTTAATTAGAATGGGTTTTTGTAAAGAGGTTTTAAAAAGGAAAATGATTTTGGGATTTGGTTTTAATTTAAAAGTGGGATCCGTGTTTAAATTGGATTTGAGAATGAGTTTTGGTATTTTTAAAAAGCATCATTAGAAGAAGTTGGTTTTGAATGTGGGATGGAAATAATGGTTTTTAAAAGAATAATTTGGTTCCATTTGTGTTTTTTTTGGTTTGTGATTGTGGTTTTTAGGTTTGATAAGTTATTTTTGGTTGAGTTTTGGTTGGGTGTTGATTTTAGTTATGTGTTTTTATTCTGTTCAGAGTATGCTATCTAGAAAGATCCCCATGTTTTCCAGTGAGTCTTTTCCAATTGTCTTATCTATCCAGACTCCTAGTGGAGTGGTGGAGTTGAGTTACTACTAGTTTTTGCCTATTTTTTAGATGATTGAGGTCTTCTAGAATCTGAGGAGTGGATTGAGGTAGTTGAAGGTGTTTTCAGGTTATTAGAAACTTCTTAATCCTTGAGAGTGCATATTTCTTTGATTTTGTTTGACGGTACAAGTTTGGAGTGGTAGAAGGTGATCATCCCACCACCATTGCATGTTGGGTGTCTTGGATGGTGTTTAAGACCACTTTTATATGATGGTTCATACCTGAGGAGGTGAAGGTGAGGAAAGTGGAAGACCTCTTGGATGTTCAACAAGGTCAGTGGATGGTAAAGGCCTATGATAATTACTTTACGGTGCTAGTTTCGTTTTCTCCTGAGATAGAATCATAGGAAGGTTAATAGTTTTAAGTATCTTGGTAATCATGAAGTTTCCCCATCTAGAGGGTGTATTCTAGAGGAACATATTACTAAAGAGTATCCTTTATCAGTTTTGGATTCTCGTTTTTCAAACTGTTCACTTGTTTACTTCTAGTGTGGTCAATTTTGGCATTCAAAGACATCTTTTCATAGACATCTGAAGGTTTTTCATTGATGCATCCATTTGGGTCATCTGGAAAAGTTATAAAAGTGAAGTTTCTATAAGATGATTTTTCATCCATAAATTTTCAACTCCCGAATAAAAGGTAGAATATTCTTTTAGACATCAGGGCTCCATCCATAGGCCCCAGTGTGAAGCTCTTCACATAGCCAGGAATCATGGAGTGTGGAGGAGTTGTTGGATAATATCTTGTCTCCGACATTGGGATAGAGTTAGTTAAATTATTTTATTGTAGTTTTATTTTTTATTATACATTACTTCTTATTGTAGAGGCTTAGTGTATTTGTCTTTCTTGTGTATTGGTAGTGTTGTTCTTGTGTAATTATTTGGTTATTATTTCTGTTGAAGAATCTAAATGGTTAGAATTTTGTGGATCGGTTTTGGTATTAAGTTCTGATTGATTTATAAATGTTTGTGTCTTATGGAAATGATGAATTGTGGTTTGGTTCATTTTTTGGTTTGAGTATCTTCTATGTGTTTCCCCTTGTGTTAGAGATTTGTTTTATATTGAGAGTTCCTGTGATGTTGTCATTGGGAGTATCAGTGTTGGTCATACTAGTCGGATTATTGTGCTGGGGATACCTTTCTCTTCATAATATGGATCTTATCATTTTTATTTTCTCTATATCTTGATGTGTGTGAATTTTGAATTTTAAATTTCACACTAAGGTCCATAGTTTCGTTCTATTTCATTTGGTTTTGAGTTTGATATTGTTCCCTCATTTGGTTGGGTGAATTTCTAGGGGAAGAAAGTATTTTTGGTGGGGATAATTGTCACACCTTGAACACAATATTTCATTTATTTTAATCATTTATTTGAATTGGTTTTTTTAGTTGAGGTTCGGGTTGATTCCCTGGTGATTTTTTTGAGTTTCATAGCTTTCGGGTGGTTTTTGGACCTATTCATAGTTTGAGCCAAACTGTTCAAGGCCCAAGAAAAACTGTGCGACTCCCAATTAGTTTTTGGGATAAGGCGCATGAATTGCATTTGATTAGGAGAAACTATGCAATAAGTGTGTGGGGAGGCTATGCAATTTTACAGAGCCATTTTTCACAGTTGGCGCATGGTTTCCAAAATTGTCCAGGTTTCCCTCTTCTCTAGTAGGGTACACATGGTTGGTGCATGATTTGGTAAACCATGCATCCAAACCATTCAAGTTTTAAAGATTCATTAAAAAGTAGAAATTCCTATTCTACCACTCCCTTTTTAAACCCCAATTTTCCCCTCCTCCAACTTGTTCGACCTAGGCACACAAAGGGGGCTCCCAAGCTCCTCCTCCTTGGCCCCCCTTCTTTGGTGCTTCCTTAAGGATTACATGGTGAGTTATCTTGGTTTTTGGGGTGTTTTTATTATCCTTTATTATCCCTCATATTTTTATTAGCTCTTCCTTGGTGGGGTTCTCTCTTAGACAAACCCTAGGGTGAGGGTTGGTAATGTGGTTTGATTTCTTTGATGTTAAGGTGTGAAGATGATTCCCCGAGCTTTGTTTTTTTCCTTTCCCGAAAGTTTCATCGCATTAAAAAATCATTGAGGTAGGTGTTTCTATCCATCTTCTTTCTAGAACATTCCTTTGAGTTTTGATATTTTCTAAATGATTTTTAAATACGATATTATTACTTTTATTGTGATAGTGTAAATTGTTTTAGAATTTCCATGGTGAAAATTTAATGAAAGTGAGTTTTCAAAGGGGTCTCTATAATTATTCCTATATGTATATGTACACAAGGTGTTTGATAAAATTAAAATTAGACATTAAATATGAAATTGGGTGTTTTGGGTTGTGTTTTTCCTCAGTATCGTGGTTTGTTTTTGAATTGGGTTTTGTATGTGGGATTCAGTGACTTTTATGGTTTGGTGCATATGTGTGGATTATTATGACTTATGGAGATACAAGTGATGAATATTTAAATTGGTTCTTAGGTATTTTTATGGTATATAATGTATGTTACATTGGATGTATCTATATCTATATGTTTATGGGGTGAACATATGGATAGGCACACAAACGATGATGGATTTTCAAGAAATTTTCATTTGAACCCTTGGATTTAAAAATACCTTTACATCCTTTTATTTTCTTCCTTAATCACCCCATTCCATAAAATGGTTCCAAAATGGTTCTTTGGTTTCCAAATGATCTTAAATACAGCTCCAAATTTGTTTTCTAATATCTTGGACCATTTTTCATATTGGAATACGGTTTGATAAAAAATTTTAATCCAAAGGCCTATTTGGAACATTCTAAGAATAAATGGTGCATGACCTTGGTTTTTGGAAATAGTTTTATAAATTGACTTGGATTTTTAAATTTTAAGGCCCAGTTGGTACCTTATGGTATTTTGGAAAGTGGTTTAAAACTAGTATGATGTGAATTCCCCGTAGGAAATTGTGAATGACTTGATGTGTGATGGGAACCTATATAGAGGAACCTCTTAGGGGAGGGTCATCACATAGGTGGTGCCAAAGTTTGGTTTAGGAAAGCATAGTGGAATATGTGGGTTATTGGTTCATACCATGCATGTGAGTAGCTCCCTATTCTCCAAGTAATACTATCATGGGATTCTTGGACATCATCTAGAGGGTCTAGTGATAGTTTCTTGCTGACCCCGATTAGATGGGTTGGTACCCCTGGATTTTGTTGAGAGGATAGGTAGGATGTGTCACTTGTGAGGCTAGTTTAGATCATCCAAGTTGGTTATTGACTATGGAGCTACACCATACACCAGTAGGTGAGTCCTATCTAAGTACATATAAGTATTTATTCTAGATATGTTTAGTAAATTCCCATGATTATATATATTTTTATGCGCTTATTTTATTTCTACAAAATTATGGTTATCTACCTACTTGTTTTGTTTCTTTTATATTAAACACAAAATCTTTATTTTTTCATCTGTTTTTTATTCTTATTTGGGATTTTTTTTGAAATGGGTTTTACAAATAAAATATGTTTTGAAAAAGGGGATTGTGGTGTGCATTGTTTTAAAAAGGAAATTTTTGGAAAGCTATGTTTGATTATTAAAAATGATAAAACCCCATTTTATAAATGTATTTAAAACTAGTGTTTATATAATATTTCAAGAAAAGGAATGTATGAATTCTATGGTGCTTATCTACTAAGATGATTTATGCTCACACCCTACTTGTGCCACTCAACATTGGTAGAATCGAGCTGTTTTGAAAGTTCAGGTTTCCGGTTCAAGTTTTCTCCTGAAGCAGGTTGATTTTATGGCTGGTGGTAACCAATATGTCACATGAAGGTTGGGTTGTGTTCTAGTTTTGTTATAGTTTTCATTTTTTAGTTTTAGTTTTGTTCGGATATTGTTTTATTTGTATATTATTTGTATTTATTTTGATCAGTGGTTCTTGCTACATGCTCTATTCTGGTTATATGATCTTGAATATTTTTTGGATAAATCATCATCATTGTGATATATTTGATGAATTATGCTATTCTTCATCCTGGGAGAATTGGAAACACCTCTTGGGCCTTTTCACAGACTAGGTCGGGTGTTGGGTCAGATGGATGCCCGACCTGGTTCATGAAATTCTATGTTTCTATGGATGTGATCTTTACTATGTGATGTGATGTTATCCTAGGATGGATATTAGATTATGAGATATAGGTGGGGAGGACTAGGTTTGTGGCAGATTTTGATGCCTATAATGATGAGATACATGATGATATGTATGATGGTGTTAGGGATAGAACCAATTTTGATGGAATGGTTTGAAGTTGGGTTTTCCATTTGTTGTGCTGGAATCTAGGATGATTTATTAATAATTTTTTGCTTAAGGGAAGGATGGAAGAGTTTATTGGTTACCTTCTTTCCTTTACCGGCTACTTTAGGCATCTGATGTTCTTGCTTATGAATATATTTTATGGTATCTTAGGATTTTTTTATAGTACTTTGAATTATGTAATGGTAAAAGAATAATTAATGTCTTAACCCATTGGGTTGGTTCTAACTAGAATTTAAATATTGATAATCTTGAGAACTGTGGACTCGGTTGAGTTATGCCTCGAGGGAATGAACTTTGCTTGGGGGTCAATTAAATGTGAAAAAAATAATGTTAATTAATTACTAATGAATTAATTAATGTATGGTTAAATGTTAAAAAGTAAATAAGTAACCTAATTTAATTCTTTATAAATGCTTGTATTCTTATAGGATATGCAGTTCTTAGTGGTTGTAGTAGGGTTTCTAAGATATGATAGCTATATTTGAGCCTAAAATTAGGTTTATTCCCATAGTGTGGTTGTGAGATATATTATATCCTAGATGTTTTATAATTTAATATGATACTCTACCCATGTAGGTAGGGATATTGACACCTAGTGGATTCTGGGAGGGTGTTTTACCCAATATCTTGGTTGTCAAGGGATAAAATTCTAACTTCACCCTTTGGCCTTGCTCTCTTCACCTAATAGTATTATGTGATGGTATGCATGGTGGTTAGTTTCCTCATATATGTGTGTAGAGGGATGTAATGGATTATAGTTATTTCACACACATGTAGCTTCATATATAATATCCTCACACATGTAGCTTCATATATAATATCCTAAGGATTATTATAGGTATGACGTGTATGGGATATGATGGCTCAAGGTACATAATCATTGTATGAGTAAGGATGGATTGAGGAACAATACATGATGTATGATACATGACATGCATGCTATAGTGGATCCTGTAAAATACTCAATTACTATATGGATATGTGTAATGGGATTATGTGATGATGTAATAAATGAGGTGCATGTTGTGATAATTTATCCTAGGTGTCTTCGATATGGATTATTTTGGATAGAGATGGATTATGACGTGCGACATTGGGGCAGAGTGAAAAACCAGAGGGGAAGTAGTTTTGGGGTACCCTTATTTTATTACTATAATATATGATCTATTGTATGCGTTACATAGTTATAGATAACCACACTGATGTTGTGAACTTAGTATACCTGTTTATGTGGTGAGTTAGTTTCACTTATTGTTCATTGAGATTTAGTATGATTTATTTTTCTTTTTCATAAGAGGATTCTAGGAGGATCCTAATGAGTATAAATGTTATTATCACCCTATATATATATATAGATTGTTTTTAGGTTAGAATAATAAAGTGGGGATCATGCTATATATTAATAGCTTGTGTTTGTTTAGGAGCTGTTTGGGATTCATGTTCACTATTGAATTTTTCTTTTTTTTAGTTCCTTTTTAGTTGTATTAGTTGTATTAAATTACTTTAATTTACTTGATATTTATTTTACTTTATCCAAGAAAGAGTTGATTGGTGTATTGTTCTTATCTCCCATTCCTCATATTATTTTGGAGGGTAATTCCTCCCATATGTATGTATTTTATACCCCTGGTTCTTGTCGCTAACCCTTATCCTATTGGAGGTGGGATTCAGGCGTCATTATCTCCCTTCTTTCATTGTTGTCCCAAAAGTGGTACCATTGGGGGGAGGGGTTCGTGACACCTGATATATCTTAAAGTTTAACATGATCTTATATAAATAGTGTAAAAATTTTAAATGATTTAACAATACCATTTTTATCATTAAAATAAAGTGTAAGTCACTAACCCTATTACCTAAATAGTCTCACACCTACTTTGGTCAGTGTCCATATAACCTCCGATATCAATTGTGGATAAATATAACCAAAAACTTTACTCACATCCATCACATGCCAAATACATGACATCTCATAAATTCTTATACCAAATATAATTTTTATCCAATCCCATGGATCAAATCACAAAATCCCATATAAATCTATCTATAAGTGACTCACTCCATAAAAATTTTCACAATAAAAAGAGTTAGATAAATAATTTCAAACACACCTTCATTTTCAGCACAACACATTATAATTGAGACCTGATCATTTTACAAAAAAATATCTATAGACACTTTTATACCAAAAACTCTTTTATGTTTATAAAAATTATTTCTAACAAATATAATTCAAAATAAAATCCATGTTTCATGGTGTAAATATCCACTTCTAATTTGAATCATTATTAGGCAATCATTTCCCATTTATATTATACTTCACATCATCATAAGTAAAATTTAAAGTTACTAGAAACCTATTAATACCATTATTTTAATTAAATTTTTTTTCAAAGAACATAACTAATTATTTTAGTCCATTATATGCGTTTACCCCTTAACACATTTATTTTCTCATACAAATACATTTATTACACCAATTAATCCAAATTAAAAATACTCACAACATCAATCATACAAGACAAAATAATTTACTAGAATTATTAAACTCAAGATATGGATTTATATAATAGTGGATAACACCAAATTATTATTAAAACATCAATTTAAAGCCTTAATTTCTATTCATTAATTCAATCATTAATGAATACATCAAATTCACAATTTAATTTATATTTTTTCACATTAATCCATTACTTTATACATGAAATTTCATGAGATAGATTTAAAATAGTATAAAAAACATAAGAAACCCCAAGAAATGTCATAATATCCTACTAGTGTATACCTATTGGCACCTAACATAATGCAGGATATTAACAATGTGAATTTGACTCAAGAGAGAAATACAAATCATAAAGACCTGTATTTTTCCAGAGTTAGAAATTGAGTAGAAATTTGAATTTTTTATTTTGGATGCTCATGAGTGGTAAAATGGTCCTTTTACCTTAAATATGACCACACATATTTTTTTACCAATCCTTTGTTCTATTAATATAGTTTTTACCCTAATATAAAAGTTTTGTCAAAATCCAGGCTATTCAAATTTTCATAGAATAATTAATAATTAATAATTAATTAATTAAATATTAATTTATTCATGTATGATTGTTCGAATATATATTTTTAATGGAGTTTTTGATTGATATTATATCTCTTTAGTTGAGTTTGGAATTGGGGATTCTTCCTAAGCAAGACATAAACTCACACCAGGCACCAGGGCTCGGGACAGTCCCCTTTTTCTTTTTCTTTTTATTTTATTCCTTTTCTTTTCCCCTTTTATTTCTCCTGCTTCCCTAGATTCTCATGTATTCCCCCTTTGGGGATTCTCCTTTCTGGGATAGATATATGATATGGATAGGTATAGAGATTGAGGGGGGGGGGAGAAGGAATGTGCTGTCACAGATCTTCGGAGGAGCTAGATTGCTGTGTGGTAGTTGCAGAGTGTGGATATGGGTGAAGCTTAAGTAGATTCCACAAAAGGTAGGATTTTATTATGTTTTTTATATAAATTTTTATAAATTTACCTCTTTATAGTTTTAAATCCCAATAATGTCTACTTAAGACCCCCTTGTGGCTTGATTTATGCTTAATCAGGGGAAAATAGGGGTTTTAGGCCGATTATAGGGATTTCCTTTTCAAAAATTTAAATCACACAACATGTGGTTTCATGAACACACTTCATGTGTTATTACTATTCAAGGAAAACATGTTTTTGGAAATAAAGCTAGTTTACTTTGAGTACAATCCATATAGTGGTACTTGTCCATGTAGCTGATTACTTGGGCAGATGGAGTTTTTGAGACTACACATCATGTTCTAAGAGTACACTCCATGTAATCGTACTTGGATATGTGGTTGGGAACTTGGGTATATACTCCATTTAAGGTGGATATGGTCATTTATTAGTATATATCCTTACCCTAGTTTTGTGTTTTCCATGTAGTAGTACATGGCTAGACCCCATGTGTGACAAGCCATGTAAAAGTACATGACTAGGTATGAGATTTTAAAGTATATGCCGTGTACTATGTCCCTATTATCCATTTGAGGGTTTTTATAAATTTTATGATTCAGAGTTATAATTAGATAAAATAGGAGTCCATTTTGAGTATTTTCAATGTAGATCATGATGGCGGAACCCTTGGGGTGATTTGAGGACTCTTAAGAAGTGTTTTGGGGTTGGTGATTTATGGTGGAGAAGTTATTCCTCTATTAAATGGATTTATAGGTATATGAAGGGAGACATGGAATTGAATATAGCTAAGGATTGTGAGAATATTTGGAGGACATAGAATGGGATTTCTAAGGTACTCGACCAGTGTAACTTGGGACAGTCCTAGGTTAGTGGGACTGAAACATAACTTGAGGAAGCAGATAGGTTGTGTGTTTGAGCTAACCTAGAGTGGCACCTTGAACTGAGATGGGCTATGAACCATATACTTAGAATGATTTTAAAATGGATTTCCCCTTGAGTCCAATAAGCTATTTTGTATGTTGGAACTGCCGAAAGTCTCATTTACCCTAAGGGAAGGTATTGGCCTGAGAGACTAGTTGTAACCAAGGATCCCAAGAGGGATTCCTCCACTTGTGATTTGAACTATAAGATCCCATGAGGGATAAATCAATATATGTTTTGACCCCTAGTATCCCAAGAGGGATAAATTTTCCTTTTTAATATTTCTAAAGTTCCCAATAAGGATGCCTCCGACTATGTTTTGACTTGAGGATCCCAGGATGGATGCCTCCACTTATGTGTTGACCTCGAGGATCCCATAAGGGATTATTATCTTGTGTATTATCCTAGGGGACCCTCATGGGTAACCTAGTTGTTTACTAGACTTTAGTTAGTGAATTATGGATTTGGGAAGATATGGTATCAGAAGTAACCTTAGAACTCATACTGAATGTGTTTTCCCAAGGGGTTGTGGAGGTAGTGATGGTTTTAGGAATTTGACCAAACTCATTATTTTATTCAGTCTTTCACTAAATTACTATTGATGCAACTATTATTGGGATATGTACTTCCTAAAACTTGGCCTATATCCTAATGTAATGTGATAGTATGATGGGGATTCCTAGAGGTACTTCCTAGGATCTATATTATGAGCCTTATCTTTTTGAATGGTACTTTATTTGGATGCCTATTGTCACTAGGATCCCTCCCTACACAGGGATTATAGATGAGGGAATTGGGTGGCCACACTTACCTGAAGCATTGGATGTTTATAAGATTCAAGAGGATTTATGAAAATATCCTCGAAGATTCCTGAGATACTCATCAGGATTGGGTGGACAAACCTTATTTAATTTCCCAGAGACATATGGATTGGATGTTGAGCCATTGATCAAAGGATACAAAGTTATTACCTTGGATATAGGATATAATTCCTTACAGATAGACTAAGGGTCACCCCTTTAGGAATCATCATGTTTTTAAAGTCATTATTTCTTAAAAACTAGGACCTAGGACTTAGACATTGGACTAGATTACAAATAAATTGAGTGGTATGAAATCCATCTATACACATTGTTTACAAGATGATTGGTTGATACCTAGAATCCTTTATATAGTGGAGGTGAGTATGTGTGATCCTATGTCTAGGAATTGTATCCCCCTATAGTGACATAGCATGCCCAGAGACACCTTGGAACCGACCAAATAAGGTATTGTTGATTGGGATCATAGACCCAATGACCGAAAATGAATTTATTTTATTTATTATATTCCATTTTTACTCAACTAGTATAATAATATTCCATAAGAATTCACTTATCCTAGTAGGTTAAAGGTTAAAAATTTTGGGTTTCCTACTGATATTTATTTCTCACCCCCTATGCATTCACCTTAGTGTACATAAAAACCTAATTCCTGCTTTCCGGTTGAGAACATATACATGATGGATAGGGTAATGACCAAATTGCATGATCAAGCAAAGATGCTCATGTGGATTCTTATGACTACTAGATTAGCTCGAGATTCATGGATATCAGGTATGTAGTTCGACTTAGAGTATCATAAGAGACTTGTATATTTATTTCATTAATTTGGCTATATATTTTATCGGGAAAGAGGGAGATCAATTTTTGTATGTATGTCATGGATATTCAGGACTTTACAATATTTTATTTTATTATATCCTTGTTTATATTTATTTCTTCCACACTCTGATTATTTACCGTTATAAATGATGTTTAGTTATTTACACTATTTTTATTACTCAAATATAAAGGAATAGTCTCCCCACAGACAAACCTTAAGCCCTGCCTTCTAGTTAGTAGCCTCTAGTGTATGTGGAGGTTCACTTGAGGCCTTGTCGTAAAACAGCCAAACTATCATTCATAGGGTGAGTTGGGATGGGATATGAAAAATTGGTATCAGAGAAGTTCCTTTCCTATTGTTTTACTATTTGGGACATGATAGATATAAGTATTAGGAATTTGTTAGAGCCTATGATTTATATCGGACTATTCTTTCGACAAAACTTGTTCTGGTGAGAAGTCCGGGTTACCAAGGATGCAATATTATTATTCTTGGTTTGTGATGTTATAATTGTATATGATTTTCACTTTGAGAGAAACACATGTGGTATGAAGTATATGATTTATTGTGGATTTTTGAATCTCATCTCATTAGTGAGAGTCTAGTTATTTAATGAATCTTGGATTTAATAGGTAAGAGGAATTTTTTCATGAATCATGTTTAGAACATTGGTTATACATGTTATAGGATTTCTAGTGTGTGATTTTTTTAAGATAGAGGTCATCTATTTAAAGTGTCAACAAAAACCTAAATGGAATTTTCCCATATAGTTTCTTAGTGGTATTCAACCAAGTTATGCCACATTGGTTCCATTATTTATGGTAAGTCATGTGGATCTACAATGAGACATTAGACAATGAGGATGGTGACTCATTCCTCATGCATGAAAGGTGTAGTGACCCTAGTGGGTCAATAGGGCACATGGTACCCAAGTTTTAGACCCCTCATGAGGCATTATTACTTAGGTTTGTCTATTTAAATTACCAGTAACAACCTATATGGTGTTTTATCACATATAATGGAATTAAATTCTACTTAACTGAATAGTGTGATTATGGTATGACATATATCATTAAGATGATACCATGTGTGTATTATTGATGCTCATAGGTTAACGTTAACCCTTCCATTAGATCCTATGTGGGTGTATATTTTTAAGGAATGATTAACTAACTATTTGTAGCAACCTACATAGAGTTTTCTCATCTATATTTATATGATATTTTACTTAACTATCCTTTTTTATGGTTATCTTGTCAGATCATCTAATGCGATGATGATAGGTACTTAAATGATTTCTGGTGAACTAGGTCCTCAAGAAGATTTTACTTTATAAAAATGCTTGTAAAGGGTCAGTTCATCATATTTTATATTTTCATATCATGGACCTCTAAGGATTATTCCCTTAAGAGGTTTCTTTGAGTGGATCAGGGCCTAGTAGGCTGATTTTTGGCAGGTGATATCTTAAAGTTTAAGAAACTAAAACTCTCCTTGATTTATGTGTTACCAATTGGTTATAGTTAAATGGGGTTCCAATTAAAATTAAAGGGTGTTTTAATCTATAAATTTTAATTGAAAACCTATATAATTAAATCTAAGTTGAAATTCTTTGACTCTTATAGGTCAATGATATCCTTACCTGCCTTCAGTTTTACTTATTTTATGGGTAAAATGTGATGTGACCTATCTATGAGAGACCTTTGGGATAGGTGAAAGGACATAATAACCCATATTGAGACTTGATCTATAGTACTAATTAAGATACCAAGAGGCCCTTAGTTGTGTCTCAGACCCTAGTCAGCCATCGGTTAGTACAATCAAGGGAAACCTATAAGATGGGTTGGCCAGAGTTTACAAATTCCATGAGAGGAAGTGATCTTGGGGGAACTGTAGGATCGAAATGATGATGTAGATGCTCAATATACAAGAGGGTAGGAAGGGTGTGAATTGTATTCTTTAAAAAAATTCCTTTTGAACTTTTAAAGAAGGTAATGTTTAACAAAGTTAAACAAGGTAAATTCACTAGACCTCTTAGTTATAAAAATTTGCTTGATTATGAAAATGTGGTTCTAGAAATGAAACTTAAGTTTAAAAAGATAAAGATTCTACCCTAAAGCGTATAAAATCTTACTAATCAGAGTACAAGTATAAGAAATTATAAGATAGTTATACTTTCCTTATCAATCAAAATGCATCGGAAAACAAACTTGAAACAATACAAGTAACAAGTAAGAAATCTTTTAACCCAAAGAGTAGGGTATCCAACAACCTTGGATAAAGGTACCTTGATTTATACTTTCAAGAAATTCTATCTTACCCACACCAGGGTAAGCCCTTGATATGAATATCGAAGTCTGTCTTGCTATCCCCATAAGCCCTCAAACTTCAAGGTAGTCGGCACCTCTATCTTCCTATCCCCGAAAGCCCTCGAATGTACTCAGAAACATTCGGAGTCGCACGAAGAAATTATGAACAAGATGTTCAGTACGCACAAATCAATAAAGTCTCTCTCTCTAGAAATCACATCAGTAGCTTGTAATCTCTATATTGATCAATAGTCATCAAAGTTGTGAGCTCTTTCGAATGAGATCCTATTTATAGGCACATCTTCAATGGTCGGCTCCCTCCTCTAATGGTCATATTTCTTCTTGAATTTCAGAGGGACCTATACACGTGTCACTCAAACAACGATTGGTTAAAAACATAATGAACGACATAATTTCATAACTATAAAAAGGGTAAGAAAAATATGGTTTCTTAGCCAAATTCATTCATCAGATTCAAGAAAAAGAATAAATTTTGGAGTCTAACAAAAAAAACATTCAGTGTCTATAATACATGAATATTCGGATTCTTTCTTCAAAAGAATTCAGAACCTTAATTCTATATAATTCTAGAGTCCGAATTTAAAGGAAATTCAGAGTCTGAATCCATAAGAATTCAGAGTTGTGATTCAAAGAATTCGGAGTCTGAATTCATAGAATTCAGAGTCTGAACTTAGAAAGTTTGGAGTCTGAATTCAGATAATTCTGAGTCTAAACTCAGAAAGTTCGGAGTTTAAATTTATATAATTTGGAGTCGGAACTCAGAAAGTTTGGAGTCTAAATTCAGAGAATCCGGAGTCTGAATTCATAGAATTCAGAACCTGAATTCGGATCTTGAAAACATAATTCTCTATATTTAATTATTTATAAGATTCCAAGGTTTTAGATACGAAACTGTATTTTATACTTAGAAATAAAATGTGTTATTTTTAGAGAAATTATGATATGAAAAATGAAAACGTGATAAGGATAAATTTTTCTTGGGTAAGGAAATTTTTTCTTATTAAGATAAAAAATATGGGAAAAGAAATTTTCCTTAAGATAGAGTGTTTTTGATTTTCAAAACATGAAGGAATGGAGAATTCATAAGGAAACATTATTGACTCAACAATATCCCCCTTTTTGGAAAGCACAAACATCCTTATGAAAAAAATATAAGGAGTTAGAAAATATTTTTCTGGACTTTTAAAAATTAAACTTATCTCCCTTAACACATGGTAAATTCTAAATACGACTAACTCCCCCTTAGGCTTTGGAAACAATAAGGATCATATTCTTGATTTCATAATTGAGACTTAGCATTTTATTGCATACGAAAATATTCTTGGATAAGAACTCCCCATTACATAGGAAAATTTATTCTTTACTTAGTATTATTTTTAACATTACTTTCTCCCCCTTTGTGATTTTAAAAAAGGAATATAGGGAATGGAAAAGAAAATATAGTACCTGAAATATTAGTACTAGACAACCAAATTTATAAAGAGAAACCCAAAATTTCATTATGATTGAAAAAATTTATACAAGGAATAAATACAAAAAAATATCAGAATTGAAAAATATTATCATTCCTTCTTCTTAGGAATCAAATTCTTCACTATGTTTTTAAGCTTCTTGAGTTCCTTGTGATCCTCATTTGCACGTTTGAGAAGCTGATCCTGATCTTCTATTTTCTTCTCTAAGGCTTTGATTTTTTCTTCCCGAGCCTTAATAGATTCTGCCTGACCCTTTAGAACTTCTTCTTACTTAACTAGCTTCTCTTCTATCTCAATCCTGAGATCCCTTTATCTTTTCCAACTCTGAGCAACTGAATATAATTTCCCATTCCGATATTTCATTTCTTGCTTCTTATTATTTTCTTCAAGAGATATCCTTTCTTCAAAAGACTTGGTGAGATCTTTGAACTTACTATATTCGGTTTCAAATTCATCCTTGACATTATCTTGAAACTCATTAAGAATTCTCATGTCTTTCACAATTTTCTTTTACCAGCTAGTCATATTCTTGCAAGATTTTTGTGGGATTCGTAGTTTATGAAAAAGGTTTGAAATCAGCCTCAAGTTTGACACACTTATCCATCACCATGGATACTGAAACCCGATTTTTGATTTAATGTATGCTGAAGAATCTAGAATTTGGAGTCTATGTTTGGAAATAGAGGGATAGTTCCAACAAACTTTTTCAAAGACTGGACTATAAAATCATGTCCAAGAGAGGATGATTCCAAATCAGAGATTTTGATTGGTGAGGATTCTTTTTCTAACTCAGCTAGTTTCCTCTTTGATGAAGTACCAACTTCATTCTTCTTCACTACGGATTTTCTAGGTTTATCAACTACCACCTGTTTTCCCTTATCAACTTTCAGAATGAATTATTCTTGATTGGGTGATTCATGTTCACTATTAGATAGTTTCACAATTTTATCTTCATCTACCTCTTCCTTCTCAGCTCCTGCCTCATCATTCTCTGGCTGAATGAAATCATGGTTGGAGATTTATTTTTTAGACACTTTGTTCACTTATTCTCCACTTTTCTCATATTTCCCTAGGGTAGCATGTTTTTAAGAATCAGCTTTAGAGGTTCGAAATGATAATTTTTTAGAATGGATTTCTTTCTCATGAAAATCCTCAACTTGCTTTATCAAATCTTTAGTATCACCACTCCCTTATTTTTCTTCTTCATCCAATTCCTTTTGTTGAACTTTTTCCAGAGTCACAAATTTATTTCCTAGAGCCTCTGGTAATGATTCTATCAGAAAGGATTCTAGTACCAAAATATTCTCGAATGCTTTCTCAGAATCCTTCAGAAGTGATTGGACAATATCTACCTCAGAAATTTTTTTCTTCTGCTTCTTCTCTTTCTCTTTCTTCTCAAGCTCTTCAGCTACCTTTTCCTTCAAAGATTTTTCCTCTATAGGGTCCAGGACAAACTTAGGCTCCCCTTATTTCTAATTTTTCTTATCTTCTCTCCACTTTGCTACTACTTCATCAGGACAAGATTTTTGTTTCTTTGGCTTCGAGGGTGCTGACTAAATTTCCTTTGCCACTGGAGTTTTTTCCTTCTCTTCCACTTCCTTCACCTTTATTTTCCTTCCACCCTTTTTAGAGGTTTCATCCACCTCCTATTTCTTTGTAAGAGTTTCAACTTCCTCTTTATGAAAATCATATAATTCTTA
Organism: Viscum album; assembly: GCA_963277665.1. Classification (NCBI taxonomy): domain Eukaryota; kingdom Viridiplantae; phylum Streptophyta; class Magnoliopsida; order Santalales; family Viscaceae; genus Viscum; species Viscum album. The sequence continues at coordinate 2,027,914,222 of OY728125.1, forward strand.
AGATTCTTTGGAAAAACCAATTTTCATCCTTCTCAAATTATCATCACTCAACAACATGAATTTGAAATTCATAGACTTAGAACTGTAAGGAATTTTGAAGGATTCTAAACACAGAACAATCATCTTTGACAGAATGGATAGATACATAATAATTTGAGATTTCAAATTCCAATTATTAATATTCTCAACTGTAATCAGAATGTACTTAACCAAATTTATCTTCCTTAGATTCACCAGGAAATCCAAAATATATATTTCACTCTTCTTTAGAGTATCCTTATCACCTTTTCTTAGAATGATGAATCCTTGAACCCACAATTCAAGAATATGAAAGTTTGTAGATAGGTGAAGAATCTTCAGAGTCTTTACTTCTATGAGACCAAGACAAGCCATAGATTTTTCCTTAATAAAACTTCCTTGAACATCAGGTAGCTTGTGAGTACAAAAGTCAGCTTCCCCTTCGTAAGGAATACTAACCAAGCTTACAACCTTGGTGTAAGAAAGTGAATATGTCTTTCCAAAACACTTGAAAGAAAACTTACTCCTGCCTTCTTCCTTAAATAAAGTTACTGAATCATAGAACTCTACTAACAACTCCAGATATACCAAATCCCGATCTTTTGGTTTTGAAATACATACACTCTCCCAACCATTGAGTTTGATATTCTTGGAAACGACAGAGTAATATTTGGAATAAAACTTTGGATCAAATAACCTTTCTCTATATATATTCCATTCAGATATTGGCTTGAAAATTGACATTTCTTTCTGGGAAGATACTTTAGCAGACATTCATAAGTAAAGAAAATTTGAGAAGTTCGAAACGAGATTTTGTAGGAAGGGCAGAGCTTCAGCACGCAAGAGCTTTGAGATAGATGTGGGACAACCATCGGGGGGCCCTTTATATAGGAAATCAAAGCGATGATTCAGATTCCCCGATTGATCCAATGGTTGAAATCATCTTGAGAAGATCTGATGGTTGAGATAATAGAAACAGAAGGAAATTTTGATAGATTTTGATCTTTTTAGGTTTTAGGAAAAACATTCGGATTTAAGGAAAAGTGAATCCAAAAAATTTAAAACCAAAAGAAAATACCAACATGTAAAATATGATTATGAAAATTCAGAAAAGGAAACATACATTTCATATTTCTAGGATGATTATTCTCAATGAGTAAAATTATTCTTGAAGAACTTTAGATTCAGAAAATTTTAAATACAAAAAACTTCATTACGAAAATTTTTAGTACGAAAATATTCATTAAAAAAATTTTAAGCACAAAAATATTCATTAAGTATGAAAATATTCATTAAGAAAATTTTAAGTATGAAAATATTCATTACGAAAATATTAAGTACAAAAATCTTCATCACGAAAATTTAGACTACAAAAAAAATTTAGACTACAAAAAAAATTTTAGACTACGAAAAATTATTAAAATATAACAAAAAAATGTACCCCCTATGAAAAGGAGTTCCTTACTATAAGGAGATTGGTTTCAATATGAAGTCAACATGGAATATTACCTTATGATTATCATTCCTAACTTCTGTTTAATGTATTCAAATCTATCGGATGGTAAAGATTTTGTGAAAATATCAGCAAGTTGATCTTGTGTTTCGATAAATTGAAGAATGATATCTCCTTTTTGTGTGTGATACCTAAGAAAGTGATGCCTAATATCTATATGTTTTGAAATAGAGTTATGTGTAGGGTTTTTACTTAAGGCAATGGACCTATTATTATGACAAAAAATTTGTGTTTTGGTAAAACTAATACTATAGTCTATGAGTGTGTGTTGCATCCACAACACTTGATCACAACAACTTCCAACTAATACATATTCAACTTCAGTAGTGGAAAGTGCTATTGAGTGTTGTTTTTTACATTACCAAGAAACTAATGAATCTACTGAGAAATGACAAGTTCTGGATGTAATTTTCCTATCTATTCTACATCCACCAAAGTTAGTATCCGAAAAACTTTTTAAAACAAAATAATTTCCAGAAGTGTAAACGAGTCTAAGATCCATGGTTCCCTTGAAGTAGTGAAAAATCATTTTCACTACCTTTAAATGAGATTACTTATGATTGGATTGATATCTTGAACATAAGCATAATGAAAAAATTAAGTCTGGATGACTAGCTATCAAGTAAAGTAGACTTCCTATCATACCTCTAAAAGATGTTTGATCTAATGGTTTCCCAGATTCATCAAGATCAAGTGAATTTGAGTTACCAATGGGAGTACTTATACTCTTAGTGTTGTTATATACATACTTTTTAATAAGATATTTAATATAATTATATTGGGATATATAGATTCCTTTTGGTTTTTGAGAAATTTGAAAAAGAAGGAAAAATGTTAACTCACCCATCATACTCATTTCAAACTCATATTTCATTAGATCCAAAAAAGAATTAGTTAAGGATTACTGAGTTTTTTTTGATAAAAGATAGATTCATTAATGATGGAAATTAGAAGACGTACAGACTCAAAGCCATGCAGGAAAATGGTCCAGCCAGAGCCGGTTGACATCAACGGGCCCAGACGCTGCCAGTTGATGGGCAGCCTTGTTTCCTTCACTTTTGGTAAAGGAGAAGGTACAGAAAGAAAAGCAGTGATAGATGGAGAAGATTTTCCTGATGAGGGGACCAAAGGAATGAAGTCTGCCATCTTTGAGGTTGATGGCATTGACAACGGTGAGGTAGTCTGACTCTATGATGATTTTTTCCCATCCACGGTCACAAGCGAGCATCATGATGGCAAGGATGGCGACAACCTCGATAACCACCGGTTCCCAAAAAATGTGATGTGACTCGTGTTTAGCTGCAATGATTTGACCAAGATGGTTCTGAGCCAAATATAATGTCATCAACATAAATTTGAACAATTAAAACATTTTTATTATCTTTATTTATAAAACAGGTTGGATCAGCATTTCCCTTAACATAATTATTTTGAAGAAAAAATCTTATAAGTCTATCATACTAAGCTTGAGGGGCTTACTTAAGTCCATAAAAATCTTTGGTAAGTTTGTAAACATGTTTAGGATGTTTTGTATCTTCAAAACTAGGAGGTTGTTCAAAAAAAACTTCCTCTTGAACAAAACCATTAAGTAAAGCACATTTAACATCCATTTGAAAAAGTTTGAAATTGAAGAATGCTGCAAAGGCAAGTAGAATATGAATATATTCAATTATAGCTACTAGAGCATAGGGGTTTTCATAGTCTATTCCTTCTTGTTGATTATATCCTTTAACAACCAATCTATATTTATTTCTTACTATGATTCCATTTTCATCACACTTATTTCTGAAGACCCATTTTACTCCGATAACAGAATTTTTCTTAGGTCTTTCAATCAAGGTCTAGACTTTATTCCTTTCGAATTCATTTAGCCCATCTTTCACAGCTTTTATCCAATCATCATCACCTAAAGCTCCATCAGTGATTTTTGGTTCTAATTGGGAAAGGAATTCTAGATGTTCTACTTCATTTCTTATAGAACTTATAGTCCTTACAGGTTGATTTACATTACCAATGATACTATCACTGGGATGTTTCTTTAGAAACAACTGATTTGGGTTTTGTAAAACCTATTCATCAACATAGGTTTGGAAGACTTCTAAGGTAAATGCTTTAGAAATATTTGCTTGAACATTTTCCTTATCAGAAGGGTCTTCTATCAAGGGTTGATAATCCATTTTTGAAAACACATCCAAAGATGTAGGTTGAGGTTGTTTAAAAACACAAGGATCAGTTTCATCAAATTTGACATGTACAATTTCTTCAACAATACAAGTATTTTTATTGAAAACTCTATAAGCCTTAGAAGTTGTGAAGTAGCATAAGAAAATTACTTCATTAGATTTTGGTGTGAATTAATGTATGTTATATTTAGTATTTATAATGAATACCTTATAACCAAAAACCTTGAAGTATTAAATTCTAGGTTTTCTACCATTCTATAACTCATAAGGAGTTTTATTAAGAAAAGGTCTAATCAAAACATGATTTATAGTATAACAAAAAGTATTTACAGCTTCATCCCAAAAATGTTTGGCTACCGAATATTCACTCAACATAGTTCTTGTTATCTCTTGAAAAATTCTATTTCTTCTTTCAACAACACCATTTTGTTGAGGTGTTCTGGGTGCTGAGAAGTTATGAGTAATGCCTTTTCTACTACAAAAGGTTTCAAAATCATAATTTTGAAATTCACCTCCATGATCACTATGAATTGTTATCAAAGGAAGGTTTTTCTCATTTTTAACTTGGGTTCTAAAAGTTTTGAAATAATAAAAAAATTCATATTTATTTCCTAGAAAATAGACCCACGTAAATATAGTGTAATCATCAACTAAGACAAATACATAATATTTGCCTCCAATGCTTCCGGTTTGTGTTGGAACAAAAAGATCCATATGCACCAACTGTAATGAATAAGTGGTTGAGACTTTACCAAATGTTTTAAAACTTGATTTACATTTCTTGCCATATTGACCAGGATCAAAAACTTTTGAAGAATCAAATCTAAGCTCTGGTAGATCCTTAACTAGTCTTTTCTTAGAGAGTTTTCATAGGTTCCTAAGGTTACAGTGTTCTAACCTTCTATTCCACAACTAGGAATAATCTTCCATTGCACTAAGGCAAGGTAGATATTGGATTCTAAGGTCTTCTAAGTTTAATGTGTAAACATTCTCTTGCCTATTGGTAGAAAGAATAAACTCTTCCTTGGAATTGTGTACTAAGCACTTGTCATTCATAAAATTCACAAGGTAACCTTAATCACATAATTGACTTATGCTGATGAGGTTTTTCTTAAGACCCTTAACAAATAAAACATTTGAAATCAAAGTTTTTCTATGAAGAAAAATGTTACCTATACCAATAATTTCTCCCTTAACATTATCTCTGAAAGTTACTTTTCCTCCTTTCATCTTGATAATATTTTCAGAGAAGTTTTTGTTACAATTCATATGACGGGAACATCCACTATCCATGTACCATGTATTGTTGTTGGTACTATTTTTACTTTCCTGAAAATAAGAGTGTTAGACTTTCAAAACCCAAAATTTCTTGGATCCGAATACTTAAGAAAGAAAAATTTTAGGAATCCACATTTTCTTTGAAAAATAAGATTTATGAAAACCTAAAGACTAAGTTTTGTTTAAGGAACAATTTTTTTCCCAATGCCTACCACACTGACACTTAGTGCAGGAAGGATGACTTTGATGAACAAAATAATTGTTACTAAAAATTGGTTTTGAACTTGTATAACCACAACCAGAATTATTCCTTAGAGGTCGAATTTGGGAATACATATTATCAAAATTTTCCTTACCTACGGTAAAGTTTGACAAACACTTCCTCAAGGAAAATATTTATGACTTTAGTCTAATAACTAAGTTCTTATCCTCAAAAACATCAGTTTTAGCACTATATTTAGGCTCAAAAACATTTCTCTTAGAAATTATGTTTTCTAGATCCTTAGAAAGTTTATCCTTCTCAGAATTAACTTCCTCAAGGTTTTTTGAAATACTTTCATAATCAAGGGTTTTCTTATCAAGATCTTTAGAAAGATCTGATATTTCCTTAGTAATAATAGAAATTCTAGAATTTTCTTTATCAATATTTTTCTTGACTTTTGAATTTTCATTCTCAAGGAGCTTAAAAAACCTAGAAACTTCTTTATAGGTAGGTAGAGTATTATCTTCATCAGAAGAAGATTCTTCATCCGAGGATTCATAGTATTTACTATCACTATAATTATCATTCAATGATACATTGGTTATTGATTCAGTATTGTGTACCTTATCCATTAAATAATGATTTTCAATAGGTAACTTGGAAAGTAAACCAAGATTCTTCTGACCAGATGATTCGTACTCTGATGATTCTTCAGAAGAGTCTCCACCACTAGCACTCCAGGTGTCATTAGCTTTCAAAACTTTTTTATCTTTAGATTTGTATTACTTCTTTCTATTCCTTTAAGAATGCTTTTCCTTTCTATATTTTCTCTTAATCATAGGACAATATGGCCTTATATGTCCAGCTCTTTTTCATTCATAACAAGTGACTTCAGAGTCTTTCTTGTCCTTCCTTTATTCTTATATTTATACTATAATTATTTCTTCCCAACTATCTTGTTCATCCTTTGATCAATATTAGCTATTTCATTCTTATAATGTTAAATTTCACTTGATTCAGATAAAACAGTTACCTTCTTAGATTTAGATCTCATAACTCTCTCAGGAGTCTTGGCTTTCATATGATTTGTATTAGTTGTAAAAGAAACACTTCCATTCCCATTATTTTTCTTAACATTTTCGGCATCTCTCTTTATTCTAGTCTCATGTTAAAGAAGAGTTCCAAAAATCTCATCAAGAGTGATCTGTGAGACTTTCCTATTCTCATTTATAGCTGTCCTCTTGGATTCCCACTCATTAGGTATGATGTCTATAATCTTGTCTACAAGTGCCTCATAATCCAATCCTTTTCACCCATGGATTTTAAGCTATTGAAAATAGTAATAAATCTCTGTTGTACCTTACATATAGGTTCTCCATAAGGAAAGCGAAAACCATGGTACTCAGCCCTAAGCATATCTCTTCTAGTTTCAATAACTTTGAAAGTTCTAAAATGAGTTACTTTAAGCTTCTTCCAAATAAAATTTTAGATTCACAAGAAGAAATATAGATATATGTATATTCCTGGTCAAAGAACACAATAAAGTATTGCGTACCTTGTAGTTAAGTTGATATTTTGACTTATCTTGATTAGTAAAAGTTCTGACTTTCTTATTAGGAATATTTTAATCTTCAGTCTGCATAACAAAGTTTTCCACTCCAATATTAATAACAAAATTCTTCATATGATATATCCAATATTCATAATAATTCCCATAAAATATAGGTGGTCTAGTAGGATTAAGATTGTCAATCAAACCAATATTCATTCCCTCCATCTCAAAGAAAATATCTTTCCACACAAACTTGTCAGTAATAAAAGTTTGTAAACAAGAATACAAATATCCTATGCAAGGAAAATATAGAACAATAAAAAACTTGAGCAAGAAAACTTATATGTGAATATAAGTATTTTAGATACCTCATATGATACCAATTGTAGGATCAAAATGATGATGTAGATGCTCAATATACAGGGGGGTGAATTGTTTACTTTAAAAAATTCCTTTGGAACTTTTAAAGAAGGCAATGTTTAACAAAGTTAAACAAGGTAAATTCACTAAACCTCTTAGTTCTACAAATTTTCTTGATTCTGAAAATGTGCTTCCAAAAATGAAACATAAGAAAAGTTTACAAAGATAAAGATTCTACCCTAAAGCGTATAGAATCTTACTAATCAGAGTACAAGTATAAGAAAGTATAAGATAGTTATACTTTCCTTATCAATCAAAATGCAGTGGAAAACAAACTTGAAACAATATAAGTAACAAGTAAGAAATATTTTAACCCAAAGAGTAAGGTATCCAACAACCTTGGATAAAGGTCCCTTGATTTATACTTTCAAGAAATTATGTCTTACCCACACCAAGGTAAGCCTTTGATACGAATATCAGAGCCTGTCTTTCTATCCCCGCAAGCCCTCGAACTTCAAGGTAGTCGGCACCTCTGTCTTCCTATCCCTAGAATCCCTCGAATGTACTCAGTAATATTCGGAGTTGCACAAAGAAATTCTGAACAAGATGTTCAGTATGTACAATGCAATAAAGTATCTCTCTAGAAATCACATTAGCAACTTGTAATCTCTAGATTGATCAAAAATCATCAAAGTTGTGAGCTATTTCAAATGATCTCCTATATATAGGCACATATTCAATGATCGACTCCCTCCACGAACAGTCATATTTATCCTTGAATTTCAGAGGGACCTATACACATGTCACTCAAACAACAGTTGGTTTAAAAAAGAATGCATGACATCATTTTATAACTATAAAAGGGTAAGAAAAATATAGTTTCTTAGCTAAATTCATTATTCATGGTCAATAAAAAGAATAAAATTTAGGATTCTAACCAAAAAACCATTTGGTGTCTATAATACATGAATATTAGGATTCTGTCTTCAAAAGAATTCAGAACCTAAATTCTATAGAATTTTGATGTCTAAATTTCAAGGAAATTTGGAGTCTGAATTTATAGAATTCAGAGTCTAAACTCAGAAAGTTAGGAGTCTGAATTCAGAGAATTTGGAGTCTGAACTTAGAAAGTTCAGAGTCTGAATTCAGAGAATTTAGAGTCTAAATTCAGAAAGTTCAGAGTCTAAATTCAGAGAATTCGGAGTCTGAACTCAGAAAGTTCGGATTATGAATTTAGAGATTTCGGAGTCTGAATTCATAGAATTTGGAACCTGAATTCAGATCTTGAAAAAATAATGCTCTATATCTAAGTATTTATAAGATTCTGAGGTTTTAAATACAAAACCTAATTTTATAATTAGAAATAAAATGAGTTAGGTTTAGAGAAATTATGATACAAACAATGAAATACATAATAAGGATAAATTTTCCTTGGGGAAGGAAAATTTTCCTTATTAAGATAAAACATAGGGGAAAAGAAATTTTCCTTAATATAGAGTGTTTTTGATTTTCAAAACATGAAGGAGTGGAAAAGTCATGAGGAAATATTATTGACTCAACTGGAATGATCATGGAAATATTGGTACACATGAGGTATTATTGAGTATGATACTTAAGAATGATGATGCCTTAATTTTTTTATAAAGCACCTAGGGTGGTTAGTTATCAAGTCTGACTTCAATAGGCATGAATGTTTGGGTTACTTTCCCTATTGACCAGTGGTTATATGTTTAGAAACATGGTCAATGTGCAATCAGATACTCATGACTGGAATGAATCAAAGTAGAGTATGAAATTTTGGATTATTTTAACATGATTTTGACCAAGGATGAACATATATGGTTCTATTATGACTTCATGTGATAGGTGGTCATTGATTAAATCATGGAACATATGAGGTGTCGATTTTGAAGAGGTGTTCCGAGGGATTTCCTTGCATCTAAGGAATGAAATCCTGTATATGATGGTTAGACTAACCTTAGTAATGAATAACTCATCGTGGAATGATTAAAGTGTTATGGGTTGGTACACCCACTTCTTATGGTGAGTTTGTACATGTTGGTTGTGTATAGTACAATTGCAAATCATAAATTGGTGAGTGGCCATGTATGAGTCAAGAAACGATGGTTTAAAAGAAATATTGAAATCATGGTTTCATGAGAGTGGTAATGAAATTATAAATATTCATTTATGGTATATTAGACATGAATAATGGATTGGGTGTAGTGGAATGACTGATCTGGCTCAATCCTAGTCAAGTATTGACAAGATATGGATAGTGTCTTGGGATGAGCGACACACATGCAATAGTGAAAACTAATGAGGTTATACTCATGGAGTGGTATAAGGTAATACATATGGTGGGGAGTGTACCATTGTCTATTTGAGGGTGGGGACCCTCTTTATGAGTTCCAATTTTGAGGTTACTATGGGAACCATTCAGGAAAATGGGAACGAGCGATGTTCTGATGTTGTGTGTTGGTGCTCAAGAATGAGAAGTTTTTTCTATGGTAGTCATTGAATCTAGTGATGGATGGATCATGGTCTATGTAACTTAGAGTTCAATTTTAGGGTGATGATAAGGGTACCCCTATTGTGAGGAGTATTATATTGGTTGTGGTTGAATGTCTCTTATGTTGGGAGAGTTGTGGATGCTATGAGACTAGTCATTGGAAAACAAAGATAGTGTAGGTGTACATATGCTCAAGGTTGGATCATGGATTCTATTTGACCACCAAGGCATATTGGGGATAAGAAGGGTTATGGTGGGTATGTTCTAAAGACCCATATTTTTTAGGAATGTGAAATTGATTAGAAATTATATTTTTTTATTTTAGATAGTTATGAGGGGTAAAATGGTCTTTTAACTTATAAGATAATCTCAGAAAATTTTTACGACCAATCTATTGGTCCTAGAATAAGTTATTTACCCTAGGAATGGAATTTGGTGGAAATTTGATCCATTTGAATTTTCATGGAATAATTAATAATTAATTAAATATTAATTTATTTGTATGTGTTCATTGGGTGAAATATTTTTGAACAGAGTTTTGGATTTAGATTTCATTAACATAGTTGTTCTATAATGGAGGATTTTTCCTAGGAAATTCATAAACTCACAACAGGCATTGGGGCCAGGCCCGAGCCCCTGTTTCCTTTTTCTTTTCTTTTATTCCTTTTAATTTTCCCCTTTTCTTTCTCCTCCTTCCTTGGATTAGAGCATATTCCCACTTTTGGGATTATCCTTTATATTAAAGAGATATGAGAGTGGGGGGGAGAGAGAGAGATAAAGTTATAGGGAATAAGGGATGTTCCACTATAGAGCTTGGGAGAGATGAATCACCGTGCAACAGCTACAGAGTGTGGATACGAAGGAAGCTTATGCAGATTCCGATCAAAGGTAGGTCATTATTAAGATTTTTTCCCATAAATTACCATATATTTACCACATTCTAGTATAGTGGACTATAATTACTACTTAGGACACCCTGTAGGTTTATCTATGATTAATCAGGAAACAATTGTGGTTTTGGGCCGATCGTAGGTGTTTCCTATTTAAAAATCCCAATCACACAGTGTGTGGTTTCATGAACACACATTATGTGTTCTTCCTATTTGGGGAATATTAGTTTTTGGAACTACAAGCCATGTATTTTGAGTACAATTTGTGCAGTGGTACGTACCCATGTAGCTGTGTACTTGGGTAGATGGAGTTTTTGAGACTACATGCTTTGTAATTATACCAAGCCATGTGGTCAGGTACTTGGGTAGACACCCCATGCAATAGGGACATTGTTGTGTAGTAGTACATGGACAGACCCTAGGTTCACCACAGATCTATATTAGTACATAAACATACCTCATATGTGTTAGTCCATGTATAAGTACATGGCTGGAAGGAGGTTTTGGAGTATACGCCGTGTACTTAGGGTACACACTGTGTATTGTGCCGCTATTACCCATTTAAGGGTTTTTAGTGATTTTACACACTAGAGTCATAATTAGACAAAATATAAGTCTATTTTAAGTATTTTTACACATAAATTGTGATGGTGAAACCCTTGGGGTGTGTTTAGGACTCGTAATAAGAATTTTGGGGTAAGAAAGCTATGGTGGAGAGGTTCTTCATCTAGTAAATGGATTCACAGGAATTCAAATTGATATATGGAATGAAACTGAGATAAGGGTTGTGAGAATAGTCTAAGGACATGGTATGGGATCACTAAGACCCTTATCTAGTATAACTTGGGATAATACTTGGTTACTAGGAATGCGATTCGACTAGAGAAAGCGAATAGGTTTGGTGTTATGGATAACCTAGAGTGAGACTTTGAACTGAGATGGGCCCTGATCTATCTCCATAGACCGATGTTAAAGTGTATTTCCACTTGATTCAAATAGACTATTTTGTGTGTTGGAACTACTGAAAGGTGTGTTTACCCTAAGACGTGGGAATTGGCCCAAGATACTAGTTGTAACTGAGGATCCCAAGAGGGATGCCTCCACTTATGACCTGACCTAGAGGATCCCATGAGGTATGCCCCCACATATGTTTTGACCCCTAGGATCCCAAGAGGGTGTCCTTTTCCATTTTATTATTTATGAGGGTCTCAATAGATATTCCTCCACCTATGTACTAATTTAGTGGATTTCAAGAGGGTTTCCTCTGTTTATGTGTTAACCTTGAGGATCCCTCAATGGATGCCTCTTCTATATATTGACTTAGGGGACCCCTATGGGTTCCCTAATGGTTAAAAAATCCTAAGCTTGTGTGTTATGAGTTTTGGGTATAGATGGTAGTTTGTTTCACCTTGGAACCCGTACCAAACATGTGAGCCCAAAGGGCTATGGCAGCAATGATGGTTTTAGGCATTTAGATAACCTCACTTTTTTTCACAATTTCACTCAGTTACTATTGATGCAACTGTGATTACCTAATGTGCTTATTAGAACTCTACCTATAGGCCTAACATGATGTGATTGTATGGTGGGGTTTCCTAGAGGTACTTCTTGGGATCTTTCTTATGAGATTTATCTATTTGAAAGGTACTTTATAAATATTTCTAGTTTCACTGGGATCCTTCCTTTCATAGGAAATACAGATGAGGGTACTAGGTGGACACACTACCCCTAAGCATTACATGTTTATGATATTCCAGAGGATTGATGATGATCTCCTTGATGATTCCTAGGATATTCCTTAGAGTTGTGTGGATTCACCTTATTTAATTTCCCAGAGACATTTGGATGGGATTTTGATCCATTATTTGAAGGATTACAAGTTATTACCTTGAATTTAAGAGATTATTCCTTATATATTGGATAATGGTCTTCCCCTTAGGAATAATCGTATTTTATATTTCATGATTAAATATAGATAAGGTCTTAGGACTTAGACATCAGACTCAATTAGACACGGATTAAGTGGTATGGAATCCATCTCTATTCCATATTTTTAAGACGTTTGGTTGATACTTGGAATCATTTATATTGTGAAGGAGAGTATGTGTGATCCTAGGTCTAGGAATTGTATCCCTCTATGGTGAAATATCTTTCTTAGAGACATCCTGACCCTGGAAAAATCATTTATGGTCGATTGGTATCATGGAACTAAGGATTTACAGTGAATTTGTTTTATTTATTATATTTCAGCTGTGACCTGTCAAGGTTGGGAATATTTCATGAGCATGAAATTATGACAACATGTTATAGGTTCACCATTGGGGGTATCATACTTAGATTTATTTATCACCCCTTGTGCATGCACCTAGGTGTGTGTTCATACCATATATCAAATTTTATGTTGATCATAGATTTATGATATATGTGGAGAGGCATGAGTTGTATGATCGAGTGGATATGCTAATGTAGATTCTTTTGACTGGGCTAGAGTATCTTGAGAGACATAGAGATCAGGTATGTGGTTCATCTATGAGTACCATAGGAGCCTTTTATATTTATTTCCTTTATTCTACTATATATGAGATCAACCAAATAAGAAATTGGTTGTTGTTTGTATGACATGGTTGTTTGGGACTTTACTGCATTTAATTTTATTATAGCCTTGTTTATATTTATTTCTTCTGTATTTTGATTATTTACAACTATGAATGATGTTTAGTTATTTCCACTATTTTTATTACTCTGATTGAGGGCATAATATTCCCACGAAAACACCCTAATCCTTTGCTTCTAGTCAGAGGCCTCCAGAGTATGGGGAAGAGCGCTTGAGGTCTTTCTATAAACTGGTCCATCTACTATTCATAGAGTGATATAGGATGGTATGTGACAAAAATGAATCTCATATTACCATTGGAAACTCAATATTCCACCATAATTATGCTTGAAAAACATATTAATTAATTAATTCAAAAATATTGATAGTACTATCTTTTGTCTACTCTTTAGTCTGATACCCCTAAGCACTTAATGTGACCTCTAATACCATTTTGTAATAATCATAAGCCAATTACCCTACTCAGACACCAAAAAACTTTAGGCGCACCACTAAATTACTAGAGAATAACATAAAAATTGGGATTAAGTAACATAAACCAAACCATTGGGGCCCCAATTAGGTTGTTGGTAAGACAAATGTTCCACCCAATCCTACCTCTAATAGGCCAGGGGAAGGTGACTAGCATAGAGTAGACATATCACACAATAAGGGAGACCTTAGCTTTTATCAACCAATAATAGACACATATATCCAATGTATAATATAATCAAAAACACTAGTAGTAAACATGTATATAAAATTAAACTATATATGATGAATTCAAGAGATATCAAATACATTTAAAAAAACATATATTTAGATATAAAAGGAACTGTACATCTGATGAGCCTCTAAATATAACAGGAATAAGACACCAGGAAGCTTCTCCTCCATGTGCACACTCCTAGATCAATCTTCAGTTACAATAGTCAATACCAGTATTATGAACCACCATGCTCCACCATGCATCACCAAGAATCACCAGGTGTCATCTCTAAACAAGAAAATATGGATCCATATTAACCAAGATCACCTAAAAATACGGTGTGGTCTATATATACACAAAACGTGTGGGAATAATTCCTATTCATGGGTCAGAAAAAACATACTCAGTATGACAACCCAAAACTAAAAAGGAAATAAAAATTAACCTTTTAAATCAAAACCCCAGATATGAGGGAATATTTAGAAGGAATATGGGAAAGGATCCAAATATGCTATACTACTAGGGGTCTCGAGGATAGAAAGAATTCCTAGTCATTTCAATTCCAATCCTTTATGGTTTAATCTCAAAAGAAATTATGGATACTCAATGTATTGAAATACCATATAGTTTTAAGTTGATATCCCACCTATACATCACATATTAAAGGAAACTAGGGTGTTTATGGGGAATCATATGTCTCAAAGAATTAGATCTCTTACAAATCTCAAACTATTACATCACTAGTGGAAAACAAAAAGGAAGACCCACCCCTTGATAAACATTTTATAGTATCCAAGGGAGTTTCACACCTAAAAACTTGAGCATTAACATGTAAACATTTGATAAATCTATAGGAGAATATTCACCTTGACCACAAATAGATATTGGCCAAGAGAGTACCAAACCCTACAATCAATAATACCAAGTTATGATAAAAACCAATTAACTTCATTAGAACTATAATATAGGACCCTCACCTTGCTAAAGGTTAAGTATAAGTTGAGGGGGTAATCAACTCCACAAATAAAGGATCTTGTGCCCTGGGTATGTGGGTGGAATATTAACCTTTCCAGGGACGAGGAGGAGGTTCCTCGCCCCACCTGATCTCTTAGATAGGGTAGGGTAACCAACTACATAAATATATGATCCCACACCCCAGGTATATGGGGGGTAATACCAACCCTATTTTTAATGAGGTTAGGTACCCATGCCCTGAACTTTACTAGCCAATAGGAGGGTTTCCAACCCCAAGAATGCTTTGATCACCATGCTCAAATCCCATTTCCAGTCCTATGGAGCTATGAAGACTGAAATACAAGTATAACTTTTATTTATGGACTTGAAACCAATGAAAAGTGCTCCATCATGCCCTATGTGAAAAAATGATAAGGATGGACTACCCACATTCTCAAATTTGAGTCATAAGAAAGAAGATATAGGAAAATCACCAAGTTTAAAAAAGTAAATGATATTTAATTTAGGGATGTATGATTTTTATCACATTAGTAATGGTATGTTTATGTAATACCTCACTATATAGCATGCAAAGGTATACCTAAAAAGTGTATACAATATGTTACACATTGTGTGGGAATGGAAAGGTACTCAACATGTTTCACCATGACTCATATTGTGTGAGTGTTGTCATAAATGATGTGTCCCATAGGAAACATGACATGTGGAATTATCCCTCTCATAGAGCATGTACCATTGGGAGGATGAGTCATGTACCAAAAATGACATGTGGTTCTGACCCACCCTATGTTTGTGAAAATTTGGTCACTTGGGTGTGTACCCCCTAACACATCATGCTGAAAAGATTAGGGACACAATGATTTCACCCTTGTGCTATATAATATGTGATACTTATCTTTGACTATTACCCTATCTATTACTTCTTGGGAACTAAAAAATGTGTGGATTTGGAACACACATCACATGTTTGTGTCTTTGATCCTAAAATTTTAAAAATGGAAAAATCTTCACTTCTGACACTAATCATGTCTCTGATCGATCTCAAAGATTTAGAAAATTCCACATACAAGGATTTAATGCCTCTAATGGTCGATTTCCAGCCACAAATTCCTTGAAAAATAGACCATAATGGTTCACACACAACCCACATCTCTCCACATTATACTACCTCACAACCTTGTTCCATCACACCTTACCACGATTCCATAATTGCTCATCATTGATCCCTCATTCCCTAGTACTTTCCATCACATCTAAATCCATCACTTATGGGAATCAGATCGCAACTACTCATTTTATATGGATCTGATTCATCAAAACTCTAATAATGACCCCAACTGATAATGAAACTGTGAAGAGGGGGGGGGGGTAATGATAATGAATAATCTAGAACATATTAACTAGTGTCCGATATAAAGGTTCAGACATCGTATATCAGGTCCAGATATTCCAATGAATAAGAATAGTGGAAAAAGAATGAGGAACCAAAAATATCAATGAAAAATAAGAAAAAAATAATTCATAGGGCCATGCTATATAGAATGTAGATCAAAAACATGCAATACATGCTCAAAATCATTAATAATGCATTTGGAATCTGTACAAAATCCAATTTCTAATTGAAAAACCCCTGGATGATACCACATAGAGGAAACCAAGTTGTCCGAAAGACTCCCACTACTCAGTGTACTGGAAGATAGGAATAAAACACATCCTAATAACTACCCCAAGTATCCCTCACACATAATAAATAAAACACTTAACTCACAAAACATTCAAGATAATAAAAAAGAAAACAAAATATAAAAATTTACTTTGGGTTTACATGGTTCAGATATTATATCCCACATCCATAAGATAAACACTGTTGAATTCTGTTATAATAGGAAGTTACAAGAATAAAAATCACACTTTATTAGTCAAAAAAATTATATTATTAATTAAAAGTTATATTAAATTTTATTATCACACATGTATCGATAGTCCCACTTACTTATAATAAGTTCCAACTGGTCATCCTATTATACCGCCATCCACAACTCATAGATGACCAACCATTGATCCATGGTGACTGCTGACTGTCTGTAGATATCAGTACCTAAATGATGAAGCTGGAGAATAGTTAAGGTACTTATAACATTTTTCTAATTGAAATGTGTGGTCTAAATTACGTTGAACATCATTCAACCCACTGACTAGTGAACACACCCCCATTATATGATACCATCATCCAACCAACCTACTTCAAGCCATAGATCTTACTGAAATTTCCACTATCATTAAGACTGTGTTATTATATAATATTTCTCTATCTGATAGATATAATTTACACTTGAAGCTAAATTCAGATTCCTAAAAATCTCCCACATGAATACTACTTTAGGGAACCACTAGAAACTATCCAACTCCTAATCACAATCTGGATCCTCCACAATAAACAATAGTCAATGTTCTCCTCTATTATTCTATTAACCCAAGTCTCATTGAGGAATAGTTCCACCTTATATTTTATTGGACTAAAGTCTTGGTGAACATATTTGTTGAATCTTTCTTACTAGTTATATTCTACAAATATAGTACCTTTCCCTCTATAAAATTCCACATGAAGTTATATTTCAGGTCGATATGCTTCATCCTTGCATAAAACATCAAATTATGAGCTAAGTGAATAACACATTGACTATCAAAAAATAACACTCCAACCCCATGGAATATAATAAGTTCCTCCAACAAGCATACCAACCATATCAGTTCCTTTCTCGATTACATTTCTTCTGCATACTCTTATTCTCTTATGGATAAATTAATAATTCATTTATATCCATGCCATCTACATGATTATTATTCCTCTATAGGTGAACAAAAAACCACTAGTTATATTGTAAAAAAATGAATTCCCATTGAAACTAGAATCAAAATAACCTCATAATGAAATTCCCATAAACTGTGGTACCTTTAATTACTAGATGATCCATTTTATAGCCTCATAATGTTCCATTCTTGTATTTGACATGAATTGGTTCACAACTCCCACTATGAATGAAATATCCTATATAGTACATATCATGATGTACATTAGATTTCCAACCAATGATATAAATAAAATCCACACCTTATCCTAAACATCATTTTACATATTAAGAACCTCCTCCTTGTACAAATTAAAGTGTTCAACCTATGGATTTGAGAATGACTTACACATAGTTATCCTAAACACTTTGGTAAACTTATGGATGCATTTACTTTGAGATAGAACTAAAGTACCAACTTTTATATCTCTCTCAATATTAATTCACAATATCTTCTTGGGTTTTCTTAAATCTTTCACTTGAATCTTCTAGAAAAATAATTCTTCAAATTCTGTTTCCTTTTATTTTTTGGACCAGTTAGTAATATATTATCTACATACATGAGAAAAAAAGTAAAATATCCTATCATTACACTCCTTCTGATAGAAAAAATTATAAAAAATACACAGTGTGAAATATTAGTCAGAAATATAATCATAAATATTCTGATTCCACTACCTTGGAACCCACTTCAAGCCATAAATATTTTTCTTCAGCTTACACACCAAGTTATGGTTCCAATTTTCCTCAAAACCCATCAGTTTCTTCATGTAAATATTTTCCTTCAAATATACATAAAGGAAATCAATATTTATATTTATTTTCTCCAGATGAATATTTTCAGATGCATCTATACTAAGCATTGTAAAAATGGTATCACACTTAAACCATTGGTGAGAAAATATCCCAGAAGTCAATTTTTTTCCTTTTATTGAAATCCCTTCACCAAATTTTGTCCTTGTACCACTTATTACCACTAGTTTATTTTTTTAAATGAAATACATAATTATTATCAAGTGATATTTTTCTTGGTAACTCAGTTGACTCCCATGTTCTATTGGTATCCAATGAACACATTTCTCCATTAATAGATGGATTATAATTTTTATATTCACAAAGAGTGGAAAACTCTTATGAGATTTATTATTCTCCTTTATTCATTAAAATTATGAAATTTATATTGGACCCAAGCTTTTGGACTGGCCGCATGACTTTGGAAAATATTCAAAACTGTACTTGTAGCTCTGATCTATCTGACTCTACAATTTATATTACTCTAACTTCCAAATAATTCCCTTGGTATTTAGTAGTCCTAGATAATTTAGGAATATATTCTATTAGTCTAAATTTCATAATTCCACTACTTCCATTTGAACTCTCCATAACTTGTACCCTTATGGTATCCCTATTTAAATCAACTTGGACTTGTTCAATTGATCCCTTATTATCAAATTTCACACCATACAAGTTTTCATCCTTCAATATAAACTTTTAATTAAAGAAAAAATCTTTAATAATAATGAATTTTCATTTTTCATCATCCCATAGTAAAATACAAAATATCCATTTCTATATCCCACAAGGAAACACATACTGGACATCATCTCGAGTTTATCTCTATCCATAGCATCAAAATGGACATAGGAAATACTACTAAATATTTTAAGTGAATAAATTATAGTTTTTTACTATAACATAGATATTTCATAACTTCCTATCCCATTGGAGTGGATAGACCTCTATTAACCAAGTTTGCTATAGTTTTCACTACTTCTACCCAAATTGCCATGGTAATTTCTAATTGTACTCTCATAATTTATACATTTTTTGTTAACATATAGTTTATTCACTATAGAACACCACTATACTATATTGTAATTATAATAGTTATCTCTAAACCAATTCACTTATTTTGATAGAAGTTTCATAAGTTCCTTCAATTATACTCAATACCATTGTCAGATCATAAGTATTTTAACTTACAAACAATTTACCTCTATGTCATGAAATTTAATTGAATTAATTATACAAAGAAATAAAAATTATTCTTCAGTAATTAAAACCATACTTTCATAGTTTCATAATCAATTAAATTCATAATGTAAATAAACCCACCATGATATTGGACAAAGGCAGTTCTCTAGATATCTGAGTGAAGTAGTTCTAACTTATGATCTATAGGATTATGTATGTTCAAGTGGAAGGAAAACCTCTTCTGCATCCTAATAAAACAGATATCATAACTTCTAAATTCATTATTATTGATATTTAGTATGACTTTTTCTATTAAAACTTTCATGTTCTTCTCACTAATATTTCTGAGTCAGTAATGCCACAACCACGAACTATCATATGTTGTTACTTCAGTAAATGTCACTCTATCAGTTCTTCTACTCAGATATAGGGTCCCATCCTTTAATCCTCATACAACCACTATATATTATTGAGTCACATTCCAAACTATATGGTGAATCTAGTTTCATATCCTGCCACATATAGCTTCCTTATAAAAATTAGGTTCTTACATTTCCTTAGGATGTGTTTGACTTATTTCAACTAAAAGAATCTCCCATTCTTTATCTAAGAATTAAAATATCCTTTCCCTATGACTTATAAAGGTTAATTATTTATTAAAATCACTTTATTTAACTTAGGTGACACATAGTTGACCATGAAACCATGATCTTTTGTTGATTGAAATGATTCTCATGAGTAAATCACCCATGACTCCACCGGAATGTTGGCACTGAACAATAAGGTTTTACTTCCCTTAGCTATAATAATATAATTTGAACTTCTATAAGTTGATTACATTTCAAAATCCTTTTCTATATTCCTTAAACTCCTTCATAGATTTCTTCTTTTCCCAAACTACCATCATACAGAACTTGGAATATTTGATTTTCCTCAAATTCTCTCCCATGACTTATCATGCAATTGTTTCTTCCAAATTATTCCATGAGGTGACCATACTTATCTATCTACAATGAGTGAACTAACAAATGGTTATTATAATTATCTACATCCAAGTTCTTCATTCAGGATTAAGTTCTTAACATTCTCAAACACTAATTCAGTTTTCCCATTAGAATTATTCACTACTATTACCATCACGTCCCATGAATCTAATAACAATGACCACTATAGACAATCCCATACTCCATCTAAAACTTCACCTTCATTGATTTAGTATCCCCTTATATAATTTTGAATTCATTCACTTTATATTCCATTAGTATACCTTCTGATAGCTTCATACTAAATAATATTCATATCATGAACGCTTTATTAATTGTTTTTGACTTCTTGTACACGTCTACCAAGGCATTCATGAGCTCAACTATGGTCTTCACCCCCCAGATGATAAAATCCATGTTCTATTCCAATTTCATCATGAAAATACCTAATTATTTACTATCTATCTATTCCCATTATGATTTTACATATTATATAGATGAAACCCAATTAATGGAACATCTAGTTTCTTTTTGATAAGATGATCCTCCATCCACCTTTGAAAGAAATTGAAATATTTTATGTCGAACTTATCAACCTGGACCATAAATTAACATGAAATGAAAACTTATAATAACAGTAAAATATCATTAAAATTGAAATAATATCAAGGAAAGTGAGTGAGAGTTACCTGAGCTACCTTAGAGTGGGTTGATGAGGGAAAATTAAACTAAAATTTGATACCACTTGTTAGTAATATGTACAAAATTTTAATTCTGGATGTAAAACCATGAGATGATACCATGTAATAGAAAATAGGTCATTCAGAATACTCCCAATACTTTATGTACCAAAATATCAGAAGAAAACACACCATAATCACCACACCATTTCAACCCTACAAACACTCAATCGAACTCTTAACTCACACAAGATATGATGATAAAAAAACAAAAAAGGGATTTTTTGGTTTTATGTTGTTCAGACATTACATCTTTTTTCTATGAGAGAAATAATGTTTTATTCCATTACAATAGAAAAATATAAGAATTATAATCACCTTTTTCTAGTCAAAAAGTTTGATAATTGACTACAAGTAATCTTCAATTTCATCATCACACATGAATTGAAGTTCCAACATACTTATAGTAAGCGTCAACTGGTCATCTAGTTGCATCACCATATGAGATTCATAGATGACCCACCATTGATCCATGAGAAATATTGATTACCTATAGATATAGATAATTGACTACTGAATATGGTGAAAAGTAAAGGCACCCAACCCCTTTTTCATTGAACTATGAGGACTAACTTCCACTGAACATCATCTAGCCTATTGAGCAATACACACACCCCATCAGATGATAAATTCTTCTGATCAACCTACCTCCTATTAGATATCTCATTTTTGTTTCCACTATCATCAATACCAAACTATCATCATTATTTCTTTGTCCGTTAGATGTAATTGAAACTTTTATATGTCTTCACACTCCTAAAAGAATAGAGTGTAATAAAAATAAAAAAGTACTACCTTTAAAATGGATTGATCGCTAATGAAGATCACACCCTCATCGGGCTCCGTTATTTTTATCCATGTGATATGATCATTGATTTTGTGATTCCATTCTTCTCCATCATTGTGGATCTAGTCCCATTCCATTGATTCAATGTTGATTCTACTAGGATCCAGTATCCCTCCCCTTTTCCCATATCTTTAGGTTTTATGATGATGAAAAATGTATCTAACCCTAGAGAGGAATCTATAATGAGGGTTTTATAAGTTGATTTTTTGGGTTTGTGCATCAAATACCTTGATTAATTTAAAATTATTAAATTAATAGCACCATTGACAACCCATCCCAAAGGTCTTAGGTGTGAAATCAAATTGCCTCATCCCTAGGGTAAACCCCCTATTTTGAACGTAATCGTGGAATCAGTTTCCCCATCCAATGATCCATTTAGTATGTATAAGAGATTCATCAAAATGAACTTGAAGGTAGATTAAAAATAATATATTATTTTAAATATATTGTTTCTAAGCCTCCATGAAACTCAAAACTCCGAAACGGATCAACGAACAATATAAAAAATATTACAAGAATATTTTATATAAGCATAAAATGAAAAATACATGGTCTTTAATATTCCACTATCTTTTCATGGGACATATATTCATTTAAATAATAAATACTAAATATATATTAACATTAAACACATTAATAAATTTACCCAAACTCATTTTGAGAGTAAACACTACACCCTGAGGTCAACAGAACCATCATAAATTTTTTTCTCATTCATCTTCTAGGCTAAATTTACTATTTTACCCCCGGGGATGTTTTGAGGCTAAAAAATCTCAAAATTTAGTTAAATATTTTTTAAAAACCTATTTCACCATATCCTCCCCACCTTTGAACCCTTTTTACCCAAAAAAAGAAACAACTGGGTCTCCTCATTAAATAATCTCACAAAACATCATCTTTAGAATAAAAAAACCACCTTCACACAAAATACCTTGTCTTCAGAGGTCTAAACCTAAGAGAGCTTAGTATACCACTATCCACAAATTGAACTCCCTTTACTATCACCATTATTATTATATCCAACTCACCTTGAAGTTTTAACTCAATGGAAACATTCAACCACTCCATGAAAATCTTGACAAGCCTCAACACCCAAAGAATTTTTCCATTTGATAGTAACCCACACCAAATGGGACAAAGGTTATTCCAAGAAATAACATAATAAATCTTTAAATATTTCAAAAAAATGTTATATATAGTGGGAGATCTTATCTACCCACCTTTAAGGAGTGTTCCTGATGGTTATTGTATAAAACTCATTTACACCACACTCCACCACTAAGAAATTCACAAATATTCCATACTAACACCAGAAGTGTTTCCAAGTGGTATGATCCTCTAGGAAAACATTAACTTCTCTTTCATCTCCTGACTACAAGACACATAAACCAATTCTAATAGATCATGACACAAATACAACACAATATTTATTTTCCAATCTATTCACCAACATTCACATGAACTCTCCATCCATATCTCAATCTTGAATAGGTTTAAATTCACTATAAAGTATTTCCTAGTTGTGTTTTAATCACTCCCTCATGAATTATACTAATGATAAAATCAATAACAATACCAAATTTATTAAACTAATAAACACCATACCACTACCTGTCGGGTGGCCCAATTTTCTACAATCCAACTGTTTAAATAACCACTTTTTCAGTCCCAAACCCCAAAATAACACCCATAAACCTAGATAAATATAAAAGAACAACCACTCAAGAAACCCCCCTCCACCACATAAAAATAATTTCTATGTGATGAGTACACCCACAATGATCTGCTAGACATACCACACTAAGGGCCATGCTTTACTAGGGCAATCTCTGTTCAGGATGCCCATATAATATTTAAGAAGAACACAAATGGAAGATCATGATCCATATAGTAAAGTGGAAAATGTGATCATCACATTAAATAAAACCCCTTATTCCCATATTCTAGGAATATCCGGTCTCACAATACCACTAAGTCAACATCATCACCATAGACCTCTTTTACACGAGAGAAGAGTGAGGGACCACAATCATTGATCAATGGTGTGAAAATATCCCTCTTCACACAAGAATAAAATACTCCAAAGATATGTTCTCATGTGAAACCTACTTGAATCAACATTAGGAAGGACTCAACCCACATTACCTATATGCACCATAGGGGCGATCATCATTCCACTTAGAATCACTAGAGATTTATCCCCTTAATTCAAGATGATGCATTTTCCAATCTCCCATTAAGGGAAAACTAAGGGTATTTATTTAGAATAATATTTTTATTTTCCACATTCATAGGGAGTGAATTATTTTCCATAAACATAGTTCATAAATCCATGATTACCCTATGATGGGTAGCTGAATTTAACTTCATGAGGGCAGTTTATTCTTTTCACACATGAGGGGATTCCACTTACTATAGGGGAAAATCCCATCTCATTTAATAAAATATGAAACATCACACTGAAATATAATTGGTAAACAATACCTATCATGTTAGATACCACTATATCTCATTTATTCCATAAAAGAATATCATAAAATAACCTTTCCTCAAATAAGTATAAACTCACTTTACCAAAGCAGGTGAGTGAAAGATAGTCACTATTATTAAAAAATATCCAGTTAATAAGGGTCAGGATAGGGGTTATACTAGAATATCCAAATCTTAAACACATGATTCGAAAATAATAACTCACACCTATATCATCCAGTATGAGGGTCCATAAAGAGAGGTCATGAATTGTACTTTTAACTGCATTCATTGATTCCAAACCATAGATATCCACTATGAACATCTTCTTGAATCTTTGACTATTAGTAAATCTTGAATGATAGGAACTAAACAAGGGTGGTGATGATGGGTGAAGATCATAGAATCATATATCTCTATATGATTATGAACTACCTACTTTCCAACTAAAACCAATCCCTACTAGTCCACTACCTCAAATAAGATAATTTCCTAAGTCTAGTGTTATCTTTAACATTAAGATCTATCCATGAAACCACTCATTCTATCTTTAGGTAAAATACTAACCTACACACATAACCAGGTTTAAAACCTACTAAGAATCCTTAGCATGTCAATTCTAACTTAGGATATCTTATGTAGGGGTGTTTTATAAAACCCAAACACAACTTGATATAATTTTCATTAGAGTATCCACCCGATCCACTGATATAACAACCCTGCTATTTATTTCACATTAATAAATGATTTATTACATAAGATTTAAATTAATACAATGAAAAACATCGAGAAGTCTAGTGTATTTGTGAATTAGGTAAATTACATAACAACTTAAAATAAGGAATACATCATATTTATTGAAAACATCTTTAATATGTTCATAATATTCCATTGAACTTAAAATTGATTGAGATAGCCTGGGGACATACATAAGAAAAGAGTGATCTATAAAGCCCAAAAAGGGAATAAACATGGAATAACATGAATAGAATAATAAATGTTATAAAATAGGCATATCAAAAAGTATTAATAATCATAAATATAAACAATTAGATATGATATATCATGATAATCATAAAGGCAACATGGGAAATATAGAAACTTAAAAGATTGCATCATAAACATAGGTCAAGGATAAATACCAAGAAATAATGATGGAAAAAGTAATATAAAGGAAATAGGTTCACTACCTATCCCAAAATGATGTCTCATGTGACTAAACATTTCCCAATGCACTGGAGTGCTATATAATTCTAGGTGCACCTGTCACATTCATTACATTCTCATGCTTAAGTTTGCTACATAGATCATACAACACAAATTTGTTCATCATAATATTTTATTCCATGATCAAGGAATGTTTGATACATATATGAAATTACTAAGTAAAATAGGTATAAGTGTAAATTTTAATACCCTTGATAGGAAATGAGTATGGTATTCACTACACAATTTTTTTGGCATGAAAAATCACAGCGAAATTTTGGCAGCATAACAACGTCACTTAAAAATTCATAAAATGAGTTGATGAGAGAGAAATGGGTATATAATCATTTTAACATAAAATGGGAAGTAATAGGTACATTTAAATACATATAAAAACATAATTAATTAGAAATAGAAGGCATAGGATAATAAGAAAACTTGAATAATTAAGAGAAGGTGAGGATCCCTTACCTGAGTGTGTGACTCCAAATGCTTGGGAGGAGATTCTTGAGAGATTGGGAGAAAATTTGGAGGAATATAGAGAGATTATTTTAGATTAAGGACATTATATAAGGATATTTAGAAATATAAATGTGATCTTGGGTGGGTTTATATAGGAAATGAGTGGGTATTTCTTTATTATTTCTCAAACTTAGGTTTTGGAAACTATATAATAAAATTACCAAAAACACAAACCTTACCATGGTTTTTTACCATGGTTTTTGAAAAATGGGAATGGTTTTCATTATTTTATAAGGAAAAGTGAAGAACATAATAAAATAATGCCATTTATTATGTGGAGGTGAGTCATACTCTTAAAGAAATGATTTTAAAACCTTAAAAATATATTAATGGTTTTGGAGGATTCATAATGAATTTATAAAATTAATAAAATAAACTTAAAATAACATTATTTTAAAGATAAAACATTTATTTGGATGTGGATACATTTTATATTATTTATTAAAACACTTTTAGGTCATTATGATGTCATAATACACAAAGTATATTTATAAAGTATTTAATTTTTTCCTAAAAATTCAACTAACTCATAAACTTTTGAAAAATTAACTGTTGGATAATTTCGATATAATGATTCCAAAAATAAATTTAATTTTATATAAATAATTTTATAAATATGTGAATTTTCACTTTTAAAATAAAATATACATTTATTAAGAAATTCTGAGTTTTTTGACAATAATATTTTTCTAGCCCTTATAAAAATTGTCATTGACTTCATTAAAATTATATGATAATTTATATTTAATAAAAATTATTTAATAATAATATTTTATTAAAATATTATTTATTTCAAAAATCAATCAATTTATCAATATAAATTTCTTAATTGAATTTGAATATTACCCAAAAATACTATATCTATTTTATTGTATCAAAATAAAAATAATTTATAAAGTAACAATAATAAGATGAAAATATATCCATTAAAAAATAATGTAAATACTCATATCACTAGGGTCTTGATACATATCCCTTTAATACACTCACAAATTCCCAAATATTAATGTGCGTGATAGCGAGACCTTCATGGGGTGGTTCGACATACATGGTTTGGGATGTGATCTCAATGAGCTTGAACATCTCCCATAAATGGTTTCACCCATGCTTAAGTTGTTAGATATCATCTTGGGATTGGTCAAGGGAAAATCCCAATGATTCCGTCTCCCTTTAAATCTTTGATAAATGGGATTCACAGGGTACAATCCTACTGGTTAAGGTCATCACTTCCTTTGTTTGTGTCAATGGGATTTGTTAAAGCCCAATATTTATCTAATCATGTGATAAATATTCAAATACTATATTACCAATAGTAATGATGATTAATAGTCTTTTAAAACTGGAAGGATATAATAAAACCAAATAATTTCATGTATTTTCTATAACCATAATACATAATAATACATTTAATGAAATCACATGAGAAGTTTTATTTATAACAGTTCGGGTCATTAGAATCTTACCCCCTTTAGAAATTTCACCCTCAACATTTTCATTTCCCATAATAAAACAAAATAGGGTAACTCTGTTTCATCACTTCCTATAGTTCCCACACTTTTTCTTCAAACTTGTGTTTTATATACCGCACTTTGACTAGGTGAATTATCTTATTTAATAGAACTTTGTCTCTATGATCTAATATCTTTACCGACTGCACTTAATATGAGAGATCATTCTCCAATGCTACCACCTCTAGATTGAGTACATGTGAGGGGTATCTTTTTTACTTTCTCAAGAGGGATACATGAAATACATCATGTACTTGAGATAGTTTAGGTGGGAGTTATAGTCGACAGGCCACCGCTTCGATGTGATCAAAGATCTCAAAGGGGCTGATGTATCTTAGAATAAGACCTCACTTATTCCCAAATCTTATCACTTTCTTCCATGGATATATGTAGAGGATTACCATGTATCCAACATCAAACTCTAGGTCTCTTTGATGATTTTCATCATATCTATTCTATCAACTCTGAGCAGCCTTGATGTGATACTGATTGGCCTTAACTTTTGACACCATTTCCTCAAACTTTTTTGGACCTAGTAGTTTTCATTCCCCAACTTCATCCCAATATGTAGCTGTTCTTCACCTCTTACCATAAAGGGATTCATAGGGATCTATTTGGATGCTTGAGTGGAAAATATTGTTGTAAGAGAACTTGACTAGAGGAAGATGTTGGTCCCATATTCCTTTTAAGTCAATTGAGTATGCTCTCAACATTTCCTCAAGTTTCTGGAGAGTCTGATCATATTGGACATCATTTTGAGGGTGATAAGACATTTTAGACACCATGAAATGTCTTCCATGCAATTTTCTACAAAATTTCATCAATCAGGCTAGAAAGGTTCGCGGTGTGACTCTGTATCTTTCATGGGGGTGAGTGATGGTAGTGAAGGCACTAGCCTGAAGTCCTAGGACTGCAACCCGAAACTGATCCCAAGAAGGGGTATGGGTGCGTAACCCCCTTGGTATGGACTGATAAATTTGGTTAAGTCCCTAAAGCGGCACCCAAGGTACCTGCGTGCCACCATGATGGAGCTGAATGACGAAATTATTTTGGATAATTCCTCAAAGTGGTTCCCCATTTAGGAAAAATCACTGATGGTTCTCAAGAAACTTGTGCGCCAAAATTCTGGCATGGGATATACTTGCGCGACCAATCTCATTTCACCCAAGGTCCAATTTTTGCCTATAAATAGACCATTGGGGCCTTTATTTGTATGAGAGAATTTCTATGAAGCCTAAGTACTACTGTAGTTTCCCTAGTGCTTCATCCAAGTCTTCCAAAACTTTCAAGGTAGTTATTTAACACCTAGAGTGGAGGAATTGAAGGAGTATCATATGAATTAATTCTTTTTAGTGTTTGAAATCCATAAAACTTGCGCCCCTAAAGTGCCCAACCTCCCTGAATTAGAAACACTTATGCACCATCTATTCATATCAAGGGAACTTGAGTGACCCACTTTTGGTAATACCTGTGAATACTCTTGAAGGCTTGATTCAATTCTCACCCAAGTATTAACATCCAGGTTGTTTTTCACTTAAGTGAACATCAGGTCTCCCTAGACTACTTGCGTGCCCATACTTGCATGCCAAATACTTACTTGGGAACCATTATTTGATTCACCTAATACCTTTAGTCTACAATCCATTAAGCCTTCTTCAAAGTCATTCATGGTAAGGCTACTTTTTCATTGGATCCATTGTCTAAAAGGTATTATATTGAAACCTCCACCAAAACCTCCTAACTTA
Organism: Viscum album; assembly: GCA_963277665.1. NCBI lineage: Eukaryota > Viridiplantae > Streptophyta > Magnoliopsida > Santalales > Viscaceae > Viscum > Viscum album. The sequence goes on from OY728125.1 coordinate 2,027,943,850, forward strand.
TCAAACCTTTAGGAAATCCAAATAATCATGTCTCCTATTTGAATTTTTATATCTACAGTAATAGGTTTCCCACATTTGTTTCAAAATGGGGTTAGGATTCATGAAGTGTATGTGGGTTTGTATATCCACTGTCACATAGACCTTTCTCCCAAGAACAATGTTGGAAAGTTCCCGGTTTGTAGGATTAGGGTTTGGGTTTTGACCTCCCCTTCTCATGTCTAAAACTTGGAACCTTAGGTATCTAGTAAGGAAGGTATAGTTTATATATACTTTTCCTTTTGAAAAAAGTAAAAGTCTCCTTCCCCTACCAAGATCAAATTTAGGGTATCCATCCTGGTGTAATCTCCTAACCTTTCAAGTAGTATGTTGCAGTCTTTATCCTCTATACTTCATTAACCTTCACTACTTCCTTATATTGGACCCATGTCTAATGTAAAGTGAATATAATGAAGGCTCTTTGCCTTTCCATCTCCCCCGGTCGACTCACCCTAATCCACCGTCACCGCCATAAGCGTGTCCTCTTCCACCAACAGAGGAGGAAAAACATGGGTTTGTTTGTTGAATCTTTCACATCCTCTTGTTTCTCACACCGAGCATGAATCACATGCACTTAGAGATTCTTTATGATCACAACATTTGTAAAAACACTCATAGGGAATGAACTATGAGAACTCTGACTCCCACCATAATTGGGATACGTAGGAAGCCTTCCTAAGGCCCAAGATCCATCTCATTTCATCAATAAATGAGCATCCTCCTTAGAAGTAATCCCCAAATTAAACCCCTAAATCACTAAGTCATCCTTTTCAGGAAGTAATCCCAAAATAATTTCTCTTAATGGACTATACTCTCCTATAAGACTCATAAAACTACATGGGATTTGATTCCCACCCAAATGGGATATGTAGGAAGCCTTTCTGAGGTTCAAAACCAACACTTCAAATCAACCCTGTTCTTCCTAGGACATATTACCAACAAGGTCTAATTCAACTTGGAAACCCATATTATTTGCAAGTTACTTGGGCTGCTTAGGCATAAGTCACACACCAAACCTTGACTAAGTACCTTTTGTTTAGATGTCTTTACCATATGACATTAAACTAAACGGATAGGTCCTTATCACATGACCTTAAAAGGTATTATGTGTCCCATTAATTGGAACCGAACTACGAGGGTTTTGATTCCTTTAATAAGGATACATAGGTAGCCCATTTATGGGTATGATACTAACATCAAAACAAACCTTCATCTCCTTGGACAAAAATAAATTCCAGAGTTCCCTACTGAGTGTCTTAAAAACCAGTATCATCATAATGATGGTTAAAATAATCTCTAAATAGTATATGAGAGGATACCATTGATGGAAAACCTCAAATACATACAAATGTCTCCATTAATGAAGAACCTAAAATACATAAGGATTATTCTAAATTTCACACAAGCTAAGAATTGATTGAAAATTCAAAGGGAAACCAATGATATACTTGGTGAATTAATAAGGATTCATGAAAATATCTCAAGTCTATAAGAGAGTCCCAGAGTAGGCTATAATTCCCCCATAAAGCGTGTGATGAGTCTGACCTCCCACCCTTTTAACCAATGAATGTTCTTAATTATCATAAGTTCAAACTTAATGAACTTATGCCTTTGGAAAGCAGGTCCCTTTTGGATAAAGAACTATTGGATGTTTCCAGTTCCATAAATGAATCCAATGAAAACCATCTAGAATCAGTGATTCTTAACTAGAACACATGTTTTAAGGAACTACAAAACAACCATGATGAATTTCAACTTAGTATTTAGAGGGTGTTGGAAACTCTTCTAGAACATAGAGGTGAATCTCAGATCTCGATCAAATACAATTGATAGTGGTACTCTAGGTAGCCTCAAGACTTCCCTGATGTATATCCATGCAAGTTGATCCAGTGAGAATTTCTCTCGAATCACAATTAAGTGTTCCATCTTTATAAGATGATCCACCATAACCCATATAGAGTTATTCCCTATTGATGTATTTGGAAGACCAATGAAAAATTCCATGGTGATATTTTCCTATTTACATGTAGGTATGGGTAATGGTTACATCATCTCCTTGATTTTTTACCTTTCCACTTTCACTTACTGACCTACAAGACATCTTGATGTATATTCCATGATCAAATTATTCATATTATCCCACCAATAGTGTTATTGGAGATTAAGATACAAATTTATGATTCCTGGATGAATGAATAAGGTTGAGCTTTGTGTATCATCTAAAAAGTCATTCTTCAACTCAGGATTTGATCATACACATAGTATTGACCCAAATATTAAAAATCCTTATTCATTAACATTGAACTCCGAGGATTTACCTTTTCTTATAGTTTCTACTTTCTTCTGAATTCCTACATAATTTCTCTAAGAATCCTTTATCTTTTCTAGAAGGGATAATTGAGAAATAATTTGTGAAAAGATTAATGATGTTACTTCCTTTATTATTACTATATACATCCTTTCCAAATATAATAAAATTATATCCTTCTCAATTCTCATCAATGATATAATTATTGGATCCTTTATACTTAGAGTGTTTTCCACTTTATTCACTTTACCTGGATGGTAGTGGATTGAGCAGTCATATCCCTTGATAAGCTCTAACTGTATTCATTGCTGAAAATTCAGATCTTTCTATTTGAATATATAATTTAGGATTTTGTGATCCGTATATATTTTATACTTCTCTACAAAGAGATAATGCCACTATATTTTCAATGATAATATCACTCCATCCAATTCTAGATCATGCGTTGGGTAGTTCAGTTCATGAACTTTCAACTTCCTTGAAGCATAGACTATGAATTTTTCATTTTTGATTAACAAACAACCCAATACCTTTTTTGAAGCATCACAGATTACCACAAAAATATCTCTAATTGTAACATCCCAAAAATATAAACTAAGAACATTGTATTCAATAGCATGTATGATAAGAAACACCAAGAATATAAGGGGATATAATATCCTAAGAATCAAAAATATATTTACTATTTTAAATAAATTCAAACTATAATTTAGTTTGTGATACACATGATACTGAGTTAGTGTGAAACACACACAACAATGACTTTATTCTATAGCTTATGTTACACATAAGACCAAGTTTTAACCAATCAATAATATATTATTAAAATATTATTATTTAATATAATAAGACAAAAACTATCCATTAAATTAGTGATTAGGAATATAATTAACTATATTATGAAAATATATGGTTTACACAAATATAAAATTAATTCATAGGTTACAAATTAATTAGAAATGAATATAAGAACCAGTTGAATATAAAGGAAAATATTATTATTTTTATGCTCACAAAGATGTTTTACCCTAATAAACTAAATTAATTACAATTAGTGAGTAATATTAATGTGATATATATATTATATATAGAATCAAATATTTTTGATATTCATCCAATAGATTTTATAGGATTAATATAAAAACAAACATAATATTTCGCATAAAAACCTATATTTTTATTAAGGTATTTTTACAGCATTTTAATGGTGAACCTATTTTAAATTAATTTTTTGGAACTTTTATAGATCAAATATGTCAAAATAAAATTTAACTTTTAAATAAAATTATAAAAATTAGTTTGGAGTGAATTTTTGGTATTTTTCTATGATGTTTCATTTTTTAATGAATAATGAAAAATACTAAATTTTAATTCAAAACTACTTTTTCATATAATTTATTTATAAGTTTAAATAATATTGAAAATTATTTTAAAGTTTAATTATATAATATTTTTATAAATTAATCCAATTTTGGTCATCAGAATCAATTTTAATTTTGAAATTGGGTATAAAAACATAGCCAACTTTTGGATATTTTTACTTTAAAAACCCATCACCTCGTCTGCGGGATTAAATTTAAATTAATTTTCGACAATTATGTGATTTAAAGTTGAAAAAATGGATTCCATATTTTTAATTATAATAATTTATAATTTCTAATAAGTTAAACTTATTTTTTGAAAAAAAAAATATTAGTGAAAGTAACTAAAATTAATTAAAATGATTAAGGTAAAATAATGCTTAATAAGGAACTAAACCTTAATATTAAGGGTCCAAATGACCTAGAAACTTGTAAAAAACCCATTGAATGGTAATATATATATATATATATATCCTATCACCCCTTTTATCTAATTTTTTCCATTATTGGAGCTACTTTCAATGTGAAAAACGTGTATGTAATTCCTTTGTTAAAATATTACAAGAGTACCACTCCTCCTCCACTATAAAAAGTCCTCCTCTCCTCCCACTCCCTCACACCTCTTAAAACAATTTTTATTGGCCAATATATGGAAAAATAGATCCTAAAGATATATCCCCTCAACATATAATCCTAACCTTGGACATGAAGCAATCCAAGGAAGCCCTTTGGTGCAAACCAAAAGGAGTTACCGATTAAGATGTAACATATCTTCTTAACCTCTTTAGTTTTATTTCAATTATCAAATACCTAAAATATTATTATTTAATGTTTATATAAAAAAAACAGTATCCTAAATATACTATTATATTTTTATTATAAGAGTTATACCTAAAATTACACACACTTCTATCTAATGGATAACAAACATATTATTTACTTGAATGGAGAACTACCACCTCACAAAATGATGTTTGTTCATTTTTCCTTTACTTCTTATCATGGTATAAATTATGAAAAATAATCTATTTTTATATGTTATATGATATTTATAATGTATTTAGACTTATTTAATTCTTTTAAAACACATATTTTTATAATTTCCATTTTTTTGTAAAAATGATAACATCGTTTGTGGAAGTGTGGATTACCGCCCCCTCAAAGCGATGCGATTCATTCACACACTACATGGAATGTATAAATGATGGTTATAATTAAAAATATGTAACATAAAAAAAAAATATGTGATATTAATTACATAATTACCTTTATTTAAATATAATTTATATCAGTTTATTTTTTACCCTTTCACACACTTAAAAAGTGACAACATCGGTCGTGGATGTGTGGACTATCATCTCCTCGACATGATGTGATTACTTTTACATAAAAAGAATTATTTATATAATTATATATGATTAAATAAAATGGTATTTAATTATTTAAATATATGGTGTTACTTACCTTATTTCTATAACGATCATTAAAAAATAGTAACGTTACTCATGCGTACGTACAACCAACTGTCTCCATGATTGTAACGTTGATTCATTTTTCATAAAAATATTTAATGATTTGTTTTAAAAGTATAATTTATGTATAAATGTGATAATTATGTCATGTTTATTATTTTGGATATATTATATATTGACCCTTTTGACCATAGTTTACCTACTAAAGTAGTTTTTGACACATAAACCGAATTTAGTCAAAAACAACTGACGTAAACATAATTGTTTATGTAGTTGCATACAACATAGTAATAAGTGAAATAAAATCAATGAAAAAAATGAAAAATGAAATAAATAAAGTATATAATCAAAATATGTTTATTATATTGGAATTTAAAGGATGATCACCCAAAAGGAAACACAAGGTAAGAGATTCTTGTCTCACTTTTCTTTCTGTAAGGCGTACGCCATTAACACCACTTACTTATTTTGTGTGGTGTACCTAATTCCCCTTTTGATATAATATATCATGAATTATTTTATCTTAATTTTATTTAAATGATTCATTTAAATATTATTACTTTTTGTTCTTTCGATTCACATGTTACCACAGTTGTAAGGGATTTCATCTCAATTTATATTTCATTGAGACTTATTTGTTTTTAAGCACCAAGTTTATTTTACTTGGTGTATATACTAAAATTTTACATGATATATCATGAATATTATTACTATCATGATTTTATAACATTTATTTAATTTTATTACTTCATGAGTCTTATGATTTAAAATGATTCAAAGTGGTATGTGACACTTTGGAATGTTTAAAGATTATTTTCCTAAAAAATAATACTAATAATATTTCAATGGTATTTCCATTTGAGGTAATTAAAAGAAAATATTTCAATAAATAATTTTATTATCCTATGGTTATCAATTACCATTTTCATGTATTTTTACCATTTCCCACTCTTTGGTACTCAAAATATTTTATTTTTTTAAGAAAACCCAACTTCATTTATCTCTTTAGTTGGAGAACCCGTTTTATTCTAAAAACCATTTTTTATTAAAATGTTTTCAAAAATGATTTTTAAAGACATTTTTACCCTTTTTTTCTTTTACCATTTTTTTAAAGGAATATTCTTGTCTCTTTCCGAAAAAATAATTTTTCTAACCTTTTTTTATATTGAAAAAGGAATGTTTCTTTTTACCTCTTATGACATGTACAAATTTATCTTTCATAATTTCCCTAAATCTTCCCTTAAAAGTTTAAAAGGTTTATTTTTAATGAAAATGTTTTTAAAAGGTATTTAAAAAAAGTATTTTCAAATTGTTTTAAAAAATAAATGGTTATTTTACTCAATAATATTTTTAATTTATTATTTTATTTAATCAACATAAACAATACTATATTTTTAATCCACTTGGGATATATTATATTGATACAATCCTTATCCTTCCTCTGGATGGTTTTTGATCGATTTTTCCAAGTATAATATTCACATTCACTTCCTTGATCACTGTTATTTCCCTTGAAATATCATATTTACTATAATCATTTGACATTGAATTTCCCCTAAGTATCCATATCATTTTTCATGGATATGATAATTTCCTAAACTGTATATCATTTTTCATATGGTGTTTACTTTTAATGTTAGTTGATTATTCAGAGAAATATCAATAAATCAATATATTTTATTCCATAAAGATATTTGATAAGGAAAATTATTAAATTGATTAATATATGGGTAATTATTTGGATAAGTATGACATAGGTGGGGACCTGTTATAGATATCCCCTTGGTGAATAGATTGTATCATGGGATGATTTAGTTGGATAACTACTTTATATGGGTTTTTACTTGATAGCTAAACTGTGTTGTGAGAAGTCTTAATAGTACTGGTTCCATGTACCTCAGAAACATGACATACAATAATTAAGAACTTCCCTCATTTAGTTTCAGTTATTATTCATCCATGATATTCTGTGTCAATGTATCTATGGATACAATTCATTTTTAGTTCATTGATTAAATGGCATGTTTTTTCATTTCTTACCTTTCCATATTTATTTTTCTTTATCTACTTATTTGAATGAAATGTGTTTTCGTTTATCTTACCTTATTTTTTTATTAATTTCCTTTTCATCCTATTAATTACTTAGCATGTGGGTTCAATTATATACATTTCCATGTTAATTTATTTCTTATTTATTAATTATTGATTTCACTATAATTTACCCTTATCGAGAATTTGAGCTCACACTTATTATGTTTATTTTCCCTAGGAATCCAAGAAGCGTACTAAGAATGATATGAAAGGATACACAAAATGGAATAAAGTTATTATCTTCAAATTTATTTATTTCGGATAAAAAATTATATTGTAATTAGTGTATTCATTTTTAATACAAGTCTCATTTATATATCTAGTTTACCAATACTACTAAACTCTTAGTCCTTTGGGATTTTATTCCTTGTAATCATGCCAATGTAATTGATACAAGACACTGATTTTGGGATATCTGGGTTGGGTCTCTATAATTGATATCAAATGAAGTTTAGTAGAAACCTTGGGAGATAGATTTAGGAAAACATAGATTAGATAACATAACCTTAAGGTAGAATTTGAGGATAATTATAGAAGAACGCCCTCTAATTTTCATAAAGTAGAGATTATATGGGTCTTACTAGAAATTTATCCATATCTAGATACTATAAGTGGACATGGTTCTAGCATAGATATACCTAAGAGTAATAAATCTGATAAGGTGTGTCGGGCCTGACTTGGCATAACTTGGTACATGACAATTAGCCTTACTGCGCACCTAGTTTGAAACTCTTGGGGGATACACTTAGGATAATTTCCATTTTATTTTCAAACCATTATGAATGAATTTGACAATTAATAACTTAGGTTAAAACTAAGGTGTTTTATATTGAAAATAAGGTTTCATGATTTAGAAATACTACAATTGATATTATAGATAAACTCTAGACCAAGGAAGGACCTATGTAGAAATAAATGGATGAAGTATTTATATATTGGGGTTGTATTAAAAACCATAGTTAAATGGCTATTTAGTGATTAACATTATTTTAATGATGTCCATCATATTTATTTTGGGAATTATATTAATTTTTTTTAGAAAAGGAAAACCTGTATGTCAGGGACAACCAATCAAATCCGGCAAGGCTGAGGGACTTGAACCCATGATCGAAGGATGACAAGGGATAAACACCAACCAATAACCTATTCAATACCCTTGTTAATATGTTATTGTTTTTAGTTAAACTACACGATGAATAAATATTAATAATAAACCAGTAGTGTTTCTTTTTTAGGTTTAGAGATTAATTTCTTTACCCTATTAGTTTTGGAAAATAGTTATACTTTTCAATCTTTTATGGTCCTTAAGATCCATTAAGAGTATATTTTAGTGATTCAGGCATCAAAATTAATTTTTGGTTGAATTATAAAACTGATCAAAGAACAAACAAATAATGAAAATGTGTTTATAGAAATATATCAAGTAAGTATATTTTCTTATATTCTCAGGTAGTAAAAGAATTTCCCAACATTAGGAAATTTACTTAGAAATAAAATGTTGTCATAATACCTTAATTTTTATCAAACCAATGGTCTTAAAAATCATCATGAATTTATAGATTTGAGGCCTTAAACTTTCCATTTATCATTCAATTGTTTGTGATTGATGACCTCAATCAGTACCTATAAATATTTATTCTTTTCTTCCAAGTACATATCTCTACTTGCTTCTAATGTTCTCCTACATTGAGACATAATTATATGTTAGTCCATGTGACCTTTTTACTTCTAATTCTCTCTTTTCTATATGATTTATTATAAAAACTTATCATGATGTGAGATTTTAGACATAAGAAATAACCAAAAATATATTACCAAGATAGATTTTAAATTGAGAGGATGAAATTTAATTAAGGTGGGGATAATGTAACACCTCGAAAATCAAAAGTATGAACATTGTATTCGATAGCATGTATGAAAGACATCACCAAGCATGTAAGGGAATATAATATCTCGTTACTTTAAAATATATTTACTATTTTAAATAAATTGAAACAATAATTTAGTTTATGATACATGTGATATTGAGTTAGCATGTGACATACACAACAATGACTTTCTTCGATAGTTTGTGTTACACTCAAGACCAAGTTTTAACCGAACAATAATATATTATTAAAATAATATATTTAATATAAAAAGACCTAACCTAGACATTAAATTAGTGGTTATGAATGTATTTAACTATCTTATGAAAATATATGGTTTAAAAAAATATAAAATGAATTCATAGGTTACAAATTAATTGGAAATGAATATAAAAACCAATTGAATATAAAAGAAAATATTATTATTTTTATGCTCACAAAGATATTTTAACATAATAAATTAAATTAATTAAAATTAGTTAGTGATATTAATGTGATATATATATTATATATAAAATAAAATATTTTTTATATTCATCCAATATATTTGATAGACTTAAGATAAAAACAAACCCAATATTTTGTATAAAAACCTATATTTTTATTAAGGCATTTTTACCACCTTTTAATGGTGAACCTATTTTTAATTAATTTTTTTGAACTTTTATAGATTATATATGTCAAAATAAACTTTATATTTTAAACAGAAACATAAAAATTTGGTTAGGGTGAATTTTGGGTATTTTTCTATGATGTTTCATTTTTTAATGAATAATGAAAAATACTTAATTTTAATTCAAAAATACCTTTTCATATAATTTATTTATAAGGTTAAATCATATTATAAATTGGTTTTAAAGTTTAATTAGATAATATTTTTATCAATTAAAATAATTTAGGCCATCGGAATCAATTTCACTTTGAAATTGGGTATAAAAACATAGCCAACTTTTGGATGATTTTACTTTAAAAACCAGCATTATCATTCTATCTACTGTATTAAATTTTAATTAATTCATTCCACTTATGTGATTGGAATTTGGAAAATTGATTCCATATTTGGAATCATAAAAATTTAAAGTGTATAATAAGTTCAACTTATTTTTTTACAAAAAAAATATTAGTGCAAATAATTAAAATTAGTTACAATGATTAAGGTAAAATTAAGCTTAATAAGGGGATAAACATTAATATTAAGGGTGAAAATGACCTAGAAACTTGTAAAAATCCATTTTATGGTTGTATTTCGACCCTATAATACCTTTTCTAGAATCCAGTCCATTTTTTGAGCCACTTTCAATGTAAAAAGTGTGTATGAAATTCTTTTTTTAAAATATTACAAGAGTGTCACTCCTCCACTATAAAAATGCCTCCTCTCCTCCCACTCCCTCACAACTCTCAAGAAACTTTGGATCGACCAATATCTGTTGAGCAATGTATTGTTTTCAAACAATTCAAAATAATGTTTTTTTTAAGGGGGAGATTATTTTAAATAATACTCTGTCTCTTTATGATGATTTTGATGCTCACAAATACCCTTAATTATTTACTAATTATTTCGTTGAGTATTTTGCAGGAATTTATTTTATTTATTTATTTCATATAATGAGATTTCATACTTCATTTATTCCGAGATCAATTTTAGCGCGTTCTGGAATCACTGTAGCGCGAGATCAATTTTAGCGCGTTCTGGAATCACTGTAGTGCGAGATTAGTTTTAGCGCGTACTGGAATCACTTTTCATACCCTACGTTGATGAATGTAACGTATGGATGAAAAGTTTACTTTTTATGTTAAAAGAAACGTATGGTTAAGGAACCTTACGTTATTTTGAAACGTATGGTTAATGAACCTTACGTTGTTGAAAAGTATGGAAGAAGAACATTACGTTTGGAAGGAACCTTACGTTTTTGTTGTTGGACAAGTATGGAAGAGAAACCGTACGTTAGTTTTCAGTGTTGAGTTTGTTTCTCAACAGTATGGATCATCAACCTTACTTTTATAATCAACCGTACGTTCTTTGGAGAGTTGAAGCAAGACAAAGTATGGATGATCAACCCTACGTTTGAATGCTGAAGAGAAAGTATGTACGTTCTGAACCTTACGTTCTGAACCTTACGTTTGTGAACCTTACGTTTGTGAAACCTACGTTTGGAGCCACGTCATCAACCCTACGTTTGGTGTCGGGATATTTTTGACAGACGATATTTCCTTTTGCATTGGTCAAACAGGCGGATTATTAAGCGGATTTCGAGCCGATTCTTAAGTACGACTTTGACTGAATTAAAGACGATTTTCAACGGATTAATGATTGATTTAAACGGAGCTTTTTATGCCGATTCTTCAGGGGAGTTACAACGGCTCCGTTATTTCATTTTTTTTTAATATCGCGAATCTAAAGGAGATTTTCATGGATCTATTTATGCGGAAGATTTTCTCAGATTTGGATATATATGTTCTATCTTGGAAACTTCGGATATATATATACACAGGAAAGTGTATGAAATATATAGATTGATCTTTTAACAAGCAAGAAACAGAGACTGTGTGAAGGCGTTCTTTTCTGGTGATCGAGAAGAAGTGTAAAACCTTTATTACCGAAGGAAGATCTTGATAGCAGATTCACGTGTTCTACATCGACTATCTATTGTGAATCTACTGCTGCTGAAGTTGTGAAGTTTCTTGTAATATCTATTGCAACTGGATCGACTCAGAACTGTTTTGATTACAGATCTTTATTTTCTGAAGACGACGATCTATCTACTGTCAATTTCATTCTGTTGCAATTGTGAAGAACAACTGGAGAAGTGTTTTCTTTATCGAAACCCTTTTTATTTTTGAGTGATCAGCTTCTCGTTCTAAGCTGTGTGGGTTCGTGTTTGAACCAGGAAGGCTGTGTTTTCCTGAAACTTGTAAAGGTGTCAACTGCCTGTACTCAGTTGTGAACAGGTCTGTGGAAACGAGGACCAGATAGTGAAAATCGCCAAGCTCGTGGATTTGAGCGTTGGTGGAGTGGACTAGGGGCCTTCTATTCCCCGAACCACTATACATCTGTGTGTTCATGCTTTTACTTTTTCCGCTGCATATTTAATCGTGCTAAAGCATAGTGGACAGAATTTGTCTAAATTGAAGAGATTGTAATAATTTTGAAAAGACACAATTCACCCCCCCTCTTGTGTGTAATCCGTAGATTCAGATCCAACAATTGGTATCAAAGGAGGAGCTTCTTATTTTTAAAGTCTTATCAAGCTAGAAGTATTTAAAGATTATACATAGTGTATCATGGCTGATACGAGAGAGGGAATGTCAATGGTTAGAGCACCTTACTTTAATGGAGATAATTATGGCTGCTGGAAATCACGTATGATTATTTATCTGAAAAATCTTGGTTACAAAGTCTATTCAAAGATTCTCACTCCCTATGAAATTCCTGAAAATCCCGATTCATGGAGTGCTGTTACAGAGGCTGAGTATGACATGAATTCAAAAGCTATGAATGCAATCATCTGTGGTCTAGGACCGGATGAATTTAACAGAGTATCTCAATGCCCGACTGCATATGAAATGTGGAAAACAATAGCTGTTGCTTATGAAGGAACAGATAATGTAAGACAGATGAGATATGCAACTGCTAAATTATAATTCGATACTTTCAGAATGATTGAAGGAGAGAGCATCACTCAAATGAATGGAAGATTGACAGAAATTGTCAATAATATAACAGCTCTAGGAGAACCAATCAAGCAGGCTGATCAAGCGTTAAAGGTACTGAGAGTACTTCCTACTCGATGGAATGGAATCTCTGCAGCAATCAGACAATCAACTTCTGTTAAAGATCTAACTATGAGAGAGCTGATTGGTACATTGATGATGTACGAGGCTGAAATGCAAGATGAGGTAAATGTGCATAAAGTCTACATAAAAAGGGAAAATACTGCTTTGAAAGTGACTTCTCAACAAAAGGATAGAAAGATGAAGAACAGAGAAGTAAGTGCTAAATCAGAAAGCTCTGATTCTTCAAATTCGGATGAAGAACTGGCTCAGCTAGCCAGAAAATTCAGAAAGTTCTACAGTAAGAAGAAAGACTTCAAGAAATCCTTCAAGAAGGATAGCAAGGAAGTGAGATGTTATGAATGCAAAAAGATGGGACATATCAGACCGGATTGCCCAAAATTGAAAGATGCAAAGAAGAAGAAATTCTTCAAAATAGATGATTATGAGCAGAAAGACAAGAAAGCTATGAAAGCTACTTGGAGTGTTTCTGAAGACTCAAGTAATTCTTCTGAATCAAGCTCAGAGAAGGAGGAAGCCAATTTAAAAGCAAATATGTGTTTCATGGCTGAAACTGATGAGGTACACTCATACTACTCCTCTGACTCAAATAATGAATCAAACTCTGAAACAAGCTTCTCAAATAAAAAACTTGCAGCTTACTGCAATATGCTTGAAGAAAGGTATGACTCATTATTTAAAAAATATAAATCTATAAAGAACTTGCATAAAGCTATTTCAGATGAGAGAAATACTTTTCTAAAACAACATAAGGAATTAATTGACAAATACAACTCTGCTGACTCAAATAAAATTAATTTTGAATCAAAAATAAAAACTCTACAGGATGAAGTAGAATCTTATAAAAAGGCTACATTAGTTTTTACAAAAGGAGAAAACGCCTTAAATGATATACTTGGAAAAACTGTAATTAAAAAGGAAAGGTTTGGAATTGGAAGTAAAGGAGAAAAACCTAAGTTATACAAAAATTATTTTGTTCCTAGCACTAAACAGGTTATTTGTAACCTCTATGGAACAAAAGGTCATATAGCTAAAAACTGTTTTCTAAGACAACCTCAAATATGTGGAATTAAGAAAGCTTATATTTCCAATGATCTATATGATTCAATCAATTTTAAGAAAACAAAGCAAATCTGGATACCCAGATCACTGCTTGCTAACACTCCTGGACCCAACAAAATATGGGTACCAAAGCAATTTGTTTGAATGTATTTGCAGGTAGCAGGTCACCAAAGAAAGAAAGAAATATGGTATATGGACAGTGGCTGCTCAAGACACATGAGTGGAACTTCAGCTAATTTCTCTTCTCTTACTCGAAAGGAAGGAGGACTTGTCACCTTTGGTGACAATGCCAAAGGAAAGATTATTGGTATTGGAACAGTTGGAGATCCAAAGACAGTCTCAATCAACAAAGTACTTTATGTACAAGGGTTAAAACACAATCTGATAAGTATCTCTCAACTCTGTGATGATGGATACACTGTTGATTTTACTAACAATAGTTGTACTGTTTCTAAAGATAAACTGTTTAAGTTTAGAGCACCCAGAACTAATAATGTTTATACTTTGGATTTGTATTCCTTGTGTAAACAACAAGTAAACTGCTTAACTGCTAATATAAGTGAATCCTGGATCTGGCATAGAAGACTTGGTCATTGCAATATATATGCTTTACATAAATTATCTAAGAAACATCTAGTTTCTGATTTTCCTAGTCTCAAATTTGAAAATGACAGATTCTGTGATGCATGTCAGCTTGGCAAGCAACACAAATCATCATTCAAATCTGTTAATAAAGTTGCTACAACTAAACCTCTAGAACTTATCCATATGGATTTGTTTGGACCTTCAAGAGTAGCAAGTTTAGCTGGTAAATTATATGTTTATGTATTAGTTGATGATTATTCTAGATTTACTTGGATTTTCTTTTTGAAATTTAAAAGTGAAGCTTTTAGTTTATTTGAAGGTTTTTGTAAATCTATTCAAAATGAAAAAGGTTTTAATATAATCTCATTGAGAAGTGATCATGGTGGAGAATTTGAGAACCAGGAATTTAATTCCTTTTGCTCAAACATGGGTATTAAACACACCTTCTCTGCTCCAAGAACACCTCAACAGAATGGGATTGTAGAAAGAAGAAATAGAACTATTCAAGAAATGGCTAGAAATATGTTAAATGAATATATCCTACCTATATATTTCTGGGCAGAAGCTGTTAATACAGCTTGTTATATAATGAATAGAATTTTAATAAGACCTATTTTGAAAAAGACACCCTATGAACTATGGAATAACAGAAAACCTAAAGTAAATTACTTTAAAGTTTTTGGATGCAAGGTTTACATCTTGAATACCAAAGATAATCTTGGTAAATTTGATCCAAAATCTGATAAAGGCATTTTCTTAGGATATTCTGCAACCTCCAAAGCTTATAGAGTCTATAATAAAAAGTCAAGGATTGTTGAAGAATCAGTTCATGTGAAATTTGATGAATCTGATCCTTTTGAGAAAAGGATAGAACAAATAGATGAACCTGATTCTAATGAAAACATGAGACTTGAGAATTTAAAGAATGATTTTGAAAATGATATAAAAGAAATTCAGTCCAGTTCAGAAGAACATGACACTGAAGAACCTTTGAATGTAATGCCTAGACAGTCTAGAACCTTAAAGAATCACCCTTTAGAATCTGTGATAGGTGACTTAGATACTGGTATTCAAACTAGAAGAAACCTTGGAAACATAGTTGAATTCTCTACTTTCCTATCCCAACAAGAACCTAAGACCATAGAAGAAGCCTTAGATGATGAGAGCTGGGTAATAGAAATGCAGGATGAATTGAACCAGTTCAAGAGAAATAAGGTTTAGGAGTTAGTTGAAAGACCACATGATTATCCAGTAATAGGAACTAAATGGGTCTTTAGGAATAAACAGGATGATCAAGGGATAATAACTAGAAATAAAGCAAGATTAGTAGCTAAAGGATATAATCAAGAAGAAGGAATAGATTATGATGAGACCTTTGCACCTGTAGCCAGGTTAGAAGCCATTAGAATCCTTTTAGCCTATGCATCTTATATGAATTTTAAATTATTTCAGATGGATGTTAAATCTGCCTTTTTAAATGGTTATTTAATGGAGGAAGTTTATGTTGAGCAACCTCCTAGTTTTGAAAATTCTCAAAAACCAGACTCTGTTTTCAAACTTACTAAAGCTCTTTATGGCCTTAAACAAGCACCTAGAGATTGGTATGAAAGACTAAGTTCTTTTCTTTTGAAAAATGATTTTACTGTTGGACTGGCAGATCCAACACTCTTTAAGAAAACTGTGAAAAATAATGTTTTGTTGGTTCAAATTTATGTTGATGATGTAATTTTTGGATCAACCAATAAAATTCTTTGTCATGAATTTTCAGAATTAATGCAAAAAGAATTTGAAATGAGTATGATGGGAGAATTAAATTTCTTTTTGGGTCTTCAAATATTTCAAAAAGATTTTGGAAATGTTTTAAATCAATGCAAATACATTACTGATTTACTTAAGAAATTTGGACTTGAAAACAACAAGCCATTTACAACTCCTATGTGTACTAATATAAAACTTGATTTGGATGAAACTGGAAAATCAGTGGACAATAAGTTATATAGAGGTATGATTGGTAGTTTGTTATATCTTACTGCTAGTAGACCAGATATAATGTATTCAGTATGTCTTTGTGCTCGATTTTAATCAAATCCCAAAGAATCCCATTTAACTGTTGTTAAAAGAATTTTTAGATATTTAAAAGGTACTATTTATCAATCTCTGCTTTATCCAAAAACCTCTGATTTTAATTTAATTTCATATTCAGATGCTGACTTTGGAAGCTGTAGATTAGATATGAAGAGTACTTCAGGAACATGTCACTTTTTAGGGAAGTATTTAGTATCATGGTTTAGTAAGAAACAACACTCAGTTGCCCTATCAACAGCCGAGGCAGAATATGTGTCTGCAGGTAGTTGCTGTGCACAGGTGTTGTGGATGAAAAACACTCTTATGGACTTTGGATTAAATTTCAATAATACACCTATTTTATGTGATAATACTAGTGCAATTAATATTTCAAAAAATCCTATTAGTCATTCTAGAACTAAGCACATTGATATAAGACATCACTTTTTAAGAGATCATGTGTTTAAAAAGGATATATTTTTAGAATTTGTAAATACAGAAAATCAATTAGCAGATATTTTTACTAAACCACTTCCCACAGCAAGGTTTGAATTTATTAAGGGGGAGTTAGGTTTATTTAATTTTAAATAGTTTTTTTTTAAATCTTATTCTGTTTTCGAATTCTGCTTAATTTCTGTTTCCCGCTATAAGTAATTTTATTTTGTTTTAAATAAAAGTAATGATTAGTGATTACACGGGAATCAAGGCTGTCAGAACCGTTTCACCTTCTAAACTGCTTCACCTTTTTCGGAAACCCTTTCGAAAACCTAAAACCGCACATCTGCTCCAAAACCCTTTTCTGAATCTTCAAACCCTAAACTTACGAACCTTCAGAAATCGTTGTTGGAATGGCAAAGACTAAGTGTCCAGATGAAGCCGAGAGCAGTGCTGCAAAGAAACCTAAGGTAGTTAGTCGGAAAATACTGCAAGGTAAAGTCATAGATTTAGAGTGGCTGTTTGAAACTAATTTACTGTTGAAGCAAGCGTTCTCATTTCAAAGCCTTGAGCAAGCTTTTAATAGTGAAAATTCTGAGTTTCTATATGAGGCAGAAATGAGACATTTCTTTAGAACTGTTCAGTTTAGTCTTGGAGATACAGAGGATAGTTTATTGGATCAAATAGAGGATAAGGACTTTTCAATATCATCTGTAGAGATAAGTCAAATTCTTAACTGCCCTCATGAAGGGGTTTTTCATTTCGATTTACGGAATATTGGAGATTCTGTACATAAGTCTGAAGACATTATGTCTTTTCTGTTTGGAACCAGAGTGATAAAGAAGATGTTTATTAAGGATTTGGAGCCCGATCAGAAAATTTTGGTAAAATTTGTTCAGACTGGTTTAGCACCAAGAATGGCTGAGATGGAGAAAATCCTATACCCTGACATGTACATAATGTATCTTCTGATGTGTGATATTAAGTTTAATTTTCCTCGGTTTATGATAAGATATCTGAGTTACTGCTGTCAGAGTGAAGCAAGAATGACCTTTTTCCCTTATGGAAGGTTCATTTCTTTGTTTTTGTTTAAAAGAGGAATGATCAGATTGGTAGATGCTGGGGTGAAATGTCACCACAGTAATATTTTTAATACTGGAACTTTGAGGAAAGTAGGATACTTCTGGAGCACAATTAAAGGAAAACTCTTACCTGTTGGAGCTGAGGAAAACTCAGAGAGTGCTCAGGCTCAACCAGCTAAGTCCAAGGAGGGACAAGCAGAATCAAGAGTTAGTACAGTGGAAAGGAGAATTCGTTTTGAGATGGAGGAAGTTGAGGAAGAGAGAAGTCAAGAAGGACTTCAATCTAGAAGGAAGAGGTCAATTGATGAAGAAATTATCTCTCCTGCCTTGAAATCCTCTGAACCGTTATTTTCTTATTCATTTGTGAGAGAAGCTGTTGTGGAGCAGACTGCACCGATAGAGGAACCAGCAGCTCAAACAGAAACTCAAAAAGAACCTCAATCTGCTGCTGTGGCTGTTGAAAAAGTAATTCAACAAGAACAACTTATGGAGGCAGTGCCTGGTGAAGAAGTGGCCCGACCTCAAGATTTACATGAAAATATTGTTCTTGACCAATCAGTAGAAGTCAGAGAGACTACTGTTCGTGATGAACATACTTCTGAAGCTAATACAGAGGTACTTCAGGAAGATTTTTCAGTGGAAGAGTTTCAGGCTTCAAAAGATAGTTCAGTGGATCAACCTTGTCAGGACAAGGACAAAGAACAGTCAGATGCAAATTCCTTACCACTTGCCCTGCTTCATCAACCTAATTCTGGACATGAGAATCGAGCACAGGGTGCCCCTGATTCGAGAAAAGAAGAAGTTGTTGAGTTGTACAAGCGTATCTCTCAGTTAGAATCTGAGAATGTTAGTCTCAGAAATTCTCTGAACTTAGAGCAGTTGAAGTTTCAGAAGCTGAAAGAATGTACTGTTTCAAGACAGGAAGTAGATTTGTTTAAGACTAATATGCTGCATGCTGTTGATCAGTTAAAATCAGAGATGGTAAAGAAAGATGATTTGTATGAGTTGAAGATTTACATGGAGAATAAATTTGAGTCTGTTGCAAACAGTGCTGTAAGTGGATCAGGCTCTTCACCTGATTTGATTCGGAAATTTCAAGCAATTACTGCAGCAATGAGCAATATGAGTGACAGATTACACGATCTTCAGTGTAATAGTGCCCCTTTGTCAGTTTTGCTAGATAATCAGAGATTTTTAGTGGATCAGTTGACATCTGGAGAGAAACCGATTAGGATTCTTTTGAATCAGTTATCAGAAAAACTGGCTCTTTTTGTTGAAAAAGAAGAAAGAATGCATGAGTTTTTCAGAGTTAATTTGATTGAAGATATTCATATGACTCAAGAGAACAGAGATCTTATCATCAAGTTAGGAGATGGGATGATGAAGAGGCTCAGAGAACAGTTTACAGAGATAAAGACCGCGATTCAAAGGAGATAGACACCTTTTTTCCCTGTCTTATCTATGAACCTTGATTCCTCTGTATATCACAATCGTTTATATATAACAGTTTGTGAATGAAAATTCTTTTCTTACTTTTTGTTTTTGTTTTGTTGTTTATTGATTTATGATTGAGTTAGCCAGTATAACAAATTCACTTATTCATACACAGTTAATTATAGCATTTAGTTATAGTTCAGTGCAATATTGAATGTGTTCAAATCCGTAATTTTTCATTCTTTTTGATATCACAAAAAGGGGGAGAATTTGGATAAACACAACATTTAAATTAATTTGTTTCCTATGAAGAAATTTGGATATATGGGAGAATTTGGATATATACGACATTTATCTTTTATCTATTTTTAGCTGAAAATTTATTTTTATGGGGGAGAAATTTTATTATAGTTAAATATTGTTTTAATCCTTTCAAAATTCTAAAATTTTATAAAACTAATTTTTCAATAAAGATTTCAATTAAATTAGTTCTATTATTTTATGGGTTTTGTGATCATCAAAAAGGGGGAGATTGTTGAGCAATGTATTGTTTTCAAACAATTCAAAATAATGTTTTTTTAAAGGGGGAGATTATTTTAAATAATACTCTATCTCTTTATGATGATTTTGATGCTCACAAATACCCTTAATTATTTACTAATTATTTCGTTGAGTATTTTGCAGGAATTTATTTTATTTATTTATTTCATATAACGAGATTTCATACTTCATTTATTCCGAGATCAATTTTAGCGCGTTCTGGAATCACTGTAGCGCGAGATCAATTTTAGCGCGTTCTGGAATCACTGTAGCGCGAGATCAATTTTAGCGCGTTCTGGAATCACTGTAGCGCGAGATCAGTTTTAGCGCATACTGGAATCACTGTTCATACCCTACGTTGATGAACGTAACGTATGGATGAAAAGTTTACTTTTTATGTTAAAATAAACGTATGGTTAAGGAACCTTACGTTATTTTGAAACGTATGGTTAATGAACCTTACGTTGTTGAAAAGTATGGAAGAAGAACATTACGTTTGGAAGGAACCTTACGTTTTTGTTTTTGGACAAGTATGGAAGAGAAACCGTACGTTAGTTTTCAGTGTTGAGTTTGTTTCTCAACAGTATGGATCATCAACCTTACTTTTATAATCAACCGTACGTTCTTTGGAGAGTTGAAGCAAGACAAAGTATGGATGATCAACCCTACGTTTGAATGCTGAAGAGAAAGTATGTACGTTCTGAACCTTACGTTCTGAACCTTACGTTTGTGAACCTTACGTTTGTGAACCCTACGTTTGGAGCCACGTCATCAACCCTACGTTTGGCGTCGGGATATTTTTGACAGACGATATTTCCTTTTGCATTGGTCAAACAGGCGGATTATTAAGCGGATTTCGAGCCGATTCTTAAGTACGACTTTGACTGAATTAAAGACGATTTTCAACGGATTAATGATTGATTTAAACAGAGCTTTTTATGCCGATTCTTCAGGGGAGTTACAACGGCTCTGTTATTTCATTTTTTTTAATATCGCGAATCGAAAGGAGATTTTCATGGATCTATTTATGCGGAATATTTTCTCAGATTTGGATATATATGTTCTATCTTGGAAACTTCAGATATATATATACACAGGAAAGTGTATGAAATATATAGATTGATCTTTTAACAAGCAAGAAATAGAGACTGTGTGAAGGCGTTCTTTTCTGGTGATCGAGAAGAAGTGTAAAACCTTTATTACTGAAGGAAGATCTTGATAGCAGATTCACGTGTTCTACATCGACTATCTGTTGTGAATCTACTGCTGCTGAAGTTGTGAAGTTTCTTGTAATATCTATTGCAACTGGATCGACTCATAACTGTTTTGATTACAGATCTTTATTTTCTGAAGACGACGATCTATCTACTGTCAATTGCATTTTGTTGCAATTGTGAAGAACAACTGGAGAAGTGTTTTCTTTATCGAAACCCTTTTTATTTTTGAGTGATCAGCTTCTCGTTCTAAGCTGTGTGGGTTCGTGTTTGAACCAGGAAGGCTGTGTTTGCCTGAAACTTGTAAAGGTGTCAACTGCCTGTACTCAGTTGTGAACATGTCTGTGGAAACGAGGACCAGATAGTGAAAATCGCCAAGCTCGTGGATTTGAGCGTTGGTGGAGTGGACTAGGGGCCTTTTGTTCCCCGAACCACTATACATTCGTGTGTTCATGCTTTTACTTTTTCCGCTGCATATTTAATCGTGCTAAAGCATAGTGGACAGAATTTGTCTAAATTGAAGAGATTGTAATAATTTTGAAAAGACACAATTCACCCCCCCTCTTGTGTGTAATCCGTAGATTCAGATCCAACAATATCTACCCAAATATATCCTAAAACTCACTCACATAAACCTAGAATCCTCACCTTGGTCATGAATAAATCCAAGGAATCCCTTTCATGCAAACTAAAAGGAGTTTCCCAATTAATAGGTAACATCATTCCTTAACCTCTCTAGATTTATTTCAATTATACAATTCCTAAAATATTATTATTTCATGTTTATATAAAAAAACCAGTATCATCAATATACTAGTATTTTTTTATGCTAATATTTTTACCTACACTTACAAATACTTCCATCTAATGGATAATGAATATACTATTTACATATACGAAGAACTACCACCTCACAAAATGATGATTGTTAATTTTTCCTTTACCGCCTATCATGGTGGAAATTATGATGTAAAATATATTTATATATGTTATATATAATATTTATAATTTATTTATACTTATTTAGTTATTTTAAAACACATATCTCTATACTTTCCATTTTGTGTAAAAACGATAACTTCGTTTATGGAAGTGTGGACTACTGCCCCCTCAAAATGATGTGATTCGATCACATGATACATGGAATGTATAAATTATGGTTAAAATTAAACATATGTAACATAAAAAAAATCTATATGATATTAATTATATAATTAAATTTATAGAAATATAATATATACCATTTTCTTTATTACCCTTTCACATACTTAAAATGTGATAACATCAGTCGTAGACATGTGGACTACCACCTCCTCGACACGATGTGATTCCTTTTACATCAAAATAATTATATATATAAGTATATATGATCATATAACATAATATCTATGATATAATGATCATTTTTTAAATATATTGTGTTACTTACCTTCTTTCCACAATGATCATTGAAAAATGGGAATGTTACTCATGCGTACGTATGACCTACCATATCCATGATTGTAACATCGATTCATTTTTCATAACCATAATTAATGATTGGTTTTAAAAGTATAATTTATGTATAAATATGATAATTTTTCATTATTTTTTTTAGATATTATATAATAACCCCTTTGACCATAGTTTACCTACCAAAGTTGTTTTTGACACATAAACCGAATTTGGTCAAAACAACCGGCGTAAACATAACTGTTTAAGTAGTTTTATAAAACATAGTAATAATTGAAATAAAAGTAATGATAAACATTAAAAATGTTCTCAGTTAATTATATAATTAACATAAGTTTATTATACAGGATGTTAAAGGACATTCACCCAAATGGAAACACAAGGTAAGGGATTCTTGTCTTACTTTTCTTTCCATGAGGCATATGCCATTAACACCACTAAATTATTTTTTGTGGTGTACGTACTACCCATTTCTATATAATATATCAGGAATTATTTTATATTCATGGTATTAAAATTCTTTATTTATAGATTATAACTATTGGGTATTTTGATTCATATGTTACCATAGTTGTAAGGGATTTCGTCTCAGTTTACATTCCATTGAGACTTATTTGTTGTTATAAACCTAGTTTATCTCATATGGTGTATTTACTTCCATTTTATATGAAATATAATGAATATAATTAATCTCAAGAGATTATAACTTTCATTTAATTTTATTCCTTTATGAGGCTTATGATTTAAAATGTTTTAATGTGGTATGAGACACTTTGGAATGTTTAAATATTATTTTACTAAAAAATAATACTAATAATATTTCAATGGTATTTCAATTTGATAAAATTAAATGACCATTTATCAATAAATATTTTTATTATACTTTGGTTATTGATGACCATTTTCATGTATTTGTGCCATTTTACACTATTTGGTACTCAATTTTTTAAAAAGAAAACTAGACTTCTTTTCTCTTTTTAGTCAGAGAACCTGTTTTCTTGTAAAAACCATTTTTTATAAAAAAAAATTCAAAAATTATTTTAAAATGATTTGGTAAAGAAATTTTAAACCTTTTTTTCTTTTACTAATATTTTTAAATAAATATTCTTATCACTTTCCGAACAAGGCATCTTTCTAACCCCTTTTACCTTACAAAAGGAATATTTCTTTTTACCTCATTGAACATGTACGAATTTATCTGCCATTGTTTCTCGGAATATTACCTTGAAAGTTTAAAAGGTTTATTTTTAAAGATTTTTTAATATGTATTTTAAAAATAAAAAGTGTTTTTAATTATTTTTTAAAGAAAAAGGTTATTTTCCTCATGAATATTTTTTAAGTTCTTTTATTTCATCAATAAAAAAAAACCTATATTTTTACTCCACTTAGGATATGTTGTATTGATACCATCCTTATCCTTCCTCTGGATGGGATTTTATTGATTTGTATAAGGATATTATTTACATTAACTTCCTTGATCCCTTTTAGTTCCCTTGAAATATTCAATTTCATATGATCATTTGACATTGAATTTCCCCTAACTATCCATATCATTTTTCATGGATACAATCATTACATAAACCATATACCATTTTTCACATGGTGTTTAATTTAAAATTTATTTGATAATTTGCAGAAATATTAATAAATCTGTATATTTTATTCCATATGGATACTTGATAAGGAACATTGTTAAATTTATTATTTGATGTATGAGGAATTATTTGGACATGTATGACACGGGTGTGGCCTAGTTATAGATACCCCTAAATGAATCAGTAGTCTCATGGGATGAGTTAGTTGGATAACTGCTTTAGATGGGGTTTTACCTGGTAACTAAACCTTTTTGTGAAACGCCTTTATGACATAGGTTCCATGTACCTCAAAAACATGGTGTCTAATAATTAAGAACTTACCACATTTAGTTCCAGTTATTATTTATCCATGAGATTTTACGTCGATGTATCTATGGATACATTTCATTTTTAGTTCATTGATTAAATGACATGTGTTTCAGTGTCTTACCTTTCCATATTTATTTTTCCTAATCTAGTTATTTGAATGGAATGTGTCTTCATTTACCTTTCCTTATTTTTTATTCACTTCATTTTTAGTCTATTGATTAATTGGAATGTGTGTTCAGTTCTTTACATTTCCATGTTAATTTATTTTTCATTGATCCATTTTTTCTTCCACTATACTTTACCCTTACTAATCATTTGATCTCAACCTTATTACGTTTCCTTTCCCCAGTAATACAATAAGCGTACTAATAAACTTTTTCAAGGATACACAAAATGGAATAAATTTAATATCCTCAATGTTATTTATTTATGGGGAAAAAATTATGTTGTAATTAGCGTATTGATTTGCAATAAAATTATCATTTATGTATCTAGTTTACCAAGACTACTAAACTTTTGGTCCTTTGGGATTTTATTACTTGTAATCATTCCAATGTAATTGATAGCAGGAACCGTCTCTAGGATATCTAGGGTCGGGTCGCTACACTAATCATGGGTAGTGTGAGCATAAGTGAAGTGATAAACCTCCTTTTCAAATCCCTAAATCTTTCTTCATATTCATAATTCCAAGAAAAATTTACTTCCTTTTGTGTTATATTGGTAATAGGGTTTGACAATCATGGTAAATTTATCACAAATTATAGATAATACCCATATAACCTAAAGAAAATATAGATATCTATCACAAATGTTGGACTAAACCATCCTTCAATTAGTTCTGTTTTTGAAGGGTCCACTGATATCCTGTTGCTTGTGATGATATTCCCCAAGAATTAGAATTACTTAAAATAGAACTCACATTTTTTGTACTTGGAATAAATATTCTATATTAGTAAGGTCTTTAGAATAGTTTTGATATTCCCCTCACAATCCTCCTTGATTTTGGAGAATATTAGAATATAATCTATGAAGATTACCTAAAATTTGTTGAGTTAATATCTAAAGACTCTATTAATAATGTCCCTAAAGAAATATAGAGAATTAATGAGTTTGAATTCCATTACTATGAAATCATAGTGCCCATACCTTGTATGAAAAGTAGTCTTGGGGATATCCTCCTTCTTCACCCAAACATGATAATATATTGACCGCATATCCAACTTAGAGAAGTATTGTACTCTACGTAGCTGATCGAACAAGACACCAATCCATGATAGAGGATGCTTTTTATTTATTGTGATATTGTTGAGCTCATGATAATCAATGAAAAGGTGAATTGAATCATCCTTTTTCTTGATGAAGATGACTAGTTCACCCCATGGTGAAGCAATTGGGCATATGAACCCTTTATCCAGATTCTCCTATAGTTGTTTCTTTAGATCCTCAAGTTCTACAACAAATGTTATATATGGAGTCTTGGATAATGAAAACTCCCCAGGTATAAGATTGATTTAAAATTCAACCTCTCAGATAGGAGGAAGACCAGGAAATTACTTGGGAAACACATTATCATATTCCCTCACAATAGGAATTTTTTCAAGGATGATTATTTCCTTAGATTCAATCATTTATGATTTCTCATAGGACAAAAATATTCATGCTTGAGAGGTTGGTGAAAAGAAGATTCATCCTTATCCTTTTACTTATATAGAATCATAGGTTTATTCTCCATTCAGAGAGTGATTTCCTTATTTTGGAAATTTTTGTTGGCTCTCTATAGGGAAAGATAATCCATACCCAAAATTGCATCAAATTCCAATAAAGGAAGTATGAAAAGATTCATTGGGAAGTTCATCCCACAAATTGTGATAGGGGAGGAGTTATATACCTGGGATGTAATAATTTCCCCATTTTTCATTTTCATTAACATCTATACTTACATTATTTGTGGTGGAATTTGAATAGTTCTACTAAACTTTATTGATATGAAGGAATCCATAGAACTATAATAAAATAGTATATTCACTATTATTGAATGAATAACTAGCATACCTATCACCACTTCATTTTCAGGATCCACCTCAGTGGTTGTGATGGAAAATATCACCCTTTATTCCTTGGAGGTTGTTGGTTGTCTCTAAAAACCATTTTATTAGTGCATTGGTTAGAAAAGTGACCCAGTTCCTTGAAACTTTAGTAATGAACAATACATTGAGGGTTTACTGGAGTATTCCTCACTTCTAACACATTAGTGGGTTTCTCCAATTGGAAATCGTTAGCTAAGTGTTGTTTCTTCCCACACCTAAAGCATTTTATTTCCCTCATTAGGTCGTTTTTAGGGTGATTCTTTCCTCACCTTTGACAAGTGGGGTATTGAAATTTCTTAGAACCATTATATTTCTCTATCAAACCTCTTGTGCTACCCTTGAGATTCTTTGCTCTCTATTTATAATTGGATGTCACATTATAGAATTTACTCATAGTTATCAATGTCTTAGATCTCCATTTATTTTCATATAATAGGTTTAATCCCACAAAAGAAGTGGTCAACCTTGAATTCGGGGGTAATGATAATGCTGGAGGCATATCGTTCAAGTCTTGTGAAGTTTTCCTTGTACACCCTAATATATTCATCATCTTTTTTCTCGAGGGAAAATAAATATCTTTTCATTTTAAGAATAATAGTGAAAGGAAAATATTTATTGAAAACATTTTTTGGAATTCCTTACACCCCATCACTTTAATCTATACCTACTGATTTTTATTATTGATCAATTTACACCACTGATCAACTTCTCCCTCTATACGATAAACAACCAGTAGAACATTATCTTGTTAATAACATTGAAGGATGAAGAAGTTATTCTCAATATATTTGATCCATTGAAAGGTGAGGCCTTTGTCACATAAAGATCTGTATTGTATCTTGTTCTTTATTAGGAGGATTTCAGCACTCCTCTTGATCCAGGTTTCTATTCAGAACCTAAGTAAGCTGAGAGAGTATCTTCAAAAATATTATGATTCCCTCTCCCATCGAGTTGGGAATCTCATTGGGGCAGTTATCACATTGTTGATCGTATTTATTTTTACCTGATTCCTCCTATTTCCAACCATTGTATAGAATAAAGGTAAAATTAGGGATGCTTATTTTTAAACTATTAAACACATAAATGGGATTTTAATGAAATTAAATGGATAAAATATAAATTATATTTATTTATTAACTTATAAATTTTTAGGCTTCAATATATTTTATCCATTATCTATTTATTAATATATATTCTTATGAGAATTTTTTTCCTTAATAATGGTTAATAATAAGATTGTGATTTTTCCAAAACATATCCCCTAGGAGTGTCAAACCAGGTGCATAGTAAGACCCATTTTTGTGTACTAGGTTATGTTGAGTAAGGCCCGACACACCTTGTCGGAGTTGTTACCCTTAGGTACATCTGTTCTAGAACCACGTCTAATTGTAGTATCCAAAAAAGGATGTATTTTATTGATAAACCAATTAATAAATACTTAAAAAATTTAGGGATGTTTAGTATTATCCATAAGGATATATCTAGAGTTTTCTAATCCTAATCCCAAAAATAACTAAAATTTTCCTTTGATACCAACTATAACAACCCTTATATTTATTTCACATTAATACATGATTTATTACATAAGAGTACAATTAATAAAACAAAAAATATCATGAATTTTAGTGTCTTTTTGAATTAGGTACATTACATAACAACTTAAAACAAGGAATACACCATCTTTATTGAAAACCTCTTTAACATGTTCAAAATATTCCATCAAACTTAAAACTGCACGGGATAACGTGGGGAAATACATTAGAAAGGGGTGAGATATAATGACTAGTAAGGGAATAAACATGGAATAAAATGAAGATAATAATACATGTTAGACAATAGTCATATAAAAAATGAGTAATAATCATAAACATGAACAATGATACATGATATAACATTATAATCATAAAGGCAACATGGGAAATGTGACAACAACTTAAAACAATACATCATAAGCATATATAGGTCAATGTTAAATGTCAAGAAATCATGATGGTAAAAGTCCCATAAAGGAATCAAGTTCACTCCCTATCCCAACATGAAATTTCATGATACTAAATATTACCCAATTCATTAGAGTGATATATAATTTTGGGCACACCTATCACATTCATTTCATTCTCATGCTTAAGTGTGCCAAATAGACCATACAACATGGATTCATTCATCATAATATTTTATTACATGATCAAGGATTTTTGAATAAATAAATTTAATTCCCAATTAAAATAGGTATAAGTTTATAAAGGCGAATACCCCTGATAGGAAATGGGTATTGTATTAACTACACAATTGTTTTGGAATGGAAATTCATGGTGAAATTTTGATAGAATAATAACATCACTTAAAATTTAATAAAATGGGTTGATGAGAGTAAAAGTAATCTCTAATCATTTTGAAATCAAATGGAAAGTCATAGGTACATGGAAATATATATCCAAATATAAGGAATTGGAAATAGAAGGCATAAGATAGTAAGTAAACTTGAAAAAATAAGAGAATGTGAGGATTCCTTACTTGAGCGTGTGACTCCAAATACTTGGGAGGAGCTTCTTGAGAGATTGGGGGAACCTTGGGAGGACTATAGAGAGGGAATGGAAGAGTAATCATGTTATCAAAGGATATTTAGTGAAGTTAAATGGGATCTTGGGTGGGTTTATATAGGAAATGACTGGGGATTTATTTATTATTTATCAAACTTAGGTTTTAGACTATATATAATAAAATAACCAAAAATACCCTTCCCATATTTTTCCCATGTTTTCTTCGAAATCGGTTTTTTTAATTATTTTATAATTCCAAGTGCCTAAATTAACAAAATAATTCCCATGATTATATGGAGGTGAGTCATACTCTTATTAAAATGATTTTAAAATCTTAAAATATATTAATGGTTTTGGAGGATTCATAATGGCTTGATAAAATTAATAAAATAAACTTAAAATAACATTATTTTAATGATAAAACATATATTTGGTCGTGGATACCTTTTATTTTATTTATTACATCACTTTTGTGTAATTATTATGTCATAATACACAATGTATATTTATACGATATTTAATTTTTACCTGAAAATTCAACTATCTCATAAAATTATGAACAATTTAGTATTAGAAAATTTTGATGTTATTTTAAAAAAATAAATATTAATTTTATAAAAATAATTTTCTAAATATGTGAATTTTTTCTTTTAAAATACAATCAACATTTATTAAGAAATGATGGGTCTTTTGACAATAACAGTTTTTGATCCCTTATAAAAATTGCATCTGACTTCATAAAAATTATGTGATAATTTATATTTAATAATAATATTTAATAATAATATTTTATTAAATTATTATTTATTTAAAAAATCCATTAATTCATCAAAATAAATTCCTTAATTGAATTTTAATATTACCCAAAAATAATATCTATGTTTTATTATATGAAAATAAAAATTATTTACGAAGTAACAATAATTGGATGAAAATATATCCATTAAAAAATAATGTACATACTCATATTCCTAGGTTCTTGATACATATCCATTTAATACACCCAAAAACTCCCTAAGAGTAAGGTGCATGATGATGAGACTTTGATGGTGTGGTTAGACATACATGGTTTGGGATGTGATCTCAATAAGCTTGAAATTATCCCATAAAAGGTTTCACTCATGCTTAAGTTATTGGATCTAAGCTTGGACTTGGTCAAGGGAAATTCCTATTGATTCTATATCCTTCATAATCTCTTATAAATGGGCTTCATAGGGCATGATACTACTGGTTGAGGCCATCACTTCCTTTTTCTATATCAATTGGATTTTTTAAAACCCTATATTTATACTAATCATGTGATCACTATTAAATGGATATATTACCAACAGTAATGATTCTTAACAGTTTTTTAAAAATGATAGGATATAATAAAACCAAAGAATCTAATGTGTTTTCTATAATCATAACACATAATAATACATTTAATTAAATCAAAAGGAAAATT
Organism: Viscum album; assembly: GCA_963277665.1. NCBI lineage: Eukaryota > Viridiplantae > Streptophyta > Magnoliopsida > Santalales > Viscaceae > Viscum > Viscum album. The sequence goes on from OY728125.1 coordinate 2,027,974,624, forward strand.
TTATTTATAATAGTTCAGGTCGTTACAACAGAGGTTGAACAATTCCAACACAAAATATGGGAACACATCATGAATTCTATAGAACTCAATGAACATTTAGACAAAGTCATGCTACCCTATGGAGGGTCCAATATCTTTAGATAATACTCAATCCTGAAAAAGTATCAATCTCTAACCACAGTCAAGAAGTCCCATAATGAGTATCAGGAAAATATCATTCACTAGTGTCTCACTATCCCATATAGAGATCTCAACACAAGAATAATCATTTGGTTATTGAGAGTCCAAACCAAAAGAAAATACAAGTCTCAAACTCCATCCAAACCCCATTCTACCAAGGATTATGCCCTACACGTAAACCCATGAGGCCTCTGTCATCATAACTCACATAATAAATCTACTCTATGGACAGTCTCATCTAATTTAGAATGAACCACCATCCTCTCTACAAGAAATATTTTCACTAAGCACGAAGTGGAGAGAAACTTCCCCGGATCATAGTGAAAGTATACCTATCAACTGAGTCTCTAAAAAAACTCCTCACCACTCCCTAACCGGTGATGAGAGGCCCAAATATAGGAATGGGATCATCATGAACCAAACTATCCACAAAATCTAACTATTAGTGGGTAACATCATATATTTGATAGTAGTAACCCACAAGTATTGGAGAATATCTGGATGTGATGACATATGAAGGAAATGGAAGATCATAATTGACCATAATATGAATCATGCACCAATTTTCTTATACCTTTCTATAATATCTTAGATATCTCTATCGACTAATAGGTTATGAGAGTCGTAGAGTCGGATGACATATCTACAATGATTTCCATGGTTTGATAAATTAACTCAAGACCCCATTAACATTATTTACCTAAATTATCAAACCATACTACACTTTAATACTAACTCCAAACTTTATCTCTAGTACTTAACCACTATGATATCACTATGACACTACTCTACCCAGAAGGGTCTCTCCTGGGTTGTTGGTAAGACAAGTGTACCACCCTATGCTCTCTATTAATAGGCTAAGGGATGGAAACCAGATATGATTAGAAATATCACATAGTATGAAAGGCCTTGGCCTATATCAACCTTTAAAAAACACATATATCCAATGCATACAATAACTTGAAACCCCACCAGTAAATATATATAAACAACTAAACTATACACAATGAGTTCATGAGACATCAAATACAAGTACGACACCCCATATATTGATACCAAAAGAACTGTACATCCGACAAGCCTTTGAATGTGATTGGAAAAAGACACTAGAAAGATCCTCCTTACTACATATAATCTTGGATGGTTCTCTAATCAAAATGGTTATTTCCACCGTCATGAACTACCATAATCCACCATGCATTGCCAAACATCTATAGGCATAAGCTCTGAATAGGAAACACCATCTCAACATCCACCAAGACCACCTCCAAACCTTTTGTCGTCTTTATAGACACAACATGTATGAGAATGAAACCCATAAAGGGGTGAGTATAAACATACTCAATATGATTCCAAAAAAACATAAATTAAAATCATAATAATTATTGATATCAAAACTCCTAGAACGAGAGAGTAACCAAGAGGAAAATGAGAAAGGATCCAAATATTATCTACTACTAGGGGTCTCAAGGACATAGAGAAATCCCAGTCATATTTAATCCTTTAAGGTAAAATTTCATGAGTAACTAGAGATGATCTAAGTATCAAAAATCACACATAGTTTAAAATACATATCCTAACTGTATGTCATATCTCAAAGGAATCGAAGGGATTCCTGGGGATCACATGTCTCAAGGCATATGATCTGATCCATCTCTCCAACTCCTGTATAGCCACTAGAAACCAAAAAGGTGGAACATATCCTCGTCAAGAATGTGTGGTATTATGGGGAGTTATAGGAAAAACTATACCTCCATTACTATGTTTCCATTTGATAAATCATTAAGGGGACCCACACCATGACCATAGATTAATATCGTTCAAGGGAGTACTAGACCCTACTATAATAACTACCTAGTTATGAGAAACCCATGTCAACTCATTGGAATTTTTGTGATGAACCCTTTCATCGATGAAGGATAACAATCAATTGAGGGGGTAATCAACTCCACAGATAGAGGATATTACATCTTACTATCTAGGGGGAATATCAACCCTACCCATGATGAGGTGGAGGGACCTTTTCCAGATAGAGATCTTAGATGTGGGGGGAGGGGGGTAACTGAATCTGTTGATAGTGGATCCCATTCCCTTTATATCTAGGGAGAATATTGAACGTATATATAATTATTTGGGGGAACCATTCCCCGAATCTAACTAGATTCCAAGGGGTTATTAACCCCTAGAATGCCTCAATCATCACTTATGAATCTCATCACCATTCATACAAAGATAATAATACTAAACTATACATATAACCTCACATATAACCCCTGATGTTGATGATAATACCTCTATCACATCATATATGAAAAAGTTATTAGGAAAGAATAATCATGTGACAAAATCCAAGTACTAATCAAGGAGATATGGAAAAACACTAAGTATGGAAAAGTACTTAACATTTACTTTTGGTGTCTATAGATTATATCCCATCAGTAATAGTATATTAATGTTCTACCTTTACACATGGTGTGTAAAGTTATACTAACACGGAGTGTATGATAGGGTACATAATGCGTGGGAATGGCGAGGTACTCTTCCTGTTCCATCATAGCTCGTGTCGTATGACTATCATCATACATAAAATTTTCTAGGGGGAACATGGTGTGTGGAATCAGCTTGATCACTCTATGTGTAACACTGTTGATGATCATTTTCATCACAGGGTCCACAGAATGGAAAAGGGGAATAACTTAAGCACAAAGAGGGTCACCCTTTGAAGAAAATCAAAAATTGAAAAAGGCATGGACAAGGAACCCATTTGGATTGAGTCGTGCATGTTTCCTACATGCCGTGCAAGTCACTTGTGCGCCACCTATAGGTCGCGCAAGTCACTTGCATGTCCTATTCTTTTTTTCACCCAAGGTGCCCGGTGGCCTGTAAATAGCCCCTGTGGGCCCCCCATTTAGAGGATGAATTTTCCAAAACTCAGATTCAAGATCTGGTCGCCCAAGTCGTCAACTCAACTCTTCTGAAAGCTTCTAAGCTAACTTTTTACCTAGAACAGAAGACTTGAAGGAGTAGGATAAGGCCTAAGTGTTTAGAATTCATCAGCACTTGTGCGCTTGAGAGTCCATACCTTCTTAAAAGTGGAAACACTTGTGCGCCACCCTACCCTTTCAATGAAACTTGTGCGCCTCTCTTTTAGAAACATCTTAGGATAATACTAAAGGCTTGATTTAAGTCTCTCTCAAGTATTACACTATATATTGTTTGTCTCCTAGGTGAACCCATGCCGCGCAAGTACACTTTCACATCCAAGACTTGTGTGCCAACTTTATTTGTGTGCCTCTCTTCCGTTCACCTCTCCTCTTCAAGATGTTAGCCCTTGAAAACCTTTTCAATTCCATTTTATGGCGTGGTTCCTTTGTTGGCTTACTTATCTGAAAGGAATTATGTGAGAACCTCTCCCAAAACCTCATGGCTTACAAGATTTATGTCACCACAGTTAGAGTTTTCCTATATAAACTTATCCTTTAAGATGAGAATATCTTTTTGATTTTGGGCCTCCTTCTCAGGAGTAAGCCCCAAGTTACAAGTCCCCTTAACCTGGGCCTCCTTCGCAGGAGTAATCCCCAGTCATAATTTCCTTTAACATTGGGCCTCCTTCTTAGGTGTAATACCCATTTTATAAGTTCCCTTTAGTTGTGAATCCTCCTTATGAGTAAGCCCCAATCTTAATTTCTTTTGATTTGGGCCTCCTTCTCAGGACTAAACCCCAATAATAAGTCCCTTTTAATTTAGGCCCCCTTCTCCGGATTAAGCCCCAAGTTAAAACTCCAAATCTCCATAATGTAAAAATACCTTTATGGACCTTGCTCCTGGGCTTCTTTCCTGAAGTAAGTCCCAATCTTCATCTTCTTGGGTAGTAATACATATGTAATCCCACGTCATTTCTCATGAATGTATCTGTCATGGCACCATCATCAAGTTTACTAATACCTCTTGTTTCTTACACCGAGAATGACTCATGTGAGCTTAGATTGTAAAAGTAATCACGACATCTCTTTTTGGTCCATTAACCATGCACAAACCCCATATTTCTTTACCTGAACTACGTGGATTTTGATCTCTGCCTTAGAAGTAGAGTATGTAGGAAGCCATTATATGGTTAAATACCATCTTTCATTAATTATTTTCTATCCCATATGACGTTAAACTATATCCTGCTTATTGAACTATGTGGGTTCTAATTCCTTTTTAACAAGGATATGTAGGTATCCCATCTGTGGGTATAATCCCATCTCTAAAATAATCCCTATATTTTCGAATGAAAATAAACTTCAAGTGCCCCACTGAGTGGATTTAAAACCAGTATAGTTATCATAAGTACCAAGAGATTTCTATAAAATGTACTGAAGGACACCATTGACTAAGAATCTATAATACATACAAATGATTCTCTGTCGATGAAGAACCTCAAATACAAATAAAAGATTCTCTAAATTCCATACATATCAATCATTGATTGCCAAATCTAAAGTAAAACTCATTTTTTGCTTGGTTAATTAATAAGTATTCGTGAACACAACTTAAATCTATAAGAGAGTCCCAGAGTAGGTAATAATTCCCCCCAAAAAGGTGTAATGAGCCTGAACTCCCATCCTCTTGACCAATGAAAATTCTTAAGCCTTATTGGTCTATAACTAATGAGAAACTACCTTTGGAAAGTAGGTCCAAATGGATATAGAATCATTGGATGTTTCTGGATCTATGAATAAACCTGTTAGAAACTAATTGGAAAGTTTGAACCTTAAAAAAACAAGGGCATCTGCATTTCTAGAAGAAACAAAAAAATGGTGAACCCGACGTGAATCCTTAACCAAGTTAAATGATGTTTTACTTATTTGTTAGGCCCCTATTAAACTCAATATGAGGGCCAAAAAAGCAATCAATAACGTATGTGCTAATCCAAAATATGTAGTCTGACCAAATTTATCTTGATTATGTCTGCTATATCAAACAAGCACTCTTTTCCAAGATCTCTCTGCAACATAGAATGACTTCTTTAAAGTTCACACCTGTGAATGACTCGACTGCTACTCCTGCTGGATCCTCGTCCGCTCTGAGGACGATATCACCTACTCAGTGTCTTCAACGCTGGGTCTCAAATGAATTGGTGAGGAAATACCATCAACATGGTACCATCCTGACTCTGGAGTCCACTCGACAAGCCTTCCAATTTAACAACTCACCCTAGTTGTCTGGACAGTGACGACCAGTGGTCGGGAAGCAGGTGGTGCCAACCACCGTCTCCAACCGTTTCGGGTCATTATCCCCGGAATGCAACAACCAGTCCCTCCCATATTACAAGGAGGTGAATGAAGAGGTCACTCAAGGCCTCAGTTCAATAAGACAGAAGTCCTTCCTGAGGACTCCCATCAACAATCGCCACTAGACTCGTGCGGTAGTGCACCCTAAACATGATGAGGGTATCACCTATAGGTATTCTGCTCAGGTTCCTCAGACCTGAGCATGCATGATGAACCGTTAGAGGAAAAATTCGACCAATAGGGAGCAGGTTCTTACCTCTTCCCCCTCTGGAGAAGTCCATCAATCTAACTTTATGGTAAACAATGAGCAAGCATATATAACCATCCGTCCTAATTTCACTATCCAGCAGACTCATCTGGTAGTAACACACCAATCCATCCAAGCAATTCCAGTGGAGTACTATAGGCAGACACATACACCTATTTATAATTCATCAGCCAGTCAGCATGCTCGTCTGACAGTATCCAAATAAACTTTCCAATCAAATGTGGTGACCACCTGTAAACATGCACATACACCTTCTTACACTTATCAATTCTGCCAGCAGTCTCGTCTACCAGTATTGAAGGAAGTTCATCAATAATATTTGGTGGAAAATAATCAACAGGAATATACACCTGCAATTAATCAAGCTAACCAACATTCTCGTTTGGTAGCACCTGGAGATGTCAATTGGAAAGCTCCAATGACAAACAGAAGGCATACACAACTTTCTTCCCCCACACATGAGTACTGTCGGAATTCACTGACAGGAAAAAGAGGACAGAAATAGGAACATACACCTACTCCAAACACAGAATGGACATGTATTCCCATTCTAGCAGCTGAAGTACCAAGCACATTATGATAATGGTGAAAGAGAATAAGCAAATCCCTGCCCATATTCTTGATACCTATCAAAATATTGTAACAACATCAGTGACATCACAGGGAAAGAAACACAATTCTATCCCTATCAGTGGAGTGACTCATCAACATTCACCCCGGAGCAGATACACACTTCTGTTCCAGTTCAGGAGGGTCGTGGGGCATACTCCCCCATGTCATACAGAAAATTAAGTCAGGCACATACAACCAATTTAAATGGGGATAATCAGCCTAAAATGACCATTTATCCTGAGTAGACACATACACCTTCCCATAATAACCACTTTTGTCAACAATTGGTTTCAAAGAAGAAGACCCATCCAGCACAGTTGAAAAATCATGATCCAATCTGCAATAAGGCCTTACTCAATGCTGGAGTTCTTGAAGCCCTCAGACAGTTTTCTGTTGCAACTCAAGATTCTACTCTCTCATTTACAGATTATGAAAGTAACAACAATAATTCTGAAGGTCTTCATCAGACACTTCCTCATGAAGGATTTCTTCATGACAATTCGGTCAATCTCGAAGTATCATATTTAGATGAGAGACACGATAACCCTCTGCATAGTCAGAAGATCAAGGATAAAAATGTTTCATCTTTTGCAGTAACCCACCATGGTGGTCACCCCCATGATGATTAGTTTAGCTGTGAAAGTCCTCTTTGTAGTAGTAATTCGCATTGCCTGGAAAACTCTTCAATGGAAAATGCAGTAACGAGAAAGCCCTCTTATCTTGAGGCACTTGTAAATGCGAAGCCAGTCATGTCTAGTGCCTTACCACTAGTAGGTGAAACACTTTCTCAATTAGAAGATAGCCCATGGTATAGGTCATTCTCCGAACCACCCCTGGGTTATTCATATTCTAATTTGACAAATTAATTCTCTACCAATATTGTTGAATCTGATGAAGCAACAAAAAAGAAACAACTTTGGTCCAATCAGGTAGAAGAATCTTCATCAAATGACAAAGAGGAAGTGATGAATATGAGAAAACAACTGGAGAAAGGTGAGATACCAGTCATGTTTTGGCCTTTGGATGACTCTCAGTATGATATTCCAAAAACATTGACAGAAGATTGTATTCACGATATTCGTCTCAACATATGGAAAAATCTTTGTCACTTAAAAGAGAAAATATTATCTTATGATGAATATAAAAACCATGTCAAGATAATAGAAGGGTTGCAACGCCAAATTGACTTGGAATCTCTCTTAGTTTCCTGACATCCAAAGGTTGAAAAACAGAAGAGAGCCCTTTAGCGTACATGATTTTGTGCATTAAAAAGGTTGTGCTAGTTAATTACTAATGCCCCATCTGGTATTCATATCAGGGGATGGGGTATTCATGGATCATTGCATTTTACCATGCTCCCCAGTCAACAAAGCCTGCCAAAAGTGGTCTCATGCAATGTTATTTCCCATGACTGGCCACATATAACTGGTTTTGTGTGTAACCAAAGGCTTGCTCAAGAACATTCCTCAACTAGTTCTTACCAAAGTCAGGCATACAAAGAACAAGTTGTCGAATTACTCTTGCATCAAGAAAATGAGAATATTGAATAGGCTTCTCATTTAGAGAATGTGCATCATCAAGTGATAGAGATGTCATAAATAATCCAACTGTCATCTAAGCCAGGTGATTTGAGTGGATGAAGGATGATTTATCCGGTCAATTTCCAGACTAAATTTCACAAAACCAGGAGGGCTTTTAAGAAAGTTTTAGATGTATTAGCTCAAGAGACACCCCATATTTCCAGGCTAGGGACTCCTTTAATTCAACCCTCAGGATCAACAGATAGGATTCAAGGAGTTGAAGAGGAAAAACAGGAATAGACTCAGTCCACCAGACTGGGGACTTTTTCAAATTCTCAATCTATTCCTCAGCAAAAATAAGTCTTCTCTCAATTAGGGAAGAATCCAAAAGAGGAACACAGAGCCGAATTATCAGGAGATTACCTCCAAATTACAGTTCATCAAGAAGTTATTAAGGGATCAACCAAACAAAAGGCAATGTCTCATTAAGGATATGGAAGAAGACAGTATCGTAGAAGCACTGACAGAAGGGATGCAATGCGTTATGTATCGATAAATGTCATCAATGTTGTTGTCACTAATCCACCAGACCATGTGGCTCACTCAGAGGGATCATATGAAGAATTTCCTATTCAATAGGCTGTACTTATGGAAACAAATGAAGAAGGTGTGCGTACCAGAAGCCAGAGGGTTTCCCATAGGCAAGACATTCCTTCAGGTAATGCCCTTCCATACTCCAAAAAGGCACATGCCAAGGAAAAGGGTAAAAGTTAGGTTACATCCCACCCTACCTCTATAGAAGGCCAATCACTCTCATTAGAGGAAAGGTTCACACAATAAGAAGAAAAAATTAAGGAGTTAAGGAGGTTAAATGCAGAACTAATTCAAGATAGTCTTCCTCCTATGCATGATGGAGTTAATCAATCAAGGGAATTTGTTGCAGCTACTGGGATGGATCAAGAATATCCCCCTTTACAAGTACACCCTCACAGGTCTAATCCTATGGGTCATACGCGACAGAAACCGACAATACTTCCATTAGTGGTAGTACTAGTCACTACACCCGTCCAAACTCCAGTTATTGCACTTGCTCAAGTCCATGATCAACCAGATGTTTCTCAAAAATTAATGACTACCATTGAGTCATTAATAGATCGGTTAGAAGATATGGAAGGAAATCATTCACAAGTTCAACCAGAAAAGAGATCTTACCCTGAATGGGTGGATGAAATTCCTCCCCCATCAAATTTTGAAAATACCACATTCCCAATTTTTAATGGTTCGGGAGATCCAGGACAACACTTAACACATTTTTTCTCTCATTGTGATCCTATGATGGGATCTCCTCAACAACAAGAAGTAGTTAAGTTTAGGTGTTTTGTGCAGTCATTACAAGGACTTACTATTGTCTGGTATACAAGTTTATAATCTCGGTTAATTACCGGGTGGGAAGATCTCCGTCAAATATTTTTCTTCAATTTATCTCAACATTGACAAATACTACAGTTTTTGATCTTACCAATTGTAAGAAAAGGGAGAATGAAAGAGTTTCGAATTTCATTGCTCGCTGGAAGGGATTAACATATTCCTTAAGTTTAGCACTCCCTCAAGAAGAGTTACTACCAATCTGTGTGGAAAATTTGCGTGATGAATTATGCACACCATTAATCCCTGTGAAATACACAGGAGGGTTTCGAGACCTTACTTCAATCGCTCATTAGATATAATACTCTCTTATAAAGACTAAGGATAAAACACGTGTAATTCCATCAATTCTGGGAAGGAAAATAGAGAAATAAGAGACTTATATAGTTACACTTAAACAAGCACCTGTACCTGCTTCCACTTCAAAACCTTCATCATATTGAAGAGATCCACCTACTGAGCATAAAAAACAATGGCCGCCTCATCAAGATGATCAAAAAGATCAAAGGTAGAAACAGTTTGAGTATTTAAAGAACAAATTTTATTCTTTCTGGAATGAACAAGTTCCTGGTTACTTCATCTCGGCTTTGGAAAACAATCTGGTTCAATTGCAGAGGCCCAAAAGGCCAAACAAGGAAGGAGATCAAGACCTTAACAACTATTTCCCATTTCATCAGATGTTGGGGCATCCCATTCAGGAGTGTTTTGTCTTCAAAGACCTCCTGAAAAAGATAGTGGACTCTGGAAAAGTAAAACTGAAAGGTTCTTCATCCTAGGTAGCATGTCTTACTGCTACTGATCCAGAGGAAGAAGGCGAATGACACGAAGTCAAAAGTAAAAAGTCATAGACATATGATGATAGGATGGTCAGGAAAATGATCAACCGAACTCATTACATTTTACGAACACAATTGAATCAACTAATTGTGTCTTCTGTATGTCTGCCACAACAAAAACCCCTTCATTAGAAGGAAAATACTCAAAGAAGAAGCGTAATTTGAAGAAAGAAGAGCAGTCAGAAGAAGATGATCTCGTGTCAAAACCTAATTTGTCTTTGACTCTAGAAGATTTTATGCCATTTGATTCAAATTCACGGGCACCGCCCCACCAAATGGCACATCCTGAACTAGTTCATCAGTTATAATCTTCATCAGATGAAGAGTTGATTTTCAGTTCTGTTAACAAGATTCATTTAATAGATCCTTATGCCAATGAAAGTTTCGATCATGATGAGCCTAAGTTCCCTATATCTAACAGAGGAGTTATAGGAAGAGACAGAGGTATAGAATACCGGGGAAGACATGGATATTCTAGAAGCCACTATTTCAATCCTACCCATGCTAGAATTGTATATGCGGCAGAAAATCATGGAAAATCCCTTCAGTAGCCTCAACAGGAACAAGAAAGTTCTTCCACACATGGCAGATTCGGTCCTGACACAGTTATTTTGGAGGACCGATTAGAGGTTACACCTTCTTCCTCTCAGAAAATAGATAGACCTAGTCAGTTTAATCTACCAAAGCTAGGAGTGTTTCCAACTCCTGCCCCGATACGGGATGCATATAATGTGAAAGCATCAACTTCCAAGGCACCTGAAAAACCACATTTTCATGATGGGAAACATAGACCTTTGGACCAAAAGTATGATGTCTTGAAATATTTGACCCAAGTACCGTCCAAATTATCAATTATTGATGCCTTGAATCTATAAAAAGATCTTTGGGAGGTTCTTATTGATGCTTTGTTAAGTCCTCAAGAATTCGAAACTGAAATTGCTGCAGCTGAGGTCTACCATATAGAGAATGATTCTGTAGAATTCCATGCAGTGATATCATTCTTAGATGAAGATGAAGATGATGTTGTACATGGACATATCAGACCATTGTGTCTATCTGGAAAAGTTAATGATATAGAAATTTGAGGAGCTTTCATTGATAATGGCCCAGGAGTCAATCTCATTCCTATTCGTACACTTTGTCAATTGAGCCTCACCGAATCTGATTTATCTCCTTCTACTTTGATGTTTCAAGGATATGATAAGAATGAACAAGAACCTCTGGGTGAAATTACACTTAGAATTCAGTTTGGATACCTTGTGTCTAATTCAGATTTCATAGTTGTTCATCAGGACACAACCTTTAACATTTTTCTTGGAAGACCTTGGCTACATCAACATGCGTTCGTACCTTCTTTATACCATCAATGTCTCAAATATTGTTTCAATGGTCAAATTGGGACATTTTATGGTGACAAGGCCCCATTCAAAACATGTGAATCTCAATACATTGAGACAGAATTTTATCACATGGAGGGAAAGGAAAAACCCATGGTAAAGAAGGTCACCAAAATTAATGCTCCAAATGGTTTGGAAAAGATTCCAGTAAACCCATTAATACATGTGAGTATTGATTATATGTTGCCTATCAGTCAAATTGTCAGGATAGACCTAAATCCAAACACTCTTATGGAAACTTTTATAATGTCAATTATGATAACCAAGCCAGACAACATTGGATAAATTGTTGATTTTCCAAGCAGCGATGAAAGATTAAATGAAGATGTCTTTATTTCATCCATTGAAATCCATAAATTCTACACTTCATCAACCAGGTCAGAAGAAGTTATAGAAATATTAGAGGAAAACAATGATATCAATTCACAATCCATCATCTCTTCTTTATCACCCCATGAAGACCCTTCATCATCAATAGGGTCAGAACTTGAAGAATTTTCTTCAAGATTTTAAAATTTTAACTTCTCCCCTGACCATGGAAATTTTTCTTCGTCATATACTATGCAAGCAGAAACTTAAGAAGTAACACATATTGAAGAAGAAGAGGAAGATATCAGGGATACCCCTCTAGAATTTTAAGAGGGTATCTCTACCACTGTAGATGAACTCAGTGAAATAAATCTGGGTACAAAAGAAGATCCATGCCCCACTTTAATCAGTACAACCATGACTCTTGAAGAGAAATAAATGTATACTACATTTCTAAAACAAAATCAAGATATATTTGCTTGGAATTATATAGAAATGTTAGGTATTGATCCTGATGTTTCCACTCATCATTTGGGTTTTCCAGAGGAATATCGAGGATTCAAGTAAGCAGCAAGAAGAACACACCCAACTTATGCCTCCAAAATTAAAGCTGAAGTTGATAAGATTATCAAGGCTAACTTCGTTAGAGAAGTTATGTTGGGAAAAAATCCCTCAAGGAATCATTGAAGTATTTTTGAGGTGATTGTGTTTGTTGAAAAAGTGAACATATGTGTTGTGATTTTTGACAATGAAAACCATGACATACAAATTTGTTGAAAAAGGGGATTTTATGGTGGAATGTAGAGTTCAAGAGTTGTGGTCAACGATCCTTGTTTGATTCAAGAACGTCGACAAAGGAATGGATGATCTGGAGGTGGCATAAAAAGAACAGATACAAGGTGGAACCGTTTTCCAGTGTTTGCCAAATTTTTGGGCCTGAAAATCAACAAATGAAGAGAAGTGTTTTTGGAAAAGGGACTTGCACCCTGAGGTCTTGTAGGATAGGAAACTTGCGCACCATATGTTTTTGAAGATCAGATCATCAAAATATGGAAAAGGGATAAGGGTCGCGCAAGTATTGGTGTGGTCGTGCAGGTGACTTGCCCGCCGTGAAGAGACTTGTGCGCTAATGTGTTGGATGCTTGAGAAATTGCGTGCCTATTGTTTTTCAAGATCAGAAGATCAAAATATGGAAAAGGAAAGAGGGTTTCGCAGGTTTTTGGTTTGGTCGTGCAAGTGACTTGCAGGGGAAGAGACTTGTGCGCCAAGACTTGCGCGCCGAGGGGATACTTGCACGCCATCGTGTAGGGTGTCCAAAATGCCTATAAATACTAGACCACCCCTCCTCATTTTCAATGGAGTTTAACAATTTGAAAAATAAGAGCTCCTGTCACGCAGGTGTGGTGGTCACGCAAGTGGTGGTGTGTCACACATGTGGGACTTGCACGCCAGATTTGAAGAAGCGCGGTTGTTGTTAGTTGCATGCCAATATTGGTTTGGGCATAAAGGGAAGTGTGTCGCGCAAGTTTGGAGTTTAATAAGCTTGTATCGCGCAAGTGTCTGAGGTGGACTTGCGCGACAGTTGTGACTTGCACGCCGAGACTTGCGCGCTAGGTTTGACTTGTGTTCCAAGTAAGGTTGATTCCCCGGTAGTGTTCTCGGGCTGTGTGAAAGCTAGAAGTTTGCCTGATACCTTTGGTGCAAAGATAAATTCATTTACGGGTGAAAGTTGAACTTCAACAGAGCATCCACATACAATAGAGGATGTATTCATTAAAGATAATGAAGAGAACTACAAGTCTATAAACTGTGAGTGGATCCCTTCCAGAGCAGTGAGCGAAGGAAGAGGAAGAAGGTGATCCTCTCCACCGACAGTGAGCCAAAGAGAGAGAAACAGGGAGTGAACCTTGGGGAAGCAGTGAGATGACCCTAAACCTTGTAAAGGCTGTGAGCCTGGGACAGAGTGACTGTGCCCGAACCTTGTAATCTACAACTAGTGAATTTTAGTGGAATTTGGTACGACTGACAACGTGTCGGCATATGATCCTTGGTCATATCCCTTAGCGGTGAACCAAGTAAAAATTGATGTGTACTGTTCTTGCTTTAATTTCTGATTATATCGTGCAAAAAGAAAGAGAGAGAAGTGCGTTTTTATTAACAGCGAAACAAGATCAGAACGGGCTTTAATTCTAAATTAGTCATACCCTGATTCACCCCCCCTCTCAGGGTATTCAGCCTTGTAGACCTAACAAGTTCAGTATCCCAAATGGCTAGCTAATATTTTCCCTATGAAAAAGAATAATGGATAAATTAGAGTTTCCATTGAATTTAGGGATCTTAATTGGCATTGTCCCAAGGATGATTTTCCAGTTCCGATCACAGAACTCTTAATTGATGCAATAGCTGGATACAAAGCTCTTTCCTTCATGGATGGTTACTCTGGGTATAATAAAATACGAATGGCCCTAGAAGATGAAGAGTCTATAGCCTTCAGATCTCCTCAAGGTGTGTTTTTCTATCAGGTAATGATCTTTGGCCTGAAGAATGCAGGTGCAACATATCAACGTGCCATGGACCATATCTTCAAAAACCTTTTTAGTGAAATTTGTTGAATGTTATGTGGATGATTTGGTGGTTAAATCTAGACAATGTCCTGATCACTTGGACGATATGGAAATCATATTCAACAAACTTCGACAACACAATTTGAAGATAAAACCCTTGAAATGTGCTTTCGGGGTAACCTCAGGAAAATTTCTCGGCTTTTTTGTATGCCATCATGGTATCAAAGTTGATCCTAAGAAGAAAAAATCAATCCTTAACATGTCACCTCCTAGAAATTTGAAATAATTAAGAGGACTTCAAGGACACTTGGCCTATATTTGGTGTTTCATTTCCAATTTGGAAGGTAAGTGTTTTCCCTTCACCAGATTAATGAAGAAGGGAGTCACCTACCAGTGGACTACAGAATGTCAAGAAGCATTCAATATTCTCAAAAACTATCTCTTGAGTACACCGGTATTAATTCCACCTATTTAAGGAAGACCACTTATTCTCTATGTGATAACTTTAGAGCGATCATTGGGTGCCTTACTTTCCCAAAAGAATGATGCTGGGAATGAAAATAGCCTTTACTATCTCAGTTGGACTATGCTTGAGGAAGAAACATGATATTCAAGTTTTGAAAAGTGCTTCCTAGCATTAATATTTTCAATTTGGAAAATGAGGTCCAATTGGTATCTCAAAATAAACCACTCAAATTTTATTTAGTCTTCCAATGCTTACAGGATGTCTGGCAAGGTGGGCAGTTATTTTACAGTAGTTTGATGTCCAGTATGTATCTCAAAAGGCAATAAAGGGCCAATATCTGGCCAATTTCCTTACTGAACACCCATCGGTAGAAGATACATCTTTAAATATTGAACTTCCTGATAAGGAAGTCTTATCTATTCAAGATAATCCTCAAACATAGGAAATGTACTTTGATGGTGCCTCCAGAAGTCCAACAGGGAAGAAAATGGAAGATCCTAAATTCAAAAAATTTGGTTTAGGAATCGTGCTTATTTCCCCAGAAAATTAAGTGTTACCCTATTCCTTCTTATTGTTGGAAGGCGGTACAAACAATGAAGTAGAATATTAAGCTCTCATCACAGGATTGGAATTGGCGCTTCAGGCACAGGTGAATCACTTGAAGGTAAAAGGTGATTCAGATTTGTTAATCAAACAAATCAATGGGGATTATGCCATTAGTAAGGAATATTTGATCCCTTTGTGTGATTACGTCAGAGAGTTAATGGAGGAATTTACCTCATAACCGAAATTTTCTTATGTCCCGCGATCACAAAATGCCCAAGCTGATGCACTGTCTAATGTAGCCACAACCCTAGAAGATCCAAATCGGGACGAAACAATCATCAGTATTGCCCACCGTCATATAGTTTCACCTTATGTTCAAATCATAACAGAGGAAATCAATGAAATTAGTCCAATTTCTGAAAAATATGGTCATACTACAGGATGGATGATACCTATCAGGGAATACCTCCAAAATAGAACACTCCCACTTGATAGATCTGAGAAAGAACAAGTCCAGTGATGTGTGGTCAATTTTACTCTTTATGATAGCCTAGATCACCAAAAAATTATCTACAAGAGATGTTTTGATGGAATTCTCTTCAGATGTATTGATGGTGAAGATAAAATGGCTGTCATGAATGAAGTACATGCATAAGTTTGTGGTGGCCACTAGTCTGTACATAGACTTTCTGGTCAAATTCAAAGGCTTGAATACTTCTGGCCTTCAATGATACAAGATTGAGTTGATTTCACTAGGAAGTGTCATTATTTACAAGTATGTTCCAACTTCATTCATCAACCCTCAGAGTTTCTTCATACGGATAAATACTCCTGGCCATTTGCTACATGGGGAATGGATGTAGTAGGACCTTATCCTCCAGCTACAGCTAAGCAGTTTAAGTATATTCTTACTGCTACTGACTTCTTTTCCAAATGGTAAGAGGCAATACCTCTCAAAGAAGTTGGTGCTAAAATCATTGTTAGATTTTTCAAGTCCAACATCATTACCATATTTGGGGTTCCTCATGCCATATTAACGGATAATGGCACCAACTTTTGTTTATCTAAGGTAAGAAAATTGTATCAAGAATACAATATCAGATTGAACCATTCATCTCAGTATCATGCAACATCCAATGGTCAAATATATGCTTTCAATAAGACACTATTAAACATACTTCAAAATATTGTGGATAAAGATAAGAAGTCATGGCCTGAATTTTTTTTTCATGCTCTATGGGCTTATCAGACTACCACCCGCACTACTGCACGATCAACTCCATATTCATTGGTATATAGAACAGAAGAAATCTTTCCTATTGAAGTCTAATTACCTTCTCTTAGAGTCACTATTTTTGATTAGCTATCTACAGATGAACAGTCTCAAAATTGATTGGATGAATTGGAACGACAAGATGAAAAAAGATTGTGCACACTACACCATTTAGAAGTCTATCAGAATCGAATAGCACAAGATTTAAATAAAAAAGTTTGTCTTCATTCATTTATTCAAGGAGAATTGGTATTGGTCCTTAGAACCCCAATGATACCAGGAATGAAGCCTCCAAAGCCTGAGACAAAGTGGGAAGGACCTTACTCAATACAAAAGGTCTACTCCAATGGAGCTTATTCATTAATCTCAATGGATGGAGAACTCATTGCAACTCCAACCAATGCAAGATTCTTGAAGAAGTATTTTGTGTAACAAAAATACAGTTCACATTGTCCTTGCTGCAAGACATTAAACTACATAGCTCCCTCCATCGTCCAACATGACATTAAACTATGTCCCTCCATCATCCAATATGACGTTAAACTATGCATCATCTGAGATGAAATACATTAAACTTCCAAGAACCCCAAGTCTGTGATACATGACATTAAACTGTGATAACCGAATTCACAATTTTCTTTTAAACTTTGTTGCCATGTGTGCCCCGGGAAGCTAATCATGAATAATCCCCACACCATCCTTCGAGGTCGCATCTTTCGTGACACGATCGTCAGGTCTGTAGCTGCTTATTATTTCTTACACTGAGCATGACTCACGTGAGCTTAGATTAAACTTCAACCATGAAATATTCTATGGGCCTCTAACCATTCTTAAGTCCCAACATCATCTTCGGGTCGTTGTCCTTAGGTACACCCCGATCACCAAATCCCTCTTAATTGAACTACATGGACTTTGATCCTTGCCTCCTAGGCCGGGTACGTAGGCAACCTTCTAAGGTTCAAGCCCGAAACCACTTTCTTCACATCAATTCACTTTCATCCCATACGATGTTCATCCATAAAGTCCCCATCAACTGTCTTATTCATATCAGTTCCCTTTCATCCTACATGACGTTAAACCGTGTATATCCCATCATCATAACTATATGACATTAAAATATACAGTTCCCCATTGTCCTTGCTGCAAGACATTAAACTGCATAGCACTGGTCCATGCATATGCCCTTAAACTATTTGTACTTTTGTCCTGTATGACAATAAACTGCAAAAATCCTTGATACCCTCACTCGAGAGGAATCATCATCGACTTGGTCTCCAACAATGTCATATTTCAAGAACTATGTGTGGCTTGATTCTCATCCTAATGAGATACGTAGTGACACCCAAGTCTTTAATCTTGGGTCCAGCCATAATTGCAATAAAGTCCTCTTTACCCATCACATGTAAGAACCAAATATGTACAAAGGGTATTTCAAGAACTACATGTGGCTTGATTCCCATCCTCCTGGGATACATAGGAACATTTGAGCATTCCTCAGGTCCAGCCCTGAGCCTTTGGGCCTAACCCCACACTCCACTTTCGGTCCCTTGGCTGAAAAGTCCCCCTTGGAGCACATGATGTGATATGGAACACCCTGGTCTTTTATTCACATCAGGTTTATAAAAAATTCATGATGTTTATCCCTCACTATGGTCTGAGTTTTATGACCCTAAACTAAGATCTCTCATGCTATCGTCCTGCATGACATTAAACAGTATTTCAAGAACTATGTGCGGCTTGATTTTCATCCTAATGAGATACGTAGTGACATCCATAATCTCAATTCAGGACCTAGCTGAAACATCATACAAATAATATTCATGATTTCTATAACCCTTTTCTTGAATTCAGTTCACAAAATGACAAATAACTGAGAGTTCTTTTGCCTGACTATGCAGCGCGTGCCCTTAGGTGGCCTTGCATAAGTTGTCTACATAACGGACCTGTCAGCCGAAAGATGCTAGTATTTGACTATGCAGATTATGCCCCAGTTGGCCCTGTATAATTAATCCCCCATAATGGGTTTTTCAAGTATTGGTAACTTCATTCTTAGGAGAAGCATCTTTTGTCCCTATTAGTCTTAACAATAATATGTAGGGATCTGCAAAATTTTTTTGCCATCCTTAACATATTTGTTCCATACTCTTTCTCATGATCTGAAACTATTATGTCATATAATGTTTCTATCTCTGATTTTAGTCATATGATTTAAAACCACAGATACCTTTTTTATAACGTTTGGGTCAGACCTTAGTAGAATTCACATTCCTCCAATTATTTGAAAATTCTAATTGGAAATATCTTCTTTATATTCAAGTACATTTCTCTATAAAGTAGACTCTATACTTTGAAAAATTTGAATCCCCATAAAACTTTCTCCAACTTGTAGCAATAAAAAGTCAAATTTCTAAGAGTTATTTTGTCTGACTATGCAGCACATGCCCTTAGGTGGCCTTGCATAAGTTGTCTACATAATGGACCTGTCATCCAAAAGATTCTACTATTTGACTATGCAACTTATGCCCCAGTTGGCCCTGCATAATTCAGCCCCCATAATGGGTTTTTCAAGTAGTGGTAACTTTATTCTTAGAAAATACTTCCTATAATTCCTTTTAGCTCTTTTCCCATGTCATTCCTCAGATTCAAAATTTCTCAAGTCACAATTTACAATTTCCCCCCTCCATACTTGAATATGGTAATATGTTTCCAAAAAAATTATCAAGAAGTGAGTCAATATCATTCATTCAATAAAATCTATTTGACCTTAAATACTAGCCTTTTTATAGTCCAAAATGCATGACTTTAAACTGCCAATAAAAAAAGACACGGTACTCATTAAATTAGGAACCTATAAATGGTACTCTAAAAAAAATTCAAGTCCCAACTTGCTAAACGTACATTTTGTATGATTTAGGCAATATTGATCAATTACAAGATAAAGTTTGTGGGGTTGTTTATATAACCCTAGTAAAAATCAAACTATAAAGGTACAATTGATTGAAGATGAACTGTTTTTCATTGATGAAAAATATAAGAGGAACATCCACAGACTGGAGTCTCTTCTCTTATTTTCAGAAATTACAGAAGACTTTCAACATGACTTCTCATCTATTTCACAACATCCCTAGCTTCATCAACAACCACTTGAAGTTCATTTAACCAACCATATTCACTCTATTTAGTTGAAAAAGTGCTTCTTTGGCATCTTTGATGGAATTTATACCATCTTCTTGGACTTCTTCTAATGAATTATGAAGCTTTTCAATCTCCCCAGTAATAGCATATAACTCTTGATAAAGGTGGAACTGCTGGAAAATATTCTCCTTGATCTTTTGTTTCAGTTCCTTTAGGTTTGCAGCATGATCAGCCTTAGCTTGAGACACTGCAGCCTGAAATTCACTGGTATTGATCAGCAATCTAGCTCTGATCAGGTCCTGACGACACTTTTTCTCTTGCTCCCTCCTTCGAATGACTTGTTTCACTGCGACATGGATTTCTTGATATCCAAAACCACCAAGTCGCAGCATGATGAACATGTCTAAGAGTTTTGGAATTTTTGAAGGAATCTCTTCAAGAGGCACCTCAGATATTATCTTCTATATATTTTCCCATGCCTTGCGATGTGAGAATTGGAGCACCTTTTGCACTTCTGGGTCTGATTCAACATCACTATCACATGGAGGAACATAGTCTGGGATTAATGCACTTAAGGAAGTTCCCTGTTCTACTCCTTCCCTGACCCTGGTTGATTCATCTTCTACTATTGTTTGGGATGAAGTTGCGTCTTCACCTCCAGGTCTAGCCATTGAAGTTGACAGCCCTGTTTGGTCAATTGAAAGTATGGTTAGTTTCAAAGGACAGTAAAAGATGATTGATTGTCTTGTAGGTTAGGTAAGCTAAAAATATCATCATCTTTTACATAACAGTAGATTAGAAACTTGTGAAGACTCCTCCCCATCTTTCATAGCTTCAACAGGATTTTCCAAATGGGTTTCAGGAGGGTCTGCCATGTTAAGTTCCACTTGAGTCAGTGTTTCTACAATAACAGGGTTGACATCAATGTCTACACCCCTTTCAAGCGTTGTTGGTTCAACAGTTTCTTTAGATGGAGCTATACATTTTTTAACCAAACATGGTTAGAAGTGTATTCATGAGAATATTAACAGGACAAATGATGAAAATCACATCCAGTTTTCTCTATAACTAGATGTCCAAAATCTTCTAAATCACATGGTAATTTAACATGGTCTAAAATTTCTTCAAAGGAAATGACAAGAGTCATAATTTTATCCAATGATGTCCCAGATTCCAAGTTAGTCTCACCAGTGGGAGCACTCAGCATGTCTTCTTCATGACTTTCATCTGGCAATCTATGAACCCAGATAGCTTCTTCAGAGACAGTTATGGGGTCATCTTCAGCGGTTTCCAAATGTTCTGATGCATGTGCTGAACCTAAAACATCATAGAATGGAAGTCATTTTTTGTCTTATTTGAGGTTATATGAACTTTTGTTAATTTAATAGAATCCTTTTCTCTCCTGGAATCATAAATAGGAGCGATGTTAGGAATAGATGCCGGCTCATCTGTTCTCAGTATTTCTTCAGGAGTGACCATTTGAGAAGGAACTTGCGGCCTTTCTCCAAAATCCTCCATTGTAATCTAAGGATGGTCAGTATTTTCCCTTAAAGGGGAAACTCAATAAGCCCCTGCAATCCTAAGAAGTTTTTTCACTTTTTCATAAGTTGACATTTATGAATACCAAAAAGACTTACCACTATAGACAAATCATTTGACTGTGGTCTTATTTCTTCGATGCTTTTGCTTCTTGGACTTTTTGGGTGGATTGGCGTCATCATATCTGAAAATAGGTATTGGAGACCACAATGCCCTTTCTAACTATTCATCTATGGTTTGCTGGCCTGGAGATACTTCGCCCAACTCCTGAGGATATTCAGTGGCTCCAAGAGTGTTGCCACTAGGGCTATACCGCGGCGAAGGGATTTCAATGGTTCTTTACTTTACAAGATGCAATATGAAGAAGATTATTTACTTAAATAACAAAGCTATGATTAAATTCAAATTGAAAATCAAATAGAAATATGAGAAAAAGGAAAGCTTACATATTCAGAAGCCACGTAATCATGCCACTCTTCATTTAATGAAGGACCAGTCCCCTCAGTGGTACCATGGTCCATCATTTCATTCACCCGTTTGGTGATAGGAACTGACTTATCAGTGGCATATATGAGCATTTCTAGCTCTTTTATGTAAAACCTCACTTCATTGGGGTTGTCCTCAAAACAGATGTCAGTGGAATCTCGGAGATTCCCCACTCCAGGGATATGAATCCCTTTGCATAAGTCCATCCAGGTGGTTTCAATATCACAATATAAAATCCGCCATGTCCAGATAGCCTCTGGTCGTAAATATTCATAATGTGCATTAGAAGGCCGCGAGGAGGGTCCTACAATATGGGAGTTCAACTTCTTCCCAGCTCCTGAAATCACAGATAAAGGATAAGAAAATAAAACTTATTGCTCTATAAAATAATGGAAACTAAATTGCCTCAATGATGTAACTCACCAGAAGTCGATGGAGTAGGTCTCTTGAATGTGGCAGGCAGATTATATCTAGCACGAGGCCTCTTTGATGTATTTCGTGCCTCATCATCCCAATCCTGGGAATCCAGTGAATCATCCCCGGGTGAGGAACCTGATGAATCAGCTCCGGGTGAGGAAGAGTCGCCTTCCAAATGAAAAGCTTCCTTCCTAATGGTTCTCTTCTTTGTACCCACCCGAGGGACCAACTGATTTTGTACCCCTTCTAGGTATAATGCTACCCAGGTCTTAGCATACCGTGTGGTCAATCGACTTTTTTCTCCAATAGCTGGTAGATCAAACACCACCCTAGTCTTCTCCATAGATGTCAGCAACCATAGTTGATGAGAAACCATCAGATGCTGATCTAACCTGACATGCACCAGAGGGGATATCGTAATTTTCTGTAGACATTTGAATTGGTGTGCGAATCTGTATAGAGCATAGACCTCACATATAATTTCTCCATCAATCCTCGTGGCCAGTGTACCATCTCTACATGCCAGCATGTATGCCCTTAACTCAAGGCTGGTTGTTCCATCATCAAAAAATCACCATGTTGGCAGATTTCCATATGAAAATAAGTGAAACTCCTTGAACATGCTCTTCCTTATCTTGATATCATAAGCGTTGAGGGATAAGGGAGAAATTCTAGAAATGTCCTGCACAGACGACCGAAAATAACTTCCAGGAACCTGTACCCCACTTTGTACCACATATGTCCCGAAGTGAGTGGCGATCCATCCCCATAAAACATGGAATGGTACCACTATTCTTAGAGGAGAATTAACCATATAAACATGAAGTAAGCTCCTATGAATCTTTTCTAGAACTGGGGTGGCCAACCCAACCATTTTTCTTTAATCCAGCTTGGCTGAAATGAAAAAGGTCCCTGGCCTCACACCTCCATTCGAATCCCAAACTGGTAAAAGGTAAATACTAATCCACAAATCCAAAAATCCTTCCAGATAGGTCTTCACTAGAATTTTTTGGTTCACTTCATACCCCCACCTATCAAACTCTCCTGCTTCCAAAATTGGCCAAAATGTGCTCGGAGCACCCCTCTTTGCTGCTCTAGGGAAACTAGTAGGACGAGTGCAGGAAGGTCCCTCTTTCTTCTTAATAAGAAAAAGTCCATCCAATCCATTGGATGAATATCTTTTCTGGAGTGGGTTTTCATGGTTTTGGTAGTCTTAAGATTGTGGAAAATTTTCATTAACTCTCGAGCCAAATCCGGAGTCTTATCTGAATCATTACAGGTCACCTTGGGGGGGATGAATTCATTATAAATATATCCCAAAATTGGGGCCCCTAAAATCTTGTAGACATCCCACAAACTAATGCCTACTTATCAATGAGTCATATGGAAATAATTCATTTCTGGGCTCCAATGAATGATTAAATCCAGCACGAAATTGTCAATCCTATAAACATATCTCCGCCCAGACCATATGGCTTTATATATTGCAGCTCCCTTTAGATCATCGACAAAACCTGCACAGGTTTTTTGCACCCAATATACCCACATCCAAGTCGGCTTCACACCTCCTCGAGGATGGAAATCCCAACTCTTTTTTCCACCCCTTAGATTGGTCCATCTGAGAATTTTGGAAAATATAGGGATTAGCAATGCGGCTGTAGCTCAGGCTTGTGAGGCTTCAGATCTAGAGCACATGGGTAATGATGCATTATGAATTCCTTCTCCACTGTTCCAGCATTGTAAAATGATCCTGCAACTGAGACATTTTCCGAAGAGAAATTAGTATAAGTTTGAAACTAGGAATGAGAAATATAATTATTTACCGCTAGAACATTGACTCCTTGCATATAACCATGGCCATATAAAGGCAAGTAGATGCTCTATGGAAAATTGGCATGATATTTCTTCAAGTACTTAGATAAATCCGGGAGAGTGCTATCGCAGATAATATAATAGTCATGGCCAACGATGTTCATCATATCATCTATTCTCTTTCTATATAACTCATCAGCTGATCCAATTCTTTTGAGAGCCATTGAATTTGCACAAAGATCAAAAATAAGAATCTTAAGTAAGTTTGTTTTGTGAAATCTTAATGAAGGAAATCAAAAAAATGGCAAAGGCATTAAGGCGCGCAAGTCCAAACTTGACATGCAAGTCAATTGGGCTGCGCAAGTTTTGCTACCCTAGTCATGGCATGCAAGTCAATTAACTTCTGCCGAAGCACAAAAAAAAAAAAATCTAGAAGATCGAAGACCGAAAACCGAAGCACCTACGCGAAGAGAGCTCGCGCTGCTGGAAGCGGAATGAGTTCGCGCGAGAGTGACCCTGTATATATAGGCGATCCAGACCACCTGCGCGCTATACTTGCATGCCGCAGCATCTGTGCGCCATACTTGTGTGCCACAGATCCTTGATTTCTCCAGCTTTACCTCAGAGCCAGATCCTCTTACCTATTTGGATCCAACTCAGAGGGGGGAATTTTTTTGATGCCCCTTTTCATCACAGGTTCCACCAAATGGAAAAGGGGAATACCTTAAGCACAAATAGGGTAAACCTTCGAAGAACATCAAAAATTAACAAAGGCATGGACAATGAACCCATTTGTATTGAGTCGCGTAAGTTTCCTACGTTCCATGCAAGTGACTTGAGCGCCACCTATGGGTTGCGCAAGTCACTTGCACGTACCATTATTTTTTTCACCCAAGGTTCCCAGTGGACTATAAATAGCCCCTGTGGGCCCCCCATTTAGAGGACGAATTTTCCAAAACTCAGATTCAAGCTCTGGTCACCCAAGTCTTCAACTCAACTCTTTCGAAAGCTTCTAAGGTAACTTTTTACAAAGAACAGAAGACTTGAAGGGGTAGGATAAGGCCTAAGTGTTTAGAATTCATCAACACTTACACGCCTAAGTGTCCAGACCTCCTTAAAAGTGGAAACACTTGAACGCCGCCCAACCTTTCAATGAAACTTGCATGCCTCTCTTTTGGAAACATCTTAGGATAATACTAAAGTCTTTAGTTAAGTCTCTCTCAAGTAATAAACTATAGATTCTTCGTCGCCCAGGTGAACCCATGCCATGCAAGTACAATTGCACAGCCAAGACTTGTGCGCCAACTTTATTTGTTTGCCTCTCTTTTGTTCACCTCTCCTCTTCAAGATATTATCCCTAGAACACCTTTTAAAATCTATTTTATGGCATGGTTCCTTTGTTGGCTTTCTTATCTGAAAGGAACTCTGTGAGAACCTCTCCGAAAACCTCGTGACTTACAAGCTTTATTTCACCATAGTTAGAGGTTTCCTATATAACCTCGTCCTTTAAGATGAGAAAATATTTTTGATTTTGGGCCTCCTTCTCAGGAGTAAGCCCCAAGTTACAAGTCTCCTTAACTTGGGCCTCCTTCTCAAGAGTAAGCCCTAGTCATAATTTCTTTAACATTGGGCCTCTTTCTCAGGAGTAAGCCCCAGGTTATAAGTTACCTTTAATGGGGCATCCTCCTTAGGAGTAAGCCCCAATATTAATTTCTTTTGATTTGGGCCTCCTTCTCAAGAATAAAACCCAGTCATAAGTCCCTTTTAATTTAGGCCTACTTCTCAAGATTAAGCCCCATGTTAAAACTCCAAATCTCCATAAAGTACAAATACCTTTATGGACCCTGCTCCTAGGCTTCTTTCTTGAAGTAAGTCCTGGTCTTCATCTACTTGGGTAGTAATACATATGTAATCCCACATCATTTCTCATGACTGCATCTTTCATGGCACCATCGTCAAGTTTACTAATACATCTTGTTTCTCACACCAAGCATGACTCACGTGATCTTAGAGTGTAAAAGTAATCACTACATCTCTTTTTGGGACATTAACCATGCACAAACCCCATATTTCTTTACCCGAACTATGTGGATTTTGATCTCTGCCTTAAAAGTAGAGTACGTAGGAATCCATTATAAGGTTCAAGCCCATCTATCATTAATTATTTTCCATCCCATATGACGTTAAAATATATCCTGCTTATTGAACTACGTGGGTTCTGATTCTTTTTTAACAAGGATATGTAGGTAGCCCATCTGCGGGTACAATCCCAACTCTGAAATAATCCCTGTCTTTCTGAATGACAATAAACTTCAAGTGCCCCACTGAGTGGATTTAAAACCAGTATGGTTATCATAAGGACTAAGAGATTTCTATACAATATATTTAAGGATACCATTAACTAAGAATCTATAATACATACATCTGATTCTCCATCGATAAAGAACCTCAAATACATATAAAAGATTCTCTAAATCCCATACATATCAATCATTGATTTCCAAATCTAAAGGAAAAATCATTTTTGTTCTTGGTGAATTAATAAGGATTCATGAACATAACTTAAATCTATAAGAGAGTCTTGGAGTAGGTAATAATTCCCCCCAAAAAGGTGTGACGAGCCTGAACTCCCATCCTCTCGACCAATGAAAATTCTTAAGCCTTATTGGTCCACAAATAATGAGAACCTACATTTTGAAAGTAGGTACAAATGGATATAGAATCATTGGATGTTTCCAGTTACATGAATAAACCCATTAGAAACTGATTGGAAAGTTTGAACCTTAAACAAACAAGGTCATCCGAATTTCTAGGAGAAAAAAATGGTGGACCCAATGTGAATCCTTAACCAAGTTAAATGATATTTTACTTATTTGTTAGGATCCTATTAAACTCAATATGAGGGCCAAAAAAGCATTCAATAACATATGTGCTCATCCAAAAGATGTAGTTTGTCCAAATTTATCTTGATTATGTCTGCTATATCAAACATGAACTCTTTTCCAAGATCTCTCTACAACACAGAATGGATTCTTTAAAGTTCACACCTGTGAATGCCTCGACCGCTACTCCTGCTAGATCCTCATCCGCTCTGAGGATGATATCACCTACTCAGCGTCTTCAATGCTGGGTCTCGAATGAATTGGTGAGATAATATCATCAACACGATACCATCTTGACTCTGGAGGCCGCTCGACAAGCCTTCCAAGTTAACAACTCACACTGGTTTTCCGGACAGCGACGACCAGTGGTCAGGAAGCAGGTGGTGCCAACCACCGTCTCCAACCGTTTCGGGTCGTTATCCCCAGAATGCAACAACCAGTCCCTTCTATATTATAGGGAGGTGAATGAAGAGGTCACTCAAGCCCTCAGTTTAAAAAGACAAGAGTCCTTGATAAGGACTCCCATCAACAATCGTCTCTAGACTCGTGCGGTAGTGCACCCTCAACATGATGAGGGTATCACCTATAGGCATTCAAATCAGGTTCCTCAGACCCGAGCACACAAGAAGAACCGTCAGAGGTGAAATTCGGACAATAGGGAGAAGGTTCTTACCTCTGCCCCCTCCGGAGAAGTCTATCAATCTAACTTGATGGTAAACAATGATCGGGTGTATAAATCTGTCCGTCCTGATTTCACTGCCCAGTAGACTCGTCTGGAAGTAACACACCAATCTCGCCAGGCAATTCTGGTGGAGTACTATAGGCAGACGCATACACCTATTTATAATTCATCAGCCAGTCAGCATACTCATCTGACTATATCCAGAGAAACTCACCAATCAAATGAGGTGACCACCTGTAAACAGGCACATACACCTGCTTACACTTATCAATTATTCCAGCAGTCTCATCTGCCAGGATTGAAGAAAGTTCATCAATAATATTTGGTGGAGAACAATCATCAGGAAAATGTACCTACAGTTCATCAAGCTAACCAACAGTATCGTTTGGTAGCACCTGGAGATTTCAATTGGAAAGCTCCAATGACAAACAGAAAGCAAACACAACTTTCTACCCCCACACATGAGTACTGTCAGAATTCACTGACAGGAAAAGGAGGATAGGAGAAGAAACATACACCTACTCCAAACATGGAATGGACATGTATTCCTATTCCAGTAACTGAAGTCACCAAGCACATTATGACAATGGTAAAAGAGCAGAAGCAAATCCCTTCCCATATTCTGGATGTCTATCAGAATATTATAATAACTTCAGCAACATCATAGGGAAAAAAACACAAATCTATCCCTATTAGTGGAGTGACTCATCAACATGTCACCCCAGAGTAGATACACACCTCTGTTCCAGTCTAGGAGGGTCATGGGGCATACTCCCCCATGTCATACGGACAATCAAGTTGGGCATATACACCTGATTTAAATGGAGATAATCACCTTAACCTGACCATTTCTCTTGAGCAGGCACATACACCTGCCCATAATAACCACTTTCATCAACAAGTGGTTTCAAAAGTGGGTAAGAAGGTGTCCAAGAAGAAGACCCATCCATCACAGTTGAAAAATCAAGATCCAATCTGCAATAAGGCCTTGCTCAATGCTAGAGTTCTTGAAGCCCTCAGGCAATTGTCTGTTGCAACTCAAGATTCTACTCTCTCATTTCCAGATTCAGAAAGTAACAACAATAATTATGAAGGTCTTCATCAGAAACTTCCTCATGAAGGCTTGCTTCATGACAATTCGGTCAATCTCAAAGTATCATCTTCAAATGATAGCCACGATAACCCTCTGCATGGTCAGAATATCAAGGAGCACAATGTTTTATCTTTTTCTATAACCCACCATGGTGGTCCTCCCCATGAGGATGAATTTAGCTGCGAAAGTCCTCTCCGTAGTAGTAATTCTCATTTCCTGGAAAATTCTTCGATTGACAATGCAGTAATGAGAAATACCTATTATCTTGAGGCACTTTAAAATACGAAGCCAGTCATGTCTAATGCTTTACAACTAGTAGGTGAAATACTTTCTCAATCAGAAGATAGCTCGGGGTGTAGGTCATTCTCCGAACCACCCCTGGGTCATTCATCTTCTAATTTAACAAATTAATTCTCTACCAATATTATTGAATCTAATGAAGCAACAAAGAAGCACCAGATTTGGTTCAATCAGGTAGAATAATCTTCATCAAATGACAAAGAGTAAATGATGAATATGAGAAAACAACTGGCAAAAGGTGAGATACCAGTCATGTTTTGGCCTTTGGCTGATTCTCAGTATGATATTCCAGAAACGTTGACAGAAGATTGTATTCATGATATTCATCTCAACATATGAAAAACTCTTTGTCACTTAAAAGAGGAAATATTATCTTATGATGAATATCAAAACCATTTCAAGATAATAGAAGGGTGGCAATGCCAAATTGACTTGGCATCTCTCTCAGTTTCTCGACATACAAAGGTTGAAAAGTAGTAGAGATCCCTTCAGCGTACATGCCTTGGAACATTAAAAATGTTGCACCAGTTAATTACCAATGACCCATCTGGTATTCATATCAGGGGATGGGGTGTTCATGGAGAATTTTATTTTACTATGCTCCCTAGTGAACAAAGCCCACCAAAAGTGGTCTCATGCAATGTTATTTCCGATGGATGGCCACATCTAATTGGTTTTGTGTGTAATCAAAGGCTTTATCAAGAACAAGCCTCAACTAGTTATTCCCAAAATCAGGCATATAAAGAACAAGTTGTCGAATTACTCTTGCATCAAGCAAATGAGAATATCGAACATGATTATCATTTAGAGCATGCGTATCATCAAGTGATAGAGGTTTCAGAAATAATCCAATGGTCATCTGAGCCAGGTGATTTGAGTGGATGTAGGATGATTCATCCGGCCAATTTCCGGACTAAAATACGCAAAATAAGGAGGGATTTTAATAAAGTTTTAGATTTAGAATCTTAAGAGAAACCTCATATTTCCAGGCTGAGGACTCTTTTAATTCAACCCTCGGGATCAACAGACATGATTAGAGGAGTTGAAGAGGAAAAATAGGAACAACCCCAGTCCAATGGACTGGGGACTTTTTCAAATTCTCAATCCATTCCTCAGTGAAAATCAGCCTTCTCTCGATTAGGGAAGAATCCACAAGAGGAATGCAGAGTCGAATTATTAGGAGATTCCCTCCAAATTATGGTTCATCAAGAAGTTCTTTAGGAATCAACCAAACAAAAGGAAATGTCTCATAAAGGACATGGAATAAGACAATATCACAGAAGCACTGACAGAAGGGCTGCAATGTGTTATGCATCGATAAATGTGACCAATGTCGTTGTTACTGACCCCCCAGACCATGTGGCTCACTTAGAGGGATCAGATAAAGAATTTACTATTCAAGAGGCTGTACGTATGGAAAAAAATGAATAAGGTCTGCGTACTAGAAGCCAGAGGGTTTCCCAGAGGAAAGACATTCCTTCGGGTAATTCCCTTCCATACTCTAGAAAGGAAAATGCCAAGGAAAAGGGTAAAAGTCAGGTTACATCCCACCCTACCTCTTGAGAAGGCCAATCACTCTCATTAGAGGAAAGGTTTACACAACAAGAAGAAGAAATGAAGGAGTTAAGGAGGTTAAATGCAGAACTACTTCAAGGTAGTCTTCCTCCTAATCATGTTGGAGTTAATCAATCAAGGGAATTTGTTACAGCTACTGGGATGGACCAAGAATATCCCCCTTTACAAGTACACCCTCACAGGTCTAATCCTATGGGTCATACATGACAAAAAACTAGCAATACTACCATCAGTGGCAGTACCGATCGCTACACCCGTCCAAACTCCAGTTATTGCACCTGCTCAAGTCCAAGCTCAACTAGATGTTTCTCAAAAATTAATTACTACCGTTGAGTCATTAACATATCGGTTGGAAGCTATGAAAGGAAAGCATGCACAAGTTTAACCAGAGAAGAGAGATTACCCTAAATGGGTGGATGCAATTCCCCCCCCATCAAATTTTTCGATTACCAAATTCCCAATTTTTAATGGTTCAGGCGATCCAGAACAACACTTAACACATTTTGTTTCTCGTTGTGATCCTATGATGGGAACTCCTCAACAATAATAAGTAGTTAAGGTCAGTTTTTTGTGTATTCATTACAAGGATCTGCTTTTGTCTGGTATACAAGTTCGCAATCTCGGTCAATTACCGGGTGGGAAGATCTCCTTCAAAGATTTCTTCTTCAATTTAGCTCAACATTTCCAAAGACACTAGTTTTTGATCTTACCAATTGTAAGAAAAGGGATAATGAAAGAGTTTTGGATTTCATTTCTCACTAGAAGGGATTAACATATTCATTATGTTTAGCAGTCCCTCAAGAAGAGTTACTACCAATCTGTGTGGAAAATTTGCGTGACGAATTACGCACACCGTTGATTCCTGTGAAATACAAAGGAGGGTTTCGAGACCTTACTTCAATCACTGAATAGATAGAAGAATCTCTTATAAAGACTATGGCTAAAACTCATGTAATTCCATTAGTTTCAGGAAGGAGAATATGGAAAGCAGATACTGCTATCATTACACTTAAACAAGCACCTGTACTTGCTTCCACTTCAAAACCTTCATCATATCGAAGGGCTCCACCTCCTGAGTGTCAACAACAATGGCCGCCTCGTCAATATGATAAAAAAATAAAAGGCGAATTTTTTTTGAGGATTTAAAGAACAAAGTTTATTCTTTCTAGAATGAATAAGTTCCTGGTTACTTCATCTCAGCTCTCAAAAACAATTTGGTTCAGTTAACAAGGCCCAAAAGGCCGAACAAGGAAGGAGATGAAGACCTTCCCAACTATTTTAAATTTCATCAGATGTTGGGGCATCCCATTTAATAGTGTTTTGTCTTCAAAGACCTCTTGCAAAAGATGATGGACTCTAGAAAAGTAAAACTGAAAGGTTCTTCATCCTAGGTAGCATGTGTTACTGCTACTGATCCCGAGGAAGAAGGTGAATGGAAAAAAGTCAAAAGTAAAAAATGCATAGAAATATGATGATTGGATGGTCAAGAAAATGATCAACTGAACTCATGCCATTTTATGAACACAATTGAATCAACCAATTGTGTCTTCTGGTTTGTTTTCCACAGCAAAACCCCCTTCATCAGAAGGAAAATCCTCAAAGAAGCAGCATAATTTGAATAAAGAAGAGCAGTTAGAAGAAGATGAGCTCATGTCAAAACCTATGTTGTCGTTGACTCTAGCAGATTTTATGCCATTTGATTCAATATAACAAGCACCGCCCCACCAAATGGCATAGCCTGAGCTAGTTCATTAGGCAGAATCTTCATCAGATGAAGAGTTGATTTTCAGTTCTATTAACATGATTCATTTAACAGATCCCTATGCCAATAACAGTTTCGATCATGATGAGCTGAAGTTCCCTGTATCTAACAGAGGATTTAGAGGAAGTGACCAAGGTCTAGAATACCAGGGAAGACGTGGATATTCCAGAAGCCACTATTTCAATCCTACCCCTTCTATAACTGTATATGCAGAAGAAACTCATGGCAAAGCCCTTCAGCAGGCTCAATAGGAACAAGAAAGTTCTTCCACACATGGCAGATTCGGTCCTGACACAATTATCATGGAGGAACGATTAGAGGTTACACCTTCTTCCTCTCAGCAAATAGATAGACCTAGTCGGTTTAATCTACCGAAACCAAGAGTGTTTCCAACTCCTGCCCTGATACGGGATGCATCTAATGCCAAAGCATCAACTTCCAAGGCACCTGCAAAACCAAATTTTCATGATGGGAAACACAGACCTTTGGACCACAAGTATGATGTCTTGAAACATTTTGCCCAATTAATAGCCAAGTTATCAATTATGGATGCCTTAAATCTATCAAAAAATATTCGGGAGGTGCTTATTGAGGCTTTATCAAGTCCTCAAGAATTCAAAACTGAAATTGTTGCGGCTGAGGTCAACCATATAGAGAATGATTCCACAGAATTCAATGCAGTGATATATTTCACAGATGAAGATGAAGATGATGTTGTACATGGACATATTAGACCTTTCTATCTATTTGGAAAAGTCAATGATATAGAAATCCGATGAGCTTTCATTGATAATGGCTCAGGAGTTAATCTCATTCCTATTTTTACACTTCATCGATTGAGCCTCACCGAATCTGATTTATCTTCTTCTACTTTTATGTTGCAAGGATATGATATGAATGAACAAGAACCTCTGGGTGAAATTACACTCAAAATTCAGTTTGGAGACCTTGTGTCTAATTCATATTTCATGGTTGTTTATCAGGACACTGCCTTCAACATTTTTCTTGGAAGACCATGGCTACATCAACATGCGACCATACCTTCGTCATACCATCAATGTCTCAAATATTGTTTCAATGGTCAAATTGGGACATTTTATAGTGACAAGGCCCCATTAAAAACATGTGAATCTCAATACATTGAGGTAGAATTTTATCACATGGAGGGAAAGGAAAAACCCACGACAAAGAAGGTCATCAAAATTAATGCTCCAAATAGTTTGGAAAAGATTCCAGTAAACCCATACATACATGTGAGTACAGATTATGTGTTGCCTATTAGTAAAATTGAAAGGATAGACCTAAATACAAACACTCTTATGGAAACTTCCATAATTTCAACTACAGTAACCAAGCCAGACAGTATGGGAGAAATTGTTGATTTTCCAAGCAGGGATGAAAGCTTAAATAGAGATGTCTTCATTTCATCCACTGAAATCCATCAATTCTATACTTCATCAACCAGGTCAGAAGAAGTTATAGAAATATCATAGGAAAACAATGATATTGATTCCCAATCCATCATCTCCTCTTTATCACCCCAGGAAGACCCTTCATCATCAATAGGGTCAGAAATGGCATCCTTTTCTTCAAGATGTTCAAATTTTAACTTCTCCCTAGACCATGGAAATTCTGCTTCGTCATATACTATAAAAGTAGAAATAAAAGAAGTAACACATATTGAAGAAGATGATGAAGATATCAGGTATGCTCCTCTAACATTTGAAGAGGGTATCTCTACCACTATGGATGAAATCAGAGAAATAGATCTGGATACAAAAGAAGATCCACACCCACTTTAATCAGTGCAGACATGACTCCTGAAGATAAAGAAATGTATACTTCATTTATAAAGAAAAATAGAGATGTATTTTCTTGGAATTATATAGAAATTCTAGGTCTTTATCCCAATGTTGCCACTCATCATTTGGGTTTGTGAGAGGAACATTGAGAATTCAAGCAAGCAGTAAGAAGAACACACCCAACTTATGCCTCCAAAATTGAAGTTGAATTTGATACACTTATCAAGGATAACTTTGTTAGATAAGTTCAGCATCCAAAATTTATGGCTAATATTGTCCCTGTGAAAAATAAAAATGGACAAATTAGAGTTTTCATTGACTTCAGTGATCTTAATCGACATTATCCCAAGGTTGGTTTTCCAATTCCGATCACAGAACTCTTAATTGATGCAACAGTTGTCTATGAAGCTCTTTCCTTCATGGATGGTTACTATGGGTATAATCAAATTTGAATGGCCCCAGAAGATGAAGATTATACAGCCTTCAGATCTCTTCAAGGTGTGTTTTTCTATCAGGTAATGCCATTTGGCCTAAAGAATGCAGGTGCAACGTATCAACGTTCCATGCACCATATCTTCAAACCCTTTTTAGGGAAATTTGTTGAATGTTTTGTGGATTATTTGGTGGTTAAATCCAGACAACATCCTGATCACTTGGATGAAATGGAAATCATATTCAACAAACATCGATAACACAATTTGAAGATGAACCCCTTGAAATGTGCTTTTGTGGTAACCTCAGGAAAATTTCTCGGCTTTATTTTATTCCATCGTGGTATTGAAGTTGATCTTGAGAAGACAAAGTCAATCCTTGACATGTCACCTCCTAGAAATTTGAAATAATTAAGAGTACTTCAAGGACACTTGGCCTATATTCAGAATTTCATTGCCAATTTGGCAGGTAAGTGTTTTCCCTTCACCAGATTAATGAAGAAGGGAGTCACCTACTAGTGGACCAAAGAATGTCAAGTAGCATTCGATATTCTCAAGAAATATCTCTTGAGTCCACCGGTATTAATTCCACCCATTGAATAAAGACCACTTATTCTCTATGTGATAGCTTTAGAGCGATCATTGGGTGCATTCCTTTCCCAAAATAATGATGCTGGTAATGAAAACAACCTTTACTATCTCAGTCGAACTATGATTGAGGTAGAAAATTGATATTAAAGTATTGAAAAGTGATACCTAGCATTACTCTTTGAAGTTCAGAACATGAGGTCCAATTGGTATCTTACAATAACCTACTAAAATTTATCCTTAGTCGTCTAATGCTTATAGGACGTCTGGGAAAGTGGGCAGTTATTTTTCAGAAGTTTGATATCCAGTATGTATCTCAAAAGGCAATAAAGGGCCAAGCTCTAGCTGATTTCCTTGCTGAACACCCATCTGTAGAAGATGCATCTTTAAATATTGAACTTCCTGATGATGAATTCTTCTCTATTAAAGGTAATCCTCAAACATGGGAAATTTACTTTCTTGGTGCCACCATAATTCCGACAGGGAAGAAAATGGAAGATCCTAAATTCAAAAAAGTTGGGTTAGGAATCGTGATTATTTCCACAGAAAAGGTAGTGTTACCCTATTATTTCTTATTATTGGAAGGCGGTACAAACAATTAAGTAGAATATCAAGCTCTCATCACAGACTTGGAATTGGCACTTCAGGAACAGGTGAATCACTTGAAGGTAAAAGGTCATTCAGATTTGGTAATCAAACAAATCAATGGGGATTATTCCATTAGGAAGGAAGAGTTTATCCCTTTGTGTGATTACATTAGAGATTTAATGGAGGAATTTCCCTCATAACTGACATTTTCTTATGTCCCACGATCACAAAATGACCAAGATGATGCACTGGATAATGTAGCCACAACCCTGGAAGATCCAAATCGGGACGAAACAATCATCATTATTGCCCACCGTCATATAGTTTCAACTTATGTTCAAATAATAACAGAGGAAATCAATGAAATTAGTCCCATTTCTGAACCATATGGTCATACTATAGGATGGATGACACCTATCAGGGAATACCTCTAAAATGGAGCACTCCCACCTAATAGAGCTGGGAAAGAACAAGTCTGGTGATGTGTGGTCAATTTTACTCTTTATGATAGCCCAGATCACCAAAAAATTCTCGACAAGCAAGGTTTTGATGTAATTCTATTCAGATGTATTGATGGTGAAGAGACAATGGCTGTCATGAATGAAGTACATGCAGGAGTTTTTGGTGCCCACCAGTCTGGACATAGACTGTCTGGTCAAATTCGAAGGCTTGGATACTTATGGCCTTCAATGATACAAGATTGTGTTGAATTCACTAAGAAGTTTCGTTCTTGCCAAGTATG
Organism: Viscum album; assembly: GCA_963277665.1. Classification (NCBI taxonomy): domain Eukaryota; kingdom Viridiplantae; phylum Streptophyta; class Magnoliopsida; order Santalales; family Viscaceae; genus Viscum; species Viscum album. The sequence goes on from OY728125.1 coordinate 2,028,011,130, forward strand.
TGCCAACTTCATTTATCAACCCCAAGATTTTCTTCATATGGCTAAATACTTCTGGCCATTTGCTACATGGGGAATGGATGTAGTATGACCTTATCCTTCAGCTACTACTAAGCAGTTTAAGTATATTCTTACTACAACTGACTTCTTTTACAAATGAGAAGAGGCAATACCTCTCAAAGAAGTCGGTGCTAAAAGAATTTTTAGATTTTTTAAGTCCCACATCATTACCAAATTTGGTGTTCCTCATACCATATTGATGGACAATGGCACCAAATTTTGTTCATCTGAGGTAAGAAAATTGTATCAAGAATACAATATCAGATCCAACCATTCATCTCGGTATCATGCAATGGCCAATGGTCAAATAGAGGGTTTAAATAAGACTCTTTCAAACATACTTCAAAATATGGTGGATAAAAATAAGAAGTCATGTCCTGAAAAACTTTTTCATGCTCTATGGGCTTATCGGACTACCACCCGCACTGCTACACGATCAACTCCATATTCATTTGTATATGGAACAGAAGCAGTCTTGCCTATTGAAGTCCATATACCTTCTCTTAGAGTCGCCATTTGTGATCATTTATCTACAAATGAACAATCTCAAAATAGATTGGATGAATTGGAATGACTAGATGAAAAAAGACTGTGCACACTGCACCATTTAGAAGTCTATCAGAATCAAATAACACAAGCTTTAAATAAAAAAGTTCATCTTCATTCATTCATTCAAGGAGAATTGGTATTGGTCCTCAGAACCCCAATGATACAGAGAAATAATCCTCCAAAGCTTGAGCCAAAGTGGTAAGGACCTTACTAAATACATAAGGTCTACTCCAATGGATCTTATTCTTTAATCTCAATGGATGAAGAACTCATTACAACTCCATCCAATGCAATATTCTTGAAGAAGTATTTTGTGTAACACAAATGAAGTTCACATTGTCCTTGCTACAGGACATTAAACTGTATAGATCCCTCCATCATCCAACATGATGTTAAACTATGTCCCTCTATCGTCCAACATGACATTAAACTGTGCATCGTCCGAGATAAAAGACATTAAACTGCCAAGCACCCCATGTCTGTGATACATGACATTAAACTGTGATCACCGCATGCACAATTGTCTTTTAAACTCTGTTTCCATGCGTTCCCCAAGTAGCTAATCATGCATAATCCCCAAACCATCCTTCGTGGTCACATCTTTCATGAAATGATCGTTAGGTCTATTGATGCTTCTTATTTCTCACACCATGAATGACTCACATGAGCTTAGAGTAATATTCGACCATGACATCTTCTCTGGGCCGCTAACCACGCTTAAGTCCCAACATCATCTTTGGGTTTCTATCCTTAGGTACACCCAGATCACCAAATACCTCTTAATTGAACTACGAGGACTTTGATCCTTGCCTCCTAGGATAGGTACGTAGGAAACCTCCTAAGGTTCAAGCCCGAAACCACTTTCTTCACATCAATTCACTTTCATCCCATACAAGTTTAATCCATGAAGTCCCCATCAACTATCTTATTCATACCGGTTCCCTTTCGTCCTACATGATATTAAACCGTGTATATCCCATCATCCTAACTATATAACGTTAAACTATACAATTCCCCATTATCCTTACTAAAAAACATTAAACTGCATAGCACTGGTCCATGCATATAACCTTAAACTATTTGTAATTTTTTCATGCGTGACAATAAACTGCAACAATCCTTAATACCCTCACTTGAGAGGAATCAACATTGACATGGTCTCCAACAATGTCATATTTCATGAACTACATGTGGATTGATTCTCATCCTAATCAGATACGTTGTGACACCCAAGTATTTAATCTTGGGTCCAGCCATAATTGCAATAAATTCCTCTTTACCCCTCACATGTACGAACCAAATATGTACAAAGGGTATTTCAAGAACTACGTGTGGCTTGATTCCCATCCTCATGGGATACATAGAAATGTTCGAGCATTCCTCGAGTCCATCCCTGAGCCTTTGGGCCTAACCCCACACTCCACTTTCAGTCCCTTGGATGAAAAGTCCCCCTGGGAGCACATGATGTGATATGGAACACCTTGGTCTTTTATTCTCATCAGGTTTATAACAAATTCACGACGTGTATCCCTCACTATGGTCCGAGATTTATGACCCTAAACTAAGATCTTCCATGATATCTTCCTGCATGACATTAAACTGTATTTCAAGAACTACGCGTGGCTTGATTTTCATCCTAATGAGATACGTAGTGACATCCAAAATCTCAATTGAGGACCCAACGAAAACATCATAAAAATACTATTCATGATTTCTATAACCCTTTTCTTGACTTCTGGTCACAAAATGTCTGATACCTGAGAGTTCTTTGGTCTGACTATGCAGCACATGCCCTTAGGCGTCCTTTCATAAGTTGTCTACATAAATGACCTATCAGCCAAAATATGCTAGTATTTGACTATGCAGCTTATGCCCCAATTGGCCCTGCATAATTGATCCCCCATAATTGGTATGTAAAGTATTGGTAAATTCATTCTTAGGAGACACCTCTTTTTTGCCTATTAGTCTTAACAATGATATGTAGGGATCTGCAAAAAAAAAATTCCCATCCTTAACATATTTGTTCCATAATCTTCCTTCTGATCTGAAAATATTATATCGTATAATGTTTCTATCTCTAATTTTAGTCATATGATTTAAAACCACAGATAACGTTTTTCCTATGTTTGGGTCAGACCTTCGTAGAAGTCACATTCCTCCAATTCTTTGACAATTTTGATTGGAAATATCTTCTCCATATTCAAGTACCTTTCTCCATAAAGCAGACTCTATGCTTTGGAAAATTTGAATCCCCATAAAACTCTCTTCTGCTTTTAGAAATATAAAGTCAAATTTTTGAGAGTTATTTTGCCTGACTATACAACACGTGCCCTTAGGTGGCCTTGCATAAGTTGTCTACATAACGGACCTATCAACCAAAAGATTCTACTATTTGACTATATAGATTATGCCCCAGTTGGTCCTGCATAATTCAGACCCCATAACAGGTTTGTCAAGTAGTGGTAACTTCATTCTTAGAAAAGACTTCCTCTAATGCCTTTTAGCTCTTTTACCATGTCATTCCTCAGATTCAAAATTTCCCAAGTCACAGTTTACAACTTCCCCCATCCATACTTAAATATGGTAATATGTTTCCAAAAAAATTATCAATAATTGAGTCAATATCATTCATTCGGTCAAAGATATTTGACCTTAAATATTAGCCTTTTTATAGTACAACATGCATGACTTTAAACTGCTAATAACAAAAGACATGGTACTCATTAAATTAGGAACCTATAAAGGGTACTCTAAACAAAAGTCGAGTCCCATCTCACTAAACGTACATTTTTTATGATTTAGGAAATATTAAGAAATCAAAAGATAAAGTTTGTTGGGTTATTTATAGAACCCTAGTAAAAATCAAACTATAAAGGTATAGTTTATTGAAGATGAACTATTTTTCATTGATGAACAAGATTAGAAGAACATCCAAAGATTGGATTCTCTTCTCTTATTTTTAGAAATTACAGAAGACTTTTAACATGACTTCTCATCTGTTTCACAACATCCCAAGATTTATCAGTAGCCACTTCAAGTTCATTTACCCGACCAGATTCACTCTCTTCAGCTTGAAAAAGTGATTATTTGGCATATTTTATGGATTTTATACCATCCACTTGGACTTCTTAAAATGAATTATGAAGCTGGTCAAGCTCCCCAGTAATAACATCTAGCTCTTGATGAAGGTGAAACTGCTGGACAATCTTTTCCTTGATCTTTTGTTTTAGTTCCTTCAGCTTTGCAACATGATTAGCCTCGGCTCGAGACACTGCAGCCTAAAATTCACTGGTATTGATCAGCAATCTAGCTCTGATCAGGTCCTGAGGACACTTTTTCTCTTGCTCCCTCTTTCAAATGACTTGTTTCACTAAGACATGGATTTCTTGATATCCAAAACCGCCAAGTCCCAGCATGATTAATAGGGATGAGAGTCTTGGAATTTTTGAAGGAATCACTTCAAGAGGCACCTCATATATTATCTTCTATATATTTTTCCATGCATTGCGATGTGAGAATTGGAGTTCCTTTTGCACCTCTGGGTCTGATTCAACATCACTATCACAGGGAGAAACATAGTATGGGATTAATGCACTTAAGGAAGTGCCCTTTTCTGCTCCTTCCCTGACCCTCGTTTCTTCATCTTCTACTATTGTTTGGGATGAGGCTGAGGCTTCACCTCCAGATCTATCCATTGAAGTTGACAGCCCTGTTTGGTTAATAGAAAGTATGGTTAGTTTAAAAGGACAATAAAAGTTTATTGATTGTCTTGTAGGTTAGGTAAGCTACAAGTATCATCATATTTTACCTAACAGTAGATCATCAACTTGTGAATACTCCTCCCCATCATTCCTAGCTTCATAAGGATTTTCCAGATGGGTTTTAGGAGGGTCTGCTATGTTAGGTTTCACTTGAGTTAGTGTTTCTACAATAATAGGGTTGACATAAATGTCTACACCCCTTTCAAGTGTTGTTGGTTCATCAGTTTCTTTAGATGGAACTGTATATTTTTAACCAAACATGGTTAGAAGTGTAATCATGAGAAGATTAATAGTACAAATGATGAAACTCACGTCCAGTTGACTCTACATCTAGGTGTAAAAAATATTCTAAATCACATGGTAATTTAACATGGTCTAAAATTTCTTCCAAGGACATGCCAAGATTCATCATTTTATCCAATGATGTCCTAGATCCCAAGTTAGTCTCACTAGTGGGAGCACTCGGCATGTATTCTTTGTGACTTTCATATGGCAATTTCTAACCCCAGATAGCTTCTTCCGAGATAGTTATGGGGACAGATTCAGATGTTTCCAAATGTTCTGATGCACGTGTTGAACCTAAAACATCATATAATGGAAGTTAGTTTTTGTATCACTTGAGTTTATATGAAGTGTTGTTAATTTACTTGAAGCCTTTTCTCTCCTAGAATCAGAAATAAGAGCGGTGTTAGGAACAGATGCCGGCTCATCTGCTCTCAGTTTTTATTCAAGATCGACCATTTGAGTAGGAACTTGTGACCGTTCTCCAACATCCTCCATTGTACTCTGATGATGGTTAGTACTTTCCCTTAAAGGTGAAACTGAAGAAGACCCTGTAATCCTGAGAAGTTTTATCACTTTTTCATAAGTTAAGATTTATGACTACCATAGAGACTTACCACTACTGATAAAGCGTTTGACTATGATCTTCTTTCTTAGATGCTTTTTCTTCTTGACCTTTTTGGGTGGATTGGAGTCATCATCTCCGAAAACAAGTATCATAGACAACAACACCCTTTCTAACTCTTCATCCATGGCTTGCTGTCCTGGAGATACTACGCCTGGCTCTCGAGGAGATTCAGTGGCTCCAAGAGCGGTTCCACCAGGGCTATACCATGGTGAAGGGATTTCAGTGGTTCTTTCCTTTACAAGCTGTAGGATGAAGAATATTATTTCCTTAAATAACAAATCCTTGATTAAATTCAAATTGAAAAGAAAATAGAAATATGAGAAAAAGGAAAGATTACATCTTCATGATCCACGTAATCATTCCACTATTCATCTAATGAAGGACCAATACCCTCAGTGGTACCACGGTCCATCATTTCCTTCACCTGTTTGGTGACAGGAACTGACTTATCAATGGAATATATGAGCATTTATAGATATTTGATGTAAAACCTCACTTCATTGGGGTTTTCCTCAAAACGGATGTCAGTGGAAGCCCAGAGATTCCCCACTCCAGGGATATGAAGCCTTTCGTATAAGTTCATCCAGGAGGTTTCAACATCACAATATAAACTCCGCCATGTCTAAACAGCCTCTGGTCATAAATATTCATAATGTGCACCGGAAGGCCCTGAGGAGGGTCCTATAATCTGGGACTTCAACTTCTTCCCATCTCCTGTAATCACAGATAAAGGATAAGAAAATGAAACTTTTTTCTCTATAAAATAATGGCAACTAAATTTCCTTAATGACGTAACTCCCCCAAAGTCGATGGAGTAGGTCTCTTGACTCTGGAAGGTGGATTATATCTGGCACGAGACCACTTTGACGCATTTCGTGCCTCATCATCCTCATCCTGGGAATCTGGTGAATTAGCCCCGGGTGAAGAACCTGGTGAATCAGCTCCGAGTGAGGAAGAGTCACCTTCCAAATGAAAATCTTCCTTCCTAATGGTTCTCTTCTTTGTCCCCACCCAAGGGACCAACTGATTCAGTACCCCTTCAGGTCATGATGCTACTCAGCTCTTGCCGTAACATGTAGTTAATCGACTTGCTGCTCCAATAGCTGGTAGATCAAACACTGCCCCAGTCTTCTCCATAGATGTCAACAACCATAGTTGACGAGCAACCATCAGATGCTGCTCTAACCTGACATGCACCGGAGGGGATATGGTAATTTGTTGCAAACATTTGAATTTACGTGTGAATATGTATGGAGAATAGGCCTCACATATAATTTCTTTGTCAATAATCATGGCCAGTGTACCATCTCTACATGCTAGTATGTATGCCCTTAACTCCAAGCTGGTTGTTCCATCATCAACAAATCGCCCTGTTGGTGGATTTCCATACGGAAATAAGTGAAACTCCTTGAACATGCTAAACCTTATCTTGATATCAAAATCATTGAGGGATAAGGGAGAAATTCCAGAAAAGGCCTACACAGACGGCTGGAAAGAACTTCCAGGAACCTATACCCCACTTTGTACAGCATATGTCCTGAAGTGAGTGGAGATCTATCCCCATAAAACTTGGAATGGTCCCACTATTATTAGAGGATACTTACCCATATAAACATGAAGTAAGATCTTATGCATCTTTTCCAGAACTAGAGTGGACAAACCAACCATTTTTCTTTCAGCCAGCTTGGCTACAATGACAAAGGTCCCCGACCTCACACCTTCTTTCAAATCCCAAACTGGTAAAAGGTAAACACTGAGCCACAAATCCAAAAAATCCTGCCAGATGGGTCTTCACTAGAATTTTCTGGTTTACTTCATTCCCCCACCTATCAAACTCTCCTGCTTCCAAAATTGGCCAAAATGTGCCCAGATCACCCCTCTTTGCTGCTCTAGGGAAACTAGTAGGATGAGTGCAGGAAGGTCCCTCCTCTTTGTTCTTAATACGAAACATGTCCATCCACTCCTCTGGATGGATATATTTTCTGGAGTGGGTTTTCGTGGTTTTGGTAGTCTTAAGCTTGTGGAAAATTTTCATTAACTCTCAATACAAAGCTGGAGTCTTCTCTGAATCATTCCAGGTCACCTTGGGGGGGATTAATTCATCATACATATCTCCCAAAATTTGAGCCTCTGAAATATTGTAGACATACCACAAACTAATGCCTACTTATCCATGAGTCATATGGAAGGAATTCGTTTCCGGGCTCTAATGACTAATTAACTCCGGTATGAAATTGTCATTCCTGTAAACATATGTCTCCCCAACCCAGATGGCTTCATATATTGCATCTCCCTTCAGATCATTGACAAACTCTACATAGGTTTGTCACACCCAATATGCCCACATCCAATTTGGCTTCACACCTCCCCCAGGATGGAAATACCAACTCTTTTTTCCATCCCTTAGATTGGTACATATGATAATTTTATAAAATAGAGGGATTATCAATGCGGCTGCAGCTCAGGCTTATGAGGCTTCAGGATCTGGAGCACATGGGATATGATGCATTATGAATGCCTTCTCCACTGTTCCAGAATTGGAAAATGATCCTACAATTGATACATTTTCCGAAGAGAAATTGGTATAAGTCTGAAACCAGGAATGAGGAATACAATTCTTTGCCTCTGGAACATTGCAGATGACCATGGCCATATAAAGGCAAGTAGATGCTCTGTGGGAAATTGGCATGATATTTATTCAAGTACTTATCCAAATCCGGGAGAGTGATATTGCAGATAATATAATAGTAATGACCAATGATGTTCATTATATCATCTATTCTCTTGTTGGCCAACTCATCAGCTGATCCAATTCTTTTGGGAGCCATTTAATCTGCACAAAGATAAAAAAGACGAACCTTAAGTAAGTTTTTTTTGTGAAATCTTGATGAAGGAAATCAAAAAAATGTCAAAGGAATTAAGGAGCGCAAGTCCAAACTTGGCGCGCAAGTCAATCAGGTCGCACAAGTTTTGCCGCCCCAGTCATGGCGCACAAGTCAATTACCTTCTGCGGAAGTGCGACAAAAAATATATAGAAGACCGAAGACCGAAAACCAGAGCACCTTCACGATGAGATCTCGATCTACTGGAATCGGAATGAGTTCACGTGAGAGTGAGATTGTATATATAAGCAATACAGACCACTTGTGTGCCATACTTGTGCACCCTAGCATCTGAACTCCATACTCGCGCGCCACCGATCCTTGATTTCTCCAGATTTACCTCAGAGTCGTATTTTCTTTCCTTTTCAGATCCAACTTTGAGGGGGGAATTTTGTTGACGCTCCTTTTCCTCACAGGGTCCACCAAATGGAAAAGGGTAATAACTTAAGAACAAAGAGGGTCACCCTTTAAAGAACATCAAAAATTGACAAATTCATGGACAAGGAACCCATTTTGATTGACTCACGCAAGTTTCCTGCACGCCGCACAAGTCACTTGCGCGCCACATATGGGCCGCTCAAGTCACTTGCGCACCCTATTTTTTTTTTGCCCAAGGTGCCTAGTGGCCTATAAATAGACCCTGTGGGACCCCCATTTAGAGGAATTTTTTTTCTAAAACTCAGATTCAATCTCTGGTCGCCCAAGTCTTCAACTCAACTCTTCCAAAAGCTTCAAAGGTAACTTTTTACCTAGAACAGAAGACTTGAAGGAGTAGGATAAGGAATAAGTATTTAGAATTCATCAACACTTGCACGCCTGAGTGTCCAAACCTACTTAAAAGTGGAAACACCTGCACATCGCCCTACCCTTTCAATGAAACTTGTGAGCCTCTCTTTTGGAAACATCTTAGGATAATACTAAAGGGTTTAGTTAAGTATAACTCAAGTATTACACTATAGATTCTTCATCTCCCAGGTGAACCCATGCCTCGCAAGTACAACTGTGCAGCCAAGAATTGAACGCCAACTTTATTTGTGTGCCTCTCTTCCGCCCACCTCTCCTCTTCAAGATATTATCCCTCAAACACATTTTCAAATCCATTTTATGGCATGGTTCCTTTATTGTCTTTCTTATCTGAAAGGAATTCTATGAGAACCTCTCCCAAAACCTTGTGACTTACATGATTTATTTCACCACGGTTAGAGGTTTCCTATATAACCTCATCCTTTAATATGAGAAGATCTTTTTGATTTTGGGCCTCCGTTTCATGAGTAAGCCCCAAGTTACAAGTCCCCTTAACCTGTGCCTCCTTATCAGGAGTAATACCTAGTCATAATTTTCTTTAACATTGGGCCTCCTTCTCAGGAGTAAGCCCTAGGTTATAAGTTCCCTTTAATTGGTCATCCTCCTCAGGAGTAAGCCCCAATCTTAATTTCTTTTGATTTGGGACTCCTTCTTAGGAATACACCCCAATCATAAGTCCCTTTTAATTTAGGCCTCTTTCTCAGGATTAAGGCCCAAGTTAAAACTCCAAATCTCCATAAAGTACAAATACCTTTATGGACCCTGCTCCTGGGCTTCTTTCCTGAAATAAGTCCAGGTCTTCATCTACTTGTGTAGTAATACATATGTAATCACACATCATTTATCATGACTGAATCTTTCATGGAACCATCGTCAAGTTTACTTATACCTCTTGTTTCTCACACTGAGCATGACTCACGTGAGATGAGAGTGTAAAACTAATCACGAAATCTCTTTTTGTGCCATTAACCGTGAACAAACCCCATATTTCTTTACCCGAACTATGTGGATTTTGATCTCTGCCTTAAAATTAGAGTACGTAGGAAGCTATTATAAGGTTCAAGCCCATCTTTCATTAATTGTTTTTCATCCCATATGACGTTAAAATATATCCTGCTTATCCAACTACGTGGGTTCTAATTCCTTTTTAACAAGGATACGTAGGTAGCACATTTGTGGGTATGATCCCAACTCTAAAATAATCCATGTATTTCTGAATGATAATAAACTTCAAGTGCCCCACTGACTGGCTTTAAAACCAGTATGGTTATCATGAGGACCAAGAGATTTCTATACAATGTATTGAAGGATACCATTGACTAAGAATCTATAATACATACGGATGATTCTACATCGATGAAGAACCTCAAATACATATAAAAGATTCTCTAAATCCCATACATATCAATAATTGATTGCTAAATCTAAAGGAAAAATCATTTTTGTGCTTGGTGAATTAATAAGGATTCACAAACATAACTTAAATCTATAAGAGAGTCCCAGAGTAGTTAATAATTACCCCCAAAAAAGTGTGATGAGCCTGACCTCCCATCCTCTCAACCAATGAAAATTCTTAAGCCTTATTAGTCCACAACTAATGAGCACCTACCTTTGGAAAGTAGGTCCAAATGGATATAGAATCATTGGATGTTTCCGGTTCTATGAATAAACCCATTAGAAACCGATTGGAAAGTTTGAACCTTAAACAAACAAGGTCAACCAAATTTCCAGAAGAAACAAATACCTTGGAGGATTAGTTGTGTACCATTAAGGGTATATGAAATGTGATTCTAACCCACATGTGTGTGGCCAAATGACCACCTAGGAATCTACTTATTTTACACACCATGTCTATTGGATCAGGACACACAACATGAACCCTAGGGATAAATGTTGTGTGATATTTATCTTTGACTAAAATCATAGACACTATTTCTTAGGAATTACAAGACTTATGGATTTGGAATACATGAAATGTACTTGTGTCTTTGAAAATAAAATTTTTAGAATGCCACCACTGATGATGATCCCACCCACAATCGAGCCCTAAGCTTCACCAAATTCCATTTCTAAGAATTTCATGCCTCCAATGGTCATTTTTTTGGGTGTGAATACCCTTGAAAATGGAACATAAGGGTTCAAAAGCATCCCTCGTCACCCCACATGCCACTACCTTGAAACCTCATATCATTATGCCTTCCCTTGATTAATCCATCACTCATTATCAATCCCACAGTCACGGATCCTTATCAGTATTTATAAATCCATTGATTGTGAGGCCTAGATCACAATTTTACATTAATATAGATCTAATTCATTAAACCGCTGACCATGTCCTAGGATAGTGATGAAACAAAAAAGAAAAAGGGGGAAAATGATAAAAAAATAATCCTATAAAAAAAATACATTTGAGAAAATAATGAAGGATAAATAAAAAATAGCTTGGAACCGTTAATATCTAGCCAAAATAAGAAAAAATACTCATTAGGCCATGCTATAGAGAAATTCGATCAACAAAAGATAGTCCATTCTCAAAATCATGAATAAAATAGTGAAATAGAAATAGAAAATCCCTACCTTGAAAATGGATCAATCATTGAGGAAGAGAACATCTGTATCAGGATCAGTTTGTTGTATCCATACGATATGATTATGACAACCCATATCTTTTATATACCTTATTTCATGATTTATTTCCAAATATACACATGATACAATCCCATAAGACTGATAGGCCTAGTGTCCTTGGAAAATTATATACATGGAACTTTAACTTGAAATAGAGATACACATACATTATTTAAAACTCCATAATATACCATTAAAATCCGTTTATCTTCTAATACTATGCAGGATAACCTGTGGATGTACATAAGAAAGAGGTGAGATATGAATCCTAGTAAAATAATAATAAAGTCATAACATGATGAAAGTAACACACATGAGTCAAGAAGCATATAAAGGTGACATAAATGGGTAAGAATCATAAACATGAACGTCGATGCATGATATAAGATGATAACATCAAGGTAAGATATGAATGTGGTGAAAAAATAAAACATGTCATCATAAGAATAATTCATGGATAACCACTGATTCACCATAACATAGTGTTCTTAGTATAACCTCCTATGAATCATACATGGTATCTAATGAGATAAAAACATTACACAATTAATTGAAGGGATATATAATTCTGGGTCCACTCGTTACATTCATATCATGTACATGCATTTTGTGTTCTACATAGATCATACAAAATAAATAATTCATTTCATCAATTTTAATCCCATGATTAAGGATTGTGGGTTACATACATTGGAGTACCCAATCGATAAATTATTTTTACATCTATGTGAATACCATTGAGTGGAAATGGGTATGGGTATACACAATACAAATTTTTAGCATGGAAAATCATGAGATCATTTCGGTAGCATAATGGGTGTACATAAAGGTTCACAGAAGTATTTAATGAGAGTTAAAGGTGGTATCTCATTAATTTTGAATCATAAGGGTAGTAAACGTATGTGTAAAAATTATATGAAAACCGGAACAATCAATATACATAATATAAAGAAAGTACTTGAATAAAGAAGTGGAGGAAGAGAATCCCTTACCTTGAGAGGGTTCTTCTAAAATTTGGGAGGATATTCTTAAGATCATACAAAAACCATGGGAGGGATTTATAGAGGTATTGGGAGAAGAAATTATCTCTCAATGGGTTTTGAGTGAAGTGGAGTGGGAGATTGGGTGGGTATTTATAGCAAAAGAGAGGGGAATTATTTATTAATTTCTAAACATAGGTCTTGAAATATATAAAAAATAATCAAAACTGAAAACCTTATCTTGGTTTCTACCAAAGAAGAACGATTTGAAATATTTTATAAGTCCAAGGACTAAAAATGTTAAAACAATACCATTGGTAATATGGAAGTGAGTAAAATTATTAAATACTTAATATTAAAACCTTAAAATATAATATAAGTTTTTGAGGATTCATTAAAGGTTTATAAAATTAATCAAATAAATTAAAAAAAATTATTTTAAAGGGGAAATATATTTTTAGTCTTGTATAGGATTATAGTATTTATTACATAACTTTTCATCTATTATTATTTCATAATAAATACCGTATATTTATATCAAATTTACTTTTTACCCAAAAATTTGACCATCTCAAAAAATTATGAAAAATTCAACGTTGGATAATTCATTATGATGATTTAAAAAATAATATTTATTTTATCAAAAAAATATCTAAATATGACAATTTACACTTTTAAAAATAAATCCCTATTTACTAGAAGATACTTATTTTTATGATACTAACATCTTTCCGACATTTATGAAAATTACATTAGAAGTCATTTAATTATATTATCATTTATGTATAAATAAATATTTTTTAAAAATAAAATTTTATGAAAATAATATTTATTTAAAAAATTCATGAATTTATCAAAAAAATGGTTTTATTGAAACTATATATTTCCCAAAAATACAATTTTGTTTTCTTCATATCAAAATATAGTTTTTTATAAGATTCGTTATATAATAATTTATAAATTAAAAATAAAATGGGATAAATATTATCATTATTTAATTAAAAATAAAATATAAAAATTCATATTACTAGGGTCTAGATAGATAACCCTTTATTACACTAGAGTAATCCCTATGGGAAATGTGTGCAATGGTAAAGCTTTCTTGGGGTGGTATGATGAACATAGTTTAGGCCGTGATCTCTATAAGCTTTAACTTCTTCTATAAATGGTTTTACTCAATATTCATTTGTTGAATATTACCTTGGGATTGGTCAAGGTCAAAGACTAGTGTGATCATCTCCCTTGTAATCTTTGATACATGGGCTTTATAGGGAAAAATCCTACTGGGCAAGGCTATTGCTTCTTCTGTCCGTGTCAATTAGAGTTTATCACAACCCTTAATATATACTAATTTTAATGGTCACTATAAAATGAATATATTATCAATGATTATGATTATTAATGGTATTTTAAATCTGATTGGTGATATTTTATAATGGTCTAAAATAACCAAAGTAGTGCATGTGGTTTCTATAAGTACATTACTTAATAAGGAATTTATTCATTCAGAGGAAATTTCATTTATAAAAGTTTGGTTCATTACATTATTTCCCCATTTAGAAAATTTTCCCTTGGAATTTCATTTTGTACACTAGAACAGATGAGGGTACTTATATCACATTTCCTCTTTCATTTCTCACGTCTCCTCCTCAAACTTGTGGTTCTTCCATAACACTTCGACCATGTGAGTTGTCTTGTTCTTTAGAACTTTGTATCTACGATATAATATCTTCACCAACTGCTCATCATATGAAATATAAATCTTCAAGGGAACCCCCTATGAAAGTAGTATACATGAGGGGTTAGGTATTGTAATTTCCCAGCCTGACTGACCATTGATATGATAGCTGGACCAGTGGGACACATGGCCTGAAACATGTCTCCCTGTACGCTAGAGGCTTCTAAATAGCAGCGAGAGTCTAAGGAGGTGATAATGGGGAGAGTATAACCTCATAATCAGAGTATAATATTGGTATAACAGAAGTAAATAATTGAAAATAGTGGAGGCAATAATAAATTAAATACAAAAATAATGAAATAATAATAATAAACTGAATATAAAATATATGGCCAACTCCAATATACAATAGATGCATGCATTTCCAGATGATGAAGCATAAATAAAATAGAAGACATACAGTAGTTACAAGATATAGTACAATTCTCAAATAATGAAAAATAAACAAAAATACACTAGAGAAATATCCACGAGCATCCTGATCCCTAACTCGGTCCTGTGCTCCAAACTCATATGTATAATAAAACATCACAAGCAATCATCCATGGTCCTTTGAACATAAGGTCTACTCAGGTATCCCAATGCAATGGAGGCCCAAGAAGGGTGTGAGATATAAATACCAGTAGGTTACCACCCACAGAGTCTATGACTAAATAATAAATAAAATAGTGTGTTGGTAGTATGAATAAAAAAAACTGAATAAAAAATAGTGCTGAATAATAAACACAAGTTGGATTAGGTTCCATCATGACACCTGACTAACTCTACCTACTTTGGCTCAAAACCGAAATGAACTTATGATCAGTAACTATATATATCGTAATAATATATATATATATATATATAGTATAATATAATATATTTAATCCACCTATATAGATCAACTGTTTTCCGACACTAATGGCCATATACTTGGTGTACTAGTTGCTGGATGG
Organism: Viscum album; assembly: GCA_963277665.1. Classification (NCBI taxonomy): domain Eukaryota; kingdom Viridiplantae; phylum Streptophyta; class Magnoliopsida; order Santalales; family Viscaceae; genus Viscum; species Viscum album. The sequence continues at coordinate 2,028,026,374 of OY728125.1, forward strand.
ACCGGGTGTAACTCTGACATCCATAACCAGTATAAATGAGCATATAAGCTCAAAAAATAGGTTATATTCCCTATATTACAATATAGTGTTATACATCATGAACTCAAAACTTGGGATGGTGAGTGTTCCATCACGTCAACACTCTAAACAGAGAGCATGGTGCCTCCTCCCATGTCCTACTAGTATCACTGGTGTGAGACTCCATGAACTCAACACCCAATGTAAGGGAGTGTGATTTTTTCCATGATCAATAATCCCTTACCATCATCCCTAGACTATATCACGGTGTAATCATTTGATATTAACAATATTAATAGCTATATCCATGTGGTAGTACTTATCATGCTCTAAATTTAATTAATCCATTATAAACAAGGAATACCATTTCAATTATGTAATGTACATAGCATGTAATAAAAAACATGGAATTTCCACCCTTTCTCAATTCATTTAATTATAAAGATTAAATTTATACAAGGAAGTAATCCGTCAATAACATTCCAATTTCATTTAAAACAAATCAATTAATCCATTATTATATAATTATAACGAGAGGCGTGGTCATACCACCCAATTCAAGTACATTTCATTTTAAACCTTTATTACATTCAAGATAAGAAAGCCATCATGAACAATATTTCCTAACTAATACATGCCATTAATTCTAACAAAACATTTTAATTCTTTAAAAAATGCTCAAGGGATACTTGGGAGGTACCATAGTCCTTTGGGTAATCACCTACATGGATAATCCCACTTATTAAACAAGACAATCTCTTTAAAGGAGCTTTGTGAATTAGTTATTTAGATAAGAGAGGTCATGCCATGAACATAAGAGGTTCCATGGTTAAATTAAACTTTATATAGGATAGGGACACTCCATTTATCAAGGTCATTCAAAGCAATGAAAAAAATGCCTTATAGATAACAAAACAAATGCAAAAGAAAAAAAACCAATTCCAAATGACCAAGAATGAATTTAATCACCAATAAACACTTTTTAATTTTTAAGACAACACACCTCAGCTGATGGTTTTTATTATAAAAACATTACATTGTTCTTCAAACAATTCATTTAGAATATTTGAACATCCATTCCAAGTAATTTGTTAATTCATCAAAAGAATAATTTTATATTAACAACCAAACATGAAAATTAAATTAATAAATATTCAAATGGCATTAATAAGGTTCCATTATCATTTAGACAATAACATACAAGGATGATTCCACTAGTTATCCAAGATGAATGCTTAAAATGAAATCCATACATTTAATTAGTTAATTAAAAAGGGAAAAATTTGGCCGGTACACCCATGGGGTGTTCATAAACAAGGTCTGCATCCTCTAAACTATCAAACATGAATCAAAGGAAATATATCATGGTGAAATGATAAATTTAACATGAAGAAACCAATTTTAAAGAAACACATGTAAAAATCGGTGTACAATTCAATGAAAATTTTTATAAAATGATGGAAATTTAAGGAAAAATCCATAGACCACCTACCTTATTCTTAGGAAGATCTACCCGTCCAATATCAAGAAATGATTTTCTCCAGTTTGGAAGAAATCAACCAAACATACATTTTACCCTAAAAATACGGAAAATGATCTTGCTCAAAGACAAATCTATCAAGAGGAAACTAAATAAATATATATTAAAAAGGAATTAATATCTCACTAAGAGGAATCCAAAGGGACCAACAATGCTCGATTATGATGATGGATAGAGAAGAACTCTTAATTCCTAGAATAGGCTTGGAGGAGAAGCCATGGTGCCTAGGAAGAGCCTCATGCGGGTGCTAGATGATGGATGAAAAGGGAGTGAGTTTTAAAACTCATTAAGGGTAAAATAGTCATTTTACCTACAAAAACTGGGTCACACGGTTTGAATGCATGGTTTTTCCAAACCGTGTGCCAATCGTGCAACACCCCCAGCTTAATAAACTACACACATGATTTTTTACTTCATGGTTAGCCTAATCATGTGAAAATCAAGCGGTGAATAGTGCATAGGTACTGCATAAGTGGCAATAACCATGCGGGGTAGGCATATAGTTTGAGAAAACCACACACAACCCATGTGGGACACTTCTTGTCCTCTAAAAAAGGATACACAATTTCCTATAGAGCGCTGTATGGTTTCATAAAAACCATGCGCCTCTATTAGACCACCCAAAACCTTGATTTTTGGGACCTATCACTATAAAACATCAACGAGACACCTGAGGAACCTCTTGGGCCTTTACCTAATTCTAAAAACAACATATTTAAGTTTTTAAACACATGAAATTATGTTACAAAGCTCAGTTTATAAAACAGACCATCTAGTAAATGAAAAAGTTCAAATTTCCATAGAATTATACCATGGCTCAAAACATAGGTCATTACAATCTCCCCACATTATAACTTCTCATCCCTAATAAGCCTTTAGGAATAATGATAAAATCACCTGAACTACAAGGGTCATGAAGTCTGTTTGAAATGGTCACATTTAATTTCCAAACTCTCAACGCACCTCAAGCATCACTTAATCATACGACACTTAAGTCATTAAAACATGATCCAATGCTCATTTTCCAACCGAGACACCAAAACAAATATTGTTTTATCATGTTTAACTAGAGAAAATATAATTTCACTGTCTCTTTAATCAAATGTCCAATGGTGCTCCCCACCATAGGTATTAACATTAGAAAGTGGCCAATTCTGATTCACGACACCTCTACCGTCGGAATTTCCTTACAAATAATTCCTCTAAGAATTCTAATGATGATTCTTGTGTGATTTCTTTAACTAGGTGAACATGATCACATCCTAGTTTGAATCAAAGAACTCACTTTAAGGAAATGGCTGAATCTGTATTGACCAAACTGAAATTATTCGGGCAATATTTAGATGAATACACTAATTAACTTCGAACCACACTCACCTCAACCTAGACACATGATAAAGTGGTTCCTCACCAACCGTACACAACAAAAAAGAGAAAAATAGGCTAATCCACCACCTCTAATAGACCATTCCCAAAACACTCGGCTTAGATGACCGGTGTAATTTCAAATTAAACCACAACACCTTTTTCAAAGGTGTCTAGATTTTACTACAAGCACGTTCACCAAATCCCATATCTGACTCCTGGTGATGTTCCCTTGATAAAAACATCACCTGAACATTTAATACATCATGACATGACATGAAAAAGGGTGTAACTCAAATTCATACCACTAGGATCATTACCCTTTTTAACATTACCTCTGATCCGAACTACAAGTCTGGGGTAACCTTGGATTTATCAAATTGGAGCCCAAGAAACTAACCCATGGTAGTACATGCTCCAAGTTATAAGTGTGATGTTGGTACAAAGACAAGATTCACACATATGAACATTGAATGAGACTAGAGTGAAATCATTTTGGTGGTCATGTCGGAAGGAAAAAACTAGTGTCCATGAGTCTGTCTAAGGGATTCTTTCATAGGAACCTAGGTATCACTATTGACTAACCACGCCTTTAGAACCACACATCAAACATGAAACACTGAGAAAACCACAAAAACAATCCCAATGGATTTTAAAATTTAGCATGGAGTAATTCCAAGGACCTCTTAGTTTATCAAGGATGATGTCAAGATAGGTAACATTATTATCTCTAAATAGAATACACTAAGAGGATTTGAATGGTTTCTGACCAACCAAGAAAACCAAAAGAAGAACCTTCAAACCACTATTGGTTGAATTTACATGAAAGAAGCTCAAATTGACCTACCAAAAAACCTCCACAAAAAAACCCTTCACCCCATGAGGTATTCTATGATCACTCAAGATAAACTACCTAAGTCCATCCAAGACCAATGATGTTTCTAAATGGTTTCATACATATCCAACCATATCTAAGTCGTGCTACCGAGAAAGCACCGATATTAAAACACTAGAAATGAAATGATTCTACCCACCCTAGGAGTTTCCTAACTGTTGAAAAAAGGGATATACCATAACCTCATAAGTTTACTAAGTCATACTCACATTAAAGGAAAATGTTAGGCTTTTGGCATGAAAACCAAACCAAATTGATCGACATTTCAAAACACCCAATTCTATTGGAATCCATCCTGAGAATTGGGATAAAATTGATTCTATTAAAACCTAGGACACTCTACTTCGGAGATTCCCTGAAAACACACTAAAAAAAATCTCAATGATTTCACCAAACTCAATCAGTTTTTTACAACATTTAACGACTTGATGGGAACTTTGTATGTGAATGAAAACTACCCTGAGGTTTTAGAAGCAATATAAAACATCCTTAATACTATACATAGGCTGTATTCGCTATGCATTAAAACATCAGATGGTCCAGAAAAGAGATTTAGTCTAGATTCATACTACCCCATAAAACCATTAATTTGGATGATGAAATACTAAGTCATCCATCACTGATGAAGAAGGAAGGGTCACAAAGCCTACTAATCATCTGAACACTCCATTGGCATGTCTAACCTACTAAAAATGATCATTACTTGATTCTCACATCTGTAACAAGGGTTAAGAAACATGACCACCCACTTGAAAAAGGGTTTCATTTAGAAGGAAAGAGTCTTACTAGGGACAACGACACCAGAATGACACCACACATCAGAGAGATCAAGTAACATAGAAAGGATTTTAAGATTCATGGGTGATATCTACCATGGGATATCCCCTTATAAAGTACAAGAGCCAAACCTATCACTTGGTCACACCTCTCATATTACACTAGGCCTTACACCTATCATTTAAGACATTTATAAAGAAGAAGAAGGAAGGACTATGGAAAATACTCATGCTTCCATTCTAAGGATACACAGAAGAAGCTTCATGCACCCTTACACGAGGGTTTTAAAACAAAGACACGACTTTAGGTTCCATTTTAATCCATTTTATTGATTTAGAATCAATATTTAAACATTTTAAAGCTTTAAAACTAAGCATCAAAAACCAATTCATAAGAAAAAATAACTTGGTACCATATTTAATTAATAGATCAAGGAAAAAAAAGGAAAGTCTTGTCAAACTTCCTTTTTAAACATTAAAAATTCACTAACATCCCATTATAATTTGGAAATTTATCATGTAAATTCATTTTCTAACATATAAGGTGACCTATGAGGGTCCCTTTTAAGCCAACCTAGGTTTATCAAAATGAAACCCAATAGTATTTTTTTAATTATCAGAAAACTAAAATCACCTGTAGTGGGTTATATCATAAGAAACATGCCCCAACTAACCCACTTAGGTCTAGTTGTGCATTTTATAATTTAACCAAATGAACGCCATACCTATGTGATAAAGTATCAAGCCTTTATAAAGGAAATCAATTAATTTCAGATTAAAATTAAATATCTATCACATTTTAACCACTAAAAAATAAAACATGGTCATACATATATTGGTTTAGCCAAATGGGTGTCCATCTACCAATCCATAAAGTGCCCATACACTTTTCAAGTTGGCATTTGGCTCACATAAATCATAATAATTTCACTTTTACATTAAAAATTTAGCATCCATTATATTTTAAAAAGGATCCTTAGATATGTATATATAAATTTCAAAGTATGGTTTGAGTATACAGGTAACATTTTCCCAATTATAAGGTTTCCATACACCATATAACCCAAAACTAGTTCCCGTTTACTTGCAACCCATAAATTTATCATATGCAACCATTTAAATATATCAAAATCACAAATTAGCATGCTATCACAAGAAGTAAACATAGAGAAATATGATTTAAACACAAAATAATGACATATAATCACCCAAACATGTTATACTGACATGAATACGAAAGAAAACAAGATTATGACATAGCACTCAAGCACACAATAAAAATTACCAAGAAACCTACAGATGCAAATACATGACATGGAATATGTATGGAATGTGAATTTTCTATGTTTCTATTATGATGCATGTAATGCTTCATCCTTTACATACTAGGACAAGGGTAAAATACCATAAATTCCATAAATCAATAAGTAGCGGATAGTACACTAATCACTCAAGGTGAAATCCTATCAATTGTAATATCAAATAACATGAACAAAAATCCCATCCCTAACCACTTGGACTTTTCCCTATGGGTGGGGTGATCAGTTCTAGGCATGACAATTTAACAAGAACCAAAAAATTCCTTGTCTCCTATATACCAACCCCAAATAGTAAGAAAAGGGAAAATTAAGGATTTGATACTATAACGCCCTGACCCCAGTTACCCAGAGTCGGAGCATTATTACATAAAATTGGCATGATCACAAGGAAATAATGTCCCAAAACACCTACCAGTTTAGTATTATTGGAAACAATATTCATACATAAGTTCAACTTCACAAATTGAAAAGAAATACAACACTAATTTATTACATTAGAAACATCCAAGCCTCCTAGATTAAGCCTGCAAGTCACTCATAATTAACTTCTTCATATCCTGGGAAAATGAAACATTTGAAAGGGGTGGGATCAAACTCTCAATAAGGGTAAGCAATACAGTGTAAGATAACATAAATATTAAGCATGTTGAATAATTGAAAACACATGCCTTTACCAGTAATAAACCTGAACACTTTTATGGATGGAATATGAGATTATTAAATAATTCCATAATAAAACATAATCATGGGTATTCTACTAGTCTAATGACCATATAAACCATCAATATTATTTTTATAATGATGGAATGTATAATGCTGGACATTCTGAAATGATTTTTCAATGCCTCAACCAAGACATCTAAAAATGATTAAGGCCTCGGCCAAAACCATATATCAAATTGGGAGAGGCCTCAACCAATTCTACATCTAGTTGTCTCATGAGACTACCGATGCATCGAGGAGCTATAGTGAGCTCCACCTGTCACTTACTAAGTCTAACACATTCCTCATATGAAAAGGTTAAAATATGACATAAATATTCATATTAAAACTATCATACGAAATGTCAATACTTTAACCATAAAACATGAATGGTATAAAAATAACACAAACATAGTAAAAAATATCACAAAAACTTAAATACAATATTTAAGATTTGTATCATAATGAATCAACTTCAAATAAGTATAAAATCCATCAAAGGATGTTGACATAGATGAAATCAAAATTATTTGAGAAAAATATCTCTTTCTTTTTTTGAAATCATTTAAAGTTACATAATTATAAAAGAAAACATTTATTTTAAAAATATTATTATAAGATTGTAAGGGAAGATTTGACGATGTTATAATGGAATAGAATAACCACACCCTCCTTATAAGTTAAAAAAGACATTCTTACCTTAATTTTGTTGAAAAGGTTGTAAAGTACCTTGTTTGGAAAACGACTGAAAGATTCCTTTAAAAACATATAAGTTCAAATAAGGGTATAAATGAATTTAAAAAATTTTCTAGTAAATAGTAAAAATGTTTTGAAATAAATTTTTAAGAAACATGGACGTGGATGATAAAGAAGTCCTAGTAGATACTTACGTAAAAACAACCTCAGATAATAAAGAGATTGTAGAATTAACCCTTAACTTGTACTTTTCATTGGTCAAGGGTAGGTTAATATCTTGTATAATGGTGAAATTTTTTTTATTAAATTATTCAATAACTATATACATTAATATGATATCATATATGATCTTCAAATATTTCTTTGTTAATAATATTTTAGTATTATCATTGTTTCAGGTGTTAACTGATTCATTTTCCTTTATATGATTTGTTATGTAAGTAATGTTTGTTATGGATAGGATGTATCTTATTCATATTAATAATTATATTAAGTCTTTAAAAATTATTTTTAATCATCAAATAAAAATAAGTATTGACTGGATATGATGGGGAATGAATCTCATCGTGTTCGTGGAGACGGTAATCCGTACGTACGTACGAGTGACAATATCATTATTTTAATATTAAAATAATATATAATTGGATGATATATTATATATTCAGAATAATTTTCATGTTATATTTATTATTTACATCAATTATACATCATTATTATACCCATCCAAATAATAATGTATTGAATAACCACTACACCACGACGTGGAGACGGTAATCTGTACAAACACACGTATGGTGACATGTCATTCAAAGGGTGGATAGAATAATGAATATGGTTGTACCATATTTATAATAACATCACATTATATATAATATACTGGAGATATTATTTTATAATGGAAACAACAAATAAAGAGGAAGTGGAAGAAGAAAAGAACTTGAAAGAGGTGATGAAATATTTACCTCTTCTTCAGGTTCTTCCTTTTGATTTGATCAAAAGGGATATTTAGGTTGGATTTCTGACTAAAGTAAGGCCTCAAGGATGAAGGGAGGACAGTTGGGAGGATATTTGGGTAGGGTTTTTCTGAGCCAAATGGATTTGAAGGTTTTAATTTAAGATAAGGGGAAGTTCCCTTTTATAAGAGGGGTGAGGGTCACATTAGGAAAAGATTGAAATATTATTTTATAATAAAATAATTTTCAGTTTCTAATGGCTCAAAAATGAATTATTTAAAGGATAATGTGGGTATGGGTCTAAAACCACTCAATAAATAGGTTTTATATAGGTTTAGGTCACTATATTAACCTTATCTTCTAGATTTAACTCTTAGTTAAATAGATTGACATTTACGATGTCTCTTTGTATTTTTATATTATATGATTAATAAACTTATTATAAAATTCCAAGAGAACACCAAGTGGTTCATTAATGACATATATAATATTATTTAATCCCTTTTTATAAACCTTAGATTTATAGGAATAGAATACCAATTATTAATATAATATTTGTTTTAAGAACTCTTTTATGTCAATTTTGACACTATTTGGTATTTTGTTTTTTCTAAATTCATAAAAACATTATTACTTAGAAAAAAAATTATTTAATCAACTATAACATTTCATATTAACCTAAAAAATTATTTTAATTCATAAGAAGTCTCAAATTACATTTAATTGGGCATTTATAATATCAATTATTTTAATATTTCATTAATAAGGTAATTATTGCATCATCATTGTGTCATAAATAAATTAGATTATACAATGTCTAAAAATTAAAAAAAAAATACCATTATGTAGGAATTGTTTTTAGTTTTCTAGTGAATATTTATAGTCGAAGATATAACATATATAACCCTATGTAAAAATTCATTTACTAAAAGATATATGTTTATGTCATTTTTGTATTTACTTTAACTTAATTAATATAAAGTGTCATTATCACTTATAGGCGGCTCCATTGTAACGAACCAAAGAATTTAAATTGAAATTTACTTCATATAAATATTTCATAAAATCACATGACAACACAACATAATTAACTACTAAGTTCTGAGTGTCCTTTAAACATAAGTTTGTCACTTCTGTGTTTGGAATTTTGAAATTCTGACATACACGGTTGTGTTCAAGATGATTTTTGGGGTCCAATAAGAAAAAATTAATTTTTGGTGAATATTACCCTACCCCTATTAATAGTAACCTACCGTTATGAATATTATTATGACCCTTATGAATATTACATCATCCAAATAAGAGTAACCATACCCATAAATAATTAAATAAAATTTAGGCATCTTAGAAAGTGACAATTTGACCATAGTAAGCGTTTTGGTATTTTTGTAAGATATAAATAATTAATTATAATTAATTAATTAATTTAAAAGAAAATATATTTTCATAAAATGTGTTCATAAATTATAAAATTTATGTCTTCTAGTTTTTAGATAATTTTATAAGACCCAACGTAATTTTTAAAAGCATTATAAAATCAGTTTTAATTTTAAAAACTGTATTTTTTGAGTAAATTATAATTATAATTAAATATTAAATTAAATATATTTAGAAAATTAATTTTAAAAAATATATTTCATTTTTTGATCCTACACATTGAAAAATGGTTAGGGTTATTTTTTGGTATTTTTCTGAAATACTTCAATTTTCAGGTGAAGAGTAAAAATATAGTTTTTTCACATAACCGATGTATCCTAAATTGAATCATTAATGATGTAATGATGACATAAAAATTATATAAATTTAGGTTCTTCCAAATTATATTAAATTTTATAAATGGTTTCTTAAAATACAATAAACTGATTTTTCAAACCAAAAAAGAACTTTCCAAAGCCTAAAGTCAAAAGGTGATTTCTTAAAGTGTCATTTTCTCTTTCTTTCACTTTTCTTTTAATAAATTAATTAATTAGAATTATAAAGATGGATTAAAGCCTAAAAAGAATTATATTATATCAATATATGATTTATGATGTCAAAAAATTACTATTACAAGTCTAACTTTTGATATATTATTTTATTTAATATTTTATTCTAAAAACACCTCCCTCCTCATGTATAAATAACCCCTCCCCCTCCCCTTGACAAAACTCATCTCTCAAGATTAAATAATTGTCCAACCTCTGACCAATAATCTTCCCTAGCCCCTCCCCCATGTCTAAGAGCTTCTGGTCTCATCAAAAGACCAAGACTAGGTCCCTTAAGGAGGATCTCAAGAGGATTCAAAAGGTAATTTCTCTTCCTCCTTCCTTTAATTACCTTTCAATTTCAAGTCCTTTTCTTATTATCTCCCAACCTATCTTTGTAAAAATGGTAAGTTAATTCTAGTATCATATATATAATGGAATGTTTTGATACTAATGTGATATTATACCATCCAACACCCTTCTCCTCTTCCTTTTATTTTATAAAATAAAACGTTGTCTGTAAGGTGTTAATCTATCACCTTCAAGAACAAAATGTTTTAGTTTTCCATTTCTATGTACAGATCTGGTCATTAAAACATTTTTATGGTTGAAAAAGAATATTATATATGTATTATTTCCTATTTTAAGTTATGTAACTAACTTATGTACATATTACTAGATGAGAAAACAAAACAAGTTCATTGTGGTCGAAAAACTGGCCAAATTAACCCAAACGATCATCATTAAATTACTATTTAATGATTCATCCACATGGTATACAATGTAATTAATTATAAGATCATCTTAACTTCTAGAATATAATTAATAACATGTAATATATGTTCTGTATGTTTACCCATGTTCTACACAAACTTCAATTCATGAATACATGTGAAACGCTCAAGAAAACCATAAAAATTGAACATTCCTGAACAATGTTTTTAAACTCTATAACTCATAAAAAGGCCCATAAAATAACATAATGAAACCAAAATGACCCATATTCATGTATAAAAGGTTATTTAATTTCTAATTAATGAATATAATTTCATTATATAGGGCTTTAAAGTGAAGGAAGCATTCAGATACAAGGTAAGGGGAAAATCTTGAACCCAATTTTCTTTCTTCGGGTTCTCCCACTTTCACTCCTTTTTGATATGGTTACTCCTTAAAAATCTTTTTTTCATAATTGTATTTATTTTTCTGGGATATAAATTTTTTTCACTGGCATTTATGACAAACCAATTTTTTTCCAAAAGAACTCTTCTTTCAAGAACACACCTTTTAATTCTCATTCAAGATTGACGGTTCTTGTAACATGTATGTTATTACCTCATTCTTTTGGGAACCCAATGTTTATGAATGTGTTCTTATGAGATAAATCCATTCCTTTTCAAGGGTTCGTTATGTTCATTTATGTTATATGTTCATTGTGGCATGCAAGATAAATGATAATGTTATGATGTGACGGGTGCACCTAGAATTATATAGCGCAATATGAATGTTTAAATGTGATAGGTGATCCTAAAATTATACAATGCTCCAATGAATTGGGTAAAGTGATTAATCTCTTGAGTAAATGTGAAATGATGTGTGAAAAATATTCTATCTTTTTTCAAAATCATGTGTGGTAGTTAACCATTAAGAAATGATGTTTCATTTTTATGCATTGCCACATTTCAAGTCTCTTATTAATGATTCCTCTCATGATTCTTTGCCTATGTTATGAATATGATCACCCAATTCTATATTATTCTTATCTATCGTCTTAATGGGATTCAAGATCACCTTTTTTATGTATATCCTCAGGTGGCTACATGTACTAAGGAGAGGTCAAGTGACAATAAGAATCTAGAGAAGAAGAAATGAAAAAAAGTTTATGCTCGATGTTTTAATTGTTATGTATGGTCCTAGTTTGCCTAAGAAATTAAACCGTTTGATCCTCTATGTATAATAATATTCTGTTTTTTATCTTTAAAATGATGTAATAGTAATTTATGAAAATATTGGGTCGCTATAGTTGGTATCAGAGGAAAGGTTTAGTTAATTTGGGAATTAGGATTAGTGAAACCTAGAGAAAACCTCTAGCATGAGTCTAAGTACAAATATGCACCCAAGAATATTTACATAGAGATCACTTAGGTTATGATTTGTTTAAATGAATAAGTTATTCATGAATTTTTGAATTATGTTTTGTTCTAACCTCTTCTATTTTAGAAAATTGTGGAAAACAAGAGAAACCAGGCCAACAACTCGTGTGAGGGCCAATGCAACGATTTCCCGAACGACATACCCAATAATTTTGGAGTTGGAGTTAAAAACTTCATGGAGATTCTTACCCAATTATCTCAGGTTATGAATAATAACCATAATAATGGGGAACGTCATCCTTCACCAAAGAGAGATCAACTAGCTATCAAATTTTTTATGCGTCAACGACCACCGACGTTTAGTGGATCTTCTAATCCACTAGTTGTGGAACATTGGGTCAACTCCATGGAGAAGATCTTTTCTATTCTTCACTGTTATGATATGGAGAAGGTGAAACTAGCTGTTTATTGTCTAGATGGAGAGGCCGATCAATGGTGGGCTTCGATTAAGAACACCAAACCAAGGGAGAAAATTGAAGATATGGAATGGGAAGACTTTAAGATCATGTTTCTTAATAAGTATTTCCCACGAACTCTTCGCACGAAGATGGAGAAAGAATTCATAGAGATCAAGAAAAAAGAAGGAGAATCTTTCAAAAACTACGAAGAAAATTTCACAAGGATTTCAAGGTACGCTTCAGGTTTTTTATCAATAATGATAGAAAAATTGATAAACTCCTTAGTGGATTAACACCACACCTTCGAAAGGCTCTTGCAATTCAAGACTTTGGGAGTTATGAAGAAGTTGTTCGGTGTGCTCTCAAAGTGGAGATGGAGTTTGGATAATGGTCCTTTGGATATTATGATAAGAAATAAAAGATGGAGTTTCAAGCCGGTGGATCTAATGACAAATGTGGGAAGAAAAATCAATGAACCACATGCCAAAAAATTGGGAAGTTGCACCATGGGAACTGCCTCAAAGGGATGGGGAAATGATTCAAGTGTGGGAAAGAAGGAAACCTTTATCAAGAGTGTTAGAAAGACTTAAAAAGGAAGGAGAATGTGGCAGATGAAAGGAGATAACCATTCATGGTTCAATGCTACAACTGTAGGGAGCTAGGGCACTATGCAAGCTAGTGCACTAAACCTCCAGTTCTTGAGGGTAATCAGTGTTAACAGCCACCAAAGCCAAAGGAGCAAGGGAAGGCTTATTCCATCACTACTATAGAAGTGGAGCAAGATAATGAAGTCGTACAAGGTACACTACCTATTCACTCAAGAATGGAAAAAGTCTTATTTATTCTGGTTCTACGCATTCCGTTATATCTTGTAAGTTTTATAGAACTATAGAATCGAAGCCCCAGAACCTTGAAGTAGAGATATCTGTAAAAACACTAAGTGGTGCAATAATTACAACCCAAGTGTTTGACTCTTCTCCTATTAGCGTATGTGGGAATATTTTTCCCATGAATCTCATAATAATTCCCTTGGTGGAACTCGATGCTATAATGGGAATGGATTGGCTCTCATTATATAGAGAACATATCAACTGTTGGGAAAAGGAAATATCTTTTCATATTCCAAACCATCCCATGATCCTCTACAAATGCGAGGAATATCATGAATCTCCTTTGAAAAATCCTTTAATGGTGTGGGTGTTGATTCCCCATGAAGAAGCGCACCTCTACCAAATGGTTGGGTCCAAGGAAGGTGCCAACCTTACTGAAATGCCCATCATGAGGGAATATGATGATGTATTTTCCAAAGAGTTACCTGGAATTCCCCCAGATTGTGAGGTAGAGTTATCAATAGAACTCATACCCGGAGCTACTCCTATATCGAAGTGTCCCTATAGGATGGATACTATTGAACTAGAGGAGTTAAAGAAGCATCTACAAGAGAATCTGGACAAAGGGTTTATACACCTTAGTGCATCACCTTGGGGTGCACCAGTGCTCTTTTTGAAGAAGGATGGAACAATGAAGCTATTTATCTACTGTAGGAAACTCAACAAGATCACCATAAATAACTAGTATCCTCTTACAAGGATTGGTGACTTGTTCGACCAGTTAAGAGGAGATAAATACTTCTCCAAGGTGGATCTTCATTCAAGATATCATCAGATAAAGGTGAAGAATGAAGATATTCACAAGAGTGACTTCTGTATAAGGTATGGGCACTATGAGTTTCTAGTGATTCCCTCAGGACTTACTTATGCTCCTGCAATCTTCATGGATTTGATGAATAGATTCTTTATACATTACCTCGACAAATTTCTGGTAGTGTTTATTGATGATATTCTCATCTACTCCAAGATAAAGGAGGAACATGAAGAACATCTAAGACTTCTGTTGGTGACATTGAGAAATGATTAGTTGTACACAAAGTTCAGAAAGTGTGACTTTTGGATGAAGCAATTTACGTTCTTGGGACATGTGATCACAAGTGAGGGAATTTCTGTGGATCCTTCAAAAACAAAGGCAATTGAGGAATGGCCCAGACCCTCTAGTGTCACTAAAATCCATAGTTTTCTTGGATTAGCTAGGTACTACTGAAGTTTTGTGAGAAACTTATCATGATTATAAAGACCGCAAACTAAGTTAACAAGGAAAGGGGTAAAGTATGTCTGGACAGAATAATGTGATGGAAGATTCAAGGAGCTAAAGAGAAGGCTGATCACTGCACCTATACTCACACTACCAAAAAGTGGATAAAGTTTTGTGATATACAGTGATGCTTAAAATAAATTCTTAGGTTGCGTACTCATGCAAAATGATAATGTGATAGCCTATGCCTCAGGACAGTTGAAGATCCAGGAGCATAACTACCCGACACATGATCTAGAGCTGGCAGCCGTGATTTTTGCCTTGAAAATCTGGTGGCACTACCTTTATGGTGAGAAGTGTGACATATACACCGACCACAAGACCCTAACGAATATATTCACATAAAAGAAGATCAAAATATGTCAAAGGATATGGTTAGAGCTAATCAAGGATTACGATTGATCTATTCACTACCATCCTAGAAAGGTGAATAAGGTAGCTGATGCTCTAAGAAAAAAAGAACCTGTTACTCTATCAATGTTATGGATAGATAAAGAAACTATCTTATTGGATATGAAAAGCATGGATTTAGAAATCATAAGGGATGGGGATACATCCTACATTGACCAAATGATTGTGCAACCAACTATCCAAGGGAAGATTAAAGAAGCACAAAGGGATTATGTGGAGATACAAAAGAGGGTGAATGCGGTAAAGGAAGGGAAGCTGCATGAGTTCTATATCGACGATGATGTTGTGATTTGGTTTGAAACGTGGCTTTATGTGCCTTCATCACCTGGTATAAAGAAGGATCTATTGGACAATGAACATAGCTCAATATTATCTATCCATCCTGGTATCACCAGGATGTACCGTGATCTCCAAGAACACTTTTGGTGGGATAACATGAAGAAGGAGATTGCAGAATATATATCAAGGTGCTTGGTATGTCAACAAGTTAAAGTAGAGTGACAAAAGTACAAAGGGATGATGCATCCATTGCCTATAACCATGTGGAAATGGGAAAATGTTACTATGGACTTTTTCACGGGTCTCCTGAAGACGTCAAAGGGAAATAATGTGATATGGGTTGTGGTTGATCGACTCACCAACACTTCCCATTTTATCGCTATTCAGGAAGATCTCTCAGTTGAACAACTTTCAAAGATATATGTGAATGAAGTGGTGTGACTACATGGTGTTCCACTCTCAATTGTCTCTAACCATGATCCAAGGTTCACATCTAAAGTTTGGAGGAGCCTTCAACATTCTTTGAGTACTAAATTAAATTTCAGCACAGCCTATCACCCCCCAAATGATGGCCAATCTGTAAGAACTATTCAGATGGTTGATGATATGATAAGAGCCTGATCACTTGAATTCAAAGGTGGATGGGATCAGCATCTCCCATTGGTTGAGTTATCATACAAAAATAGCTTCCACTCGAGTATTCAGATGGCTCCATATGAAGATCTGTATGGAAAGCGATGTAGAACTCCAACCTGTTGGGATAAAGTTGGAGAAAGAAAGATACTTGAACCCGATCTTGTGGAAGAGATGACAAAGAAGGTTTAAGTAATCTAGAAACACATCAAAGCTTCTCAAAGTCGGAAAAAGAGATTTTCTGACAACCGTCAAAGGGATTTTGAGTTCGACGTTGGAGATAAAGTCTTCCTTAGAATATCACCATGGAAGAGAGTCTTGCGATTTGGGAAGAAAGGAAATTTAAGCCCAAGGTACATTGGCGCCTTTGAAATCCTTGACATTATAGGAGCCGTGGCCTATCAAATTTCACTTCCACCGAATATGGATCAAGTTCATGATATTTTTCACATATCACTCCTGAGGAAGTACATACTTGATCCCTCACATGTACTAAACTCATAGGTGGTACAGATGGAAGATGATCTCTATTATGAGGAGCCGCCAGTAGAGATTCTAGACTAGAGAGATAAGGTTCTACACAAAAAGACAACCCACCTTGTCAAAGTGTTGTGGAGGAACCATAAGTTTGAAGAATCTACTTGGGAAGTAGAGGAGGCGATGGAGGATAATTACCCTCACCTGTTTGTGTGAAGTGAAATTTCAAGGGCAAAATTTCCTAAGGGGGGAAGAATGTAATGACCCAAATGATTTAAATGAAAATTCCCTTCTTAAAAATATGTCATAAAATCACATGAAAACACAACATAAAGAACTACTAAGTGCTAAGTTACCTTTAAACATAAGTTTTTCACTTCCGTGTTTGGAATTTTGAAATTCCGATATACACGGTTCTGTTCAAGATGATTTTTGGGGTCCAATAAGAAAAAAATAATTTTTGGTGAATAATAACCTAACCCTATTAATAGTAACCTACCCTTATGAAATAAATTACGACCCTTATGAATTGTACATCGTCCAAATAAGAGTAACCTTACCCATGAATAATTAAATAAAATTCAGGCATCTTAGAAAGTGACAATTTGACCATAGTAAATGTTTTGGTATTTTTGTAAGTTATAAATAAATAATTATAATTAATTAATTAATTTAAAAGAAAAAATATTTTCTTAAAATGTGTTCATAAATTAGAAAATTTATGTCTACTAGTTTTTATATAATTTTATAATACTCTACATAATTTTTGAAAGCATTATAAAATTAGTTTTCATTTTAAAAACTGTATTTTTCAAGTAAATTAAGATTTTAATTAAATATTAAATTAATCATATTTAGAAATTTATTTTTAAAAAATGGACTTCATTTTTTGATTCTACATGTCAAAAAATGGTTAGGGAGATTTTTTGGGATTTCTCTGAAATACTTCAATTTTCGGGTGAATAGTAAAAATACAGTTTTTCACACAACCGATGTATCCTAAATTTCATAATTAGTGATGTAATGATGACATAAACATCCTAGAAATTTAGTTTTGTCCAAATTATATTAAATTTCATAAATGGTTCCTTAAAATACAATAAACTTAATTTTGAAACCTAAAAAGAACTTTCCAAAGCCTAAAGTCAAAAGGTGATTTCTTAAAGTGTCGTTTTCTCTTTCTTTCACTTTCCTTTTAATAAATTAATGAATTCAAATTATAAAGATTAATTAAAACCTAAAAATAATTATATTAGATTAATATATGATTTTTGATTTCAAAAAACTACTATTACAAGTCTAACTTTTGATATATTATTTTATTTAATATTTTATTCTAAAAACACCTCCCTCCTCGTGTATAAATAACCCCTCCCCCTCCCCTTTCCAAACCACATCTCTAAAGCTTCAATAATTCTATAAACTTTGACCAAGAATCTTCCCCAGACCCTCCCCAACATCCAAGAGCTTCTGTTCTCATCAAAATACCAAGCCTAGTTCCCTTAAGGAGGATCTCAAGAGGAGGATTCAAGAGGTAATTTTTCCTCATCCTTACTTTAATTCCCTTTAAATTTCAATTCCTTTTCGTTTTCTCTCCTAAACTATATTTGTACAAATGGTAAGGTAAATCTAGTATCATATATATACTGGAATTTTATGACACTAATGTGATATTATACCATCCAACCCCCTTCTCCTCTTCCTTTTATTTTATAAAATAAAACATTGTTCGTAAGGTGTTAATCTATCACCTTCAAGAACGATATGTTTTCTTTTTCCATTTCTACCCACACATATGGTCATGAAAACATTTTTATGTATGAACCAGAATATTATATATTTATTATTTCCTATTTTAATTTCTGTATCTAACTTATGTACATATTACTAGATGAGTAAACAAAACAAGTTCGTTGTGGTCGAAAAACCGCCCAAATTAACCCAAACGATCATTATTAAATTCCTATCTAATGATTCATCTAAATGGTATACAATTTAATTCATTATAAGATAATTTTAAATTTTGAAATATCATTAATAACATGTAATATATGTTCTGTATGTTTACCCATGTTCTACACAAACTTCAATTCATGAATACATGTGAAACGCTCAAGAAAACCATAAAAATGAACATTCCCGAACAATGTTTCTAAACTCTATAACTCATCAAAAGGCCCATAAAATAACATAATGAAACCAAAATGAACCCTATTAATGTATAAACGGTTATATAATTTCTAATTAATGAATATAATGTCATTATATAGGACATTAAAGTGAAGGAAGCATTCAGATACAAGGTAAGGGGAAAATCTCGAACCCAATTTTCTTTCTTTGGGTTCTCCATCTTTCACTCCTCTTTGATATGGTTACTACTTAAAAATATTTTTTAATAATTGTATTTATTTTTCTGGGATATAAATTCTTTTCACTGTCATTTATGAGAAACCAAATGTTTTCCAAAAGAACTCTTTTTTCAAGAACACACCTTTTACTTCTCATTCAAGATTGACGGTTCTTGTAACATGTATGTTATTCCCTCATTCTTTTGGGAACCCAATGTTTATGAATGTGTTCTTATGAGATGAAACCCATTTCTTTTCATGGGTTCATTATGTTCATTTATGTTATATGTTCATTGTGGAATTCATGATAAATGATAATGTTATGATGTGATGGGTACACACAGAATTATATAGCGCAATATGAATGTTTAAATGTGATGGGTTCTCTCGAAATTATTCAATGCTCAAATGCATTGGGTAAAGTGTTGTATCTCATGAGTAAATGTGAAATTATTTTTGAAAAAGATTTTATATCTTTTCACAAGAATTTGTGGTATTTAACCACTAAGACATGATGTTTCTTTTTTATGCATTTCCACATTTCAAGTCTCTTATTAATGATCACTATCATGATTCTTTGCCTATGTTATGAATATGATCACCCCATGCTATATTGTACTTATCTATCCTCTTACTAGGATTATAAATCAACTATTTTTATGTATATCCTCAGGTGTCTATATGTACTAAGGAGAGTTCAAGTGCTAATAAAAATCTAGAGAAGAAGAAATGAAAAAAAAGTTTATGCTCGATGTTGTAATTGTCATGCATGGTCCTAGTCTGCCCAAGACACTAAATTGTTGGATCCTCTATGTGTAATACTATTATGTTGTTTATCTTTAAAACTATTTAATAGTAATGTATGAAAATATTGGTTCTCTATAGTTGGTATCAAAGGAAAGGTTTAGTTAATTTGGGAATTAGGATTTGTGAACCCTGGAGAAAACCTCTAGCATGAGTCTAAGTACAAATATGCACACAAGAATATTTACATAGGGATCCTATATGTTATTATTTGTTTAAATGAATAATTTATTTGTGAATTGTTGACTTATGTTTTGTTCTAACCTTTTCTATTTTATAAAATGGTGGAAACCTGGAGAAACCAAGCGAACAACTCATGCGAGGCCAACGCAACGATTACCCGAACGACATCCCCAATAATTTGGGAGGTGGGGTTCAAAACTTCATAGAGATTCTTACCCAATTATCTTATGTTATGAACAATAACTATAATAATAAAGAAGATCCTCCTTCACCAAAGAGAGAGAAAATTGCTATCGAATGTTTTATGCGGCAATGACTAATGACGTTTTGTGGATCTTCTGATCCACTAGCTGCAGAACAGTGGGTCAACTCCATGGAGAAGATCTTTTATGTTCTTCACTGTTCTGATATGGAGAAGGTGACACTATCTGTTTATCATCTAGATGGAGAGGTCGTTCAATGGTGTGCTTTGATTAAGAACACCAAGCCAAGGGAGGAAATTGAAGAGATGGAATGGGAAGACTTTAAGACCATGTTTCTTAATAAGTATTTTACACGAACTCTTCGGATGAAGATGGAGAGAGAATTCATAGAGCTCAATAGAAAAGAAGGAGAATCTGTCACAACCTATGAAGCAAATTTCACAAGTCTTGCAAGGTACACTTTGAGAATTTTATCAACAATGATAGCAAAATTGATAGATTATTTAGTAGATTAAAACCACACCTTCAAAAGGATCTTAAAATTTGAGACATTGGGAGTTATGAAGAAGTTGTTTGGTGTGATCTCAAAGTGGAAATGGAGTTTGGAGAATGGTCCCATGGCTATGGTGATAAGAAATGAAATATGGAGTTTCAAGCTGGTGGATCTAATGAAAAAGGTGGGAAGAAAAATCAACGACCCACATGCCAAAAAAGTAGGAAGTTGCACCATGGGAACTACATCAAAGGGACGGGGAAATGATTCAAGTGTAGGAAAGAAGGACACTTTTCTCAAGAGTGTCAGAAAGACATAAAAAGGAAGGAGAATGTGGCATAAGAAAGGATAGAAACATTCATGGTTCAATGCTACAACTGTAGGGAGTTAGGGCACTATGAAAGCCAGTGCACTAAACCTCAAGTTCTCGAGGGTAATCAGAGTTAGCAGCCACCAAAGCCAAAGGAGCGAGGGAAGTATTATGCCATCACTACTTTGGAAGTGGATAAAAATAATTAAGTCATACAAGGTACACTTCCTATTAAATCAAGAATGGAAAAAGTCTTATTTGATTCTAGTTCTAAGCATTCCTTTATATCTTGTAAGTTTTCTATAACTATAGAATCAAAGCCTCGAAACCTTGAAGTAGAGATATCTATAAAAACACCAAGTGGTGAAATCATTTCAACCCAAGTGTTTGACTCTTCTCCTATTAGCGTATGTGGGAAGATCCTTCCAGCGAATCTTGTAATAATTCCCTTGGTGGAATTTGATTCTATAATGTGAATGGATTGGATCTCGTTATATAGAGCACATATCAACTATCGGGTAAAGGAAATGTCTTTTCATATTCCAAACCATCCCATGCTCCTCTACAAATGAAAGGAATATCATGAATCTCCTTTGAAAAATCCTTCAATGGTGTAGGTGTGGATTCCCTATGAAGAAGCGTACCTCTTCCAAATGGTTGATTCAAAGGAAGGTGCTGACGTTACAAAAATTCCCATCATGAGGGAATACGGTGATGTATTTCCCGAAGAGTTACCCAGAATTCCCCCAAATCATGAGGTAGATTTCTCAATATAACTCATTCCCAGAGATACTTCTATATCAAAGTTTCCCTATAGGATGACTAGTATTGAACTAGAGGAGTTAAAGAAGCAGTTGCAAGAGAATATAGACAAAGGGTTCATACACCCTAGTGCATCACCTTGGGGTGTGCTAGTGCTCTTTGTGAAGAAGAAGGATGGAATAATGCGGCTGTGTATCGACTATCGGGAACTCAACAAGATCACCATAAAGAACAAGTATCCTCTTCCAAGGATTGGAGACTTGTTCAATCAGTTAAGAGGAGCTAAATATTTCTCAAAGGTGGATCTTCATTCTAGATATCATCAAATAAAGGTGAAGAAGGAGGATATTCAGAAAACTGCCTTCCGTACAAGGTATGGGTACTATGAGTTTCTAGTGATTCCCTTTGGACTTACTAATGCCCCTGAAATCTTCATGTATTTTATGAATAGATTCTTTAGACATTACCTCGACAAATTTGTGGTAGTGTTTATTGATGATATTCTCATCTACTCGAATAGAAAGGAGGAACATGAAGAACATCTAAGACTTGTGTTGGTGACATTGATAAATGAGAAGTTGTACGCCAAGTTCAGTAAGTTTGAATTTTGGATGAAGCAATTCATGTTCCTGGGACATGTGATCAAAAGTGAGGGAATTTCTGTGGATCCTTAAAAATAGAGGCAATTGAGGAATGGACCAGGCCCTCTAGGGTCACCGAAATCCGTAGTTTTCTTAGATTAGTTGGGTAATACCGACGTTTTGTAAGAAAGTTCTCACGATTGTCAAGCCTGCTAACTAAGTTAATAAGGAAAGAGGTAAAGTATGTCTGGACAAAAGAATGTGAGGGAAGCTTCAAGGAGCTAAAGAGAAGGCTGATCACTACACCTGTACTCACACTACCGAAAATTGGAGAAAGTTTTGGGATATACAGTGATGATTCAAAGAAAGGCTTGGGTTGCGTACTCATGAAAAATGATAATGTGATAGCCTATGCCTCACGACAGTTGAAGATCCATGAGGAGAACTACCCAACGCATGATCTAGAGTTAGAAGCCGTAATTTTTGCCTTGAAAATCTGGCAGCACTACCTTTATGGTGAGAAGTGTGACATATACACCGACCACAAGAGCCTAAAGTATATATTCACACAAAAGGAGCTCAACATGAATCAAATGAGATATTTAGATCTAATCAAGGATTAATATTTCTCTATTCACTACCATCCTAGAAAGGCGAATAAGGGAGCTGATGCTCTAAGAAGAAAAGAACCTGTTACTCTATCCATGTTATGGATTGAGAAAGACCCTATATTCTTGGATATGCAAAGCATGGATTTAGAAATCATAAGGGCAGGGGATACATCCTACCTTGACCAAATGATTGTGCAACCATATATACAAGGGAAGATTAAATAAGCACAAAGGGATGATGTGGAGATACAAAATAGGGTGAATGCGGTAAAGGAAGAGAAGATGCATGAGTTCCATATCGACGATGATGGTGTGATTTGGTTTGGAATGAGGCTTTGTGTGCCTTCATCACCCAGTATAAAGAAGGAGCTATTGGAAAATGCACATAGATCAACATTCTCTATCCATCCAGGTATCCCCAAGATGTACCGAGATCTCTGAGAGCACTTCTGGTGGGACAACATGAAGAAGGAGATTACAGAATATATATCAAGGTGCTTGGTATGTCAGCAAGTTAAAACAGAGTGACAAATTCCAAAGGGATGATGCATCCATTGCCTATACCCATGTGGAAATGGGAAAATTTTACTATGGACTTTGTCACAGGTCTCCCTAAGACGTTGAAGGGAAATAATGTGATATGGGTTTTGGTTTATCGACTCACCAGGACTTCCCATTTTATCTCTATTCAAGAGGATCTCTCTCTTGAACAACTTGAAATGATATATATGTGAAGGAAGTGGTGAGACTGCATGGTGTTCCACTCTCAATTGTCTCTGACCGTGATCCAAGGTTCACATCTAAATTTTGGAGGAGCCTTCAACATGATGAATCTGAAAGGACTATTCAGATGCTTGAAGATATGCTAAGAGCCTCCTTACTAGAATTCAAAGGTGGATGGGATCAGAATCTCCCATTGGTTGAGTTATCATACAACAATAGCTTCCACTCGAGTATTTATATGGATCCATATGAAGCTCTGTATAGAAATAGATATAGAACTACAACATGTTGGGATGAAGTTGGAGAAAAAATCTACTTGGACCCGGTCTTGTGGAAGAGATGACAGAGAAGGTTCAAGTCATCTAGAAACACATCAAAGCTACTAAAAGTTGTCAAAAGAGCTATGTTGAAAACCATCAAAGGGATTTTGAGTTTGACGTTGGAGATAAATTCTTCCTTCAAATATCACCATGGAAGAGAGTCATGTGATTTTGGAAGAAAGGAAAGTTAATCCCAAGGTACATTGGCCCCTTTGAAATCCTTGACAGTATAGAAGTAGTGGCCTTACACTTCCAGCAAATATGGCTCAAGTTCATGATTTTTTTTATATATCACCCATGAGTAAGTACATACCTCATCCCTCACATGTACTAAACTCATAGGTGGTACAGCTGGAAGATGATATCTCTTATGAGGAGCAGCCAATAGAGATTCTGGACCAGAGAGATAAGGTTCTACGCAAAAATAAAACCTACCTTGTAAAAGTATTGTGGAGGAACCATAAGTTTGAAGAAGCTACTTGGGAACCAGAGGAGGTGATGAAGGAGAAGTACCCTCACCTGTTTGTGTGAAGTGAAATTTCAAGGGAGAAATTTCATAAGGGGGGAAGAATGTAACGACCCAAATATTTCAATGGAAATTACCTTCTTAAAAATATGTCATAAAATCACATGAAAACAAAACATAATGAACTACAAAGTTCTAAGTGACCTTTAAACATAATTTTGTCACTTCTGTGTTTGGAATTTTGAAATTTCGACATACACGGTTGTGTTCAAGATGATTTTTGGGGTCCAATAAGAAAATATTAATTTTTGATGAATAGTAACCTACCCCTATGAATAGTAACCTACCCTTATGAATAGTAATATGAGACTTATGAATAGTACATAATCCAAATAAGAGTAACCTTACCCATGAATAATTAAATAAAATTTAGGCATCTTAGAAAGTGACAATTTGACCATAGTAAACGTTTTGGTATTTTTGTAAGTTATAAATAAATAATTATAATTAATTAATTAATTTAAAAGAAAATTTATTTTCTTAAAACTTGTTCATAAATTATACAATTTATGTCTTCTAGTTTTTAGATAATTTTATAAGACCCTACGTAATTTTTGAAAGCATTATAAAATCAGTTTTGATTTTAAAAACCGTATTTTTCAAGTAAATTATGATTTTATTTAAATATTAAATTAATAATATTTAGGAAATTATTTTTTAAAAAATTTTATTCATTTTTTTATTCTACACATCAAAAAATGGTTAGGGTGAATTTTTGGGATTTTTCTGAAATACTTCAATTTTCGGGTGAATAGTAAAAATACAGTTTTTCACATAACCGGTGTATCCTAAATTGAATCATTAATGATGTATTGATGACATAAACATTATATAACTTTAGGTTTGGAAAAATTATATTAAAATTCATAAATGGTTACTTAAAATACAATAAACTCAAGTTGCGAACATAAAAAGAACTTTCTAAAGCCTAAAGTCAAAAAGTTATTTCTTAAAGTGTCTTTTTCTCTTTCTTTCACTTTCCTTTTAATAAATTAATGAATTCGAATTATAAAGATGAATTAAATCCTAAAAGGAATTATATTATATTAATATATGATTTAGGATGTCAAAAAACTACTATTACAAGTCTAACTTTGGATATATTATTTTATTTAATATTTTATTCTAAAAACACCTCCCTCCTCATGTATAAACAACCCCTCCCCCTCCCCTTGAAAAACCACATCTCTCAAGCTTCATGAATTGTCTAAAATCTGACCAAGAATCTTCCCTATCCCCTCCCCCACATCCAAGAGCTTATGGTCTCATCAAAATACCAAGCCTAGGTCCCTTAAGGAGGATCTCAAGAGGAGGATTCAAAAGGTAATTTCTCTTCCTCCTTCCTTTAATTCCCTTTCAATTTCAAGTCATTTTCTTATTTTCTAACAACCTATATTTGTCCAAATGGTAAGGTAACTCTAGTATCATACATATACCTTAATTTTATGATACTAATGAGACATTATACCATAAAACCCCCCTTCTTACTGAACTGTATAATTCCCTTCCATGGAGATACCTTCAAGAAAACATGATCTTTTACCTGAAATTCCAAATCCTCCCTTCAGTTATCATCATATATCTTCTGCCTAATTTGAGATGCTTTCATGTGGGTTTGGATTACCTTCACCTTTTCCATCGTTTCATCAACAAGTTCTAGTCCTATGAGTTTTATTTCACCAACATCATCCCAACAAGTTGGTGTATGATATATCTTTCTGTATAACGCTTCATATGGTGCCATCTAAATACTTGAATGGAAGCTATTATTATAGAAAAATTATAATAGAGGTAAATATTGATCCCACATAACTTGAAAGTCAAGTGATAAAGATCTCAACATGTCTTCTAAGGTTTGAATAGTCCATTCTGATTTTCCATCAGTTTGTGGGTGGTATGCAGTGCTCAAACGAAGTTCAGTATCAAGGGCTTTCTGAAGAATTCTCCAGAATCTTGATGTAAAACATGGATCATGATAAGAATCAATCGATAGGGGTACTCCATAAATTCTTACAACATCGTTAATATATAGTCTTGCTAAACATTCAAGTGGTAAATCTTCTCTTATAACAAGAAAATGTGATGACTTGGTAAGATGATCAACAATGACCCATATTGCATCGTTCATTCTAGGAGTCTTTGGTAGTCCCATGAAAAAGTCCATCCTAATATTATCCCATTTACACTTAGGTATGGGAAGAGGTTTTATGACTCCTCCAAGCTGTTTCCTTCCAGCTTTCACTTGTTGAAAAACCATACATCTTGACACAAAATCAGAAATCTCCCTCTTCATGTTGTCCCACCAAAAACGTTCCTTCAAATCTCTATACATCTTGGTTCTCCCATGGTGTATATAGAAATTTGAGCTATGATCATCATCTAACAATTCCCTTTTTAGATCAGGTATATCGAGAACACAAAGTCTCTTCCCAAATTTCAAAATTCCATATTCATATATGAATTTGATCAATCTCCCATCTATCACAGATTTAATCTTCTTTTGAAATTCCTCATCATCAGCCTAAGAACTTTTTATCCTTTCTAGTAAAGATGGTTTGGAAACCATTTGAAAAAGCATTAATGTTTCAACTTCCATGGTTATTCCCATATCCATCTTTACTAGATCCATGAAAATAGGATCCCATTCAACTGTCATCCTGTTCAAAACTCCATGACCCTTTCTGCTCAAAGAATATTCCACCTTATTTTCCTTCCCCGGGTGGTAGTGTATCGTGAAATCATAATTCTTGAGTAGTTCAAGCCATATCACTTTCCTCATGTTGAGTTGATCAGTATAAATCTCACATTTTTCACTATAGCGATAGTGTCTCCAAATATTCAAAGCAAAGATTACAGCTGCTAACTCAAGATCATGAGTAGGATAGTTTTGCTCATGAATCTTCAGTTTTCGTGATGCATAGGCAATAACTCTATCATTCTGTATAAGGACACAACCACATCCTTTCTTTGAGGAATCACTATAAATAACAAACCAATCATTCCCCGATGGTAGAGTCAAGATAGGAGAACTAACTAATCTTCTCCTCAGTTCTTTGAAACATTCCCCACACTCTTTTGTCCAAACAAATTTAACCCATTTACGTGTGAGCCTCGTTAATGGGTTAGCCAATCGGGAAAAATTCTGGATGAAACATTGATAATAACCTACTAAACCAATAAAACATCATACCTCATTTATACTTGTCGGTGTTGACCATTATTGGATTTCCTTTTTCTTAGAAGGGTCAATAGATATTTCATCCTTAGAGACAATATGGCCAAGAAAAGAAATATCATGAAGCCAAATTTTACACTTTCTAAACTTCCCGTATAATTTATTTCTTCTCAGGGTTTTCAGAATGGTGTGCAAGTGATTTTCATGATCCTCATAGATTTTGGAGTATACCAGGATATCATTAATAAATACTACTACAAAATCATCAAGATATTCCTTGAAAACTCTGTTCATTAGATCCATGAAAACAGAGGGTGCATTAGTGAGCCCGAAAGGCATTACTGTAAACTCGTAATGCATGTACCTGGTTCAAAATGTTGTTTTCAGAATGTATTCCTTCTTCACACACAACTGATGATATCCATATCGAAGGTCAATCTTTGAAAAATATTGAGCTACATGAATTTTTTCGAATAAATCATCAATGTGATGTAGGGGATACTTGTTCTTTGTTGTTATAGAATTGATATCCCTGTAGTCAATGCACAACCTCATAGATCCATCTTTCTTCTTAAAAAAAGAACAGGGGATCCCCATGGAGAATATAGTGACCCGAGTTTTTTTCATATAACATTTCATGATTTTAAGAATAATTAATCATCACAGTACAAGCCAAGGATCGTTAAGTCTAGTGTCTTGGAAGACTAGGTACATATAACATAAAACATGGGGCTAAAAAAACACTTCTTTATTTAATCTCCATAAATATCTCCTGACTTCCTTTGAGCCCTTGCATCTGTATAGGGTACCCTGGGGAAACACATGAACAAAGGGATGAGCTGAAAAGCCCAGTAAGGGAATGAACATACAGATACATCTCAAGCACATGAGTTAGGAGGCATGACATAATGATGTCCAATTCATGAAACTTATAAAATCATTTAATATAATCATGGGATCATATAAACATGGAATCACATAAATGTGGTAGAATCATAACACATTTCTTTAGTACGGGTCAAGGATAACCGCCAACCCCGTTTCCCATTTCAGTACGGGTCAAGGCTAACCACCAATCCCGTTTCACATTGCATCTCATGAGACTTAACATTACCCAATGCATTGGAGCGCTATATGGGTGCACCCATCTCAAAATTTTCATGAATATTCTTTCCATATAAATATTCTTACCATATATACAATCATACATAATCAACCATACATAAACATAAGGGTACCCATAGAAAGAATTGGGTACCACAATCATGACCAATGAGTGTATCATGAAAGTGTCCATGTAAGTAAAGAATTATAAAATACATGTAAGTTAATAGGGAAAAATATGCATATAACATGGTAAGTGGTTTCAAACTTAAGTGACAACATTTGAGAAATGTATTTTAGAAACAAAAGCAATAAAACATTTTTTTTGCGGTTTTAAGGAAAATGCTATAGAGCTTTTAAAATAGTAAATGGGAAATTCTTTAATATAAAAACCATAATTGAACCAAGAATGTTTTCATAATAAAAATACTGATTTTATAAAGAAAATGGTGTCTTAAAAAAGATGATAGAGTGCACTTGAAATTTGGGTAAAAATTCGGGAGGTCCCCTTAAAACAGGTTTGCTTATCGGAAAGTTCTAAGGAGGGAATCTTTCAAAAACATGTATATCCCCGAAAGAATGTGATGAAAGGGTCATGATATAATAATCTTGTAAAACTAACCAGAATTCAGAAGATTCACATAAATAGATAATATAACACCATTTTGAAATAAATATAAGGCAACCCGAAAGAACAAAGAAGGCTCAGGTAGAATTCGTTACGATTTTATCGTCATAGTATCAGGTGTAACGAAGAGAGATTGATAAGAGAGGTAAGGGGTTTATCATCACTTATAAAAAATTAGGGTAGTGTGGGGGTGGGATAAAACATACCCCATTAATTGGTATTACACAAAAAAGGCATATCATATAGAACAATCATGATTAGGAGTGAAAAGAAGAGGATCCTTTACCTTAAATCCGTTGGTGTTCTCTAATTGTTATTAAAGACCTGAATAAAAAAAGTTAGGATTATTAATTAATAATTCCAAAACCTATTCTATATTTAATTTATTTATCATTACCCTTTTTAGTTCATTCAATTCCTTTTTGATTAGTTATAAGGTTCAATTTCATTGTTCGATTTCGTTTGTTTACTTGGCTTTAAAAGTTCGGTTCACTTATATTAAAGTTTGGATTATATGAAAGATGAAAGTGGTTGTCTAGTATTGAAGTTAAATTCTTTTTTTACATCTAATAGATTAAATGGTTTTAATTTTAATTAGGTTACTTAGAGTGATGTCGAATTATTATATATATAACCTTAGTGATAACCGTTTTTGTTAATCGGTGGATTTGATTACAAAGAACATGTTTTTCTTTATAACTTAATACCATTTGTAAAAAAGGATTAAAGAACAAAAAATAAGATATATTACATATATAATAATCTGGTTCAACCATAACACAAATGGTTTCATGACCATAATTAAGGATAATAATAGAAATTGATAAACTGTTGTCCTTGAATGTGCTAAATTAGCACATCTCAAACGGTGCTTTCATTTCTTTCAAATAAAAGGGTGGGGAAGGGAGAGAAGATAATGAAATATACCATTCGCATGAAAACATTCATGTTCATGTATGTTACTGGATTTATCATGCTATTATGGTGAAGGGAGGTGAGGAAAGAAACAAAAATAAAGAGAACTTAAAAGAAAAGAAGGAATTGGGAAGAGGAATTTACCTCTTGAGACTTCCTCCTTTGAGAACCTCTTAAGGGGATAGATTTTGGTATTTTTAAGAGTCTAGGAGATTTTGGATGTGGGAGAGGAGATTGGGGAGATATTTGGGTAGAATATTGGCAAGGAAAAAGGCTTGAGAGGAGTGAATAGAAGTGGGAGTGAAGGGGGGTTTTATAGTGGAGGAGAAGAGGGATTTCATAATATTATAATCATTAATTTAGTATTTCTTCACAAGACAAGGAATAGTAAGTATTCCATGACCAAGAATAGTAATTTTATCATGTGATCCCAAACCAAGTGGGATTACATCATCATAAGATCATCAATGACTCAACAAATCCTTTATTTATCTTTTATTTTAAATTAACGCATTTTACTATTCATAAAAAATTCAAGTATTTCAAAAAAATTCCAAAAATCCACCATAACCATTTTTTGACGTGTAGAATCAAAAAATGAAGTCCATTTTTTTAAAATAATTTTTAAAATATGATTATTTTAATATTTAATTAAAATAATAATTTATTATCAAAACCACTTTAAAACATTCATTAACTTATTCTAAAATATAGGTATATCATAATTCCAACTTGAATATTTTTTATACTACCATAGGTGAGGATACTATTCATTAGGGTATATCACTATTCATAAGGGTATGTTACTATTCATTAGGGTTGGTTACTATTCACCAAAAATTATGTTTTTTTTTATCATACTCCAAATAACTTACTGATTACAACCGTGTATGCTGAATTTTTGAAATTCCAAACACAGAAGTGTCAAAATTATGTTTAAAGGTCACTTTTCACTTATTAGATCATTATGTTTTGTTTTCATGTGATTTTATGAAATACTTATGAGAAGGGAATATCAATTGAAAAACATTGGGTCGTTACATTCTTCCCCCTTATGAAATTTTTCCATTGAAATTTCATTTTACATTCTAAGCAAAAAATAGGTGTGGGTACTTTTCCTTCATTGCTTCCTCCAGTTCCCATGTTGCCTCTTCATACTTATGGTTTCTCCATAGTACCTTGACCAGATGAGTAGTCTTGTTGCGTAGAAATTTGTCTATACGATCCAAGATCTTCACTGGTTGCTCCGTGTAAGAGAGACCATCCTCCAACTGTACCTCCTATGAAGAGAGTACATGTGAAGGGTCTGGTATATAATTCCTTAAGAGGGATACATTAAAGACATCATGTACTTTCGACATGGTAGGTGGAAGTGCCAGTTGATAGGCCACAGATCTGACTCCATCAAGGATATCGAAGGGACCGATGTACCTGGGACTTAACTTCCTTTTCTTCCCAAACCTCATGACCTTCTTCCATGGGGATATTCATAGAAATACCATGTCTCCAACATTAAACTCATGGTCTCATCAATGGTTATCTGCATAACTCTTATGTCGACTTTGGGCTGCCTTGATATGCTGCTGAATGGTTTTCACCTTCTACACCAGTTCTTCAACCATTTCAGGTTCTAGCAGCTTATGCTCACCGAATTCATCCCAACACGCCGATGTTCTGCACCTTTTCCCATAAAGGGCTTCATATGGTGCCATTCAGATGCTCGAGTGGAAACTATTATTGTAGGAGAATTCAACCAGTGGAAGATGTTGGTCCCATCCTCCTTTGAATTCCATTGAACATGCTCTCAACATGTCTTCCAATGTTTGAATAGTTCACTCAGATTGGCCATCAGTTTGAGGATGATAGGCCTTACTGAGGTTCAGTTCAGTGCTTAGACCATGTTGGAGAATTTTCCAGAACACCGAGGTGAACCTCATATCACGATCAGATACAATAGACAGTGGTACTCTATGAAGCCTTAACACTTCTTTGATGTAAACCCATGCAATTTTATCCAATGAGAAGTCCTCTCAAACCACGATAAAGTGTGATGTCTTCGTAAGATGATCCACAATGACCCATATATCATTGTTTGCTCTAGATTTCTTTGGAAGTCCAGTGAAAAATTCCATGGTAATTTTCTCCCACTTCTATGCTGGTATGGGTAGTGGTTGCATCATCCCCTTAGACTTTTGTCTCTCAACCTTCACTTTCTGACATACGAGGCACTTTGATGTATATTCAGAAATCTCCCTTTTTATATTGTCCCACCAAAATTTTTCTCAGAGATCTCGATACATCTTTGTGCTCCCTGGGTGGATAGAGAAGGTCGAGCTATGTGCATCATTAAATATCTCCTTCTTTATATCTAGATTTGATGGTACACATAATCGTGTCCCAAATCTTATAACTCCTTCTTCATCAATTTTGAAATTGGAGGATTTCCCATTTTTAACAGCTTCCACCCTTTTATGAATTTCCACATCCTCTCTTTGAGCATCATTTATTTTCTCCAAGAGGGATGGTTGAGAAATCATTTGTGAAAGGATTGATGATGTTCCTCCCATAATGATTCCGATTTCTATCCTTTTTAAATCTAAGAAGATCAGATCCTTTTCAATTCTCATTATTGATAAAGATTCAGGATCCTTTCTAGTTAGAGCATTCACCACCTTGTTCACCTTACTGGGATGATAGTAGATTGATTAGTCATAATCCTTTATGAGCTCTATCCATCTTCACTGGACAATATTAATATCTTTCTGTGTGAATATATATTTGAGACTTTTGTGTTTACTATATATCTCACATTGTTCCCATAGAGATAATTCCGCCATATTTTCAACACAAAGATCACAACTGCTAACTCTAGATCATGCGTAGGATAGTTTTGATCATGTATTTTCAACTAACTTGAGGCATAGGCTATCACTTTATCATTTTTCAATAGCACACAACCCAAGCCTTTCTTATAATCATCACTATACACCACAAAGAGTTCTCCACTTGAAGGGAGTGTGAAAACTGGTGTAGTGATAAACCTCTTTTTCAACTCCTTGAAAGAGTCTTCACATTCTTGTGTCCAGAAAAAATTTACTCCCTTCTGTGTCAGCTTGGTCATTGGGTTTGACAATCGTGAAAAATTCTTCACGAATCGTCGATAATACCTATCTAGACCCAAAAAGATATGGATCTCCATTACATAATTTGGCCTCGGACACTCTTCAATTGCCTTCGTCTTGGAAGGGTCCACATATATCCCTTTCCTGGTGATAACATTCCCCAAGAATGATTCTTCCTCCATCCAAAACTCACATTTATTGTAATTTTCATACAAATTCTCCCTTCACAAAGTCTTTAACACAGTTTCCAAATGCTCTTCATGTTCCTCCTTGATCTTTGAGTATATCAGAATATCATCAATAAAGACCACCACAAATTTGTCGAGGTAATATCTAAATACTATATTCATTAAATACATGAAAATTTCTAGAGCATTAGTGAGTCTGAAGGGCATCACTATGAACTCATAATTTCCATACCTTGTTCGAAAGGTAGTCTTGGGAATGTCGTTCTTCCTCACCTTTAGTTGGTGATATCCTGACCGAAGATCCACCTTAGAGAAATAACTGGCCCCACGAAGATGATCGAACATGTCATCTATCCATGGAAGGGGATACTTGTTCTTTATCATGATTTTATTGAGGTCACGATAATCAATGCAGAGGCGCATTGATCCATCCTTCTTCTTGACGAAGAGGACTAGCGCACCCCACGGTGAAGCACTCGGGTGTATAAAACCCTTCTCTATATTCTCCGGTAACTGCTTCTTTAGCTCTTCTAGCTCTACAGTGGCCATTCTGTAATGTTTCTTTGAGATTGGAAAAGATCTAGGGATAATTTCAATTGATAACTCAACTTCTCGGTCAAGAGGAAGACCATGCAACTCTTCAGGGAATACATCAGTGTAATCCCTCACGATGGGCATGTCTTCGAGCATGATTCTATCCTTTGTCCCAATCATTTGAGCTAGAAATGTTTGCTCACAAGGAATCAGTATCCAAACTTGAGATGAAGATTCTAAAGGAGACTCATCCTCCCCCTTACACTAGTGAAGAATCGTAGGATACTTCGGGATATGAAAAGTGATCTCCCTTTCCCGAAAATTGATGTTGGCCTTGTACAAAGATATACAATACATGCCCAAGATAGAATCGAACTCCACTAAAGGAAGTATGATGAGATTTACTGGGAGGTTTAGTCTAAAAACGTTAACCGGGTAGGATTTATAAACCATGGATGCAATAATTGCCCCATTCGCTGTTCTCAAAAATAACTTTTCCTCCAAATCTTTGAGGTGGTGTTTGAATAGTTCTACTAAACTTTCAAGATATGAAAGAATGCATATAACTAGAATCAAATAGTATGTTCACTATTCTAGAATTAATAACAAGCGTACCTGTCACCACATCATTTTCCGGCTCCACCTCAGCAGTAGTGATAACATAAGCCCTTCCTTGTTTCCATGGTGGTTGTTGCTGATTTCCTCCGACAACCCTCAGTTTAGGGCGATTTTTGGCATAATGACCAAGATCCTTGTAGTTGTAACACTACATTGTAGGCTAAGTGTTGATCTGAACCTTCCTTTATTCTTCAAAATTAGTGGTATTTTTCATATCCCTTCAGCAGTTCTTGGCCAGATGACCAAACTTTACGCATTTGAATCAATTCTTGGTTCCCTTGAGACAGTCACCAATATGATTCTTCCCACAATTTTTGCAAAGGGTAAAGTGAGGCTTCTTTCCATCATGTGATTTTTTGGATGAACCACCCATGTTGTTCTCTATTTTCCACTTCTTGTCACTGGTCCCATGAGACAACTGAGAGTCTCCAATCTATATTTCCACCTTGAGGGAACAACGAAAAATCTCTTCATAACTGTTGAAGTCTTGAATCACCAACGCTTTTCATAGACTCAGCTTTAGTCCTCTAAAGAAGCGATTCAACTTTCTTTAGGTGTTCATGACAAATCCAGAGGTGTACCTTTAAAGCCTTGTAAATTTAGCCTCATATGCCCCAATGGTCTCATATTCCTTTTTCTTGAGTCCAAGGAACTCTCTTTCCATCTTGAGATGGAGGGTTTGAGGAAAATATTTGTTGAAAAAAATACTGATTAATTCCTCCCAATCTATGGAATCAATTTCTTCTTGGGACTTTGTATTCTTGATCAGTGTCCACTACTGATCAGCTTCCCCATAAAAACGATAGACCGCCAGTACAACCTTCTCTTCTTATGAGCACTAGAGGATGGAGAAAATATTTTCAATGGAGTTAATCCATTGTTATGCAAGGAGGGGATCAAAAGATCTGCTAAACATGGGAGGCCTTTTCTGCATGAAGGATTCTATGACAAATTTCTCTTTCCTTGGAGGTGGAGGATGTTCCACCTGATTTAAGTTATTATTCATAACTTAAGCCAGCTGAGCAAGTACTTCCAGGAAGTTTTGAGCACCCGCTTCCGTCACATCAGGAATATCATTAGGGCAATCATCACATTGCCTATCACATTGGTTGTTGGAACGTGTTCTTATATTTCCCGCCATTGACTAAGAAAAAGAACATATAATTATACATCTTGAATACTTAGCTATTGAGAATAAAAAGGAAACTTTGAACATAAAAGTATAAACTTAAAAAGAAAAAGTATATACTGACTTGTGATTCCTTAGGTTTATATCCAGGTTATCCTCAATCAATTTATTAACTTATATTCTTATGTGATTATTTTTTTCCCTTAGTAATGGTTTGTACTAAGCTCGTGAATATACCAAAGTATATCCCCCAGGAGTGTTATAACCAAGAGTGCAGTAAGGCCCGTTGTCGTTCAACAGTTCCCATTTGAGTCTAGCTCAAAGTGGTGTTTTCGGGTTTTACGCCTAGATACATCTGTGCCAGAGCCACCTCTACCTGCTCGTATCCAGACAGGGATGTATTTTCTTGATAAACCACTTACTCAATACTCACCAAAATTCTGGAATGTTTTATTATACTTAGTCTCATCCTTAAGGTTCTCACTAAAGTTCTCTATTCCTAATATCCAAAAATAACTAGACCATCCTATGATACCAACTATAGAGACCCAAGACTTTTACATAGAACATTTTATGATTTTAATCATAATTAATCATCAGAGTACAAGCCAAGGATTGTTAAGTCTAGTGTCTTGGAAGACTAGGTACATATAACATAAAACATGGGGCTAAAAAAATACTTCTTTATTTAATCTCCATAAAGAGCTCCTAACTTCCTTTGAGGCCTTATATCTGTATAGTGTACCCTGGGGAAACACATGAACAAAGGGATGAGCTAAAAAGCATATTAAGGGAATGGAAATAAGGATACACCTCAAGAACATGAGTTAGGAGGCATGCAATAATTATATCCAGAGCAAGAAACTTATAAAATCATTTAATATAAACATGGGATCATATAAAAATGGAATCATATAAATATGGCTGAATCATAACACATTTCTTTAGTACGGGTCAAGGATAACCGCCAATACCATTTCACATAGAATCTCATGAGACTTAACCTTAACCAATGCATTGGAGTGCTATCTGGGTGCACCCCTCTCAACATTTTCAGGAATATTCTTACCATATAAATATTCTTACAACATATACAATTATACATAATCAACCATACATAAACATAAGTGTACCCATGGAAAGAATTGGGTACCAAAATCATGACCAATGGGCGTATCATGAAAGTGTCCATGTAAGGAAATAATTAGAAAATACATGGATTTTCATAGGGTAAAATATGAATATAACATGTTAAGTGGTGTCAAACATAAGTGACAACATTTGATAAATGTATTTTAGAAACTTAATCATTAAAACTTTTTTGTGCGGTTTTAAGGAAAATGATATAGAGCTTTTAAAACCAGAATTTAACCAAGAAGGTTTTCATAATAAAAATACTGATTTTATAAATACAATGGTGGCTTAAAATATAGGATAGAGTTTATTTGAAATTTGGGTAAAAATTTGGGAAGTCCTCTTAAAACAGGTTTGCTTATCGAAAAGTTCTAAAGAGGGAATCTTTCAAAAACATGTATGTACTAAAAAGAATGTGATGAAAGGGTCTTAATATAAGAATCCTGTAAAAATAACCATAATTCAGAAGATTCACATAAATAGATAAGATAACACCATTTTGAAAGAAAGATAAGGCAACCCGAAAGAACAAAGAAGGTTCAGGTAGAATTCGTTATGATTTTATCGGCATGGTGTCGAGTGTAACCAAGAGGGAT
The DNA here is from genome assembly GCA_963277665.1 of Viscum album. Classification (NCBI taxonomy): domain Eukaryota; kingdom Viridiplantae; phylum Streptophyta; class Magnoliopsida; order Santalales; family Viscaceae; genus Viscum; species Viscum album. Next base: position 2,028,064,105 of record OY728125.1, read on the forward strand.
TGATGAGAGATGTAAGGGGTTTATAATAACTTATAGAAAATTAGGGCAGTATGGGGGAGGTAGAAAACATACCCCATCACTTGGTACTACACAAAAAAAGGCATATCATAGAGAACAATCTTGATTAGGAGTGAAAAGGAGATGATCCCTTACTTTAAATCCGTTGGTGTTCTCCACTTGTTATTAAAGACCTGAATAAAAAAATTTAGGCTTATTAATTAATAATTACAGAACCTATTCTATGGGTAATTTATTTATCATAACCCTTTTTAGTTCATTAAAATCCTTTTTTATTAGTTATAAGGTTCAATTTCATTGTTCGAGCTCGTTTGTTTACTTGGATTTAAAAGATCGGTTCACTTATATTAATGTTTGGATTATATGAAAGATGAAAGTGGTTGTATAGAATTGAGGTTACATTCTTTAGTTCACATATAGGAGATTACATGGTTTTAATTTTAATTAGGTTAATTAGAGTGAAGTCGAATTATTATATATATAACCTTAGTGATAACCGTTTTTGTTAATCGGTGGATTTGATTACAAAGAACATGTTTTGATTTATAAATTAATACCATTTGTAAAAAAGGATTAAAGAAAAAATAATAGGATATATTACATATATAATAATCTGGTTCAACCATAACACAAATGGTTTCATTACCAGAATTAAAGATAATAATAGAAATTGATAAACCGTTGTCCTTGAATGTGCTAAATTATCACATCTCAAACGGTTCTTTCATTTCATTCAAATAAAAGGGTGGGGAAAGGAGAGAAGATAATGAAATATACCATTATCATGAAAAAATTTAATTACATGTATTTGACAGGATTTATCGTGCTATTATGGTGAAGTGAGGTGAGTAAAGAAACAAAAAGAAAGAGAACTTAAAAGAAAAGAAGGGATTGGGAAGATGAATTTACCTCTTGAGACTTCCTCCTTTGAGAACCTCTTAAGGGGATAGGTTTTGGTATTTTAAAGAGGATAGGAGATTTTGGACATGTGAGAGGATATTGGGGAGATATTTGGTCAGAATATTGGCAAGTAACAGGGCTTTATAGGAGTGAAGAGAAGAGGGAGTGAAGGGGGGTTTTATAGTGGAGGAGAGGAGGGATTTCATAATATTATAATCATTAATTTATTATTTCTTCATAAGACAAGGAATAGTAAATATTCTATGACAAATAATAGTAATTTTATCATTTTATCCTGAACCAAGTGGGCTTAAATCATCGAAACATCATCAATGACTGAATAAATCCCTTATTTATCATTTATTTTAAATTATCATATTTTACTATTCATAAAAAATTCAAGTATTTCAGAAAAATCCCAAAAATTCACCCTAACAATTTTTCGACGTGTAGAATCCAAAAATGAATTCCATTTTTTTAAAATAATTTTCTAAATATGATTATTTTAATATTTAATTAAAATAATAATTTATTATCAAAACCAGTTTTAAAACATTCATTAACTTATTCTAAAATATAGGTATATCGTACTTCCAACTTGAATATTATTTTTATACTACCATAGGTGAGGATAATATTCATTAGGTAATATAACTATTCATAAGGGTATGTTACTATTCTTTAGGGTAGGTTACTATTCACAAAAAATTAATTTTTTCTTATCGGACTTCAAATAACTTACTGATTACAACCGTGTATGCCATATTTTTGAAATTCCAAACATAGAAGTGTCAAAATTATGTTTAAAGGTCACTTAGAACTTATTAGATAATTATGATGTGTTTTCATGTGATTTTATGACATACTTATGAGAAGGGAATATCCATTGAAAAACATCGGGTCGTTACAGAGAAACACTAGGGAGAATAAATACATTATTACCCAATTCCTCTAGTTGTTTCTTTAGTTCCACTAATTCCACAATGACCATTCTATAAGGGGTCTTCGATATGGGCATTGAACCAGGAATTAAATCAATGGAAAACTAAATTTCTCATTCTGGAGGATGTCCTGGTAAATCTTCTAGAAACACATCAACATATTCTTACACAATAGATACATATTCTATTTGAACATTATTTTCCTCACCCATAGTTATTTAATTCTATTCTGCTCCAATAATTGAATTTAGTTGAGTTACTAGGGGTGGATATAGATAAGAATGAGGTGGTGAAATTTCTGCTATAAAGATAAGGTGTTATTTATCATCATCATACAAAATAATAACCTCCTTATTCTTACAATAAATTTTTGCATCATGGACCGAAATCCAATCCATACCAAGGATTATATCAAATTAAATCATGGGTATGACGATGAGATCAGAAGATAAATAACATTTATATGCCCTAATGGGAACTGATTCACAAAACTTTGTAGCAATGATACTTCCCTTAGGAGTTTTGACAGACAACTCCCTTGTTAAATCAAATTGGAAATATCTAATTTTCTCAGCAAACTGGGAAGATATGAAACAATGCGATGATAATGAATCAAATAAATCATCGGCTAAACTTGAGGAAACCATTAAATTACCTGCCACCACATCTTTTGGAGCTTCAACCTCATCAGTAGTGATCGCATAAGCGTGGCCTTGATCCCTTGGCCTTTTCTGAGGTAATTTTTCCTGATTATTAGAACATTCATTCTCATAATGTCCCATCTCCCTACAATTTTATCATTGAGCATTGGTAGCATATTTATTTCCCTTAAAATCACCAGCAAGATGGATTTTATGTCCACATTTGTAGCATACTCATTTTTCTTTTAGACAGGCACCAGGGTGCTTCCTTCCACAATTATCACAGGGTGGAAATTCAATACTTCCCTTCTTCCCTATTTCCTTATTTCCTTTCCTAGAGTGTTCATCAGATCTATTCTTCTCTTACTTTTCTTTTAAAGTCATAAGACTTAGAGAATTCATTTTTTGTCTTGATAGCACACGAGACAATATCTTCATATGAAGAGAAGGATTGTGATACTAATTCTCGATGGAGAAATAGTTTTAACCCATCAAAGAAATGGTCAATATTACTTCTTGGGTTATGTATATAATCTGTATCATGCCTTGACAACCTTGTAAAGTTAGCTTCATACTTTGCGACATTCTCATCCTCCTTTTGCCTCAGACTCAGAAATTGTCTTTCTATATCGGCTTGATGATCATGAGGAATGTATTTTTCTAATAAAATTTCTTTAAAATCCCTCCATTCCATATTTGATACTTCATCATCTTCCTTTGTGTTTTGAATCAATGACCACCATTGATCAACATCTCCAGTGAGGTGGTAAACTTCCATGACAACTTTTTAGCTTTCGCTACTCCCCAAGGCATGGAATATTTTCTCTAAGGAATTTATCCATTGCACAGATACTAATGGATTTGTACCCCATTGAATGGTGGTGGTTGTTACCTCATGAACCAGTCTGACATTGATCCTATGCATTGTGGATCAGGGTGCTCCATACAGGTAACGTTATTATTCATAACATCTGTGAGTTGTCCCTATATGGTGATAAGATGATCAGCACCAGTTGTATCACCATCTCTACTATAATTATCTTGAGCAAAGGGGAAATCCCTACATAGAGTGCGTGCATTGATATGGTTTCCATTCCTTCCACTAGGTGCCATTTCTAAACAATGGAATAAACTAGATTAATATATGAATTACAATACATAAATACAAACTTGTAAAACACTTAACATAAATTGAATAGTTTATGGATATAATCCATAATCATAAAAATGTTTTCTTTTATAAAGTATATACTCATAAACCCTTCATAATGGTTTTTAAAGAAAATGAGAATTATCTTAAGCATATCTCCTAGGAGTGTCGTAGCCAAGAGTACAGCAAAGCCGATTGTCGTGCACCAGTTCCCGTTTGATTCTAGCTCAAAGAGGTGTTTTTAGGTTTTACCCCTAGGTATATCTGTTCCAGAGCTGCCTCTACCTGATCATATCCATATAGGGATGTACATCATGGAAAACTCACAAAATCTCTATAATACCAAAATTATAGGAAGTTCTTCTATACTAATCCCCAAATTCTATCTTAGGTATATGTGCTCTAATCAGTGTTTATCTAAATCTAGTTTCTAAGGTTTTTAATAAACCTCCCTCAGATACCAACTGTAATGCCCTGACCCTAGTTACCTAGAGTCAGTGCATTATTACATAACATTGGCATGATCACAAGGAAATCATGTCTCGAAAGACCGATCAGTTTAGTATTATTGAAAACAAGATTCATACATAAGTTCAACTTTACAACTTGAAAAGAAATACAACAATAATTTATTCCATTAGAAACATCCAAGCCTCCTAGATTAATCTTACAAGTCACTCACAATTAACTTCTTCATATCCTAGGAAAATGAAACATAAGAAAGGGGTGAGATAAAATGCTCAGTAAGGGTAATCAATACAATAGAAGATAACATAAATATTAAGCATGGTGAATAATTTAAAACACATGACTTTACTAGTAATGAACATAAAAAATTTTATGGCAGGAATATGAGCTTAGTAAGTAATTCGATAATAAAACCTAATCACGGGTATTCTACTAGTCTAATGACCACATGAACCATCAATATTATTTTCATAATGAGGGAATGTATAATGCCGGATATTCTGAAACATTTTCTCAAGGCCTAGGCCAAGACATCTAAAAATGATTAAGGCCTCAGCCAAAACCATATATCAAATTGGGAAAGGCCTCAGACAATTCCACATCAAGTTGTCTCATGAGACCTACCGATGCATCTAGGAGCTATAGAGGTCTCCACCCGTCACTTACAAAGTCCAAGACATTCCTCATATGAAAAGGTAGAAATATAATATAAACATTCGTATTAAAACTAGCATACTAAATGTCAATACTTTAACCATAAAACACAAATGGTATAAAAATAACACATCCAAATTCAAAAATATCATGAAAACTTCAATACAATATATTAGATTTGTATTATAATGAACCAACTTCAATCAAGTATAAAATCCATCAAAGGATGTTGACATAGATTAAATAAAAACTATTTGAGAGAAATATATCTTTCTTTTTTTGAAATCATTTAAAGTTACATAATAATAAAAGAAAACATTTATTTTAAAAAATATTCTTATAAGCTTGTAAGGGAAGCTTTGAAGATGTTATAATGATGAATAATAACTGCACCCGCCGTATAAGTTAAAAAACACATTCTTACCTTAATTTTGTCGAAAATGTCGTAAAGTACGTTGTTTGGAAAATGACTGAAAGATTTATTTCAAAACATATAAGTTCAAATAAGGGTATCAATGGATTTAACCCATTGTCTTTTAAATATTAATTTTTTTTTGAAATACATTTTTAAGAAACATGGATGTGGATGATAAAGAAGTCCCGGTAGATACTTACGTAAAAACAACCACAAATAATAAAGATATTGTAGAATTAACCCTTACCTTATAATTTTCCTTGTTTGAGGGTAGGTTAACCTCTTGTATAATTGTGAAACAATTTTTATTAAATTATTCAAGAACTATATACATTAATATGATATCATATATGATATTCTAATATTGCTTTGTTAATAATATTTTAGTATTATCGTCGCTTCAGGTGTTAACTTATTCGTTTTCCTTTCTATGCTTTGTTACATAAGTAATGTGTGTTATGGATAGGGTGTATATTATTCATATTAATAATTATATTAAGTCTTTAAACTTTATTTTAATAATCAAATAAAAATAAGTCTTGAATGGATACTATAGGTAATGAATCTCATCGTGTTCGTGGAGACGGTAATCCGTACGTACGTACGAGCGACAATATCATTATTTTTATATTAAAATAATATATAATTGGATTATATATTATATATAAAGAATCATTATAATGTTATATTTATTATTTACATCAATTATACATCATTATTATACCCATCCAAATAATAATATATTGAATAACAACTACACCACGACGTGGAAACGGTAATCCGTACGTACACACGTATGGTGACATGTCATTAAAAGGATGGATAGAATAATGAATATGGTTGTACCATATTTATAATAAAATCACAGTATATATAAGATAATGGATTTATTATTTTAGAATGGAAACAACAAAGAAATAGGAAGTGGAAGAAGAAAGGAACTTGAAAGAGGTGATGAAATATTTACCACTTCTTCGGGTTCTTCCTTTTGATCTGATCAAAAGGGATCCTTAGGTTGGATTTATGACTAAAGTAAGGCCACTAGGATGAAGGGAGGACAGTTGGGAGGATATTTGGGCTGGTTTTGGCCAAGCCAAATGGCTTTGAAGTTCTGAATTTGAAAGAAGGGAAAGTTCTCTTTTATAAGAGGGGTGAGGGGCACCTTAGGAAAAGATTGAAATATTATTTTATAATAAAATAATTTTAGGTTTATAATGGCCCCAAAATGAATTATTTAAAGGATAAGGTGGGTATGAGTTTAAAAACACTCAACCAATAGGTTTTATATAGGTTTGGGTCACTATATTAACCTTATCTTCTAGATTTAACTCTTAGTTAAATAGATTGACATTTACCATGTCTCTTTGTATTTTTATATTATATGGTTAATAAACATACTATAAACTTACAAGATAACCAAAAGTGGTTCATTAATTACATATATAATTAGTATTTAATCCCTTTTTCTGAACCTTATATTTTTAGGAATATAATACCAATTAATAATACAAATATTTGTTTTAAAAACTCCATTATGTCAATTTTGACACTATTTGGTATTTTGTTTTTTCTAAATTCATAACAACATTATTACTTCGAAAAAATTTATTTAATCAACTCTAACATGTCATATTAATCTATAAAATTATTTTAATTTATAAAAAGTCTCAAATAACATTTAATTGGGTATTTATAATATCAATTATTTTAATATTTCATTAATAAGGTAATTATTGCATCATCATTATGTCATAAATAAATTAAATTATACAATGTCTAAAAATTATAAATAAAATACCATCATGTAGGAAATTTTTCTAGATTTCTAGTGAATATTTATAGTCAAAGATATAACATATATAACCCTATGTAAAAATTCCTTTACTAAAAGATATATGCTTATGTCATTTTTGTATTTAGTTTAACTTAATTAATATAAAGTATCATTATCACTTAAAAGTGGCTCCATGGGGTCCAAAAATCGACCCAAGGATTCCCATGGTCGGACATGTGTCATCCAATAGGTTTAGGACACATGTTAGGCTAATTTAATATTATTATAATATTATTTTTTTACCCTTATTTACCGGATTTACCCTTTGACCATGGTAAATAAAATATTTACCGAAGTAATTATTCAAAATGCCTAAAAATAAAAGTTAAATATTTACACAATTTGGAACTCCTGGTTGTAAATATGGAATCCATTTTTCTAAATTTAAAATACAGAAGTGGAAGAAATTAATTTAAAATTAATTCCCGTTGTCAGAACAAAAAGCGCGTTTTTAAGAAATAATAACTATCAAAAGATTGACACTTGCTTATATCCAGTTTAAATGTGAAATTACATCCAATGACCAAAATTTTATTGAATGGTAAAAATATAATCTAATTATACTTAAAAACCACTCAATAGTATAATTTAGCACTATAAATTATTTTGATTAAAAAGTTTTTTTAATTAAAATTTAGTATTCTTCACTATTCATCAAAAACTGAATGTTTTCAGAAAACTACCAAAAATTCAACATAAGTTAATTTTGATATTCTAAACCCAAAAATGAAGTACATTTTGAAAGATAAAATTGATAAAATTTCAAAAAGTGGTTATTACTATTCATAACGGCTAGTTTGATTGGTCTCGATGTGTTAGAATCTCGAAGTTGCGTACAACGCAAGCTATTGCATTATTCAAAGTGAAATGAACCATGGAATCATGGGGTGTTACAGATACCACTTTGTAATTTCCCGGACCAAATGAACACTAATATGATAGTTGGACCGGTGGTTCACATGGACTCAAGCGCATCTCCCCATACAACAGAGGCTGTCAACTAGCAATGGGGGTCTAAGGAGGTGATTGTAGAGAGAATATACCCTCATTATCAGAGTAGCATAGTGGTATAAAATAATTAAATAACTGAAAATAGTAAAATCAATAATAAATTAAATACACATCACCATAAGAAAAGTAATAAACTGAATATAAAATATATGGACAATGCCAATGTACAACATATTCATGCATGTCCTAATGATGATTCATAACTAAAATAGAATACATAAAATAAGTAAAATATATAGTACAAAAATCAAATAAATAAAAGAAACAAAAAGACTTGAGGGTGATCTCCATGAGAATCCCAATCCCCAGATCGGTTCTATGCTCTTAACTCCCAAGTACAAGAAAAAAACACAAGCAATAATCCATGGTCCCACGAACATAAGGTCTACTTGGGTATTCCAGTGAAATGGTGGTTCGAGAAGGGTGTGAGATATAAATCCTAGTAGGTTACCACCCATTGTGTCGATGAATAAATAATAAATAAAATAGTATTCAGGTAGTATGACTAAACACAACTGAATAATAAACAATACTGAATAATAAAAACTAGTTGGCTCAGGTTCCATCAAGAAACCTGACCAATTGTACTTTCTTTGGATCACAGTTATAATGAATGTATGATCAGGAAGTATATAAAGTAATATATACATATATATTATATTCCATCCACCTTTATAGACCAAGTGCATGCCAACACCAATGACCATATACCTAGAGTACTAGCTATTTGGCTGGACCAGGCGTAACTCAGACATCCATAACCAGTCTAATCGAGCCTATAAGATCAAGTAATAGGGTATATTCCCTATATCCTAATAGAGTGTGAGATGTCATGAACTAAACACTCGAGATAGTGAGTGTTTAATCATGTCAACAATATAAATAGGAAGAGTGATACCTCAGACCATGTTCTACTAGTATCATTGGTGTGAGACACCATGAACTCAACACCTGATGTAAGGGATCGTAAGTTTCCACCATGCTCAACAACTCCTTACCATCATCCCTGACCTATATCAGGGAGTAATCATTTGAAACTAACAATTTTAATAACAAGATCCATGAGGTAGTACCTCACATTCTCTATATCTAATTAATCCATTATAAACAGGGAATAACATTTAAATTATGGCATGTACATAACATGAAATAAAGGGAATGTCCTTGTAAACATTTCTTGATTAATTTCATTATAAACATTCAATTTATGAAAGGAAGGCATCCATAAAAAACATTCCATTTCATTTAATACTAATCCCTTAATATGTGCATATCTAATTATAAGGAGAGGTGTAATCATACTACCCAATTCAAATCCATTTTATTTAAAAACTTTTTTACATTTAAGATAATCAATCCATCATAAAAAATATATTCTAACTAATACATTCTATTAAGTCTAACAAAACATTTCAATTATTTTAAAAATGATCAAGAGGTACTTAGTAGGCACTGTAGTCTTTTGGGTAATCATCTACATGGGTAATACCATTTTTAAACAAGTTAATCCCTTAGAAGGAGTTTGGTGCATTAGTTATTTATATAGGAGCGATCATGCCATGAACTTAGGAGGCTTCATAGTTAAATTAACATTTATGTAGGATAAGGAAACTCCATTTATCAAGGTCATTAAAATAAATGAAAAAATTTCTTATAGCTATCAAAAAAAAGGAAGAAGAAAAAAAACTAATGAAAAATGACCAATCATGCATTTAATCACTAATCAACAATTTTTAATTTTGAAGACAACACACCTCATCGGAGGGTTTTTATTTTAAAAACATTACATTGTTCTTCAGACAATTCATTTAGAGTATTTGAACATCTATTCCAAGTCATGTCTCAATTCATCAAAAGAAGAATATTAAATTAACTATCAGACATGGAAATTCAATTCATTCAATTTCACATGGAATTAATAAGGTTACATTATAATTTATACAATCACATACAAGTACAATTCCATTATTTATCCAAGAAAAACACATAGAAGTAAATATATAAATTAAATTAGTTAATTAAAAAGGCATAAATTAGGTCGGCACACCCATTGAGTTTCTATAAACGAGGTTCAAATCCTCTAAACTATAAAATAGTAATAAAATGATGTATATCATTATAAGGACCCAACCTTAAATGTTACTTAATCTTGAGATAAGTCAACAATTAACTTTAATTTACTTAGAGGATATTTTAAGGTTTAGAGATTTAGCAAACTAGGTCACAACTCATAAATAAAACTTAAATATTACAAGTGGACACTTCTACTCAATATCCATTTTTTATAAAATAAAAACTCTTTAAAAATAATCATGGTTCGTTTCATGTTTAAAAAAACAACTTTTCCTTGATCCCATCATTAACTCTATTCTTCTTTAAGTCCCATAAAAAACATTTCAAAACTTGGGATGAGTATAAAAATCTCAGTAAGGGATACACAAAGAAGAAAGAATGTTATTCTTGGGAAAATATTAAAACCATGAATACTATATCATAAAGTAATAATTTTCACCTTTAATAAGTAGTAAATATACTTCACTGAATATAATACCATTAATTAACCTTTTTGTAACCAAAATATTAACATAAATCCCATATAAATAAACATATAACATATAAAGGTAACTTGGGACATAAACATACTTAAATGGAATAACCATACGGTCTACTTCCACATATATCCCTAAATGGAATAGTCTTATGGTAAACTTCCATACCCAATGAATTTGAGGTTATAATGTAACCACCCATCCTTAGTTTATCATGAAACCACCTATATTTGGTTTATAACATAACCAATCATCTTTAGTTTATCATGTAACCACCCATAAAATGTTTATGTATCATTATATAATCATAAAACATAAAATATTAAAATTATCAACATTTCACTCATAAAATTTCATTTGAAATCATAAGAAATAATTTCAAGATATAGAAATAGTAAATCCACTTTCAAAACAATTTTCAATACAAAAACACTAAAAAAAGGGAATAAGGGATTTATTTTCCTTTTAAAAACATTAAGGCTTATAGATTAATCCAAATATCAAATAACAGTTATAGCGGCAGAGGAGTCATTGTCACTACATATGTTAAAAACATTCATTTTTATCATTTAGTAAAATGATTCGTAGAAAAAAGATTCCCTTTGAATGGAATTAAAAGTAAACGGGGTTTATTATACATCATATAAAAGAATACAATGTGTAACATCAAAATATGACTCAATTAAAGGATATTGAGATGAAGTCCCTTACCTTGAATTCGACTTTTCACGTACAATCGTTATGTTCCTCTTTTTTGAGTATCTCCTTTTGATTTTCACAAAAGGTCTCCTTAGGATGGATTTATTCCCAAAGTGTGTATTCTAAGAGGAAAGGAGGGATATTGAGAGATTATTTTAGTATAATTTGGATGATTCAAGTTGATTGAGAGGTGTGAGTAAGTAGGTAGAGGTGGTGACCTCTTATAAGAGGGAGGAGGGACACTTTAGTAAGGTCTTGAAATATTATTTTATTATAACTTTATTTTAGAATTATAATAGTTAAAAAGTGATATAGTTATAGGATAATATGAGTATGGGTATAAATCCTCTCAACCAATAGGTTTTATATAAGTTTAGGTCCCAAAATTAACCTTATTTTTAGCTTTAACTCTTTGTTAAAAACGTTAAATCTTACCATGTCTTCTTGTATTTTCATAATATATGGTTACTATAGTTACTATAAAATTCCAAAAGAACCCAAAGAAAATAATTAATAAAATTTTTAACATTATATAAGTTATTTGGCCGTTTTTCTTATTTTTATAACAATTATATCATTTAATAAAATAGTATTTGTTTTAAAAACTAATTTATGTCAATTTTGACACTATTTAGAAGTTGGTTTTTGTTAAAGTCCTAAAAACTTGATTACTTCAAAAAAAAATCATTAAATAAAATATAATATTCCATATTCATCCATATAATTCTTTTATGGAATTAAAAGCTTCAAATTACATTTATTTTAATATTTTATAGTATCATTTATTTGAATCTTTCATTAATAAGGTAATCATTGCATCATCATTATGTCATAAATAAATAAATTTAATTAATTTATAAAATTATAAATAATATATGATGATTTAGGAAATATTTATATATTTATAATACTATTTATAGTCAAATATATCAATTATATAACCCACCATAAAATTGTTTTAGTAAAAAGAAACATGTTTATGTTATATTTCTCTTTACTTTAAATTAATTATTATAACATGTCATTACCACACCCAGGTGGATCCATGGGGTCCTAAAATCATCCCAAGGATTCCCATGGTCTTCCATATATCATTCAATAGGATTAGGACATGTGTTAAAGTAGTTTTATATTATTATAATATTATTTTTTACCCTTATTTACCCGATTTACCCTTTAACCATGGTAAATAAAAATAATTACTAAACTTACTATTCATAATGTCCAAAAATAAAATAGACCTATTGAAATAATTTGGACCTTATGATTAAAAATATAGAATCCATTTTTCTAAATTCAAAACACATAATTGTCATAAATTAATTTAAAATTAATTCCCGTTATCAAAACCAAAAATCGAGTATTTAATAACTAAAAACTATCAAAAGATTAACATGTGTTTAAGTAAAATTTCAATGTAAAATTACTTACAATGAATAACATTGGATTAAACGATATAAATTAATCTAATTATACTTGAAAACCAATTAAATTTATAATTTAATTATACAAATAAATTATACAAAAAGACAATTTTGAATTAAAATGCAGTATTTTTCCCTATTAATTAAAATATGGATTTTATCAGAAAAAGACCAAAATTTCAAATGAAGTAAATTTTGATGTCCTTATTCTAAATAATAAGTTTATTTTTTCAAATAAAACCTATAAAAGTGAAAAAAACTATATTTAAAAAGGATTCACCATTAAAATGCGGTAAAATGATCTTTTAAAAATATTAGAGTATTTTATGATTAAAATTGGATTTATTTTCATTTTAAGCCTCTAAAATTTATTTGATAAATGTAAAAATATTTAAAAAACATTTATAATCATATTTTAGTTAGTTCTATTAATTCCCTCCAATACAACGTTTAGGATTTAACTACCATTTAAAATAATGATAATAATATTGTTTTATTTTTTAGTATAACTCAATGTTGTGTGCAATGTAAAATTTCAGAAAAACCCGTTGTTGCATGTCAAGTACGCTATTATAAAAAGTTTCCCCTGTAATATAAAATTAATATCTTATTCATAAATATTATTATATATAAAAATTTATAATTCTATAAATACATTGGATGTTACATCCTTCCCCCCTTTTGGATATTACGTCCTCACAATTTTAAAATTTGCCTCAATAACTTCATTGAAAACCCTACATTAGAAAAAGAGTCAATAAACCACCACATTAAAAGAATGAAAGTTAAGTACAAAGGTCACCTAAGGTATCACATACTAATATTTCTTGTAGAAAAACATGGATATGGAAGAGAAACTAACCATCTTATTTTGATGGAGAGTGATAGAAAACATGATTAGGAGAAAGTTGAAAATCAGAAAACTACACACTTGTGATGGGTTAAATGGTATTTTATTTCCTATTAGAAAAATAAAAAGAAAACATTTTTGTTTTAATGTAATTTTCATATAGTTGAGGAATTTTTTTACTACTTAGAATAAGAACATAAGGAATTTTACTTACTTGAAAAGTAGAGTTTTATCCTTTTATAAAATTCCACCACAAACTCATCTTTTTCTCCAAACAAGGAGTATTTAGGAAGAAAAAATTATTAATCCAAAAAATAGTAACTATCTATTTATACTATATTGAAACATTTACCAAACCAAAATGGTTTGTATAACATCAGATAATACCCCAAAAGAATAATCCTTTATAAAGAGGAGGACTACTTTTAATCTCCCAAATTCAACAATAATACCCAACGTTCAACATAGACAACTCAAAAAAAAAAGTCCATAAAATTCCTCAAAATAATCCAAATAATATAAAAACCCAAAACTTAGAATAAATTGACAACATATTCTTCTGTGATAAATTTTAACATGTATCTAAAAATAAAATCAATCACTCTTAAAGTCTCATACTGAATAATAATTAACCAAATCACATATTCTCCATAATAGGTTAATCATTTCCATAAATAACCTAATTCCCATAATACCACAATTAAAATCATAGATTCTTACAAAATATAATTCAACCATTACTCTTTTAAAAGTCTATAGTTTTCTATTTACATTGGTCATATACAGTTCCTAAAATAGTGAACGTCTTAAAAAATACCATTTATCACACAATCCCCACATCATTCTACAATACCAAGGATATCCATTAGATAAAATATATGTCTCAGAAATCAACTTATTCTTAATCCATAAAATAATTTAACTAAAAATAATAAGTCATACTAACCAGGGACTTCACTTAGGTGAGTGGTAGTCGATAAATCCCAGTCAGACTTCAGTTGTGGGTTAGATTCCCATAGATTTGTCTGATGTGCGAGGTTGTCACACGGTCTATGTATTGTCCTTTTTCAAAAACTATATAATTATTATAACATTAAAAAATGAGATAAAATAATCAAAATTAACCGTAACATGTTTTAACCTCAAAGGTTATTTCATACCCCACATTTTTCATCCCCAAAACTAATACCCCATAATTTCCACAAAGGTGAATGTCTCTAAAAATACCGTTAATCACCTTGAAATTTCACAACATAATACTAAAAAGATATTTATAAGACATTGAACTTATGATCAACCTGAAAATTATAAACTCATATGATGTACCTATCATTGAAGAAGACATCCTAATCTCCAAATTTAACTAAATCGACATTTGATACCAACTATAAGGCCCCGACCTTAATCATTACCTAATATTGAGGTAAGTAAAAAATTGACTTTAATTAACTTTGAGGATCTTTTTAGGTTTATAGATTTAGGTAATTAGGTCATAACTCATACATTTTAACTTAAATATTACAAGTAGACGCTTCTACTCAATATTCATTTTTTATAAAACAAAAATTCTTAAAAAAGAAACATGGTTCATTTCATGTTTAAACAACATGAAATTTCCTTGATCCCATCCTTGACTCTATTATTATTTAAGTCATGTGAAAAACATTTCAAAACATAGGATGATAATAAAATGATCAATAAGGTATACACAATTAAGGAAAACTGTTTGTCTTGGGAAAGCATGAAAACCATTAATACTTTATTATAAAGTAATACTTTTCACCTTTAAGAAGTAGTAAATATTATTCACTAAATATAAGCTCATTTATTACCATTTTTATAACCAAAATATTACTAGAAATCCCATATAAAGAAATATATAACGTATAAAGGTAACATGGTACATAAAAATAGTTAAATGGAATAAATATATGGTCCACTTCCACACATATCACTAAATAGAATATCCATACGACCGACTTCCATACCTAATGCATTGGAGGTTATAACACCACCACCCATCCTTGGTTTGTCACAGAACCACTCATATTTTCTTTATCATTTAACCAACAATATTTATTTTATCACATAACCACCCATAAAATCTCAAAGTTCAATTATATAATCATAACACATAAAATATTTCAATTATCAACATTTCACTCATAAAATCCCATTTACAATCATAAGAAATAATTTCAAGATATTGAAATAGTAAATCAACTTTCCAAACCATTTTTAATACCAAAACACCCAAAAAAGGGAATAAGGAATTAATTTTTATTTTAAAAAAATTAAATCTTATATAGGAATAAAAATATGAAATAATGGTTACAGTGGTGGAGGAGTCGTTGTTGCTGTATACATTAAAAACATTCCTTTTTGTCGTTTAGTAAAACACTTCATATAAAAAAGTTTCCCTTTGAATGGAATTAAAAGTAAAAGGGTTTTATTAAACAATATATAAAAGAAGGTGGTGTATAACATCAAAATATGCTTCAATGAAAGCTGATTGAGACAAAGTCCCATACCTTGAGTCCGAATCGTCCCGTACAATCATTATGTTCCTATTTTTCAAGTATCTCTTTTTGATTTTTAAAAAATATCTCCTTAAAATGGATTTATTCCCAAAGTGTGGTCTCTAGGAGGAAGGGAGGGATTTTTTGAGCTTATTTGAGTATAAGTTGGATGATACAAGGTGCTTGAGGGGTGTGAGTAAGTGGGTATAGGTGGTGGCCTTTTATAAGCGGGAGGAGGGAAACTTTAGGAAAGTATTGACATATTATTTTATTATAAATTTATTGTTGAATTATAATAGTTAAAAAGTGATATAGGTAGAGGATAAGTTGAGGATGGGTCAAAATACTCTCAAAAAATAGGTTTTAGACAAGTTTAGCTCACAAAATTAACCTTATCTTTTAGCTTTAACCCTTAGTTAAAAACATTAACTCTTACCATGTCTTCTTGTATTTTCATAATATATGGTTACTATTGTTACTATAAAATTCAAAGATAACCCAAATTGGATCATTAATGACATTTTTAACATTATATAAGTCAGTTTTCTGAATCATGGATTTTAGGACTATTATATCATTTAATAAAATAGTATTCATTTTAATAACACATTTATGTCAATTTTGACACTATCTAGAAATTGGTTTTTGTTAAAGTAATAACAACTTGATTCCTTAAAAAAAGTGTTAAATCAAAGATAATAGGTAAAAGTAATCGATAAAATTATTTTATGGAATCAAAATGTTCAGATTACATTTATTTTAATATTTATAATGTCATTTATTTGAAACTTTCAATAATAAGGTAATCATTGCATCATCATTGTGTCATAACTAAATTTATTTATTTAATGTCTAAAAATTATAAATAAACTACCATGATGTAAAAAATATTTTCATATTTATAATTATTATTTATAGTCAAATATATCAATTATATAACCCCACCTTAAAATTATTTTAGTAAAAATATACATGTTTATGTTATATTTCTTTTTTACGTTAAATTAATTATTATGACATGTCATTATCCCATAAAAGTGGATCTATGGGGTCATAAAATAATCCCCATGATACCCATGGTAGTACATATATCATAAAATAGTATTTGGACACATTTTATGGTAGGTTTATATTATTATAATATTACTTTTTACCCTTATTTACCCGATTTACCCTTTAACCATGGTAAATAAAAATAATTACTGAAGTTAATATTCATAATTTACAAAAATAAAAGGGTCATATTTATATAATTTGTGACTTATAATTAAAAATATGGAATCCATTTTTCTAAATTCAAAACATACAATTGGAATAAATTAATTTAAAATTAATTCCCATTGTTAAAACCAGAAAGCGGGTTTTAAGAAGTAAAAACTATCAAAAATTGAAATGTGTTTATATCAAATTTCAATGTGAAATTACCTCCAATTAAAAACATTGGATTAAGTTATAATAAATTAATCCAATTATATCTTCAAACCAATTAAAATTATAACATAACTATATAAATAAATTAGATGAAAAGGTAGTTTTGAATTAAAATGCAATATTTTTCTCTATTCATTAAAATATGGATTTTTTCATAAAAATACAAAAATTTCAAGCAAAGTAAATTTTGATATCCTTATTCTAAATAATAAGTTTATTTTTTCAAATAGAACATATAAAAGTGAAAAAAAATATATTTAAAAAGGATCCCCCATCAAAAGGTGGTATGATGACCTTTTAAAAATATTAGAGTATTTTATGCTTAAAATTGGATTCATTCTCATTTTAAGCCTATAAAATTTATTGTATAAATGTAAAAACTTTTATAAAACATGTATAATCATATTTTAGTTAGTTCTATTCATTCCTTTCAATAAAATGATTATAATTTAACTACCATTTAAAATAATAAAAATATTATTGTATTATTTTTTAGTATAACTCAATGTTGTGTGCAATGTAAGATTTCAGAGAAACATGTTTTTGGGTGTTGAGTATGCTATCAGAAAATGTTTTATCTTTAATTTAAAACTAATATCTTATTCATAAATATTATTATATATGAAAATGTATTATTCTATAAATACTGGGTATGTTACATCCTTCCCCCATTTTGGAAATCGCGTCCTCGCAATTTTAAAACTTGGCTCGGTAACTTCATTGAAAATACCACATTGGAAAAAGTGTCAATAAAAATACCACCATAAAAGAATTAAAGGGAAGTAAAAATGTCACTTGGGATAACACATACTAGAATTCCATTAGGAGACCATGGATATGGAAGAGAAACTAAACATCTTGTTATGATGGAGAGTGATATAAAATATGATCAGGAATAAATTAACAATCAGAAATCCATAAACTTATGATTGGTTAAACGGTTTTTGATTTCACAGTAGGAAAAGTAAGCGGATAAAGTTTTTTTTAAGGTCATTTTCATAAAGTTGAGGAATTATTTTACTATATAGAATAAGAACATAAAGAAATTTACTTACTTGAAAAGTAGAGTTTTATCCTTTAATCAAATTCCACAACAAACTTATCTTTTTCTCTAAACTACAAGTATTCAAGACAAATCAACTTATCAACCCAAAAAATATTAACTATCTATTTATCCTATCTTGAAACATTAACCAAAACCTAAATGGTTTTTACAAGATCTGATAATCCCCCAAAAGAAAAAATCCTTTATAAATAGGATGACTACTTTTAATCTCCAAAATTCAATAGTAATACCCAAAGTTCAACATAGACAATTTAGAAAATAAATTTCTTTAAAATTCCTAAAAATAATCCAACTAAGATTGAAACCCAAAACTCAGAAGAATTTTTAAACATAGTCTTTCAAGATAAATTTTAACATATATCTCTAAATAAAATCGATCACTCTTAAGGTATCACACTGAAAGGTAATTAACCTAATCACATATTCTCTATGATAGGTCAATCATTTCCATAAATAACCTAATTCCAATAATTCCACAATTAAAATCATAGATTATTCCAAAATATAATTCAACTATTACCTAGTTAAAATCCCATAGTGTTCTATTTAACTTAATTATATAAAGTTCCTAAAATAGTGAATGTCTTCCAAAATACCACTTATCACGCAATCCCTAAATCATTCTCCTGTACTAAGGATATCCATTCGATAAAATATATGTCTCCTAAATCAACTTATTCTTATTCCATAAATTAATTTTACAAAAAATAATAAGTTATACTAACCAGGGACTTCACTTATTCTAGTGGTAGGTGATAAATCCCAGTCGCACTTCAGTTGTGGGTTCGATTCCCACATCTTTATCCAACGTTACGGGTTCTCACATGGACTCTGCGTTATGCTTTTTAAAATACTGTATAATTATTATAAAATTAAAAAAATGAGATAAAATCCTCAAAATTAACCATAACATGTTTTAACCTCAAATGTTATTTCATATATCACATTTTTCATCCTATAAAATAATACCCCATAATTTCCTCAAAGGTGAATGTCTCCAAAAATACCATTAATCACCTTGAAATATCATAACATAAAGCCTCAAAAGATATTTCTCAGAAATTGAACTTATGATAAACCTGAAAATTATAAACTCATATGATATCCCAATCACTGAATAAGACATCCTAATCTCCAAAGTTTTCTTATTCTACCACTAATACCAACTATAAGGCCCTGACCTTAAACATTACCTAATCTTGAGATAAGTCAACAATTGACTTTAATTAACTTTGAGGATCTTTTTAGGTTTAGAGATTTTGATAATTTGGTCATAAATCATACATAGTAACCTAAATATTACAAGTATACACTTTTAATCAATATCCATATTTTTATAAAACAAAAAAACTCTTTAAAAAGAAACAAGGTTCATTTCAAGTTTAAACATCATGACTTTTACTTGATCCCATCCTTGATTCTATTATTCTTTAAGTCATGTGAAAAACATTTAAAGACTTGGGATGAGAATAAAAATATCAGTAAGGTATACAAAAATAATTACAGCCATTAGTCTTGGGAAAACCTGAAAACCTTTAATACTTTATAATAAAGTAATATTTTTCACCTTTAAGATGTAGTAAATATACTTCACTTGAATATAATCTCATTGCTTACCCTTTTTGTAACCAAAAGAATACCATAAATCCCATAGAAATCAACATGTAACATATAAAGGTAACTTGGGACATAAACATACTTAAATTTAATAACCATATGGTTGACTTCCACACATATCACTAATTGTAACAGCCATATGGATGACTTCTATACCCAATGCATTTGAGGTTATAACGTAACCACCCGGCCTTGGTTTATCGTAGAACCACCCATATTTAGTTTATTACTTAAAGAAATATCTTTGGATTATCGGATAACCACTCGTAAAATATCAAAGTACCATTATATAATCATAATACATAAAATATTGAAATTATCAACATTTCACTCATAAAATTTCATTTGCAATCATAAGAAATAATTTCAAGATATTGAAATAGTAAATAAACTTTCAAAAAAAAATTCAATACCAAAACACCCAAAAAAGGGAATAAGGTATTTAGTTTTCTTTTAAAAACATTAAGTCTTATAGATGAATCCAAATATCAAATAATAGTTACAGCGGCAGAGGATTCGTTGTCGCCGCATACGTTAAAATCATTCCTTTTTTATCATTTATTAAAACGTTTCATAGAAAAAAGATCCCCTTTGAATGGTATTAAAAGTAAAAGGGGTTTTTTATACACCGTATAAAATAATGAGGTTTATAACATCAAAATATTCCTCAATTAAAGGATATTGAGATGAAATCCCTTACCTTGAGTCGGACACATCACGTACAATTGTTATGTTCCTCTTTTTCTAGTACCTCCTTTTGATTTTCACAAAAGGCCACCTTAGGATGGATTTATTCCCAAATTGTAGCCTCTAGAAAGAAGGGAGGGATTTTGGGAGATTATTTGAGTATAATTTGGAAGATCTAATGGGATTTATATGTGTGAGTAAGTGGGTATAGGTGGTGGCCTTTTATAAGAGGGAGGAGGGGCACTTTAGGAAACTCTTGAAATATTATTTTATTATAAATTTATTTTCAAATTTTATTAGTTAAAAAGTGATATAGTTAAAGGATAATATAAATATGAGTTTAAATTCTCTCAAGAAATAGGTTTTAGACAAGTTTAGGTCACAAAATTAACCCTATCTTTTAGCTTTAACCCTTAGTTAAAAGCATTAACTCTTACCACGTCTTCTTGTATTTTCGTAATATATGGTTAATATAGTTACTATAAATTGAAAAGAGAACCAAAAGTGGATCAGTAATGAAATTTGTAACATTATATAAGTCATTTTTCTAAATATTGTATTTTTAGGACTATTATATAATTTAATAAAACAATATTTGTTTTAAAAACACATTTATGTCACTTTTGACACAATTTAGAAATTGGTTTTTGTTAAAGTCATAAAAACTTGATTACTTCTAAAAAAACCATTAAATCAAAGATAATATGTCATAGTAATCCATAAAATTTATTTATGGCATCAATATCTTCAAATTACATTTATTTTAATATTTATAATATCATTTATTTGAATCTTTCATTAATAAGGTAATCATTTCATCAACATTGTGTCATAAATAAATAAATTTATTTAATGTATAAAAATTATAAATAAACTACCATTATGTAGGAAATCTTTTTATCTTTTTAATTACTATTTATATTCAAATATATCAGTTTTATGACCCCACATTAAATTTTTTTTAGTAAAAAGATACATGTTTATGTTATATTTCTCTTTACTTTAAATTAATTATTATAACATGTCATTATCACACCAAAAATGGCTTTATGGGGTCATATAATTATCCCAATGATGCACATGGTCTGAAATATATCATCCAATAGGATTATGACATGTTTTATGGTAGTTTTATATTATTATAATATTATTTTTTGCCCTTATTTACTAGATTTACCCTTTAACCATGGAAAATAAAAATAATTACAGAAGTTACTATTCATAATGTCCAAAAATAAAAGGAGACTATTTAAATAATTTGGGCCTTATTATTCAAAATAAGGAATCTATTTTTTTAAATTCAAAACACATTATTGGAATAAATTAATTTAAAACTAATTCCTGTTGTCAAAACTAGAAAGCGAGTTTTTAAGAAGTAAAAACTATTAAAAGATTGACATGTGTTTATGTCTAATTTCAATGTGAAATTAATTCCAATGAACAAAATTGTATTAAATAAAAAAAACATAATCTAATTAAACTTTAAAACCAATTAAATGATAATATAACTATATAAATAAATTAGACGAAAAGGCAGTTTTGAATTAAAATGCATTATTTCGCTCTATTCATTAAAATATGGATTTTATCAGAAAAATACCAAAATTTCAACAAAAGTAAATTTTGATATAATGATTATAAAGAATAATTTTATTTTCTAAAATAGGAAATATAAAATTTATAAAAACTATATTAAAAAGGGGTTCACCATCAAAAGATAGTAACATGACCATTTAAAAATATTAGAGTATTTTATGCTTAAAATTGGATTCATTGTAATTTTAAGCCTCTAAAATTTATTGGATAAATATAAAAACATTTAACAAAAATATATAATAATATTGTAGTTATTTTGTTCATTCCCACCAATAAAAAGGCTAGGCTTTAACTACCATTTAAAATAATAATAATAATATTTTATTATTTTTCGGTATAACTCAATGTTGTGTGAAATGTAAGATTTCATAGAAATATGTTGTTGCCTATCGAGTATGCTATCGGAAAAAGTTTCCAATTTAATGTAAAATTAATATATTATTAATAAATATTATTAGATATGAAAATTTATTATTCTATAAATACGTGGGATGTTACATCCTTCCCCCCTTTTGGAAATTGCGTCATCACAATTTTAAAATTTGGCTCGGTAACTTCATTGAAAATCCCACATCAGAAAAAGAGTCAACAAAACTACCAATTTAAAATAATGAAATAGAAGTACAAAGGTCACCTAGGATAACACATAATAGGATTACATGTATGAAAATATGGATATGTAAGAGAAAATAACCATCTTATTCTGGTGGAGAGTGATAGAAAACATGATCAAGAGAAAGTTAGAAATCAGAAAATCAAAAACTTGTGATGGGTTAAATAATATTTGATTTCCTATTAGAAACAGTAAACTGACAAAGTTTTTGTTTTAAGGTACTTTTCATAAAGTTTAGGAATATTTTTACTACTTATAATAATAACATAAGGAAATTTACTTACTTGAAAAGTAGAGTTTTATCCTTTAATAAAATTCCACCAAAACTCATCTTTTTCTCCAAATGATGAGTATTTAGGAAGAATAAACTTATTAATAAACAAAATATCAACTATATAATTATCATATCTTGAAACATTAATAAAAACCAAAATGGTTTGTACAATATCATATAATACCCTAAAAGAATAATCCTTTACAAGGAGTAGGACTACTTTTAATCTCCAAAATTAAATAGTAATACCCAAAGTTTAACATATAAAATTTAGAAAAAAAATCCTTAAAATCTCTCAAAGTAATCCAACTATGATTAAAACCCAAAAATCAGAAGAATTTGACAACATAGTCTTTTGAGATAAATTTTAACATGTATCTCTAAATAAAATCGATCTCTATTAAAGTCTCATACTAAAAAGTAATTAACCTAATCACATATTCTCTATGATAGGTTAATAATTTCCAGAAATAACCTAATTCTTATAATTACATAATTAAAATAATAGATTCTTTTAAAATATAATTCAACTATTACTTTGTTAAAATATCATAGTGTTCTATTTACCTTAATCATATAATGTTCTTAAAACTATGAATGTCTTCCAAAATACCATTTATCATGTAATCCCCAACTCATTATCCAATACTCAGGATATCCATTTGATAAAATATATTTCTTTGAAATCAAATTATTCTTAATACATAAAATAATTTAACTAAAAATAATAATTCATACTAACCAGGAACTTCTCATAGGCCAGTGGTAGGCGATAAATCATAGTTTTACTTCAGTTGTGGGTTCGATTCCCACAACTTTTTCTGACGTGATGGGTTGTCACATAGTCTTCCTTTTGTCCTTTTTCAAAAACTGTATAATTATTATAACATTAGAAGAATGATATAAAATCCTAAAAATTATCCATAACATGTTTTAACCTCAAAGTTTATTTCATACCTCACATCTTTCATCCCAAAAAACTAATACCCTATAATTTACTCGAAGGTGAATGTCTCCAAAAATATAGTTAATCACCTTGAAGTTTCATGAAACAAGCCTCAAAAGGGATTTCTTAGACATTGAACTTATGAAAAACCTGAAAAATATAAACTCATATGATATACCTATCATAGAAGAAGACATCCAAATCTCCAAAGTTGTCTAAATCGATCTATGATACCAACTATAAGGCCCTGACCTTAAATATTACCTAATATTGAGATAAGTCAACAATTGAATCTAATTCACTTCGAGGATATTTTTAGTTTTAGAGATTTAGGGAATTAGTTCATAACTTATACATAGTAACTTAAATACTACAAGTAGATAGTTCTTCTCAATATCAATTTTTTTATAAAACAAAAACTCTTTAAAAGGAAACATGGTCCATTTCATTTTTAAACATCATAAACTTTTCTTGATCCCATCCTTGACTATATCCTTCTTTAAGTCCTTTGAAAAACATTTAAAAACTTCAGATGAGCATAAAAATATCAGTAAGGGATACAAAAAGAAGGAAAACTATTAGTCTTGATAAAACATGAAAACCGTGAATACTTTACCACAAAGTAATAATTTTCATCTTTAAGAAGTAGTAAATATACTTCACTAAATATAAGCACACTTCTTACCCTTTTTGTAACCAAAAGATTACCATAAATCCCATAGAAAGCAACATATAACATATAAATATAACTTGGGACCTAAACATACTTAAATAGAATAACCATATGGTTGAATTCCACACATATCACTAAATGGAATTGCCATACGACCGACTTCTAGACCCTATGCATTAGAGGTTATAACGTAACCACCCGCCCATGGTTTATCATTAAACCACTAGTCTTTGGTTTATCACATAACCAACCACCTTTGGTTTATCATGTAACCACCCATCATGTCACACCCGCCATCTTAAATTAATTTTTACTTTATTAACTCTTGGCTCTGGGTCCTTACGCCAAGGTTCGGGCCATGTCCCAATTTAAAGTTTTCAACGTTTAAATATTTTACTAACTTTCGGACCCTGTGTGGTCACTGCATAGTTGGTGGTAGCCGCGCAACCGACCCTAGTGTCGTGAAATTTCTCATTAGTATTATTTTATTTTTCATTATTCCTTATATTATTATTTATATTATTACTGGATTATTATTATTATTATTCTTTATATATATTATTATTATTATTTGATTGTTATCATTATAATTATTGTAATTAAAAGTGTTATTATTTATATTAGTATCATGATTATTATTGTTATTTATATTATTAATTGTATTATTATTATTATTAATATTTATATTACTATTATTATTATTATTATTATAATTATTATAGTTATGAGGAAAAAAACCTAACCCAACCCTAATACCCGGCCAGACCCCCTTTACTTTCTTCCTGTTCAGCGCCGCGAGTCGCAACCCCCCTTCCCCGTTTTTTCCCTGCGTGACCTAGCCCCCATTCTATCTACAGCTCCCCACCGACGCCCCCTGATGTTCCCCTACCGGCCTCTGCCTCGGCCCCCCCACCCAGCTCCTCCCCTGCGCACTGTCCGCACCCCGCACCCCCTCAGCACCCGGCACCCCACTCCGTCGGCCTTGCCTCTACCTGCAGACCGCCTCTCACCGCAAGTCACCATAGACTTGCCCTTCCCCTGGCCAGTGCCCTCATCCCTACATGATCCCACACAACAGCTTCCCTTCTCCTCCTTTCGAATAGCCGCGACAAGCCCCCTGTCTAGTCCTTCTTCCCTCAGCGCGAGCAGACTCCGCCCGATGCTGCCTCCCCTTGCCTGCTCCGGCCTCGTACCGCCCAGCCTCTCACCGCCGCTTGCCGACGCACCCCCTTGGTTCAATAGACCCGTAGCCCCCCTTGTGGTAGTATTTTGTTAATTTTCTTGTGTTCTCCTTGGTTTATAGTTTATTGGTTGCGTATCAATTCATATTTTTGTGCGTCGAACTTGTTCCATAGGGTGTTTTTGGATTCTCGTTGGTGTGGTGGCAGTGCGAACGAGGTCTCACACCGGTTTGAGGAGATCCATCAACTTTTTAGGTACGCAATTCCGCCTATAAGAATTGTTTGTTGAATCAATTCACCCATTTAATTAATTTAGTATGTTCATTGGTCAGTTTTCCTAGCATGAATATAGTTTTACTTGATGTTTAATATGTTTTGATGTGTCCAACGTCAAGGTTTTGTGATATAAGCATTTTGTTCTTTGGAAAACCATGTTGATCCATTTGTAGTGTTTTATAAACTTTTTTGTTGGCTTATTAAAATGTGCAAGGGTTGCAGTCGTGTTTTTGTGTGACGTCAATGTGCGTTTAGTTGTAAAAGAGGTTTTGAGTGAGTTCTTGATATTTTGAGTCATGAAACACATTTTGAAATTGTTTAATAAATTTTCTTAGTGGCTCAGTTATTTGTGAAAATGGTTTATTTAATTGTGAAGTTAGTTTATTAATATTCGAAAGTGGTGCTAATTGTGTTTTGATGTGGCGTTGTGTACGTTTGGTCATAAAAGGAGGTTTTGTGTGAGTTTAGTGGTTAAAGCCTTGTTATTTTGTTTTAAAATTATTTTTTTAATTTTATTATTGGCTTATTATATTATCTGAATGGTGAAAAGGTGTTTTATAAATGGTTTAAGGGTTATATAAAACTGTTTATGTGGTTTTGAGTTGGTTTTGTCTATGCAAAACCGTGGTATACTACTAAAAATATTTTAATGAATTTTTAGATAATTTGTTAAATAATTTTGATGCTGCGAGCCTATTTTTGAAAATGGGTTTTGATGCCCGTGATTTTAAATGTAGCTTTTAACATATCGTGTGCTTTTGTATGGTTTTACACTCTAGTGTTTTCTTGAAATGGTGAGTTGGCTCTTTAAAGTGATCAGTGAGTTTTTTGGCATTGTGTGGTTTTTTTAAACACTTTGTGGATTTTAAAAGGGGTTTAGTAAATAGTGTTTTTGGTGCGTTTTGTGTGTTGAAAACATGTCTAGGTGGTGTTTGAGTTGTCAGTTTGTTTGGATTGTTTTAAGTCCGTGTTTATGTACCTTTGTTGTTGTGCGTTTATTTCAGCGCGTTGGTAGGGTAATCCCACATTACCACAATCATCGGCTTGCGTGTGCTTGTGCGCCTGTGCGAGGCGTGTCGCGTTGTCGTGTTCGAGCTACGAGTTGAGGTAGGTCTCCCACTATAATTTCCTTTAAATTTAGAATTTATTAATTGATTTATATTTTATAAATTTTAATAAATAAGAAATAGTATTAGATGACAAATTTTTAAATGATCACTCGATGTAAAAAGAGCCGTTTATTTTATACACGACACTTGAAATATTTTCTTGCTGATCGGACACCTAGTAGTGAAAGAATGCCCGTTTTATCTTTAAAAATAATTAATGGAATTTTAAATGTAGTTCTGTTTTATTTATAAATGATTTATTTTGAAGCGCAAACTAGTGTTTTGGTTCACTTGAGAAAAGAGGATTTTCTTTAGAATTGGTGAAGGCTCGTTTGGCACTTTAATAAAATAAATTATTTCAGAAAACTCTATTTGGGGTGACTGAGATGTGATATTTGGTGTATGTTGACTGCATGGTTTGTGTGTGATGTTTGTACTACTTTATTGAATTTTCTGACTCACCCCTTTCCTGTTTATTATATGTGTTGACATGGGAACCTGGCATAGTAAGTGAATCTTCTGAGAACGATTTCTGCACTATTATAGATTACGCACTGGCTAGTGGCCCTTGGTATGAATGACACTCTTCTAGGGGATTGGGGCCCTTAGTTAGGACATGTAGGGCGACACCGGTCATTAGGGAGTTATGGCGTCATCGAGAGTAGGCATGCCTTTAGGATGAGTCACATGTATAGTATGTTCTGGATTGTTCATGAGTTTCTAGGTTTGACCCATGTTTCTTTTAGTGTTTATTTGTATGTGGAAGATGATTGAGAGGTCTAGTTCAGTTTTTGGCCCATGTGTGCCAGTTTTTCCATCGCCCTTAGTGTGTGTTGTGTGTTGTGTGTAGTTTTCCTTTTGTCTAACAACTAAAATTTGGATTCCTAAATTGTTCGCAAAAAAATGTTTTAAAATGAAATGCACCTATTTCTTTCAAACACTAAACTTGTTTCTATATTAAAAAGGGTAATAGAATGTTACTTTTTTTAGAAATGGAAGTGAGTTTGGAAACCAATATTTTATATAATTTAGTTCAAACCTGGAATTGATAAATTATTTATTTAATGGTATGTACATTGGGAATAGAATTAGTCGGGCCTACCTACTGAGTTTTAATAATCACGCCTATAGTGTTTTCCTATTTTTAGTTTTGTTTTAGGTTTGATTTGATCTCTCTCTCTCTATGGGAGAGAGTTGGTTGTGGACTGGTGAGTGACTCTCGGAGTCGCGAGGAATTTTGGTTGTGGCCAGGTTAGTTTGTTGTGTTGGTCGTTCTTTCTTTTCATGTCATTTTTTTCCTTGCATTATTTTATTTTTTTCTACTGCTTTATTTATTTTAACTAGGCCAAATCATTCCCCCCTATTTGGTTTTGATGCTCGAAACTAGCTGCTAGCCCATGGGGATCGGGAACGCCCCTCGGGCCATGTTGCGGGTCGGCTCCAGTGACCGGTTTAGGGTTGACCCGGGTTGGTTTGTGATAAAATGCTATCAGAGGAGACCCTTGTTATTTGGGGTGTCCAGTAGATAGAGATTAGGACTGTCGGGACTCAAGAGGTAGGTACATGATGGACGTCATGAACCCTCACCCGCTCCGAACCTCAAGTATCCAGGGGTAGTCCGAGAATTGAGTTCTTATCTAGTTCTGATTTGTTTTGGATTGAGGGATGACAACGGAGGCAAACCAATGTTACATTGTGATTTTACATGGAGTAGTGACCCATGTGGAGTCCGTGTACATAGTTTAAGTTCTTCCTAGTCGTTGATGCTTACTTGGGGCATGAACCACTACCATGTCACTAGGTTAAGCATGACTACTAGTCCCTCCCTTTGGTGATTTGATGCAAGTTGAGTGTCGTCTTGGTTTTGATCGGTGTAAGCGCACTTTGAAAATGAAAAAACAGGGTTTTTGAAATGATAATGATTTCTTTTAAATGGATTAAAATTTTGAAAGAGATTTTTAAAATTGTGAATGATTTCTAAAATTCTGGTGGTTGCTTGTAACTGGTAGTGATATGGTTTGGGTGCAACCTAGAGTACTCTTTATGAATGTTTGAACATGTAAGGGAATACATGAGAAGTGTGTGTTAGTGTGTATGGATGAAAGCGGATGAAGACATGTGCAACAGTTCATGGGATTACTGGGGTGTGCACTTGGAATTAAAGGCTTGACCTTGTTATTCTAAAGATATTTTAATAAAATGAAATTGATTTTTGAAAAATTGAATTTGGATTGAAAAGTGGGTTTGGGTATTTGGAAAATGGAATTCAAAAAAGGCGGTTTTGAAATCTAAAATAAAAAGGGATTTTTGTGTTGTGTTGGTTTTTGTTTGGTTTTTGAGTTAGATTTTTTTGGATAAATTTTTTTTAATGATATTGCTTCATCTTGATATTGGTTTTGGTTCTGTGTTTCATATGTTGTTTAGAAAATTCCACCCAGAAAGGTCCCCAGAGTTTCCGATAAGTCATGCCTAGTTTTGGTCCTTCTCAGACATTGTCTGTACTTAATGGTGATTGTGGTTTGTTAAGGGTAGTTGTGGTTTGAAGAGGTCGAGCGTGTCTTCAGGGTATTGGGAACTCCTGAAGCTGTCAGAGTGCATGCTGTTGTGGGTCTATTTGAAGGTCCATCTCTGGACGTATGGGAGTTTCTCACCCCACCGTCAATTCAAGTTGGGATGACGTGGGATGTATTTATATCTGTCTTCGTCTGATGATTTATACCTAAAGAGGTGAAGATGAAGAAAAGGTAAGACCTTATGTACATTCAATAAGGACAACATATGGTGAAGGCATATATTGACCATTTAAAGAAGCTTATGTCTTTTTTTCTAGAGGTAGAGTCACAGGATTTGATGAAGACTTCCCTATTAATCAGGGGTCTTCGTCTAGAGATCAAGGAGCGGGTCCTCTCTTCTATAGACCATCGTTTCGAGAAGTTGGTGGATGAGGTGAATTTAGCTGAGTTGGTCTCCGGAGCGCAGATGGTTGGAAATTTAGCGTATCCAACTACTCGTGAAGGTTCGTCATCTGGCGAGTAGGGTGTGCTAGAGGGACCTATTTCTAAAATGTCCTATGTTGTGGTTATGACTTCCAGTTCGTTGGACCGTTCAGTGGTGTGCCACCAGTGTGGCTAGTTTGGGAATGTGAGGTCGTCGTGTCGCATCACTTTGAAGACGTGTTATCGTTGCAGATGTCTGGGAAAAATAGAGAAATTCTACAAGAAGCGTCGCCTGAAGAAGATGTTGTTTCTGAAGGATTCCTGTACCTGACTATGAGGGAGGAGATTCTTTAGCCATCAGAGCCCTAGACATAGGTCTTGTGGTGAAGCTCGCGCATAGTCAGGAGTTTCCAAGGGTGTGAAGCCTTGGTTCGGGTTTTGTGTTCCATGTTGGCGGTGAAACATTTAAAGTCTTTTCGTACTTTCTTTTTCTACTTTTAAAGTTTTCATGTCATTGTAAGTCCATTGCTTCATCGTGGAGTTATAAAAGACATGTTCTATTGTAATACAACAATTTTTTTTGTTGGATTATGGTTTTCGGAATCATGTATTTTTTCATAAAAGTGTGTTTGACCCTTGTATATGTTGGTCTTGGTTTGGCGGCATTCATTTGGAGCTGTAAGTGCCTGTGAAGGAGTTAAATATTGTAGTTATACTTGGGTTTACTGTCTGAGTTAAGTTCCGCTTAGGGGGTTTTCTCCATTATTCGGAGTTTTGGTGTAGGTTGAGGGTTTCAAGGTTCAGTGGGGGTGTTCACTCGTTCTATAGAAGATAGTTTGGATTGGTTGGGAGTTCCCGTGTCACCCCCCTTCCTGGGGTGGTATGTTTGAGTGTTATATTTCTACACTAGTTGAATCCTTGTGGTGGGGAGACCCCCCTCTTGTTCTCCCATTCTCTTGTGGTGGTGTTCCTTTCAGTTTTAGTCGGGCATGGATTCTTGCATTGTCCATTGTTCAGCTGGATGACTTTTTTGGGGAAAAAGTATCTGTGGTGGGGAGAATTTTCACACCCACCATCTTAAATTAATTTTTACTTTATTAAATCTTAGATCTGGGTCCTTGCGCCAAGGTCCGGGTCGGGTCCCAACTTAATGTTTTGGATGTTTAAATATTTTACTAAGTTATGAACCCTGCGCAGTCACTACATAGTTGGTGGTAGCCACGTAGCCGGCCCTGGTGTCGTGCAATTGATCATTAGTATTATTTTATTTTTCATTATTCCTTATATTATTATTTATATTATTATTGGATTATTATTATTATTATTCATTATATATATATTATTATTATTATTTGATTATTATCATCTTAATTGTTGTAATTAAAATTGTTATTATTTTTATTAGTATCATTATTATTATTGTTATTTATATTATTATTATTTGTATTATTATTATTATTTTTATTCTTTATATTACTATTACTATTAATATTATTATTATTATAATTATGAGGGGAAAAACCTAACCTAACCCTAATAACTGGCCATCCCCCCTCCCCTTTCTGCCTGTTCCACACCGCGGATCGCAACCCCCTTCCCCGTTTTTTCCCTGCGCGACCCAACCCCCCTCCTCTCTGCAGCTCCCCACCGGCGCCCCCTACTGCACCCTGAACGACCTCCTCCTCGGCCCCTACCTAGATCCTCCCATGCGTGTCGTCCGCACCCCGTTCCCCCTCAGCACTCGGCACCCCGCTCCGTCGGCATTGCCTCCGCCTGCAGACCGCCTCTCACTACGGGTCACCACCGCCTTACCCTTCCCCTGGCCCAGCGCCCTCACCCTTGCGTGATCCCACGCACCAGCTTCCCTGCTCCACCTTTTGAGCAGCCACGACAAGCCCCCTATCCAACCCTTCTTCTCTTGGCGCGAGTAGACTCCACCTGGTGCCACCTCCCCTTGCCTGCTCCGGCCTCGCACCGCCCAGCCGCTCGCCGCCGCTCGTCGACGCACCCCCCTTAGTTCGACAGACCCATAGCCCCCCTTGTGGTAGTATTTTTTTAATTTCTTTTTTTTGTGTTCTCCTTGGTATATGGTTTATTGGTTGCAGATTAAATCATGTTTTTGTGTGTCGAACTTGTTTCGTAGGGTGTTTTTGGCTTCTCGTTGGTGCGGTGGCGGTGAGAACGAGGTTTCGCACCGGTTTTGGGAGATCTGTCAATGTTTGAGGTAGGCGGTTCTGCCTATAATAATTGTTTTTTGAATCAATTATCCCATTTAATTAATTTGTTATGTTCCTTGGTCAGTTTTAATAGCGTGAATATATTTTTACTTGAAGTTTAATATGTTTTGATGTGTCCAACATCGTGGTTTTGTGATATGAGTGTTTTGTTATTTGGAAACCCAATTTGAGCCATTTTCAGTGTTTTATAAACTATTTTGTTGATTTATTAAAATGTGAAAGGGTTTCAGTTGTGTTTTGGTGTGACGTCAATGTGTGTTTAGTTGTAAAATAAGTTTTGAGTGAGTTCTTGATATTTTGAGTTACTCGACACATTTTGAAATTTTTTAATAAATTTTCTTATTGGATCTTTTAGTTGTGAAAATGGTTTATTTAATTGTGTAGTTAGTTTATTAATATGCACATGTGGTTCTAATTGTGTTTTGATGTGGCGTTGTGTACGTTTGGTCATAAAAGGAGGTTTTTTGTGAGTTTAGTGGGTAAATCCTTGTTATATTGTTTTAAAATTGTTTTTTTTAATTTTATTATTGGTTTATTATATTATCTGAATGGTGAAAAGGTGTTTTATGAATGGTGTAGGAGTTATATCAAACTTTTTATGTGGTTTTGAGTTTGTTTTGTCTATGAAAAACCGTTGTATACTACTCAAAATAGTTTTATGAATTTTTAGATAATTTATTAAATAATTTTGATGCAGCACGCCTATTTTTGAAATTGGGTTTAGGTGCATGTGCTTTTAAATGTAGATTTCAACGTATCGTGTGATTTTTCCTGGTTTTACACTCTAGTGTTTTCTTGAAATGGTTTTTTGGATCTTTAAAGTGATTAGTGAGTTTTTTGGCGTTGTGTGGTTTTTGTAATCACTTTGTGGATTTTAAAAGGCGTTTAGTAAATAGTATTTTTGGTGCGTTTTGTGTGTTGAGAACATGTCAAGGTGGTGTTTGCATTGTCTGTTCATTTGGATTATTTTATGTCCGTGTTTATATACCTTTGTTGTTCTGCATTTATTGCAGCGCGTTGGTGGGGTAACTCCACGTTACCGCGATCGTCGGCTTGCACGTGCTTGTGAGCTTGTGCGAGGCGTGTTGCGTTGTCATGTTCAAACTGCGTGTTGAGGTAGGTCCACCACTGTACTTTCCTTTAAATTTAGAATTTATTAATTGATTGATATTTTATAAATTTTAATAAATAAGAAATAGTATTAGATGATAAATTTTTAAATGATCACTCGATGTAAAAAGAGTCGTTTATTTTATACACGACACTTGAAATATTATATTGGTGAGCAGACACCTATTAGTGAAAGAATTCCAGTTTTGCCTTTAAACATAATTCATATAATTTTAAATGTAGTTCTAGTTTATTGATAAATGATTTATTTTGAATCCCAGACTAGTGTTTTGGTTCAATTGAGAAATGAGGATTTTCCTTAGAATTAGCGAAGGCCCATTTGGCACTTTAATAAAATAAATTATTTTGGAAAAATATGTTTGGGGTGACTCAAATGTGATATTTAGTGTGCGTTGATTGCATGGTTTGTGTGTGATGTTTGTACTACTTGATTGACTTTGTTGACTCACCCCTTTCCTGTTTATTATATGTGTTGACATGTGAACCTGGCATAGTAAGTGAATCTTCTAATAATGATTGCTACACTAGTTTAGATTACACACTAGCTAGTGGCCCTTAGTACGGATGGAACTCTGCTAGGGGATTGGGCCCCTCAGTTAGGCCATGTAGGGAATCACCGGGCGTTAGGGCGTTATGACGTCATCAAGAGTAATCATGCCTTCAGGATGGGTCACATGTATAGTACGTTCTGGATTGTTCACGAGCTGCTAGGTTCCACCCATGTTTCCTTTATTGTTTATTTGTATGTGGCGGACTATTGAGAGGTCCAGTTTGGTTGCTGGCCCATGTGTGCCACTGTTTCCATTGCCCTCAGTGTGTGTTGTGTGTAGTTTTAATTTTGACTAATAGCTAAAATTTGGATTCCTAAATTGTTTGAAAAAAAATGTTTTAAAATGAAATACACCTATTTCTTTCAAACACTAAACTTGTTTCTATATTAAAAAGGGAAATGGAATGTTACTTGTTTTAGAAATGGAAGTGAGTGTGGAAGACAATATTTTATATAATTTAGTACAAACCTGGAATTGATAAATTCTTTATTTAATGGTATGTGCATTAGAAATTGAATTAGTTGGGCCTACTTAATGAGTTTTAATACTCATGCCTATAGTGTTTTCCTGTTTTTAGTTTTGTTGCAGGTTTTACTTGAGCTCTCTCACTGTGGGTGAGAGTTGGTTGTGGACTGGTGAGCGACTCTCGGAGTCGTGAGAAGTTTTGGTTATAGACAGTTTAGTTTGTTGTGTTGGCCGTTCTTTCTTTTCATGTCATTTATTTTCCTTGAGTTATTTTATTTTATTTTTATTTTTTTTCCACTGCTTTATTTATTTTCACTGGGCCAAATCGTTCCCCCCTATTTGGTTTTGATACCCGACACTAGTTTCTAGCCCTTGGGAATCGGGAACGCCCCTCGGGCCATGTCACGGGCCGGCTCGGGTGACCAGTTCAGGGTCGACCCAGGTTGGTTCGTGAGATATCAGATGTCTCAGTATCATTATATAATTATAACACATAATAGATTACAATTATCAATATTTCACTCATAAAATACCATTTGTAAAAATAAGAAATAATTTCAAGATATTAAAATAGTAAATACACTTTCAAAACCATTTTCAATACTAAAATACCAAAAAAGGGAATAAGATATTTATTTTCCTTTTAAAAAAATTAAGGCTTATAGAGGAAGCCAAATATCAAAAAATGGTTATGGAAGTGGAGACGGAGTTATTTCCGTATACGTTAAAACATTTATTTTTGTCATTTAGTAAAATTATTCGTAGAAAAAAGATTCCCTTTGAATGGAATTAATATTCAAAGGGGTTTATTATACACTGTATAAAAGAAGGCGGTGTAAAACATCAAAATATGCCTCAATAAAAGGATATTTAGATGAAATCCCTTACCTTGAGTTCGACTCATCATGTACAACCACTATGTTCCTCTTTTTCAAGTATCTCATTTTTATTTTTACAAAAGGTATCCTTAGGATGGATTTATGCACAAAGTGTAGCCTCTAGGGGGAAGAGAGGGAAGTTGGGAGCTTATTTGAGTAGAATTTGGATGATTCTAAGGGATTGAGAGGTGTGAGTAAGTGGGTATAGGTGGTGACCTTTTATAATAGGGAGGAGGTTCACTTTAGGAAAGACTTGAAATATTATTTTATTATAAATTTATTTTAGAATTATAATAGTTAAAAATTTGTTGGGACCAAGTTGTATGGAGAAAGAGGTTTGAAGAGTTTTCTTTTACAGAGTGTTTTCTTTGGGTGTCATAGAGGATAAATCAATTCACTTTGTAAAATCCTTGGAAAAATCAGACGATGATTTGTTGATTTGTATTTCAAAAACATCATAAGTTAGGAGAACTTATGATACAAACCTTATGAAGGAAAGGGGGTGCAAAGGTTCTTCCAGTCATATAAAGTTTTGATTGGAAGCAAAGATGCTAGTAAAAGACAAGGAATTTAAAGTACTTTCCATGAAAATATGACGATGCTAAATGTGTTCAATCAATGAGTATATATCACAATAGATATGGTTCATGATGAAATAAGTTGTTTTTTGAATATTCCAAATGATAATGAAGCATCATTGGAGTTCTTTCTGAAGCAGATTCTAAGGTGGAATCGTTTCTCAGTGTTTTCCAAATTTTTGGACCTGAAAATCAGGAAATGGAGAAATGTGTTTTTGGAAAAGGATGTTGCTTGAAAGTTTGAATATGTATTGATATATTGCACACAAGTGGAGTTCCATGATCCGAACATCAAAATATAGAAAAGGAGAGGCTTGTGAGAAAGATTGATTCTTGTGTGAAAGAATGAAGGGAGTTTGGAATGTTGCACGCAAGGCATAATTCGAGGTCAAAACTTCAAAAAATGGAAATGATTAAAGAAGTGCACTAAAGATCAGGTTGGCGCGAACGAGACTTATGTTCCCAATGCGACGTCAAATGGGGTTTTTCACGACGCGTCAGGATCTTACGTGACTAATTGGGGTTTTTATAAATGGGGGTCGATAAGGTCTATAAATAATAGGTGACCCCCTCAAATTTGATAGGCTCAACACATAGAGAAATCTCGAGCTCTGAAGTGTAGAAGAATTTTGTGTAAAAGGAGTTACACAAAAGAAATATATTTTCATGCAAGACGGAGAAGTTTCATGCAAGAAGAGAGTTTCACACAAGACTAAAGTTGCACGCAAGAGGTCTTTCATGACAAAAGTAAAATCTTGCACCTGTGGCATAAAAGTTGCACACAAGACACCTAAAAGGGTGCACAAAATATTTGGGTTCTTCACACATATTCAATTGTGTGTAAGATAGTTCTTACCAGCTTCTGGGTAGGAAATTGATGATTTGTACTTCAAAGAATACACTTGTTCAATTATAAAGAAGCACTGAAATACTATAATTCCTTATTTGTGCTGAGAGGGTGCAAACACACTTTTGGATTTTGTCCCAAGTACTACATGAGTGAAATGGCATATCCTACTCGTTGTATTTCACATAAAAGGATTTATTTCTAGTGGATTGTGTGGTAATGAATTATTTACGTACCATACCAAGGATGTATCTACTATTTTTGAGTAGTGAACTTTGTAAATATTGTGTTCCTATGGTTGTTTGTGTTTAGGAGGGAAATAACTCTTTGAGAGGAGGTGATGGTTGTTTCAAAAAGAGGAAACATAAAATAAAAAGATATCATTGATTCACCCCCTCCCCCTCTCAGTGACACTTGGATCCTATATGGGTAACTTCAAAAGTGATATAGTTAGAGGATAATATGATTATGGGTCTAAATTCTCTCAACCAATAGGTTTTAGATAAGTTTAGGTCACAAAATTAACTTTATATTTTAGCTTTAATCGTTAGTTGAAAACATTAACTCTTACCATGTCTTCTTGTATTTTCATAATATACGGTTACTATAGTACTATAAATTAAAAATAGAACCAAAAGTGGATCATTAATGAAATTTTTAACATTATATAAGTAATTTTTCAGAATCTTGTATTTTTATTACCATTATACCATTTAATAATATAGTATTTGTTTTAAAAACTTATTTATGTCAATTCTAACACTATTTAGAAATTGGTTTTTTTTAAAGTCATAAAAAATTTATTCCTTAGAACCAAAGCATAAAATAAAATATAATATGTCATATTAATCAATAAAATTCTTTTATAGCATCAAAATGTTCTAATTACAATAATTTTAATATTTATAATATCATTTATTTGAATCTTTCATTAATAAGGTAATCATTTCATTATCATTGTGTCATAAATAAATTTTCTTATTTAATGTATAAAAATTATAAATAAACTAACATGATGTAGGAAATATTTTTATATTTATAATTACTATTCATAGTCAAAGAGATCAATTATATAACCCCACCTTAAAATTATCACAAGTGAATCCATGTGAATCCATGTGGTCCTAAAATCATCCCAAGAATGCCCATGCTTAGAAATATATCATCAAATTGGATTATGATACGTGTTATAGTGCTTTTATATTATTATAATATTATTTTTTTACCCTTATATACCTAATTTACCATTTAACCATGGTAAATAAAAATAATTAATGAAGTTACCACTCATAATGTCAAAAAATAAAAGAGACCTATTTAAATAATTTGGGCCTTATAATTACAAATATTGAATCCATTTTTTTAAATTCAAAACACATAATTATTAGAAATTAATTTAAAATTAATTCCCATTGTTAAAACCAGAAAGCAGGTTTTTAAGAAGTAAAAACTATCAAAAAATTGACATATGTTTATGTCCAATTTCATAGTAAAATTACTTCCAATGACCAAAATTAGATTAAATTATAAAAAATTAATCCAATTACACTTTAAAACCAATTAAAAGTACAATGTAACTATATAAATAAATTTGATGAAAATGCAGTTTGAATTAAAATGTATTATTTTTCTCTATTCATTAAAATATGGATTTTATCAGAAAAATACAAAAATTTCAACCAAAGTATATTTTTATGTCCCTCTTCTAAAGAAGAAGTTTATTTTTTCAAAAAAAATATATAAAAGTGAAAAAATAGATTTAAAAAGGGTTCACTCTCAAAAGGTGGTAAAATGACCTTTTAAAAATATTAGAGAATTTTATACTTAAAATTGGATTCATTCTCATTTTAAGACTTTAAAATTTATTAGATAAATGTAAATATATTTAAAAAACTTGTATAATCATATTTTAGTTATTTATGTTTATTCCCTTTAATACAATGTCTGGGATTAACTACCATTTAAAATAATAATAATAATATTGTATCATTTTTCGGTATAACTCAATGTTATGAGCAATATAAGATTTTAGAGAAACCCGTTGTTGCGTGTCGATTAAACTACAAGAAAAAGTGCCCCATTTAACATAAAATTAATATCTTATTAATTAATATTATTAGATATAAAAATATATTATTCTAAAAATACCTAGGATGTTAGAATAATGGTGCAATGATCAATTTAATCTAAAGAAACCAATTTTAAAGGAACGTGCTTCAAGGGCTAGAATGTAGTGCAACAAAACTATTTATAAAACAATGAAAATGTATGGAAAAATATATAAAACACCTAAATCATGCTTAGTATGACCTACTCATCCAATATCAAGCTATTATTTGGTTCTATTTGAAATAAATTTATTTAACATACATTGTCCCTAAAAGTAGGGGAAATGAGATTTCACCAAGACAACTTCATCAAGAGGAAACTAAACAAATAAAGATTAAAAATTAATAAAGATCTCACCTAGATGAATCCATAGGGACTAATTAATCTCAATTATGATGATATATAGATAATAACTCTTGATTCTTAGAATATGATTAGAGGAGAGTCCATGTAGCCTAGGAAGAGCCTCATGCGGGTGATGGAGGAGGGAAGAAAGAAGAATGAGTTTTAAAATTAATAAAGGGTAAATAGTCATTTTACCTAAAAAACTTGAGGCGTACAGTCTGGATTCATGGTTTGGACAAAATATATATCTACTGTGCAACAACCCATGCTTATGAAACCACTGCACATAGTTTTCCCTACATGGTTAGCCTGACTGTGCATCAACCATGTAGTGAATAGTGAATACATACTGCCTAAGTGGAAATAACCATGTAGGATAGGTGAACAGTTTGGGGAAACCATGTGTAACCCATACATGGAAATTTTGATCCTCTAAAATAGGCTGCATGACTTGCTGTAGAGGTCTACAGGGTTTCAGACATACCATTCGCCTCTGACAGACCACCCAAAACCCTGATTTTTGGGACCCGGTACTCCCAAACCTCAATGAGACACCCAGGGAACCTCTCAACCCTTTAAACAAGTCTAAAAACAATATATTGAATTGTTACAACACTTGTAATTGTATTCTAAATCTCGTTCTATAAAATGGACCATCTAGTAAATACAAAAGTTCAAATTCCCATGGAATTCTACATTGGCTCAAAACATGGGTTGTTATAGGTATGTACTTCCATATGAGAGATACATGGAACACATAATGTACTTGAGATAGGTTTTTTGGGAGTTATATTTGATAGGGAAAAATCTTATTTGATCAAGAATTTAATGGGGATTATGTATCTTGGACTAATATTTCCTTTATTCCCAAATGTCATGACTTTTTTTCATGAAAATATAGGAAGGAACACCTTATCTCTAAACTGGAACTCCATGTCTCATTGATGATTGTATACATAGATTTTATTTGTCTTTTTATGGATTTCATATGACATTTAGTGGTTTTAACCTTCTATTTCATATCTTGGAGAATATTATGTCCTATAATCTTCCTCTTTAGAACTCCATCCCAATATATTGGAGTCCAAAACTTCTTCACATGTTGAGCCTCATAAGGTTCTATTTGAATAATATATTGGAAACTATTTTCATATGAGAACTCCACTAGGGTAAGGGGATGATCCCAATATCCTTGGAAATCTATTGAACATGATATTATCATATACTCTATAGTTTTAATAGTTTTTTTAGATTGAATATCCATTTAATAGTGATAATATGTATTAAAACTTAGCTCTCTATCTAGTACTTGCTAAAGGATTATATAGAACCTCAAGGTAAACCTCAGATATTGATCAGACATAATGGATAGTGGTACTCTATATAGTACTACCACTTCCCTTATGTATATTTTAGTGAGTTGGTCAAGAGAGAAACCTTTCTTGATATCAATGAAACACGTAGACTTTGTAAGGTGATCGACTACCTTAGAGATGGTTTTATCACCTTTAGATGTCACAGGGAGTCCCATGATGAAATAAATGGTTATGTATTCCCATTTCCATAATGGTATGGGAAATGGTTTCATCATACCCTTATAATTCTATCATTTATCCTTAACTTGTTGTCATACTAAGCATCGAGACACAAACTCTACAATATACCTCTTCATGTTATCCGAGTAGAAGTTTTGATCTAGATCTCTATACATATTAGTACTTCCTGGATTAATAGAGAAGTATTATCTATAAGAATCAAACATAAGTTCCCTCTTTAGCTATGTTTTTTATTAGACACATATCCAGGTTTGAAACCTTATAAATTCATCTTCATAAAATTTTAACTCCGAAATATTCACTACCTTTCTCTATAAATCCTCATCATCTTTTTGGACTTCCTTGATCTTCTCAAGAATGGATGGTTGAGGAGTAATTTGAGAAATGTATGATGAATATCATTTTATAATTCCCATTTATATCCTTTTATTTTATAAGAAGATTGGATCCTTTCAATCATCATCATAGAAAGTGTTTCCAGATCCTTTTTACTCAGAGAATCTACCACTTTTTTAAGCTTCCCAGGATGGTAATGGATTGAATAATCATAATCATTGATCTTATTTAACCACCTTTATTGGTTCATATTGATCTCCTTTTGTGTGAATATATACTTAAGGACTTTAGGATTTGTATATATTCCACACTTCTCCCTATAGAGATAATGACATCTAATCATTAATAAAAAGATCAATGTAGCCAATTATTGATCATGGTTTGGGTATTTATTATCATGTATATTTAATATGAGGGAGGTATATGCTATAAATTTTTCATTTATCATCAGTAAAAAACCCAATACCTTTTTGGAAACATCATAGTAGATAAAAAATACTTTCCTAATGGTGGGTAATGTAAGAACATGTAAAATGATTTACATCTTCCTTAACTCTTTAAATCCCACATCACATCCATCGTTCTAGAAAAGATTCACTCTCTTCAAAGTTATCTTAGTTAGTGGGATTGAAAATAATGACAAGTTTCTCAAAAATTGATGATAGTACATAGCCAATCCAAGGCATCTATGAATCTATGTAAACTATTTTGGTCTAGACCATCCTTCAATTGCCTTTATTTTTTAAGGATCCATATATATACCTTTATTGGTGATAACATACCTGAAGAATGTTACTTACTCCATCCATACTTTTATTTACTATATTTTTCATATAACTTATCATTTCACACTGTATTTATTACATCATTAAAATTATCCTCATGCTCCCTTTTTTTAGATTAGATAATAATATTTTCTATAAAAACTATCAAAAAATTTATCAAGCTAATCCATAAAAACTCTATTCATTATGTCCGTGAAGATAGTTAGATTATTAGTGAATCCAAATGGAATCACTATGAAATCATTATGACCATTCCTTGTACAAAAAATATTTCTTGGGGATATCCTACTTCTTAAATTTTACTTTATAATATCTTGATCAAGGATTCTACTTTGTTAAGTACAAGAATCCAAATAGCTAATCAGAAAATTCATTAATCTATAATAGAGGATACTTTTTCTTTATCATGATCTTTTTAAGGTCATGATAATCAATAAAAAGGTGAATTTATCCATACTTATTCTTGACAAAGGGGACTGACACAACCCATGGTGAAGTACTTGGGCA
This sequence comes from Viscum album, assembly GCA_963277665.1. Taxonomy (NCBI): domain Eukaryota; kingdom Viridiplantae; phylum Streptophyta; class Magnoliopsida; order Santalales; family Viscaceae; genus Viscum; species Viscum album. The sequence goes on from OY728125.1 coordinate 2,028,106,908, forward strand.
TATAAACACTTTATCTATATGATCCTATAGTTTCTTCATCATCTATTCAAGTTCAGCAATGGAAATTTTATATGGAGTCTTGGATATTGGAAAAGATATGGGTATAAGTTTTATTGAGAACTCAACTTCTAGGTTAGGATGGAGAATAAAAAAATCTTTGGGAAACACATAATTATATTCTCTTACAATGTAAATGTCATAAAGGATGATCTTTTACTTAGTATCAATCATTTTATCTTGATACACGTTCTCATAATGAAATAATATCCATTTTTGATATGATGATTCAAAAGGAGATCCATCCTTCTATTTACACTTGTATAGAATCAAATGGAAATTCTTAATTTGGAGGTTAATTTCCTTCTCCATTTTTTATTTCCCTTATATAAGGAAATCCAGTCCATATCCAAAATTATATCAAATTATTCTATAAAGAGCATCATAAGGTTTTTAGGGAAGTTTAACCCATAAATATAGACATGAGAAAAGTTATATAATTGGGATGAAATAATTTCCACATTTTATGGTTTCATTGATAACTCCACATCCATTTTTTGAGGTGGGTTTTGAATACTTATAATAAACTTGCATGATATGAAAGAATGCGTAGAACCATAATCAAATAGTTCTTTCTCTATCCATGAATGAATAACCAGTGTACCTATAACCATATAACTGTTAGTATCCACCTTAGTAGATATTATGGAATAAGCTCACCCTTTATCTCTAGGCATTGGATGTTTCTATTTATGGTTATTGTTGATAACTGTTGGCTTAGTGAATTGATTCACAGGGTGTACTTATTCCTTATAGTTGAAATATTGGAAAATAGATGAGGGTTGACTGGAGCATTATTTTCTTCCATCATAATAGTGGGTTTCTCACATAAAAATTCATGATATAGGTGCCCTTAATTCCCACACCTAAATAATTTACTTTCCCATTCAAGAAATTTCTAGGATTCTTCTTCCCACACTTTTAACAAGCTGAGTGTTGTAAATTATTTACACCATGATATTTATATATCACTCTACATGAATTAAAATCTATTCTCCACTCCCTATCTCCAAACCCATGAGACCATTGAGATTATATAATAAATATTTATACTTATAGGGGATATTGTAAAATTTACTCATAGCTGTTAAAGTCTAAAATCATAAAATATTTTTAAAGATTCAGCTTTAGCCCCAAAAAAGAGGTCAACCTTACTTTTAGGATCAATGAAAAAGCTATATGTGTATCATGAAATTATTGTGAAGTTTTCCTCATACACACTAATGGATTCATCATATTTGTTTCTTGATTATAAATAAATATATTTATATTTTAGGTTGGAGAGTGAAAGTAAAATATTTATCGAAAAATATTTTTCATAATTCTTTCCACTCTATTTCATTAATCTCTTCCTTGGGCTTCAAATTTTTGACCAAGGTCTACCATTGATCAGATTCTACATCAATATGATAATAATCCACCATGAAATTCTCTTCATCATATAATTAAATGATTAAGAATATATTTCTAATGGAGTTTATGTATTATTCCATGATTAAGGGATTATAAGATCCACTAAAAGTGGGAGGACTTTGTTGCATAAAAATATAAATTTAAACTTGATATTTCTTAGGGAATTTTGTATTTTCCCACAAATTCAAGTTTATATTAAAAAATTGATTTAATTGAGTAATTATTTCCATGAAGTTATCAACTCTTTCTCCCATCAGGTTGGGAATCTCATTTGGATTGTCCTAACATTTCCCATCACATTGATTGTTGGCCCAGTTCCTCTTATTTCCATCCATTGACTAAAAAATAGGGAAATTAGGGATGATAATTTTGAAAATGGTACACACATAAAATAAAAAATATAAAAATATAAGGGATAACTCATAAATGGAATAAATTTCTCAACTTATGAATTTTTAGGTTTCAATTAAATTTATCCATGTTCTATTTTCTAACATAAAATTTTATGGTAATTTTTGTTCCATTTATAATGGTTCACAAAGAGATTATAAATTTAACAAATAGTATCACCCTAGAGTGTCAAAACAAGTGGTAGAAAAGCCTCATTTTCATGAACCTAGTGATGATTGATTTAATACCCAATGCACCCTTTTTGGGGTTCTTACCCCTAGGTACAACTGTGTCATATCCACATATACTTGTAGTATATAGATAGAAATTTTGTTTTGTGGAAACCAAATAATTTATAATTAAAAAAACTTTTGGGGTATTTTCTTATATTTAGTCTTATCCTTAAGTATTTGAATAAGGTTTTATATTCCTTATCCCCCAAAATAACTAGACCTTGCCTCTGGTACCAACCATGACAACCCATATCTTTTATATATCTTATTTCATGATTTATTACATAAAGATATACATATTAAAATACAATAAGATAAAGAGGCCTGGTGTCTTTGGGAAATTAGATACATAGAGCATTAACTTGAAATAGAGATACAAATTCATTATTTAAAACTCTATAATGGGCCTTTTCATTCTATTGATCCTCTAATACTACATGGGATAACCCAAGGATGTACATAAGAAAGTGGTAAGTTATAATGCCCAGTAAGGGAATAATCAAATAATAACATGATGAAAGTAACAAATTTAAGTTAATAGACCTATCAAAGAGAAATAAAAGGGTGAGAATCATAACCATGAACATCAAATCATGATATATGGTGATAACATCAAGATATCAAAAGAACACGTCAACAACATAAAACATGAAATTATAATAATAAGTCAAGGATATATACCAAGAATTATAACATAGCGTTCTTAATATATCCTCCCATGAACCATACATGCTATATCAACCCAATGCATTAGAGGTATATATAATGTCGGTCCCACCTATCACATTCATATCATGTACTTGCATTTTATGTGCCACATAGATCTTAAAATATAATAATGTATTTAATCACTTTTAATACCATGATTAAAGAGTATGGGTTACATTAATGGAATTCCCAAATAAATGAATGATATTTACATATATGTGAATACACTTGAGTGGAAATGGGGATGGGTATACACAACAAAAATGTTTGGCATCAAAAATCATGAGATAATTTCAGCAGTATAACAGGTGTATATAAAGGTTCATGGAAGGGTTTAATGAAAGTTAAAGGTGTTCTATAATTACTTAGTAATCAGAATTATAGTAATGGAATGTGTAAAAACATATGAAAATATAAAAAATAAAAATTCACAATATAAAGAAAGTAATTGAATAAAGAGGAGGGGGAAGAGAATCCATTCCCTTGAGAGGTCACTTATAAAAGATTAGAAGGGCCTTATTAAGATCTTGGGAAAACATTGGGATGGATTTAGAGTGGGATAGGGATAGGAAATTTATGATCAATGGATTCTGAGTGAATAAGAGTAGAAGTTTGGGTTGGTATTTAAAAAAAATTATAGGGGAATTATTTATTAATTTCTAAAATTAGGTATTGGAATCTATATAAAAAAAGTAAAAACAAAAAACTTCACATGATTTTTCCAATGGTTTCTACCAAAGAGGAGTGATTTTAAATATCTTATAATTATAAGAGACAAAAATATTAAAATAATACCAGTGGTGATGTGTAAGTCAGTCATGCTCATAAGGAATTGATTTTAAAACCTTGAAACATAATATAGGTTTTGGAGGATTCATTAAAGGTTTATGAAATTAATAAAATAACTTAAAAAACAAATTATTTTAATGGGTAAATCTATTTTTGGTCGTGGGTTCCATTTATAGTATTTATTAAATCACTTTGGCCTATTACGATGTCATAATAGATACCGTATTAAAATTTTAGCCAAAATTCTACTATCTTAGAAAATAATGAAAAATTCACCATCAGATAATTTCAACATGAAAATTTCAAAAATTATATTTATTTTATCAATATAATTCTCTAAATATGATAATTTAAACTTTTTAATAGAAATCCCAATTTATTAGAAAATACATTTTTTAAGATACTAACATCTTTTTGACCTATATAAAAATCACATTGGACTTCATTAAATTATATTTTCATTTTTATATAAATTAATAGTATTTAATAAGAATATTTTATGAAAATAAATATTTAATTAAATAAATATTTAATTTATTAAAAAAGTGTTTTAATTAAAATTATATATTTCCCAAGTATACAATTTTGATTTCTTCATATCAAAATATAATTTTTATAAAACTCATTATATAATCATTTATAAAGAAATAATAAAATGGATAATTATAATCATTATTTAATTAAAAAGAAAATATACAAATTTATATTACTAGAGTCTAGATACATAACCCATTATTACACCACTGTACTCCCTAAGGGTAAGGTGTGTGATGATGGTGCTTTTTTTGGGATGGTTCAACAAACATAGTTTGAGTTGCAATCCTTTTATGTTTAAAATTCTCCCATAAATAGTTTTTCTTAAGCTTTTGTTGTTGAATATTAGCTTGGGATTGGTTAAGAGAAAATATCAATGATGTTATCTCCCTTATAATCTCTAATAAATGGGCTTCGTAGGGTAGGATCCTACTATTCAAGGCCATCACTTATTCCATCTATGAAAATTAGACTTTATCATAACCCTTAATATATAATAATCTTAATGGAATGTATAAAATGGCTATATTATTAATGATTAAGATTATTAATTGTCTTTTAAATCCAACATGCTATATTTTATAATGGAATAAAATAACCAAAGTAGTGCATGCATTTTATATAATTAAATTACTTAATAAAAAATTTATTCATTAAAAATAGAATTTAATTTTAAAAAAGTCAGATCATTATAGTGATTGTGGATGTCATGATTCTGTTTTCCATCAACGTCATGAATTTGGTCTCATTCCCTTAATCCGATGCTGATTCCTCCAAGATACAATCTCTCTATACTATATTCCTCTCTCTAAGGTTTATATCAATGAAATATGTGGTTAACGTTCGAGATAAATATATAATTAGGGTTTTATTAGGTGTTTTTAGGGTTCAAACATTAAATCGCATGGTGAATTAAAAATTATTAGATTAATGACACCCACAAAAGCTCATTCAGGGGGGCCTAGGTATGAACTAAAATTACATCATCCTTAGGGTAAAACCCATATTCTTGATGCACCCCTCACATTAATTTCCTTATCTAACACCATGTTTAATAAATATAAACGATTCATATCAACACACATATACATACACTAAAAAAATATATTATTTTTAATATATTTTTAAGCCTCTATAGTTCTCAAAATATCAAAATTAATTAGAGAAAAATATCAAAAAATATTATAAGAATATTTTAAAGGTCTAAAAAAATCTAGTGACTTTAAGATATAACTATATAGCCCAAAGAGATATACTATTTAAAATAATAAATACTAAATATCCCTAAATATTCACTATATCTAGAAATTCACCCAAACGTAGCCCAAGGTTAAACATCACACTCTAAGGTCAACAAAACCATCATTTTTTGTGGCTTCCTACTAGGTTAAATTTACTATTTTACCCTTGGGGAGGTCCTAAGACTTTGGAACCTCAAAATTGAGTTAATCCTTGATCATAATAAATGTGGGTTGCTACATTAAGGACTGATGTGTACGGTATGGTTTTCTTTCTCAATACTATGTGAATAAAGGGATAAGGAGCATACCCATTCTTGGGTCGACCTATACAGAAGCATATTGGTAACAAATAATAATATGAGATACATGAGGTAATGTATCAACATCAATACCTCATTATAATACTCAACTTAAAAGAAGTCAATAAAAAGTGTTAAAGTAGGAAAAATATGATATATACCAAGTATTCTAACCAAATGTGTTCTAAGGAACCATAAGGTGAGCTCCATAGATTATAAGTCTCAAGAAGAAATCTACATACATCTCATACACATCCGTAACACTCATCTATCGAATGGATTAAAAGAAACCTCCGGAAATATATACTCCATGTGGGATTAAATTCCATGATCTAGTGATTTACCTTTACCTGGATCATGTACAAAAGGATATGTATGTATTTTGAAGGGGCCTGTGAAAGGTGTCAGTATATCATACCTAGAAAGCAGTCACCACCTTCTCCATAAGTGAAAGTGTATGCAGTAAAAATACAATGCAAGAGTAATAAAATATAAAACTAAAAACATTCTTTAATAAATATATTTAGTTTGGATACCAATGATAATAATAAATCTAGTATACCGAGAGGATTCATACGTAACCTACTTCAATCCTATTCTTGATATTTGAGATGAATGAGTATAATAATTTATTGTATAAATTCCCATAACAGGGGAACAATAAAGATATATAATAATTAAAGGAAAACTTTCCACTTATCCCAGGGAAATGGAATCATGTATAATAATTAGATTATTCTTATATTCCATATCTTGGGGAAAATTTTAAGGTGTATCATTTTTAGGGTGTTTCAAGCTTGTCCCAAGACATCAACCTGTCCATCAAAAATGGGTGTACTTGTTAACCCTTTTATACTAGAATAAAATATCCCTTTCAACAATAAATTTCCATCCATAGATTTAAATATAAAAATAAAAAATCTTGAAATATTAAATTATAACATATTTATCAAACTTGATTATAGAGTCTAGGCATGTCGGAAAACAACCAATATAATAATCATGCACATAATTTAAATATTTTTATATAAATAAAGTACATGAATTACTTAAATAATTATCTAAAATGAATCATAAAAGGTATATATAAATAAAGGAATAAAAATTTGTAAATATAGGCCAAATCAATCAATCCATTCTTTATTCTTTTAAAATCCATTTTAAAAGAATCTCTGTTAGAATAAAACCACTTTTTTTTAAATTAGATTCACCCATATATATATATATATATATTGTTTCTTGACCAAATATTCATGAATAGTAGAGAAGTAAGGGGTTCAACATCCAATATTATAGCATCCTGCCTTTTTATCACATAAACTTTCATTACATTATACAAAACCGAGGATCTTTAAGGTTTAGTGTCTTGGAAACCAGGAACTTAATACATGACAACATAAAAAAATTCTTCTTAAACACTTGAAAGGATTATTCATTTGTTCATTCTAAGTTCATTACTTCATTTCATAACCTGGGAGAATTCAACAAAGGAAAGGGTGAGCAGAAGGCCTAGTAAGGGAAACAAGAGAAACATTTTACATGTGGACTTGAGATACATCAATAAAGTCACGATAAAAATCTTTAAGAAATGAGAAAGAGATGATGAGGCATATCAAAATAACGTGTTTCATAACTTGAAGATGTGGCTAAAAAAATTTAACTTAGAAAATCATTAACATATCACCAAGTTTCATCCACCAGGTGTCATTTTAAAAAAATTACCAAGGTTATTCACCAATGTATCGTTAAAATTGTAATCCCTAGAGATTACATCATTACCCAATGCATTGGAGCGCTATTAGGGAGCACACTTAAATTTTTCTTTATTATCATGTGAGCCACATATATAATCATAAAAAATTTCATAAATACCCCATATATCATAAAATAAATGTGTTTCATCTCATAATCATAACATTTTAAAAACTGCTTTTAATACATGATCTTTATGTCATTTTAAACCCACAGAAAAAGGAAAGAGGGTTTCATGTATGTAAATACCAGAATTAAAATATAAAATTTTTATATATATTGTAATACCCATATTAAAGAAAGATCTTTGATTATTCACTTAATAAAATAAAATAATTTGAGAAAAAGAGAGAGACATTTTGAGACGAAAATTCTGTAGCATACCAGCTATGTTACATGGTTTTAGAAAATATTGAAAAGAGATGGGACATGGGTAACCCACTCATAAATGATCCATAAAACAGTATAGGAACAGACTATAAAGTATATAAGAACATGGTAATGAAATTTTAAAGACATACCATATGAAATGAATAACATGGAAGGAAGACAAAAATAAGATTTCTCTTATGAAAATTCGGCAGCCTAACGACGTCACTTAAAACTTCAAAAAATAAATTGATGAGATAAAATAGGGTATCTCATAATATTGACATAAAAAAGACAGTATGATAGATATATAAAATAATAACTAAACATAAAAAAGAAACTTGAAATAAATGACATGAAAATAGAACTTGAAAAACGAGAAGGGCGGAAGAATCCCTTACAAAAATTCGGCAGCCTAACTGCGTTACTTACAACGTAAAAAAATGAATTGATGAGATAAAATAGGGTCTATAATCATATTAACATGAAATAACAGTATGATGGATATAGATATAATACCCAAACATAATAAAAAGGAACTTGAAAGACTTGACATAAAAATAGAACTTTGAAAATGGGAAGAGTGAAAGAATCCCTTACGAAAATTCGGCAGCCTAACGACGCCAATTAAACATTCTTAAAATTAATTGATGAGAGAAAGAGGGGATCTCTAATCATATAAAAATAAACTTTACAGTAAGGTGAATATAAAATAACATACTCTAACATAAGAACATGGAGCCTAAAATAAATGACATAAGAGAGAGTACTTGAAAAGAAAGAGAGGTAAGATCTCTTACCTTGAAGTGTAACTTCAAAATATTGAAGGTCGGGACCTTGGGAGGCTTGAGGGCACCTTGGGAGGACTCTTTGGGAGTTAAGGAGACCATAAATTCATTAAGTATGATTTCGGAATGTAAAGGATGAGATAATGACTTGGTATTTATAGGGAAATTGAGGGGACAAGGTATTAATGGCCAAGGGACACCTCATTGGTGGTATTGGAAAAATCATGGGCTTGACCATGGTATTTTCACATGGTATTGGAAACTTGGGACACCTCATACCTTATATTACTATTCATAAGTCGACCATATTGATTACATACTTAATACATCATTTAATGATGTCAATAAACACCCGTAACTTAAAAACTGTATTTTCACTATTCACCGAAAATTCAACTTTCTCAGAAAAATCCCAAAATTTAACCTTAACCAAATATCGATGATATGATTTCAAAAATGAGCTACATTTTATAAAAATAATTTTCTAAATATTTTTAATTAAATTTTTAATTAAAAAACACTATTCACTTGAAAAAACTATGACTTGACTCATAATTTCTGAAACAGTTATTTACATATTTTATTGAATCACATTACTTAATCAAGGTGCATAAATTATATTAATACTTTCTTTAAGTGAGATTACTAATCCATTTGGTCACATTACTAATCCTAAGCGTAAAATCACTATTCATAATTTACTATTCATAAAAAATTATGTTGATCTTATTAGAATCTAAATTGCATACTGAACACAACTGTAGAAGACCATTTTTTGAAAACCATTACACATTTTTAATTATTTAAGGTTTACATAAATATTTTTCTAAAATTCATCAATAATATGCATACTATATTTATTCAGACATTTGAAAATTCACAAACTTCATAATAAGAATAAATCAAAATTTTTATTTAAATCAAAGGATTACACAAGGTAGTTACGATCTCATTACATAACCCCTTATAACATCAGCATAGGACCTAAGAGTAAGGTGTGCTAGGGTGATAGAATCTTGGGGCGGCTCAGCCAACATTTCCCGAGTAGTGGTTTCTATCAGCTTTAACTTCTCACGAAGGCGATTCTGTTCCAACTTCACACGATGAATTTCGGCTTGGGTTTGGTCTAGAGTAAAGCCCAAAGGTGCTACCTCCTTCCTGAGTTCCGTCAGATGGGCTTTGATCGGCCCGAGACTACAGGATGGGTCCATTGAATCTTCTTTCTATATTAATTAATCAAGATCACATGTATTTATAGACAATAATCACAAAATTTAGTTTCCAACGGTCATATTGACCAACAGTCATATAATAGTCAAAACCCAACGACCTTATTTTAATTATACTCATTTTATAAAATGAAATAGTTTTGATGAGTATAAAATAAAATAACACACAAAGTTAGGAAACAAAATTTATTCAAAATGTCGGGTCATTAGAAATATATTTGTATAACACTCCTTTAAGTACCCATGGAAGAGCATATACATCCACTTAAAAGATTAGAGCAACCCAAACCAAGGATAAAATTAGTTTTTGATCACTTCCATAAAGGAAGGGAGAGTTTGTAAATATAATATACCTATTTTCCTTTTATTATTTTAGTAAAAACTCCTATAACAATAATGATATAAAAAAATTGAAGGTTTTTATATATATCACTTGAACTATATTTGACAAGTAAGGTATTTCACCCACTGCTATGAAGTAACAAAAAATAATGGATACTAGAGGGGATCCACACCCTCACCTTGTTGAATATAAGCTTCTGCAACTGATCAGATCCACTTGAGCCAAGGAGGATGATAGATCTTACAAGGGTGAGAGGGAGAGGATGGGGGGATTGAGAGAGGTGAGGATGAGGAATAAATGAAATAAAATACCAATGGGTAATCCTTTTAAGGATTTATTTTGAGTTAAAATAACTAAACCCACCTCAAGTTAAAAAACAAGTCTAGAATGCTACTGGGTACCTGTTCTAAGTCCACCAGGTTCCCGATGGTGCTAAAAATGGGCCTACAACCATTAATATTCTATTTGGTACCTAGTGTCATCAAAAAGGGTACCTGATGTAGTACCAATACTTGGGTCCTTTCTCCCCTCCTCTTCTAACCACCACCAACCTCCTCTAATTCCTTTCCAACTTAATTTTTTTTATAAATTCATTAAAATACTAGAATTTGAGGAGAACAGTAACTCTTAAAGGCCACAGTCTTTATACGAAACCACTTTTACATACTAAAAAATCTAAATGATCATCAATTATACCAAATATCCATCCCAAGGATAACCTCCATGCAAGAATCTCAAATAAATGGGATTCCCATCTTCAATAGATACTCAAGGGAACCTATCATGGTCCATTAATATATAATATAATAAGGGATATCCCCTATGAGTTTGTATCCACAAGTTCCATAATACCTTAAATTATGGACATGTTTATAAATGAACATGGAACCAAAATGTATTACATAAAAGATCACTCATGACCATACTAATATTTACTCCACTCTCAAAGTAATAAGAAAGATAGTTTGGGTTTATTATGGGTTATACACATTCACCCACAACTTTAAAACCACATATCACATGAAAAATAATATATACTAATGGGTATGTTCAGAAATCACCTACATCAATTATGAAGTTATTCTATTAATGATTCACACATCATCATCAAAAAATATATCATCGATCACCAAGGTATCCTCGATATCTTCCCCAAAATCATGAAAATATCAAAGCCTTAATAAACAAGATGTGGTATACTCTAGATGCATCCATAAGCACACTGATGATAAAATTCGTCACATTTGACACCAAATTTTCAACCTATTTCATCTCAATTTGATAAAATATATAAATAAATTACTGTAGTTAATTAAAATCCATAAAAATTATTACAACCAATTAAATGATACTCCCCTATCCCACATTTATACATGATGAAAAAATACCCATCCTACCGACTCGGTTCCACCATGCTCTGGTGTAGTTGACACCAAACCCCAAATTCCATTGCACATAAATTATTAAAGAGTGGGAAAGAGTATAGTATTAGGAAGAGTAAATTACTCAACTAAAAATGAAATAAACATGCCTTAAAATAATTTTAATCCATAGGAAATAAGTAAGTGAACAAATGGGAAAAGGGATGCAGATCCCTCTAGTTCTAGTAGACTCAAACAAGAGACCCTTGAAGTAGGTCTTGTAATTTTAAGGCCAAAATGACCATTTTACCCCATTACAAAAAACATATCTGGGTGTTACTAGGAATTATTACCCCATAATAGGTGCTCGGTGGTCTTCCTATAGCTACCTAAAAAACCCACCTCCACTAGGTACCTTGTACCAAACCACCAAGCACTCAATGGTTGTTGACAGAATGTCAGTACCCACTTTTCATCATCAAGTACCTAGTGCAGTCACACCAGCTACCTGTGTAGGATCCCAAAAATATAATGAGGGATGCTCCATTTATGTTTTGGTTGAACTCTTTCTTTTCTTGTCAATGAAATGCCTCCCAAGAATATAGGGAGGATCTGGGGTGTTCTGGGGTTCAGGTAATAGTAAAGGGGTAAGAGAGGCTATTCTGGGAAGGGCACATGGTTGGTGAATGGTTAGTATAAATCATGAACCTTAACCTCACATCCTGTAGGGTATGGCTAAAAACATTAAAAACTATTCATGGGGGAGATTTCAAACCATAAAAATTAGACAAATCCTTTTAGAATAGACACCTCATGGTTTTACAAACTGCATGGCATCCCAGGATACTGTGTGACCCATGCCCCTCTTTGAAAAAGGGTGGCACATGGTTGGTGCACAATTTGGAAATCTGTGCATCCAAACCACATGACTCATTAAAATGTTGGGATTTTAAAAAAATTACCCTAGGTATTTAAGGTTTATAACCTAATTTTATTCCCCATTATTTCTCCAATAACCTAGGTGATGACCTATTTACTCCCTCTATCTGCAAGAATGATTCTCCCTTGATTCTTGTCCATTTAGAGTGTGGTTGGGTGTGAATAAATGATCCAAGTGAGTCTAACACTACCATTTACTCTATTTTCTATAATATTCCTTGTGTAGTTGTTATTATCCTTCTAAATCCCTAAAACCTTGTTTTTCTAGAAGTTTCTATGTTTTGGATTTGAAGGGTGTTTAAGTTCGAATCAAAGGATAAGGTTAATCAAGAATTCATATATGAACTAGAGGTAGGTGATATAAAATTTATATACCATATTCTTTATGTTGGTTAGGTGTATTTGGTTGTGAACTTTATGTTGTTTTTCTGAGTTTCATTTTCCCATGATAACAAATGATTAATTGGGTAACTAAATGAGGTGTTGGATCCCTCGTGATCCACGTTGTATCCCATGAGGATGAGTAAACTGGTATTAGGGATACTCATGGTGTGGTCCACTCCCTTGAACATGGAATATTGGGATATTGGATGATAAATTGTGGGGGTGGGGGTTTATGATATTAAACTAATTGTAAAGGTGACTAACCCATTAACATAACATGATGTGGTGTCTGTCTCAAATTTAAGAGTTAAGTAAGTGATGATATGTAAATGGATGAATGTGAAAATTGGTTAATGGGGATTGGAATCATGGTAAAATGGCTTGTAAAGGGAAATAAATAGTTTTAATGTGTTGAAATGGTAAAATGGTCTTGTTTTGGAATTGAGAACATACTGAATATAATGAACCATGGAAATGTGATTAAATGGAAATTGTAAATCTTATTATTTTTTTATGATAAAATTTTTAAGGATGATGATCCTATGTGAATGTAAAAAACGTATGGTGGGATGTTTGAATGATGATCCACTCCCTTGGGTGGTCCTGATTGATGCTCCAAGAGCCTTTATACATAGTAGTAATTTGGGGAATGGACTAATTCTCATAAACCCAAGGGAATGGAAATGGAATTACATATCATGGTTGGGATGGTCATACATGGTGTTCTTAATCTCGATCAAATTTATGGACTGAGGCTCCATGTTTTCCAACCAGTTACCTTTTGACACATGTCTCATATGATTGACTCGTTCCAAAGTATGTTTGATGAAAAATGGGTAAAACATGGAACTAATAATGAATGTATTTGATCTAAAAAATGTTAAATGATGGAAAATATTTTACTATTCTATTTTTACTTATTATCTATAATTATTCATACACTCTATTGTATTAGATATTTTGTAGACACTGTTAGTGGTGGCCTACTGAGTTGTACTCACAAACAGCTCAAGAAACCATTGTGTACTAGATTAGACTTCATGGTTGTAGGTTAGGAGATAGAAAATGTTCTATATTTGAGGTTTAATTTGGGGATTAGAGTTATATAGGTATGAGGGGACCATACCTGATTTTGGGACCCATTTTTGGGTTTTTAAGCATGTATTTATTTTTGGTTTTCCTTTACACTTGGAATTGCATGACATGACATGGAATAGTTCCTTATTGGCTATGGACATATACCCATTTTGGGGAAATTTTTATGGTGATTCATGATTATCTTGTGTGTTATTTATATTAGTTATTATTTATCTATTATGGATTTCTATGATAAAGAGGGTAAAGTCTCCCCAAGTGTTCCATCAAACCCTCAATGATAGTCAAAAGCATCTGGAATATGGGTATATGCATCTGATGTCATGTGGCGAACTAGATCGAGGTACCGGTTAGTGGATTCCAGTTCAAGATGTTTCAAAGTGGAATCATAGGTGTTCTTTTTGTTGTTGTTATTTTATTTGGGGAATGCATATAAGAGATTAGGAGGTGTCAATCCTTAAGAATGAGATTTTGTATGGGAGTATCTAACCCATGTACCGGGGGGGGGGACAAGTACCCAATGTGGGATTATTGTTCTTGATGTTTGTCGTTACAATTGGATGTTATTTCACCTTGAGTGATTCACTTATATTGTGATGTATTTAATTTTTGAGATTTTATTTGTGGGAAAGAACAACATGCGGTTTTATATCCATGAATTATTCTTGAAACTTAGGGATACATGTGATATGCATCATTATAGGTACACAAGGGTAAATGGGTTATGGTCAGGTATGAGATTTGAAAATTCAACTTGATTATTTTGTAATTTTAAAGAAAATGTACCTAATAAAATGTTATAATTGTGAAAGGAATTGAAATATGGTGATGGGATGGTTAAAATTAAAACTAATTCACAGTGATAATTTAGGAGTTGGTCTACCCATTGATATAAATTTCTGTGGTTATGAGTGGTCGAGAATGGTGTTAGGTTAGTGATAATGTCTGTTGGGATATTGTATGGGGGGGAGTTATTATTGGATGTAAGACATATTTTTATCATTTATGAGAAATAATATGTTATATTTGTTTTTATACATTCTTTTGGTATTGTAGAGATATGGAACCATGAAAACATATATCGGTTAGGTGACAAGAGGAAATTACTAAGAATTATCCTCTAGTAGAGAGTCAAGAGCCCCCATTGATTCTAGGTAGTAGGGGGAAGAGAAATTCCATGAGAACTTCTCCCATTTTGTATAGTTTATGGAATGATACCTAGGGTGGGACGCACCAAATATGTTCAACTTTAAAATAGATTTCTAACTATATCACCCTCCAATGTTTACTAGAGAGGGTGGACCTAAGGCAGTAGAGTTTTGGGTTGAGTCCATCCAGAAAATTATGGATAACTTGGTGACTCCACTCAAAAATAGTGTCAAACTAGAGACTTAAATGTTGTGAGGACCATAAAAGTGTTGTTAGGATATATGGTTCCAGTATGAGAATATTAAAGGAATGACATGGAAGGAATTTTAGAATAAGTTCTTGGAATAATTTACCCTGAGATATTGAGGTAGAGAAAGGCTGAAGAATTTATACACTTGACTTAGGGAAGTATGAATGTGATAGATTACGCTGGACAATTCATATATTATTAGTTATTTTCTCCGATTTTTGTTAGGATATGAGGTGGACATGTCTAGGTGTTTTTAGGATGAGATTATACGTGAGATCAAGTCCCAGGTAAATATCTTCTTCTTGAAGATGTTTTCTGAGGTGCGAGATTAGGATCTCATTTTTGAAGGGAACATGAATGAGGATTTTGGTGGTGGAAAAATTGTTTCAATTTGGTGATATAGTGGTACATATTTTGATAGTAGGAAGCTCCATTGTGAGGGTTTCCACCAGAGTAGTGGTGATAGAGTATTCAAGGAAGAGAAACTATCTCTCAGGGAGGTAGCTCGGTTGTCTTCTATTAGTGTGGCAGGCCAAGACACATGAAAGGTTAGTGTTCATGAATTCTAGAGGAATATCAATCATGTGGAAGGACGGGTCATATATATAGGTTATATAGGTAACCACAATAATAAGGTAGTGGTGGAGGATCCAGACCAGTACAAAGCACCGA
The DNA here is from genome assembly GCA_963277665.1 of Viscum album. NCBI lineage: Eukaryota > Viridiplantae > Streptophyta > Magnoliopsida > Santalales > Viscaceae > Viscum > Viscum album. Next base: position 2,028,122,903 of record OY728125.1, read on the forward strand.
AAGGGGGTCAGTTACTCTATATCAGTCAGGCGGTTGGAGTTCTAATGGCCATACTGATCGGGGTGGGGTATGTGGAACATCAATACAAGATCCTCCATACTAGAAGGGTATTAAAAAACTAATAACTCAAACTGGAGCCTAGTGTAGAGTGGTAGGTCAGCTTCATGTAGTTCAGCATGCACTTGGTGATGGCGAGGCTCATCCATCGACTGTTTGAGGTACAATTCTTGTAGATTGCACACTTTCTAGTGCTTTAATTTTTCTAGGGGCCTCACAATATTTTATATCTTCTAATTTTGTAAATATTTTGGGTATGGTGGTGGAACATGTGTGTGGGATTATGTTGAATGAAACACCATTAGATGTACAAGCAGAAAATATCCAGCAATGTAAGGAGTGTGCTCTCAAGGTTGGTGGGTACAACTTACTTTGGGAATTGTTTATGGTTGAGATGTCTGATTTGACCTAATATTAGGGATTTATTTGTTGTAATTATATCAATACTATATCAACTATTATCGATGCAGGGTAATGTTCATGTTCCTTAATGGTGAAACTTTTGTTCACCACGTGGAATGGGATATTCAAGAGATATGTGCGGGACTAATTTGTCAGGGGTTAGGTGATATCACAACCCAAGTGGAATAAAATGGGATTAATTAAGTATAAAATTATCATGATGTCTTTCCTCCTATGGATAATCAGTTTGAGGATGTGTTCCCTAAGGATTTATCTAGATTTCCACCTGAGAGATATATTGAGTTCACAATTGAGTTAGTACCTGGAACTGATCCATTCTCCATTACGCATTATAATATGATACTAGTTAAGATTTAAGAGCTTAATACTAATCTAGAGGAGTTGTAGGATAATGGATTTATCTACCCAAGTACGTAAAATTAGTGTTTACTAGTCTTGTTTTATAAGAAATCCAATGGATCGTTACACTTGTGCGTCGATTATAGGAAGTTAAATAGGGAAATTGTTAAGAACCGGTACCCTCTTCAATGTATTGATGATATTTTTGATGAAATCAGGGGTGATTTCATGTAATCAAAGATTATCTGAGTTCGGGATATCATCAGGTGAGGGTGGTACCTTCTGGTATACCAAATACTGATTTCATAAGAAGTTATCGTTTGTAAGAGTTTGTTATGATACCATTCAGGTGAAAAAAAAACTCTAAAAATGTTTATAGAGTTGATTAAAAAAATATTCCACCCATTATTGGATCAATTTTTGGTAGTTTTTGTATAAAACATCTTAGTGTACTCCTAGACTCATGACGACCATGCCAAACATCTTGACGTCATCTTAAGTACACTAAGAGAGTATCAACTATACACAATCTATCTAAGTGTAGTTTCTAGATCGATAAGGTACATTTATTTCTTTGAATAATCTCTAAGGAGGGTGTATCAATAGAACTAGAAAAGGTGAAAGTAGTTGTATCTTGGGAGAAGCCCAATATTTTTTTTTGAAATCAGATACTTTTTGGGTTATGCAGGCTATTACTGGAGGTTCATTAAGGACATATCTCACTTGGAAGCACCACTTTCAGGCTTGACCAATAAGGGTGTCAAGTTTTAAGGTCTAGAGTGTATGAAAATTATTTCAAGGATTTGAAGAAGAGTTTGACTACTATACTAATTTTGATCCTACCCAAGCCGGGTAATAAGTACATCTTATTTTGTGATGCATCCGAGGTCAGTCTTAGAGAAGTATTGATGTAGGAAGATTGAGTTGTGACATATGGGTCCCAAAAACTAATGCCATATGAATGAAACTACCCTATGCATGACCTCAATATGACCTAGGTGGTCTAGGAAGTGTTGTAATCATTACCTATCGGGAGAAAGTTTTATTGTGTATACCAACCAAAAAATCATGAAGTATATATTTTATCAGTGAGATTTGAATCTATATCATCAATGATGGGTATAATATATGAAATATATCAATTTTGAGTTGGCCTATATACGAGGAAAAGGAAATAGCATTGTAGAGCCTCAAATCTAGAATCCAAAAATTCAAGCAGTCAAGAAGTCTAGTTTTGAGTGGAAAATGATGGATTTTCTTACCGATATGCATATAGAAGTTTAGAATGGATAGGGATAGATTACCCTCATATATATTTTCATTTAATTATACACTTTTGAGATTTATAAAGGAGTGGCAGTATAAGGACTTGGAGTGTTTGGGCCTGAGGGAAATCCTTGAAGGTGGGGAGTCACCTTGTGACTGGACTATCAATGATGATGAGATCATTTAAATTAGTAGGAATGTTTTTGTGACAACATGTATAAGAGAAGATACGATGCATGAATTCCATGCCTCAAAGTGGGTAGTATACTTAGTTTTGACCAAAATGTATCGTGATATTTGTAGAAAGTATTGGTGGATAGGCATGAAGAAAGTGGTTGCAAGTTTCATGATATGGTACTACACCTGCTAGCCGGTGAAGGTTGAGCATCGACAGCTGGGTGGCATGCTAAAACTATTACCCATTTTGGAATGGAAGTGGGATTATGTCACCATGTATTTTGCAGTAGTCCTCCTAAGGATTCCTCATAATATTGACATGATCTGGGTAATTGTGGACTAGTTGACCAAGGTAGCACATTTCTTACCAATTCAAGAGATTTTTACCATGGACCAGTTGGGTTACATGTATGTTCGGAAGATAGTACATTTTCATGGAGTACCTAGGATTATTGTTTCAAATAATGATCTATATTTTACATCCCATTTCTAACAAGGATTAAAGAAGTCAATTGGTACCTAGGTTCTTCTGGTTATGGCCTTCCACCCATAGATAGATGGAAAATCAGAGCACATTATTCATGTGCTAGAGGACAAGTTAAGGGAATGTGTCCTAAATTTTGGTGGAACCTGGAGAAATAAATTATCACTTTTTGAGTTTACCTAAAAAAAATATTCTAGATGAATATTAAAATAGAACCATATGAGGTGCTCTATGGTAGGTCGTGTAGATCACCGTTGTGTTGGATGGAAGTAGAGGAGTTAGCATTTTTGGGACAGAGTCACATGAAGGAGACGTATTAACAAGTTCAGTTGATTCAAAAATGTATGGCCATAGATCAGAGTAGATAGAAGTCATATAATGATTGATAATTTTTACCTATTTAGTTTTAAAGGGATGATATTGTGTTCCTATGGGTCTAGCCATGTTTGGGTCACCATTAGATTCCAAAATAGGTCAAGTTGGTACCCATGTAAGTGATACCATTTTAGATTTTGGAGAGGATCAGACCAGTGGAATACTGATTGGATATTCTAAAGTGTTATAGTGGAATACATGATGTTTTTCATGTGTCAGAACTTCAATAGTATCACCCATTGAGTTTCTATAAACGTGGTTCAAATCCTCTAAACTATAAAATGGTAATCAAATGATGTATATCATTATAAGGCCCCAACCTTAAATGTTACTTAATCTTGAGATAAGTCAACAATTAACTTTAATTTACTTAGAGGATATTTTAAGGTTTAGAGATTTTGAAAACTAGGTCACAACTCATAAATAAAACTTAAATATTACAAGTGGACACTTCTACTCAATATCCATTTTTTATAAAATAAAAACTCTTTAAAAATAAGCATGGTTCGTTTCATGTTTAAACAAAAAAACTTTTCCTTGATCCCATCATTAACTCTATTCTTCTTTAAGTCCCATGAAATACATTTCAAAACTTGGGATGAGTATAAAAATCTCAGTAAGGGATACACAAAGAAGAAAGAATGTTATTCTTGGGAAAATATGAAAACCATGAATACTATATCATAAAGTAATAATTTTCACCTTTAATAAGTAGTAAATATACTTCAATGAATATAAAACCATTAATTAACCTTTTTGTAATTAAAATATTAACATAAATCCCATAGAAATAAACATATAACATATAAAGGTAACTTGGGACATAAACATACTTAAATGGAATAACCATACAGTCTACTTCCACATATATCCCTAAATGGAATAGTCTTATGGTAAACTTCCATACCCAATGAATTTGAGGTTATAATGTAACCAAACATCCTTAGTTTATCATGAAACCACCTATATTTGGTTTAAAACATAACCAATCATCTTTAGTTTATCATGTAACCACCCATCAAATCTTTATGTATCATTATATAATCATAAAACATAAAATATTAAAATTATCAACATTTCACTCATAAAATTTCATTTGAAATCATAATAAATAATTTCAAGATATAGAAATAGTAAATCCACTTTCAAAACAATTTTCAATACCAAAACACTAAAAAAAGGGAATAAGGGATTTATTTTCCTTTTAAAAACATTAAGGCTTATAGATTAATCCAAATATCAAATAACAGTTATAGCGGCAGAGTAGTCATTGTCACTGCATATGTTAAAAACATTCATTTTTATCATTTAGTAAAATGATTCGTAGAAAAAAGATTCCCTTTGAATGGAATTAAAAGTAAACGGGGTTTATTATACATCATATAAAATAATACAATATGTAACATCAAAATATGACTCTATTAAAGGATATTGAGATGAAGTCCCTTACCTTGAATTCGAATTTTCACGTACAATCATTATGTTCCTCTTTTTTGAGTATCTCCTTTTGATTTTCACAAAAGGTCTTCTTAGGATGGATTTATTCCCAAAGTGTGTAATCTAAGAGGAAAGGAGGGATATTGAGAGATTATTTTAGTAGAATTTGGATGATTCAAGTCGATTGAGAGGTGTGAGTAAGTAGGTAGAGGTGGTTACCTTTTATAAGAGGGAGGAGTGACACTTTAGTAAAGTCTTGAAATATTATTTTATTATAAATTTATTTTAGAATTATAATAGTTAAAAAGTGATATAGTTAGAGGATAATATGAGTATGGGTATAAATCCTCTCAACCAATAGGTTTTATATAAGTTTAGGTCCCAAAATTAACCTTATTTTTAGCTTTAACTCTTTGTTAAAAACGTTAAATCTTACCATGTCTTCTTGTATTTTCATAATATATGGTTACTATAGTTACTATAAAATTCCAAAAGAACCCCAAGAGAATAATTAATAAATTTTTTAACATTATATAAGTTATTTGGCCGTTTTTTTATTTTTATAACAATTATATCATTTAATAAAATAGTATTTGTTTTAAAAACTAATTTATGTCAATTTTGACACTATTTAGAAGTTGGTTTTTGTTAAATTCCTATAAACTTGATTACTTCAAAAAAATCATTAAATCAAATATAATATTCCATGTTCATCCATATAATTATTTTATGGAATTAAAATCTTCAAATTACATTTATTTTAATATTTTATAGTATCATTTATTTGAATCTTTCATTAATAAGGTAATCATTGCATCATCATTGTGTCATAAATAAATAAATTTAATTAATTTATAAAATTATAAATAAGCTACGATGATTTAGTAAATATTTATATATTTATAATTACTATTTATAGTCAAATATATCAATTATATAACCCACCATAAAATTGTTTTAGTAAAAAGAAACATGTTTATGTTATATTTCTCTTTACTTTAAATTAATTATTATAACATGTCATTACCACACCCAGGTGGATCCATGGGGTCCTAAAATCGTCCCAAGGATTCCCATGGTCTTCCATATATCATTCAATAGTATTAGGACATGTGTTAAAGTAGTTTAATATTATTATAATATTATTTTTTACCCTTATTTACCCGATTTACCCTTTAACCATGGTAAATAAAAATAATTACTAAACTTACTATTCATAATGTCCAAAAATAAAATAGACCTGTTGAAATAATTTGGACCTTATGATTAAAAATATAGAATCCATTTTTTTAAATTCAAAACACATAATTGTCAGAAATTAATTTAAAATTAATTCCCGTCATCAAAACCAAAAATCGAGTATTTAATAACTAAAAACTATCAAAAGATTAACATGTGTTTAAGTACAATTTCAATGTAAAATTACTTACAATGAATACCATTGGATTAAATGATATAAATTAATCTAATTATACTTGAAAACCAATTAAATTTATAATTTAATTATACAAATAAATTATACAAAAATACAATTTTGAATTAAAATGCAGTATTTTTCCCTATTAATTAAAATATGGATTTTATCAGAAAAAGACCAAAATTTCAAATGAAGTAAATTTTGATGTCCTTATTCTAAATAATAAGTTTATTTTTTCAAATAAAACCTATAAAAGTGAAAAAAACTATATTTAAAAAGGGTTCTCCATTAAAATGCGGTAAAATGATCTTTTAAAAATATTAGAGTATTTTATGATTAAAATTGGATTTATTTTCATTTTAAGCCTCTAAAATATATTTGATAAATGTAAAAATATTTAAAAAACATTTATAATCATATTTTAGTTATTTCTATTAATTCCCTCCAATACAACGCTTAGGTTTTAACTACCATTTAAAATAATAATAATAATAGTGTTTTATTTTTCAGTATAACTCAATGTTGTGTGCAGTGTAAGATTTCAGAAAAACCCGTTGTTGCATGTCAAGTACTCTATTATAAAAAGTTTCCCCTGTAATATAAAATTAATACCTTATTAATAAATATTATTATATATAAAAATTTATAATTCTATAAATACCTTGGATGTTACATCCTTCCCCCCTTTTGGATATTACGTCCTCACAATTTTAAAATTTTCCTCGATAACTTCATTGAAAACCCTACATTAGAAAAAGAGTCAATAAACCACCCCATTAAAAGAATGAAAGATAAGTACAAAGGTCACCTAAGCTAGAACATACTAAGATTTCTTGTAGAAAAACATGGATATGGAAGAGAAACTAACCATCTTATTTTAATGGAGAGTGATAGAAAACATGATTAGGAGAAAGTTGAAAATCAGAAAACTACACACTTGTGATGGGTTAAATGGTATTTTATTTCCTAGTAGGAAAATAAAAGGAAAACATTTTTGTTTTAATGTAATTTTCATATAGTTGAGGAATTTTTTTACTACTTAGAATAAGAACATAAGGAATTTTACTTACTTGAAAAGTAGAGTTTTATCCTTTTATCAAATTCCACCCCAAACTCGTCTTTTTCTCCAAACAAGGAGTATTTAGAAAGAAAAAATTATTAATCCAAAAAATAGTAACTATCTATTTATACTATATTGAAACATTTACCAAACCAAAATGGTTTGTATAACATCAGATAATACCCTAAAAGAATAATCCTTTATAAAGAGGAGGACTACTTTTAATCTCTAAAATTCGACAATAATACCCAACGTTCAAAATAAACAACTCAACAAAAAAATGTCCATAAAATTCCTCAAAATAATCCAAATAATATAAAAACCAAAAACTTAGAATAAATTGACAACATATTCTTCTGAGATAAATTTTAACATGTATCGAAAAATAAAATCAACCACTCTTAAAGTCTCATACTGAATAATAATTAACCAAATCACATATTCTCCATAATAGGTTAATCATTTCCATAAATAACCTAATTCCCATAATCCCACAATTAAAATAATATATTCTTACAAAATATAATTCAACCATTAATCCTTTAAAAGTCTATAGTTTTCTATTTACATTGGTCATATACAGTTCCTAAAATAGTGAACGTCTTAAAAAATACCATTTATCACACAATCCCCACATCATTCTACAATACCAAGGATATCCATTAGATAAAATATATGTCTCAGAAATCAACTTATTCTTAATCCATAAAATAATTTAACTAAAAATAATAAATCATACTAACCAGGGACTTCACTTAGGTGAGTGGTAGTCGATAAATCCCAGTCAGACTTCAGTTGTGGGTTAGATTCCCATAGATTTGTCTGACATGTGAGGTTGTCACACGGTCTATGTATTGTCCTTTTTCAAAAACTATATAATTATTATAACATTAAAAAAATGAGATAAAATAATCAAAATTAACTGTAACATGTTTTAACCTCAAAGGTTATTTCATACCCCACATTTTTCATCCCCAAAACTAATACCCCATAATTTCCTCAAAGGTGAATGTCTCCAAAAATACCGTTAATCACCTTGAAATTTCATAACATAATCCTAAAAAGATATTTATAAGACATTGAACTTATGATCAACCTGAAAATTATAAACTCATATAATGTACCTATCACTGAAGAAGACATCCTAATCTCCAAATTTAACTAAATCGACATTTGATACCAACTATATGGCCCCGACCTTAATCATTACCTAATATTGAGATAAGTAAAAAGTTGACTTTAATTCACTTTGAGGATATTTTTAGGTTTATAGATTTAGGGAATTAGGTCATAACTCATACATTGTTACTTAAATATTACAAGTAGATGCTTCTAATCAATATTCATTTTTTATAAAACAAAAATTCTTAAAAAAGAAACATGGTTCATTTCATGTTTAAACAACATGAAATTTCCTTGATCCCATCCTTGACTCTATTATTATTTAAGTCATGTGAAAAACATTTCAAAACATGGGATGATCATAAAATGATCAATAAGGGATACACAATTAAGGAAAACTGTTTGTCTTGGGAAAATATGAAAACCATGAATACTTTTTTATAAAGTAATACTTTTCACCTTTAAGAATTAGTAAATATTATTCTCTAAATATAAGCTCATTTATTACCATTTTTATAACCAAAATTTTACTATAAAGCCCATATAAAGAAATATATAACATATAAAGTTAACTTGGTACATAAAAATAGTTAAATGGAATAACTATATGGTCTACTTCCACACATATCACTAAATGGAATATCCATACGACCGACTTCCATAACCAATGCATTGGAGGTTATAACACAACCACCCATCCTTGGTTTGTCATAGAACCACTCATATTTTCTTTATCATGTAACCAACAATATTTATTTTATCACATAACCACCCATAAAATCTCAAAGTAAAATTATATAATCATAACACATAAAATATTTCAATTATCAACATTTCACTCATAAAATCCCATTTACAATCATAAGAAATAATTTCAAGATATTGAAATAGTAAATCAACTTTCCAAACCATTTTAAATACCAAAACACCCAAAAAAGGGAATAAGGAATTAATTTTTATTTTAAAAAAATTAAATCTTATATAGGAATAAAAATATGAAATAATGGTTATAGTGGTGGAGGATTCGTTGTTGCTGTATACATTAAAAACATTCCTTTTTGTCGTTTAGTAAAACAATTCATATAAAAAAGTTTCCCTTTGAATGGAATTAAAAGTAAAAGGGTTTTATTAAACAATATATAAAATAAGGTGGTGTATAACATCAAAATATGCTTCAATGAAAGTTTATTGAGACAAAGTCCCATACCTTGAGTCCGAATCGTCCCGTACAATCATTATGTTCCTATTTTTCAAGTATCTCTTTTTGATTTTTAAAAAATATCTCCTTAAAATGGATTTATTCCCAAAGTGTGGTCTCTAGGAGGAAGGGAGGGATGTTTTGAGCTTATTTGAGTATAAGTTGGATGATACAAGGTGCTTGAGGGGTGTGAGTAAGTGGGTATAGGTGGTGGCCTTTTATAAGAGGGAGGAGGGGAACTTTAGGAAAGTATTGACATATTATTTTATTATAAATTTATTGTCGAATTATAATAGTTAAAAAGTGATATAGGTAGAGGATAAGTTGAGGATGGGTCAAAATACTCTCAAAAAATAGGTTTTAGACAAGTTTAGCTCACAAAATTAACCTTATCTTTTAGCTTTAACCCTTAGTTAAAAACATTAACTATTACCATGTCTTCTTGTATTTTCATAATATATGGTTACTATTGTTACTATAAAATTCAAAGATAACCCAAATTGAATCATTAATGACATTTTTAACATTATATAAGTTAGTTTTCTGAATCTTGGATTTTAGGACTATTATATCATTTAATAAAATAGTATTCATTTTAATAACACATTTATGTCAATTTTGACACTATCTAGAAATTGGTTTTTGTTAAAGTAATAAAAACTTTATTCCTTAAAAAAAGTGTTAAATCAAAGATAATATGTAAAATTAATCGATAAAATTATTTTATGGAATCAAAATGTTCATATTACATTTATTTTAATATTTATAATGTCATTTATTTGAAACTTTCAAAAATATGGTAATCATTGCATCATCATTGTGTCATAACTAAATTTATTTATTTAATGTCTAAAAATTATAAATAAACTACCATGATGTAAAAAATATTTTCATATTTATAATTATGATTTATAGTCAAATATATCAATTTTATAACCCCACCTTAAAATTGTTTTAGTAAAAATATACATGTTTATGTTATATTTCTTTTTTACGTTAAATTAGTTATTATGACATGTCATTATCCCATAAAAGTGGCTCTATGGGGTCATAAAATAATCACCATGATACCCATGGTAGTACATATATCATAAAATAGTATTTGGACACATTTTATGGTAGTTTTATATTATTATAATATTACTTTTTATCCTTATTTACCCGATTTACCCTTTAACCATGGTAAATAAAAATAATTACTGAAGTTAATATTCATAATTTACAAAAATAAAAGGGTCCTATTTACATAATTTGTGACTTATAATTAAAAATATGGAATACATTTTTCTAAATTCAAAACATACATTTGGAATAAATTAATTTAAAATTAATTCCCATTGTTAAAACCAGAAAGCGGGTTTTAAGAAGTAAAAACTATCAAAAATTGAAATGTGTTTATATCAAATTTCAATGTGAAATTACCTCCAATTAAAAAAATTGGATTAAGTTATAATAAGTTAATCCAATTATATTTTCAAACCAATTAAAATTATAACATAACTATATAAATAAATTAGATGAAAAGGTAGTTTTGAATTAAAATACAATATTTTTCTCTATTCATTAAAATATGGATTTTTTCATAAAAATACAAAAATTTCAATCAAAGTAAATTTTGACATCCTTATTCTAAATAATAAGTTTATTTTTTTGAATAGAACATATAAAAGTGAAAAAAAAATATATTTAAAAAGGATCCCCCATCAAAAGGTGGTATGATGACCTTTTAAAAATATTAGAGTATTTTATGCTTAAAATTGGATTCATTCTCATTTTAAGCCTATAAAATTTATTGTATAAATGTAAAAACTTTTATAAAACATGTGTAATCATATTTTAGTTAGTTATATTCATTCCTTTCAATAAAACGATTATAATTTAACTACCATTTAAAATAATAAAAATATTATTGTATTATTTTTTATATAACTCAATGTTGTGTGCAATGTAAGATTTCAGAGAAACATGTTTTTGGGTGTTGAGTATGCTATCAGAAAATGTTTTATCTTTAATTTAAAACTAATATCTTATTCATAAATATTATTATATATGAAAATGTATTATTCTATAAATACTGGGTATGTTACATCCTTCCCCCCTTTTGGAAATCGCATCCTCGCAATTTTAAAACTTGGCTCGGTAACTTCATTGAAAATACCACATTGGAAAAAGTGTCAATAAAAATACCACCATAAAAGAATTAAAGGGAAGTAAAAATGTCACTTGGGATAACACATACTAGAATTCCATTAGGAGACCATGGATATGGAAGAGAAACTAAACATCTTGTTATGATGGAGAGTGATATAAAATATGATCAGGAATAAATTAACAATCAGAAAGCCATAAACTTATGATTGGTTAAACGTTTTTTGATTTCACAGTAGGAAAAGTAAGCGGAAAAAGTTTTTTTAAGGTCATTTTCATAAAGTTGAGGAATTATTTTACTATATATAATAAGAACATAAAGAAATTTACTTACTTGAAAAGTAGAGTTTTATCCTTTAATCAAATTCCACGACAAACTTATCTTTTTCTCTAAACTACAAGTATTCAAGACAAATCAACTTATCAATCCAAAAAATATTAACTATCGATTTATCCTATCTTGAAACATTAACCAAAACCTAAATGGTTTTTACAAGATCTGATAATCCCCCAAAAGAAAAATCCTTTATAAATAGTATGACTACTTTTAATCTCCAAAATTCAATAGTAATACCCAAAGTTCAACATAGACAATTTAGAAAATAAATTTCTTTAAAATTCCTAAAAATAATCCAACTAAGATTGAAACCCAAAACTCAGAAGAATTTTGAAACATATTCTTTCAAGATAAATTTTAACATATATCTCTAAATAAAATCGATCACTCTTAAGGTATCACACTGAAAGGTAATTAACCTAATCACATATTCTCTATGATAGGTCAATCATTTCCATAAATAACCTAATTCCAATAATTCCACAATTAAAATCACAGATTATTCCAAAATATAATTCAACCATTACCCAGTTAAAATCCCATAGTGGTCTATTTAACTTAATTATATAAAGTTCCTAAAATAGTGAATGTCTTCCAAAATACCACTTATCACGTAATCCCTAAATCATTCTCCTGTACTAAGGATATCCATTTGATAAAATATATGTCTCCTAAATCAACTTATTCTTAATCCATAAATTAATTTTACAAAAAACAATAAGTTATACTAACCAGGGACTTCACTTATTCTAGTGGTAGGTGATAAATCCCAGTCGCACTTCAGTTGTGGGTTCGATTCCCACATCTTTATCCAACATGACTGGTTCTCACATGGACTCTGTGTTATGCTTTTTAAAATACTGTATAATTATTATAAAATTAAAAAAATGAGATAAAATCCTCAAAATTAACCATAACATGTTTTAACCTCAAATTTTATTTCATATATCACATTTTTCATCCTATAAAATAATACCCCATAATTTCCTCAAAGGTGAATGTCTCCAAAAATACCATTAATCACCTTGAAATATCATAACATAAATCCTCAAAAGATATTTCTCAGATATTGAACTTATGATAAACCTGAAAATTATAAACTCATATGATATCCCAATCACTGAATAAGACATCCTAATCTCCAAAGTTTTCTTAATCGACCACTAATACCAACTATAAGGCCCTGACCTTAAACATTACCTAATCTTGAGATAAGTCAACAATTGACTTTAATTAACTTTGAGGATCTTTTTAGGTTTAGAGATTTTGATAATTTGGTCATAAATAATACATAGTAACCTAAATATTACAAGTATACACTTTTAATCAATATCCATATTTTTATAAAACAAAAAAACTCTTTAAAAAGAAAAAAGGTTCATTTCATGTTTAAACATCATGACTTTTACTTGATCCCATCCTTGATTCTATTATTCTTTAAGTCATGTGAAAAAAATTTAAAGACTTGGAATGAGAATAAAAATATCAGTAAGGTATACAAAAATAATTACAGCCATTAGTCTTGGGAAAACCTGAAAACCTTTAATACTTTATCATAAAGTAATATTTTTCACCTTTAAGATGTAGTAAATATACTTCACTTGAATATAAGCTCATTGCTTACCCTTTCTGTAACCAAAAGAATACCATAAATCCTATAGAAATCAACATGTAACATATAAAGGTAACTTGGGACATAAACATACTTAAATTTAATAACCATATGGTCGACTTCCACACATATCACTAATTGTAATAGCCATATGGATGACTTCCATACCCAATGCATTTGAGGTTATAACGTAACCACCCGGCCTTGGTTTATCGTAGAACCACCCATCTTTAGTTTATTACTTAAAGAAATATCTTTGGATTATCGCATAACCACTCGCAAAATATCAAAGTACCATTATATAATCATAATACATAAAATATTGAAATTATCAACATTTCACTCATAAAATTTCATTTGCAATCATAAGAAATAATTTCATGATATTGAAATAGTAAATAAACTGTCAAAAAAAATTCAATACCAAAACACCCAAAAAAGGGAATGAGGTATTTATTTTTCTTTTAAAAACATTAAGCCTTATAGACGAATCCAAATATCAAATAATAGTTACAGCGGTAGAGGATTCGTTGTCGCCGCATACGTTAAAATCATTCCTTTTTTATCATTTAGTAAAACGTTTCATATAAAAAAGATCCCCTTTGAATGGTATTAAAAGTAAAAGGGGTTTATTATAAACCGTATAAAATAATGAGGTTTATAACATCAAAATATTCTTAAATTAAAGGATATTGAGATGAAATCCCTTACCTTGGGTCGGACACATCACGTACAATTGTTATGTTCCTCTTTTTCTAGTACCTCCTTTTGATTTTCACAAAAGGCCACCTTAGGATGGATTTATTCCCAAATTGTAGCCTCTAGAATGAAGGGAGGTATGTTGGGAGATTATTTGAGTATAATTTGGAAGATCTAATGGGATTTATATGTGTGAGTAAGTGGGTATAGGTGGTGGCCTTTTATAAGAGGGAGGAGGGGCACTTTAGGAAACTCTTGAAATATTATTTTATTATAAATTTATTTTCAAATTTTAATAGTTAAAAAGTGATATAGTTAAATGATAATATAAATATGAGTTTAAATTCTCTCAATAAATATGTTTTAGACAAGTTTAGGTCACAAAATTAACCCTATCTTTTAGCTTTAACCCTTAGTTAAAAACATTAACTCTTACCATGTCTTCTTGTATTTTCATAATATATGGTTAATATAGTTACTATAAAATGAAAAGAGAACCAAAAGTGGATCAGTAATGAAATTTGTAACATTATATAAGTCATTTTTCCAAATATTGTATTTTTAGGACTATTATATAATTTAATAAAACAATATTTGTTTTAAAAACCCATTTATGTCACTTTTGACACAATTTAGAAATTGGTTTTTGTTAAAGTCATAAAAACTTGATTACTTCTAAAAAAAGAATTAAATCAAAGATAATATGTCATAGTCATCCATAAAATTTATTTATGGCATCAAGATCTTCAAATTACATTTATTTTAATATTTATAATATCATTTATTTGAATCTTTCATTAATAAGGTAATCATTTCATCAACATTGTGTCATAAATAAATAAATTTATTTAATGTATAAAAATTATGAATAAACTACCATTATGTAGGAAATCTTTTTATCTTTTTAATTACTATTTATATTCAAATATATCAGTTTTATGACCCCACCTTAAATTTTTTTTAGTAAAAAGATACATGTTTATGTTATATTTCTCTTTACTTTAAATTAATTATTATAACATGTCATTATCACACCAAAAATGGCTTTATGGGGTCATAAAATTATCCCAAGGATGCACATGGTCTGAAATATATCATCCAATAGGATTATGACATGTTTTAGGGTAGTTTTATATTATTATAATATTATTTTTTACCCTTATTTACTAGATTTACCCTTTAACCATGGCAAATAAAAATAATTACAGAAGTTACTATTCATAGTGTCCAAAAATAAAAGGAGACTATTTAAATAATTTGGGCCTTATTATTCAAAATAAGGAATATATTTTTTTAAATTCAAAACACATTATTGGAATAAATTAATTTAAAACTAATTCCCATTGTCAAAACTAGAAAGTGAGTTTTTAAGAAGTAAAAACTATTAAAAGATTGACATGTGTTTATGTCCAATTTCAATGTGAAATTAATTTCAATGAACAAAATTGTATTAAATAAAAAAAATAATCTAATTAAACTTTAAAACCAATTAAATGATAATATAACTATATAAATAAATTATATGAAAAGGCAGTTTTGAATTAAAATGCATTATTTCGCTCTATTCATTAAAATATGAATTTTATCAGAAAAATGCCAAAATTTAAACAAAAGTAAATTTTGATATAATGATTATAAAGAATAATTTTATTTTGTAAAGTAGGACATATAAAATTTATAAAAACTATATTAAAAATGGGTTCACCATCAAAAGATAGAAACATGACCATTTAAAAATATTAGAGTATTTTATGCTTAAAATTGTATTCATTGTAATTTTAAGCCTCTAAAATTTATTGGATAAATATAAAAAAATTGAACAAACTTGTATAATAATATTGTAGTTATTTTTTTCATTCCCACCAATAAAAAGGCTAGGCTTTAACTACCATTTAAAATAATAATAATAACAATTTATTATTTTTCGGTATAACTAAATGTTGTGTGAAATGTAAGACTTCATAGAAATATGTTGTTGCCTATCGAGTATGCTATCGAAAAAAGTTTCCAATTTAATGTAAAATTAATATATTATTAATAAATATTATTAGATATGAAAATTTATTATTCTATAAATACGTGGGATGTTACATCCTTCCCCCCTTTTGGAAATTGCGTCATCACAATTTTAAAATTTGGCTCGGTAACTTCATTGAAAATCCCACATCAGAAAAAGAGTCAACAAAACTACCAATTTAAAATAATGAAAGAGAAGTACAAAGGTCACCTAGGATAACACATAATAGGATTACATATAGGAAAATATGGATATGTAAGAGAAAATAACCATCTTATTCTGGTGGAGAGTGATAGAAAACATGATCAAGAGAAAGTTAGAAATCAGAAAATCAAAAACTTGTGATGGGTTAAATGATATTTGATTTCCTATTAGAAAAAGTAAACTGACAAAGTTTTTGTTTTAAGGTACTTTTCATAAAGTTTAGGAATATTTTTACTACTTATAATAATAACATAAGGAAATTTACTTACTTGAAAAGTAGAGTTTTATCCTTTAATAAAATTCCACCAAAACTCATCTTTGTCTCCAAATAATGAGTATTTAGGAAGAATAAACTTATTAATAAACAAAATATCAACTATATAATTATCATATTTTGAAACATTAATAAAAACCAAAATGGTTTGTACAATATCAGATAATCCCCTAAAAGAATAATCCTTTACACGGAGTAGGACTACTTTTAGTCTCCAAAATTAAATAGTAATACCCAAAGTTTAACATATAAAATTTAGAAAAAAAATCCTTAAAATCTCTCAAAGTAATCCAACTATGATTAAAACCCAAAAATAAGAAGAATTTGACAACATAGTCTTTTGAGATAAATTTTAACATGTATCTCTAAATAAAATCGATCTCTATTAAAGTCTCATACTAAAAAGTAATTAACCTAATCACATATTCTATATGATAGGTTAATAATTTCTAGAAATAACCTAATTCTTATAATTACATAATTAAAATAATAGATTCTTTTAAAATATAATTCAACTATTACTTTGTTAAAATATCATAGTGTTCTATTTACCTTAATCATATAATGTTCTTAAAACTATGAATGTATTCCAAAATACCATTTATCATGTAATCCCCAACTCATTATCCAATACTCAGGATATCCATTTGATAAAATATATTTCTCTGAAATCAAATTATTCTTAATACATAAAATAATTTAACTAAAAATAATAATTCATACTAACCAGGAACTTCTCATAGGCCAATGGTAGGCGATAAATCATAGTTTTACTTCAATTGTGGGTTCAATTCCCACAGCTTTTTCTGATGTGATGGGTTGTCCATGGTCTTCCTGTTGTCCTTTTTCAAAAACTGTATAATTATTATAACATTAAAAGAATGATATAAAATCCTAAAAATTATTCATAACATGTTTTAACCTCAAAGGTTATTTCATACCTCACATCTTTCATCCCAAAAAACTAATACCCTATAATTTACTCAAAGGTGAATGTCTCCAAAAATATAGTTAATCACCTTGAAGTTTCATGAAACAAGCCTCAAAAGAGATTTCTTAGACATTGAACTTATGAAAAACCTGAAAAATATAAACTCATATGATATACCTATCATAGAAGAAGACATCCAAATCTCCAAAGTTGTCTAAATCGATCTATGATACCAACTATAAGGCCCTAACCTTAAACATTACCTAATATTGAGATAAGTCAACAATTGAATCTAATTCACTTCGAGGATATTTTTAGTTTTAGAGATTTAGGGAATTAGTTCATAACTTATACATAGTAACTTAAATACTACAAGTAGATAGTTCTTCTCAATATCAATTTTTTTATAAAACAAAAACACTTTAAAAGGAAACATGGTCCATTTCATTTTTAAACATCATAAACTTTTCTTGATCCCATCCTTGACTATATCCTTCTTTAAGTCCTTTGAAAAACATTTAAAAACTTCAGATGAGCATAAAAATATCAGTAAGGGATACAAAAAGAAGGAAAACTATTAGTCTTGATATAACATGAAAACCGTGAATACTTTACCATAAAGTAATAATTTTCACCTTTAAGAAGTAGTAAATATACTTCACTAAATATAAGCACACTTCTTACCCTTTTTTGTAACCAAAAGATTACCATAAATCCCATAGAAATCAACATATAACATATAAATATAACTTGGGACCTAAACATACTTAAATAGAATAACCATATGGTTGAATTCCACACATATCACTAAATGGAATTGCCATACGACCGACTTCCAGACCCTATGCATTAGAGGTTATAACGTAACCACCCGACCATGGTTTATCATGAAACCACTAGTCTTTGGTTTATCACATAACCAACCACCTTTGGTTTATCATGTAACCACCCATCATGTCACACCCGCCATCTTAAATTAATTTTTACTTTATTAACTCTTGGCTCTGGGTCCTTACGCCAAGGTTCAGTCCATGTCCCAATTTAACGTTTTCAACATTTAAATATTTTACTAAGTTTCGGACCCTGTGCGGTCACTGCATAGTTGGTGGTAGCCACGCAGCCGACCCTAGTGTCGTGAAATTGCTCATTAGTATTATTTTATTTGTCATTATTCCTTATATTATTATTTATATTATTACTGGATTATTATTATTATTATTCTTTATATATAATATTATTATTATTTGATTGTTAACATTATAATTGTTGTAATTAAAATTGTTATTATTTATATTAGTATCATGATTATTATTGTTATTTATATTATTAATTGTATTATTATTATTATTAATATTTATATTACTCTTATTATTATTATTATTATAATTATGAGGAAAAAAACCTAACCCAACCCTAATACCCGGCCAGACCCCCTCCACTTTCTGCCTGTTCGGCGCCGCGAGTCGCAACCCCCCTTCCCCGTTTTTTCCCTATGTGACCTAGCCCCCCTTCTATCTGCAGCTCCCCACCGACGCCCCCTGATGTTCCCCTACCGGCCTCTGCCTCGGCCCCCACCCGGCTCCTCCCTTGTGCACCGTCCGCACCCCGCACCCCCTCAGCACCCGGCACCCCACTTCGTCGGCCTTGCCTCTACCTGCAGACCGCCTCTCACCGCAGGTCACCATAGCCTTGCCCTTCCCCTGGCCAGTGCCCTCAGCCCTGCACGATCCCACACAACAGCTTCCCTGCTCCTCCTTTCGAATAGACATGACAAGACCCCTGTCTAGCCCTTCTTCCCTCAGCGCGAGCAGACTCCGCCCGATGTTGCCTCCCCTTGCCTGCTTCGGCCTCGTACCGCCCAACCTCTCACCGCCGCTTGCCGATGCACCCCCTTGGTTCAATAGACCCGTAACCCCCCTTGTGGTAGTATTTTGTTAATTTTATTGTGTTCTCCTTGGTTTATGATTTATTGGTTGCGTATCAATTCATATTTTTGTGCGTCGAACTTGTTCCGTAGGGTGTTTTTGGATTCTCGTTGGTGTGGTGGTGGTGCGAACGAGGTCTCACACTGGTTTGAGGAGATCCATCAACTTTTTAGGTACGCAATTCCGTCTATAAGAATTGTTTGTTGAATCAATTCACCCATTTAATTAATTTAGTATGTTCATTGGTCATTTTTCCTAGCATGAATATAGTTTTACTTGATGTTTAATATGTTTTAATGTGTCCAATGTCGTGGTTTTGTGATATCAGCGTTTTGTTCTTTTGAAAACCATGTTGATCCATTTGTAGTGTTTTATAAACTTTTTTGTTGGCTTATTAAAATGTGCAAGGGTTGCAGTCGTGTTTTTGTGTGACGTCAATGTGCGTTTAGTTGTAAAGGAAGTTTTGAGTGAGTTCTTGATATTTTGAGTCATGCAACACATTTTGAAATTGTTTAATAAATTTTCTTAGTGGATCAATTATTTGTGAAAATGGTTTATTTAATTGTGAAGTTAGTTTATTAATATTCGAAAGTGGTGCTAATTGTGTTTTGATGTGGCGTTGTGTACGTTTGGTCATAAAAGGAGGTTTTGTGTGAGTTTAGTGGTTAAAGCCTTGTTATTTTGTTTTAAAATTATTTTTTTAATTTTATTATTGGCTTATTATATTATCTGAATGGTGAAAAGGTGTTTTATAAATGGTTTAAGGGTTATATAAAACTGTTTATGTGGTTTTGAGTTGGTTTTGTCTATGCAAAACCGTGGTATACTACGAAAAATATTTTAATGAATTTTTAGATAATTTGTTAAATAATTTTGATGCTGCGAGCCTATTTTTGAAAATGGGTTTAGGTGCCCATGATTTTAAATGTAGCTTTTAACATATCGTGTTCTTTTGTATGGTTTTACACTCGAGTGTTTTCTTGAAATGGTCAGTTGGCTCTTTAAAGTGATCAGTGAGTTTTTTGGCATTGTGTGGTTTTTGTAAACACTTTGTGGATTTTAAATGGGGTTTAGTAAATAGTGTTTTTGGTGCATTTTGTGTGTTGAAAACATGTTGAGGTGGTGTTTGCGTTGTCTGTTTTTTTGGATTGTTTTAAGTCCATGTTTATGTACCTTTGTTGTTGTGCGTTTATTTCAGCGCGTTGGTAGGGTAATCCCACGTTACCACAATCATCGGCTTGGGTGTGCTTGTGCGCCTGTGCGAGGCGTGTCACGTTGTCGTGTTCGAGCTACGAGTTGAGGTAGATCCCCCACTATAATTTCCTTTAAATTTAGAATTTATTAATTGATTGATATTTTATAAATTTTAATAAATAAGAAATAGTATTATATGACAAATTTTTAAATGATCACTCGATGTAAAAAGAGCCGTTTATTTTATACACGACACTTGAAATATTTTCTTGCTGATCGGACACCTAGTAGTGAAAGAATGCCCGTTTTATCTTTAAAAATAATTAATGGAATTTTAAATTTAGTTCTGTTTTATTGATAAATGATTTATTTTGAAGCGCAAACTAGTGTTTTGGTTCACTTGAGAAAAGAGGATTTTCTTTAGAATTGGTGAAGTCTCGTTTGGCACTTTAATAAAATAAATTATTTCGGAAAACTCTGTTTGGGGTGACTGAGATGTGATATTTTGTGTATGTTGACTGCATGGTTTGTGTGTGATATTTGTACTACTTGGTTGAATTTTATGACTCACCCCTTTCCTGTTTATTATATGTGTTGACATGGGAACCTGGCATAGTAAGTGAATCTTCTGAGAACGATTGCTGCACTATTATAGATTACGCACTGGCTAGTGGCCCTTGGTATGAATGACACTCTTCTAGGGGATTGGGGCCCTCGGTTAGGACATGTAGGGCGACACCGGGCATTAGGGAGTTATGACGTCATCGAGAGTAGGCATGCCTTTAGGATGAGTCACATGTATAGTATGTTCTGGATTGTTCACGAGTTTCTAGGTTTGACCCATGTTTCTTTTAGTGTTTATTTGTATGTGGCAGATGATTGAGAGGTCTAGTTCAGTTTTTGGCCCATGTGTGCCAGTTTTTCCATCGCCCTTAGTGTGTGTTGTGTGTTGTGTGTAGTTTTCCTTTTGACTAACAACTAAAATTTGGATTCCTAAATTGTTCACAAAAAAATGTTTTAAAATGAAATGCACCTATTTCTTTCAAACACTAAACTTGTTTCTATATTAAAAAGGGTAATAGAATGTTACTTTTTTTAGAAATGGAAGTGAGTTTGGAAACCAATATTTTATATAATTTAGTTCAAACCTAGAATTGATAAATTATTTATTTAATGGTATGTACATTGGGAATAGAATTAGTCGGGCCTACCTACCGAGTTTTAATAATCATGCCTATAGTGTTTTCCTGTTTTTAGTTTTGTTTCAGGTTTGATTTGATCTCTCTCTCTCTATGGGCGAGAGTTGGTTGTGGACTGGTGAGCGACTCTCGGAGTCGTGAGGAGTTTTGGTTGTGGCCAGGTTAGTTTGTTGTGTTGGTCGTTCTTTCTTTTCATGTCATTTATTTTCCTTGCGTTATTTTATTTTTTTCTACTGCTTTATTTATTTTCACTGGGCCAAATCATTCCCCCCTATTTGGTTTTGATGCCCGAAACTAGTTGCCAGCCCATGGGGATCGGGAACGCCCCTCGGGCCATGTCGCGGGTCGGCTCCGGTGACCGGTTCAGGGTTGACCCGGGTTGGTTTGTGATAAAATAGTATCAGAGGAGACCCTTGTTATTTGGGGTGTCCGGTAGATAGAGATTAGGACTGTTGGGACTCGAGAGGTAGGTACGGGATGGACGTCATGAACCCTCACCCGTTCCGAACCTCAAGTATCTAGGGGTAGTCCGAGAATTGAGTTCTTGTCTAGTTCTGATTTGTTTTGGATTGAGGGATGACAACAGAGGAAAACCAATGTTACATTGTGATTTTACATGGAGTAGTGACCCATGTGGAGTCCGCGTACACAGTTTATGTTCTTCCTAG
Source organism: Viscum album (assembly GCA_963277665.1). Taxonomy (NCBI): domain Eukaryota; kingdom Viridiplantae; phylum Streptophyta; class Magnoliopsida; order Santalales; family Viscaceae; genus Viscum; species Viscum album. The sequence goes on from OY728125.1 coordinate 2,028,145,466, forward strand.
TCGTTGATGCTTACTTGGGGCATGACCCACTACCATGTCCCTAGGTTAAGCATGACTACTAGTCCCTCCCTTCAGTGATTTGATGCAAGTTGAGTGTCGTCTTGGTTTTGATCGATGTAAGCGCACTTTGAAAATGAAAAAACAGGGGTTTTGAAATGATAATGATTTCTTTTAAATGGATTAAAATTTTGAAAGAGATTTTTAAAATTGTGAATGATTTCTAAAATTCTGGCGGTTGCTTGGAACTGGTAGTGATATGGTTTGGGTGCAACCTCGAGTACTCTTTATGAATGTTTGAACATGCAAGGGAATACATGAGAAGTGTGTGTTAGTCTGTATGGATGAAAGTGGATGAAGACATGTGCAACAGTTCATGGGATTACTGGGGTGTGCACTTGGAATTAAAGTCTTGACCTTGTTATTCTAAAGAGATTTTAATAAAATGAAAATGATTTTTGAAAAATTGAATTTGGATTGAAAAGTGGGTTTGGGTATTTGGAAAATGGAATTCAAAAAAGGCGGTTTTGAAATCTAAAATAAGAAGGGATTTTTGTGTTGTGTTGGTTTTTGTTTGGTTTTTGAGTTGGATGTTTTTGGATAAAAGTCTTTTAATGATATTGCTTCAGCTTGATATTGGTTTTGGTTCTGTGTTTCATATGTTGTTTAGAAAATTCCACCTAGAAAGGTCCCCAGAGTTTCCGATAAGTCATGCATAGTTTTGGTCCTTCTTAGACATTGTCTGTACTTAATGGTGATTGTGGTTTGTTAAGGGCAGTTGTGGTTTGAAGAGGTCGAGCGTGTCTTCAGGGTATTGGGAACTCCTGAAGCTGTCAGAGTGCATGCTGTTTTGGGTCTGTTTGAAGGTCCATCTCTGGACGTATGGGAGTTTCTCACCCCACCGTCAATTCAAGTTGGGATGACGTGGGATGTATTTATATCTGTCTTCGTCTGATGATTTATACCTAAAGAGGTGAAGATGAAGAAAAGGTAAGACCTTATGTACATTCAATAAGGACAACAAATGGTGAAGGCATATGTTGACCATTTCAAGGAGCTTATGTCCTTTTTTCTAGAGGTAGAGTCACAGGATTTGATGAAGGCTTCCCTATTAATCAGGGGTCTTCGTCTAGAGATCAAGGAGCGGGTCCTCTCTTCTATGGACCATCATTTCGAGAAGTTGGTGGATGAGGTCAATTTAACTGAGTTGGTCTCCATAGAGCAGATGGTTGGAAATTTAGCGTATCCAACTACTCGTGAAGGTTTGTCATCTGGCGAGCAGGGTGTGCCAGAGGGACCTATTTCTAAAATGTCCTATGTAGTGGTTATGAATTCCAGTTCGTTGGAACGTTCAGTGGTGTGACACCAGTGTGGCTAGTTTGGGAATGTGAGGTCGTCGTGTCGCATCCCTTTGAAGACGTGTTATCATTGCAGATGTCTGGGCCATATAGAGAAATTCTATAGGAAGCGTCGCTTGAAGAAGATGTTGTTTCTGAAGGATTCCTGTACCTGACTGTGAGGGAGGAGATTCTTCAGCCATCAGAGCCCTAGCCATAGGTCTTGTGGTGAAGCTCGCGCATAGTCAGAAGTTTCCAAGGGTGTGAAGCCTCGGTTCGGGTTTTGTGTTCCATGTTGGTGGTGAAACATTTAAAGTCTTTTCGTACTTTCTTTTTCTACTTTTAAAGTTTTCATGTCGTTTTAAGTCCATTGCTTCATCGCGGAGTTATAGAATACTTGTTCTATTGTAATACAACAATTTTGTTTGTTGGATTACTGTTTTCAGAATCGTGCATTTTTTCATAAAAGTGTGTTTGACCCTTGTATATGTTGGTCTTGGTTTGGAGGCATTCATTTGGATATGTAAGTGCCTTTGAAGGAGTTAAATATTGTAGTTATACTTGGGTTTACTATCTGAGTTAAGTTCCGCTTAGGGGGTTTTCTCCATTATTTGGAGTTTTGGTGTAGGTTGAGGGTTTCAAGGTGTAGTGGGGGTGTTCACTCGTGCTATAGAAGATAGTTTGGATTGGTTGGGAGTTCCCGTGTCACCCCCCTTCCTGGGGTGGTATGTTTGAGTGTTATATTTCTACACTAGTTGAATACTTGTGGTGGTGAGACCCCCCCTCTTGTTATCCCATTCTCTTGTGGTGGTGTTCCTTTCAGTTTTAGTCGGGCATGGATTCTTGCATTGTCCATTGTTCAACTGGGTGACTTTCTCGGGGAAAAAGTATCTGTGGTGGGGAGAATTTTCACACCCACCATCTTAAATTAATTTTTACTTTATTAAATCTTGGATCTGGGTCCTTGCGCCAAGGTCCGGGTCGGGTCCCAACTTAATGTTTTGGATGTTTAAATATTTTACTAAGTTTTGAACCCTGCGCAGTAACTACATAGTTGGTGGTAGCCACGTAGCCGGCCCTGGTGTCGTGCAATTGATCATTAGTATTATTTTATTTTTCATTATTACTTATATTATTATTTATATTATTATTGGATTACTATTATTATTATTCATTATATATATATTATTATTATTATTTGATTATTATCATATTAATTGTTGTAATTAAAATTGTTATTATTTTTATTAGTATCATTATTATTATTGTTATTTATATTATTATTATTTGTATTATTATTATTATTTTTATTCTTTATATTACTATTACTATTACTATTATTATTATTATAATTATGAGGGGAAAAAACATAACCTAACCCTAATAACTGGCCAGCCCCCTCCCCTTTCTGCCTGTTCCACACCGAGGATCGCAACCCCCTTCCCCGTTTTTTCCTTGCGTGACCCAACCCCCCTCCTCTCTGCAGCTCCCCGCCGGCGCCCCCTACTGCACCCTGAACAACCTCCTCCTCGGCCCCTACCTAGATCCTCCCATGCGTGCCATCCACACCCCGTTCCCCCTCAGCACTCGGCACCCCGCTCCATCGGCCTTGCCTCCGCCTGCAGACCGCCTCTCACTACGGGTCACCACCGCCTTACCCTTCCCCTGGCCAGTGCCCTCACCCCTGCATGATCCCATGCACCAGCTTCCCTGCTCCGCCTTTTGAGAAGCCACGACAAGCCCCCTATCCAACCCTTCTTCTCTTGGCGCGAGTAGACTCCACCTGGTGCCGCCTCCCCTTGCCTGCTCCGGCCTCGCACCGCCCAGCCGCTCGCCGCCGCTCGTCGACGCACCCCCCTTGGTTCAACAGACCCATAGCCCCCCTTGTGGTAGTATTTTGTTAATTTCTTTTTTTTTGTGTTCTCCTTGGTATATGGTTTATTGGTTGCAGATTAAATCATGTTTTTGTGTGTCGAACTTGTTCCGTAGGGTGTTTTTGGCTTCTCGTTGGTGCGGTGGCGGTGAGAACGAGGTTTCGCACCAGTTTTGGGAGATCTGTCAACGTTTGAGGTAGGCGGTTCCGCCTATAATAATTGTTTTTTGAATCAATTCTCCCATTTAATTAATTTATTTTGTTCCTTGGTCAGTTTTACTACCGTGAATATATTTTTACTTGAAGTTTAATATGTTTTGATGTGTCCAACATCGTGGTTTTGTGATATGAGTGTTTTGTTATTTGGAAACCCAAGTTGATCCATTTGCAGTGTTTTATAAACTATTTTGTTGATTTATTAAAATGTGAAAGGGTTGCAGTTGTGTTTTGGTGTGATGTCAATGTGCATTTAGTTGTAAAATAAGTTTTGAGTGAGTTCTTCATATTTTGAGTTACGCGACACATTTTGAAATTGTTTAATAAATTTTCTTATTGGCTCTTTTAGTAGTGAAAATGGTTTATTTAATTGTGTAGTTAGTTTATTAATATGCACATGTGGTTCTAATTGTGTTTTGATGTGGCGTTGTGTACGTTTTGTCATAAAAGGAGGTTTTTTGTGAGTTTAGTGGGTAAAGCCTTGTTATTTTTTTTAAAATTGTTTTTTTTAATTTTATTATTGGTTTATTATATTATTTGAATGGTGAAAAGGTGTTTTATGAATGGTGTAGGAGTTATATCAAACTTTTTATGTGGTTTTGAGTTTGTTTTGTCTATGCAAAACCATTGTATACTACTCAAAATAGTTTTATGAATTTTTAGATAATTTATTAAATAATTTTGATGTTGCACGCCTATTTTTGAAATTGGGTTTAGGTGCATGTGCTTTTAAATGTAGATTTCAACGTATCGTGTGCTTTTGCCTGGTTTTACACTCTAGTGTTTTCTTGAAATGGTTTTTTGGATATTTAAAGTGATTAGTGAGTTTTTTGGCGTTGTGTGGTTTTTGGAATCACTTTTTGGATTTTAAAAGGCGTTTAGTAAATAGTATTTTTGGTACGTTTTGTGTGTTGAGAACATGTCAAGGTGGTGTTTTCATTGTCTGTTCATTTGGATTATTTTATGTCCTTGTTTATATACCTTTGTTGTTCTGCATTTATTGCAGCGCATTGGTGGGGTAACTCCACGTTACCGCGATCATCGGCTTGCACGTGCTTGTGCGCTTGTGCGAGGCGTGTTGCGTTGTCGTGTTCGAACTGCGAGTTGAAGTAGGTCCACTACTGTACTTTCCTTTAAATTTAGAATTTATTAATTGATTGATATTTTATAAATTTTAATAAATAAGAAATAGTATTAGATGATAAATTTTTAAATGATCACTCTATGTAAAAAGAGTCGTTTATTTTATACACGAAACTTGAAATATTCTATTGGTGAGCGGACACCTATTAGTGAAAGAATGCCAGTTTGTCCTTTAAACATAATTCACAGAATTTTAAATATAGTTCTGGTTTATTGATAAATGATTTATTTTGAAGCCCGGACTAGTGTTTTGGTTCAATTGAGAAATGAGGATTTTCCTTAGAATTAGCGAAGGCCCATTTGGCACTTTAATAAAATAAATTATTTTGGAAAAATATGTTTGGGGTGACTCAGATGTGATATTTGGTGTACGTTGACTGCATGGTTTGTGTGTGATGTTTGTACTACTTGATTGACTTTGTTGAATCACCCCTTTCCTGTTTATTATATGTGTTGACATGTGAACCTGACATAGCAAGTGAATCTTCTAATAACGATTGCTACACTAGTTTAGATTACACACTAGCTAGTGGCTCTTAGTACGGATGGAACTCTGCTAGGGGATTGGGCCCCTCAGTTAGGCCATGTAGGGCATCACCGGGCGTTAGGGCGTTATGACGTCATCAAGAGTAAGCATGCCTTCAGGATGGGTCACATGTATAGTACGTTATGGATTGTTCACGGGCTGCTAGGTTCGACCCATGTTTCCTTTATTGTTTATTTGTATGTGGCGGACTATTGAGAGGTCTAGTTTGGTTGCTGGACCATGTGTGCCACTGTTTCCATTTCCCTTAGTGTGTGTTGTTTGTAGTTTTAATTTTGACTAATAGCTAAAATTTTGATTCCTAAATTTTTTGAAAAAAAAATGTTTTAAAATGAAATACACCTATTTCTTTCAAACACTAAACTTGTTTCTATATTAAAAAGGGGAATGGAATGTTACTTGTTTTAGAAATGGAAGTGAGTGTGGAAGCCAATATTTTATATAATTTAGTACAAACCTGGAATTGATAAATTCTTTATTTAATGGTATGTGCATTAGAAATTGAATTAGTTGGGCCTACTTACTGAGTTTTAATACTCATGCCTATAGTGTTTTCCTGTTTTTAGTTTTGTTGCAGGTTTGACTTGAGCTCTCTCACTGTGGGTGAGAGTTGATTGTGTACTAGTGAGCAAATCTCGGAGTCGCGAGAAGTTTTGGTTGTGGACAGTTTAGTTTGTTGTGTTGGCCATTCTTTCTTTTCATGTCATTTATTTTCCTTGAGTTATTTTATTTTATTTTATTTTTTTCCACTGCTTTATTTATTTTCCCTGGGCCAAATCATTCCCCCTATTTGGTTTCGATACCCGACACTAGTTTCTAGCCCTTGGGAATCGGGAGCGCCCCTCGGGCAATGTCACGGGCCGGCTCGGGTGACCAGTTTAGGGTCGACTCGGGTTGGTTCGTGAGATATCAGATGTCCCAATATCATTATATAATTATAACACATAATAGATTACAATTATCAATATTTCACTCATAAAATACCATTTGTAAAAATAAGAAATAATTTCAAGATATTAAAATAGTAAATACACTTTAAAAACCATTTTCAATACTAAAATACCAAAAAAAGGGAATAAGATATTTATTTTCCTTTTAAAAACATTAAGGCTTATAGAGGAAGCCAAATATCAAAAAATGGTTATGGAAGTGGAGACGGAGTTGTTTCCGTATACGTTAAAACATTTATTTTTGTCATTTAGTAAAATTATTTGTAGAAAAAAGATTCCCTTTGAATGGAATTAAGATTCAAAGGGGTTAATTATACACTGTATAAAAGAAGGCGGTGTAAAACATCAAAATATGCCTCAATAAAAGGATATTTAGATGAAATCCCTTACCTTGAGTTCGACTCATCATGTACAACCACTATGTTCCTCTTTTTCAAGTATCTCATTTTTATTTTTACAAAAGGTATCCTTAGGATGGATTTATGCACAAAGTGTAGCCTCTAGGGGGAAGAGAGGGATGTTGGGAGCTTATTTGAGTAGAATTTGGATGATCCTAAGGGCTTGAGAGGTGTGAGTAAGTGGGTATAGGTGGTGACCTTTTATAATAGGGAGGAGGGTCACTTTAGAAAAGTCTTGAAATATTATTTTATTATAAATTTATTTTAGAATTATAATAGTTAAAAAGTTGTTGGGACCAAGTTGTATGGAGAAAGAGGTTTGAAGAGTTTTCTTTTACAGAGTGTTTTCTTTGGTTGTCAAAGAGGATAAATCAATTCACTTTGTAAAATCCTTGGAAAAATCAGACGATGATTTGTTGATTTGTATTTCACAAACATCATAAGTTAGGAGAACTTATGATACAAACCTTATGAAGGAAAGGGGGTGCAAAGGTTCTTCTAGTCATATACAGTTTTGATTGGAAGAAAAGATGCTAGTGAAAGACAAGGAATTTAAAGTACTTTCCATGAAAATATGACGATGCTAAATGTGTTCAATCAATGAGTATATATCACAATAGATATGGTTCATGATGAAATAAGTTGTTTTTTTAATACACCAAATGATAATGAAGCATCATTGGAGTTCTTTCTGAAGCAGATTCTAAGGTGGCATCGTTTCTCAGTGTTTGCCAAATTTTTGGACCTGAAAATCAGGAAATGGAGAAATGTGTTTTTTGAAAAGGATATTTCTTGAAAGTTTGAATATGTATTGATATGTTGCACGCAAGTGGAGTTCCAGGATTCGAACATCAAAATATAGAAAATGAGAGGCTTGTGTGAAAGATTGATTCTTGCGTGAAAGAATGAAGGGAGTTTGGAATGTTGCGCACAAGGCATAATTTGAGGTGAAAACTTCAAAAAATGGAAATGATTAAAGAAGTTCACTAAAGATCAGGTTGGCGCAAACGAGACTTATGTTCCCAATGCGACGTCAATTGGGGTTTTTCACGACGCGTCAGGATCTTACGTGACTAATTGGGGTTTTTATACATGGGGGTCGACAAGGTCTGTAAATAATAGGTGACCCCCTCACATTTGATAGGCTCAACACATAGAGAAATCTCGAGCTCTGAAGTGTAGAAGAATTTTGTGTAAAAGGAGTTACACAAAAGAAATAGATTTTCATGCAAGACGGAGAAGTTTCATACAAGAAGAGAGTTTCACACAAGACTAAAGTTGCACGCAAGAGGTATTTCATGACAAAAGTAAAATCTTGCACGTGTGGAATAAAAGTTGCACACAAGACACCTAAAAGGGTGCACAAAATATTTGGGTTCTTTGCACATAATCAATTGTGTGTAAGATAGTTCTTACCAGCTTCTGGGTAGGAAATTGATGATTTTTACTTCAAAGAATACACTTGTTCAATTATAAAGAAGCACTGAAATACTATAATTCCCTATTTGTGATGAGAGGGTGCAAACACACTTTTGGATTTTCTCCCAAGTACTACATGAGTGAAATGGCATATCCCACTCGTTGTATTTCACATCAAAGGATTTATTTCTAGTGGATTGTGTGGTAATGAATTATTTACGTACCATACCAAGGATGTATCTACTATTTTTGAGTAGTGAACCTTGTAAATATTGTGTTCCTATGGTTGTGTGTGTTTAGGAGGGAAATAACTCTTTGATAGGTGGTGATGGTTGTTTCAAAAAGAGAAAACATAAAATAAAAAGATATCATTGATTCACCCCCTCCCCCTCTCAGTGATACTTGGATCCTATATGGGTAACTTCAAAAGTGATATAGTTAGAGGATAATATGATTATGGGTCTAAATTCTCTCAACCAATAGGTTTTAGATAAGTTTAGGTCACAAAATTAACTTTATCTTTTAGCTTTAATCATTAGTTGAAAACATTAACTCTTACCATGTCTTCTTGTATTTTCATAATATACGGTTACTATAGTTACTATAAATTAAAAATAGAACCAAAAGTGGATCATTAATGAAATTTTTAACATTATATAAGTAAGTTTTCAGAATCTTGTATTTTTATTACCATTATACCATTTAATAAAATAGTATTTGTTTTAAAAACTTATTTATGTCAATTCTAACACTATTTAGAAATTGGTTTTTGTTAAAGTCATAAAAAACTTTATTCCTTAGAACCAAAGCATAAAATAAAATATAATATGTCATATTAATCAATAAAATTCTTTTATAGCATCAAAATGTTCTAATTACATTAATTTTAATATTTATAATATCATTTATTTGAATCTTTCATTAATAAGGTAATCATTGCATTATCGTTGTGTCATAAATAAATTTTCTTATTTAATGTATAAAAATTATTAATAAACTAACATGATGTAGGAAATATTTTTATATTTATAATTACTATTCATATTCAAAGAGATCAATTATATAACCCCACCTTAAAATTATCACAAGTGAATCCATGTGAATCCATGTGGTCCTAAAATCATCCCAAGAATGCCCATGCTCAGAAATATATCATCAAATTGGATTATGATACGTGTTATAGTGCTTTTATATTATTATAATATTATTTTTTTACCCTTATATACCTAATTTACCATTTAACCATGGTAAATAAAAATAATTAATGAAGTTACCACTCATAATGTCAAAAAATAAAAGAGACCTATTTAAATAATTTGGGCCTTATAATTACAAATATTGAATCCATTTTTTTTAAATTCAAAACACATAATTATTAGAAATTAATTTAAAATTAATTCCCATTGTTAAAACCAGAAAGCAGGTTTTTAAGAAGTAAAAACTATCAAAAAATTGACATATGTTTATGTCCAATTTCATTGTAAAATTACTTCCAATGACCAAAATTAGATTAAATTATAAAAAATTAATACAATTACACTTTAAAACCAATTAAAAGTATAATGCAACTATATAAATAAATTTGATGAAAATGTAGTTTGTATTAAAATGCAGTTTGAATTAAAATGCATTATTTTTCTCTATTGATTAAAATGTGGATTTTATCAGAAAAATACAAAAATTTCAACCAAAGTATATTTTTATGTCCCTCTTCTAAAGAAGAAGTTTATTTTTTCAAAAAAATTATATAAAAGTGAAAAAATAGATTTAAAAAGGGTTCACTCTCAAAAGGTGGTAAAATGACCTTTTAAAAATATTAGAGAATTTTATACTTAAAATTGGATTCATTCTCATTTTAAGACTTTAAAATTTATTAGATAAATGTAAATATATTTAAAAAACATGTATAATCATATTTTATTTATTTATGTTTATTCCCTTCAATACAATGGATAGGATTAACTACCATTTAAAATAATATTAATATTATTGTATCATTTTTCAGTATAACTCAATGTTATGAGCAATATAAGATTTTAGAGAAACCCGTTGTTGCGTGTCGATTAAACTACAGGAAAAAGTGCCCCATTTAACATAAAATTAATATCTTATTAATTAATATTATTAGATATAAAAATATATTATTCTAAAAATACCTAGGATGTTAGAATAATGGTGCAATGATCAATTTAATCTAAAGAGACCAATTTTAAAGGAACGCGCTTCAAAGGCTAGAATGCAGTGCAACAAAACTATTTATAAAACAATGAAAATGTATGGAAAAATCTATAAAACACCTAAATCATGCTTAGGATGACCTACTCATCCAATATCAAGCTATTATTTGGTTCTGTTTGAAATAAATTTATTAAACATACATTGTCCCTAAAAGTAGGGAAAATGAGATTGCACCAAGACAACTTCATCAAGAGGAAACTAAACAAATAAAGATTAAAAATTAATAAATATCTCACCTAGATAAATCCATAGGGACTAATTAATCTCAATTATGATGATATATAGATAAGAACTCTTGATTCTTAGAATATGATTAGAGGAGAGTCCATGTAGCCTAGGAATAGCCTCATGCGGGTGATGGAGGAGGGAAGAAAGAAGAATGGGTTTTAAAATTAATAAAGGGTAAATAGTAATTTTACCTAAAAAACTTGAGGCGTACAGTTTGGATTCACGGTTTGGACAAAATATATATCTACTGTGCAACAAACCATGCTTATAAAACCACTTCACACAGTTTTTCCTACATGTTTAGCCTGACTGTGCATCAACCATGTAGTGAATAGTGAATACATACTGCCTAAGTGGATATAACCATGTAGGATAGGTGAAAAGTTTGGGGAAACCATGTGTAACCCATACAGGGAAATTTTGATCCTCTAAAATAGGCTGCATGACTTGCTGTAGAGGTCTACAGGGTTTCATACATACCATTCGCCTCTAACAGACCACCCAAAACCCTGATTTTTGGGACCCGGTACTCCCAAACCTCAATAAGACACCCAGGGAACCTCTTAACCCTTTAAACAAGTCTAAAAACAATATATTGAATTGTTACAACACTTGTAATTGTATTCTAAATCTCGTTTTGTAAAATGGACCATCTAGTAAATACAAAAGTTCAAATTCCCATGGAATTCTACATTGGCTCAACACATGGGTTGTTATAGGTATGTACTTCCATATGAGAGATACATGGAACACATAATGTACTTGAGATAGGTTTTTTGGGAGTTATATTTGATAGGGAAAAATCCTATTTGATCAAGAATTTAATGGGTATTATGTATCTTGGACTAATATTTCCTTTATTCCCAAATGTCATGACTTTTTTTCATGAAAATATAGGAAGGAACACCTTATCTCCAAATTGCAACTCCATGTCTCATTGATGATTGTATACATATATTTTATTTGTCTTTTTATGGTTTTAATATGACATTTAGTGGTTTTAAACTTCTATTTCATATCTTGAAGAATATTATGTCCTATAATCTTCCTCTTTAGAACTTCATCCCAATATATTGGAGTCCAAAACTTCTTCACATGTTGAGCCTCATAAGGTTCTATTTGAATAATATATTGGAAACAATTTTCATATGAGAACTCCACTAGGGTAAGGGGATGATCCCAATATCCTTGGAAATCTATAGAACATGATCTTATCATATACTCTATAGTTTTAATAGTTTTTCTAGATTGAATATCCATTTAATAGTGATAATATGTATTAAAACTTAGCTCTATATCTAGTACATGCTAAAGGATTATATAGAACCTCAAGGTAAACCTCAGATATTGATCAGACATAATGGATAGTGGTACTCTATATAGTACTACCACTTCCCTTATGTATATTTTAGTGAGTTGGTCAAGAGAGAAACCTTTCTTGATATCAATGAAACACGTAGACTTTGTAAGGTGATCGACTACCTTCGAGATGGTTTTATCACCTTTAGATGTCACAGGGAGTCCCATGATGAAATAAATGGTTATGTATTCCCATTTCCATAATGGTATGGGAAATGGTTTCATCATAACCTTATAATTCTATCATTTATCCTTAACTTGTTTTCATACCAAGCATCGAGACACAAACTCTACAATATACCTCTTCATGTTATCCGAGTAGAAGTTTTGATCTAGATCTCTATACATATCAGTACTTCCTGGATTAATAGAGAAGTATTATCTATAAGAATCAAACATAAGTTCCCTCTTTAGCTATGTTTTTTATTAGACACATATCCAGGTTTGAAACCTTATAAATTCATCTTCATAAAATTTTAACTCTGAAATATTCACTACCTTTCTCTATAAATCCTCATCATCTTTTTGGACTTCCTTGATCTTCTCAAGAATGGATGGTTGAGTAGTAATTTGAGAAAGGTATGATGAATATCATTTTATAATTCCCATTTATATCCTTTTACTTTATAAGAAGATTGGATCCTTTCAATCATCATCATAGAAAGTGTTTCCAGATCCTTTTTACTCAGAGAATCTACCACTTTTTTAAGCTTCCCAGGATGGTAATGGATTGAATAATCATAATCATTGATCTTATTTAACCACCTGTATTGGTTCATATTGATCTCCTTTTGTGTGAATATATACTTAAGGATTTTAGGATTTTTATATATTCCACACTTCTCCCTATAGAGATAATGACATCTAATCATTAATAAAAAGATCAATGTAGCCAATTATTGATCATGGTTTGGGTATTTATTATCATGTATATTTAATATGAGGGAGGTACATGCTATAAATTTTTCATTTATCATGAGTAAAAAACCCAATACCTTTTTGGAAACATCATAGTAGATAAAAAATACTTTCCTAATGGTGGGTAATGTAAGAACATGTAAAATGATTTACATCTTCCTTAACTCTTTAAATCCCACATCACATCCATCGTTATAGAAAAGATTCACTCTCTTCAAAGTTATCTTAGTTAGTGGGATTGAAAATAATGACAAGTTTCTCAAAAATTGATGATAGTACATAGCCAATCCAAGGCATCTATGAATCTATGTAAATGATTTTGGTCTAGAACATCCTTCAATTGCCTTTATTTTTTAAGGATCCATATATATACCTTTATTGGTGATAACATACCCCAAGAATGTTACTTACTCCATCCATACTTTGATTTACTATATTTTTCATATAAATTATCATTTCACACTGTATTTAGTACATCATTAAAATTATCCTCATGCTCCCTTTTTTTAGATTAGATAAGAATATTTTCTATAAAAACTATCAAAACATTTATCAAGCTAATCCATAAAAACTCTATTCATTATGTCCGTGAAGATAGTTAGATTATTAGTGAATCCAAATGGAATCACTATGAAATCATTATGACCATTCCTTGTACAAAAAATATGTCTTGGGGATATCCTACTTCTTAAATTTTACTTTATAATATCTTGATCAAGGATTCTCCTTTGTTAAGTACAAGAATCCAAATAGCTAATCAGACAATTCATTAATCTATAATAGAGGATACTTTTTCTTTATCATGATCTTTTTAAGGTCATGATAATAAATAAAAAGGTGAATTTATCCATACTTATTCTTGACAAAGGGGACTGACACAACCCATGGTGAAGTACTTGGGCATATAAACACTTTATCTATATGATCCTACAGTTTCTTCATCATCTATTCAAGTTCAGTAATGGAAATTTTATATGGAGTCTTGGATATTGGAAAAGATATGGGTATAAGTTTTATTGAGAACTCAACTTCTAGGTTAGGATGGAGAATAAAACAATCTTTTGGAAACACATAATTATATTCTCTTACAATGTAAATGTCATAAAGGATGATCTTTTACTTAGTATCAATCATTTTATCTTGATACACGTTCTCATAATGAAATAATATCCTTTTTTGAGATGATGATTCAAAAGGAGATCCATCCTTCTATTTACACTTGTATAGAATCAAATGGAAATTCTTAATTTGGAGGTTAATTTCCTTCTCCATTTTTTATTTCCCTTATATAAGGAAATCCAGTCCATACCCAAAATTATATCAAATTATTCTATAAAGAGCATCATAATGTTTTTAGGGAAGTTTAACCCATAAATATAGACATGAGAAAAGTTATATAATTGGGATGAAATAATTTCCACATTTTATGGTTTCATTGATAACTCCACATCCATTTTTTGAGGTGGTTTTTGAATACTTATAATAAACTTGCATGATATGAAAGAATGCATAGAACCATAATCAAATAGTTCTTTCTCTATCCATGAATGAATAACCAGTGTACCTATAACCATATAACTGTTAGTATCCACCTTAGTAGATATGATGGAATAAGCTCACCCTTTATCTCTAGGCATTGTATGTTTCTATTTATGGTTATTGTTGATAACTGTTGGCTTAGTGAATTGATTCACAGGGTGTACTTATTCCTTACAGTTGAAATATTGGAAAATAGATGAGGGTTGAATGGAGCATTATTTTCTTTCATCATAATAGTGGGTTTCTCACATAAAAATGCATGATATAGGTGCCCTTAATTCCCACACCTAAATAATTTACTTTCCCATTAAAGAAATTTCTAGGATTCTTCTTCCCACACTTTTAACAAGCCGAGTGTTGTAAATTATTTACACCATGATATTTATATATCACTCTATATGAATTAAAATCTATTCTCCACTCCCTATCTCCAAACCCATGAGACCCTTGAGATTATATAATAAATATTTATACTTATAGGGGATATTGTAAAATTTACTCATAGCTGTTAAAGTCTCAAATCATAAAATATTTTTATAGATTCAACTTTAGCCCAAAAAAAGAGGTCAACCTTACTTTTAGGATCAATGAAAAAGCTATATGTGTATCGTGAAAGTATTGTGAAGTTTTCCTCATACACACTAATGGATTCATCATATTTGTTTCTTGATTATAAATAAATATATTTATATTTTAGGTTGGAGAGTGAATGTAAAATATTTATCGAAAAATATTTTTCATAATTCTTTCCACTCTATTTCATTAATCTCTTCCTTGGGCTTCATATTTTTGACCAAGGTCTACCATTGATTAGATTCTACACCAATCTGATAATAATCCACCATGAAATTCTCTTGATCATATAATTAAAGGATTAAGAATATATTTTTAATGGAGTTTATGTATTATTCCATGATTAAGGGATTATAAGATCCACTAAAAGTGGGAGGACTTTGTTGCATAAAAATATAAATTTAAACTTGATATTTCTTAAGGAATTTTGTATTTTCCCACAAATTCAAGTTTATATTAAAAAATTGATTTAATTGAGTAATTATTTCCATGAAGTTATCAACTCTTTCTCCCATCAGGTTGGGAATCTCATTTGGATTGTCCTAACATTGCCCATCACATTGATTGTTGGCCCAGTTCCTCTTATTTACATCCATTGACTAAAAAATAGGGAAATTAGGGATGATAATTTTGAAAATGGTACACACATAAAATAAAAAATATAAAAATATAAGGGATAACTCATAAATGGAATAAATTTCTCAACTTATGAATTTCTAGGTTTCAATTAAATTTATCCATGTTCTATTTCCTAACATAAAATTTTATGGTAATTTTTGTTCCATTTAAAATGGTTCACAAAGAGATTATAAATTTACTAAATAATATCACCCTATAGTGTCAAAACAAGTGGTAGAAAAGCCTCATTTTCATGAACCCAGTGATGATTGATTTAATACCCAATGCACCCTTTTTGGGGTTCTTACCCCTAGGTACAACCGTGTCATATCCACATATACTTGTAGTATACAGATAGAAATTTTGTTTTGTGGAAACCAAATAATTTATAATTAAAAAAACTTTTGGGGTGTTTTATTATATTTAGTCTTATCCTTAAGTCTTTGAATAAGGTTTTATATTCCTAATCCCCCAAAATTACTAGACCTTGCCTCTGGTACCAACCATGACAACCCATATCTTTTATACATCTTATTTCATGATTTATTACATAAAGATATACATATTAAAATACAATAAGATAAAGAGGCCTGGTGTCTTTGGGAAATTAGATACATAGAGAATTAACTTGAAATAGAGATACAAATTCATTATTTAAAACTCTATAATGGTCCTTTTCATTCTATTGATCCTCTAATACTACATGGGCTAACCCAAGGATGTACATAAGAAAGTGGTAAGTTATAATGCCCAGTAAGGGAATAATCAAATAATAACATGATGAAAGTAACAAATTTAAGTTAATAGACCTATCAAAGAGAAATAAAAGGGTGAGAATCATAACCATGAACATCAAATCCTGATATATGGTGATAACATCAAGACATCAAAAGAACGCGTCAACAACATAAAACATGAAATTATAATCATAAGTCAAGGATATATACCAAGAATTATAACATAGTGTTCTTAATATATCCTCCCATAAACCATACATGCTATATCGACCCAATGAATTAGAGGTCTATATAATGTCGGTCCCACCTATCACATTCATATCATGTACTTGCATTTTATGTGCCACATAGATCTTAAAATATAATAATGTATTTAATCACTTTTAATAACATGATTAAAGAGTATGGGTTACATTAATGGAAGTCCCAAATAAATGAATGATATTTACATATATGTGAATACACTTGAGTGGAAATGGGGATGGGTATACACAACAAAAATGTTTGGCATCAAAAATCATGAGATAATTTCAGCAGTATAACAGGTGTATATAAAGGTTCATGGAAGGGTTTAATGACAGTTAAAGGTGGTCTATAATTACTTAGTAATCAGAATTATACTAATGGAATGTGTAAAAACATATGAAAATATAAAAAATAAAAATTCACAATATAAAGAAAGTAATTGAATAAAGAGGAGGGGGAAGAGAATCCATTCCCTTGAGAGGTCACTTATAAAAGATTAGAAGGACCTTATTAAGATCTTGGGAGAATATTGGGATGGATTTAGAGTGGGATAGGGATAGGAAATTTATGATCAATGGATTCTGAGTGAATAAGAGTAGAAGTTTGGGTTGGTATTTAAAAAAAATTATAGGGGAATTATTTATTATTTTCTAAAATTAGGTATTGGACTCTATATAAAAAAAATAAAAACAAAAAACTTCACATGATTTTTCCAATGGTTTCTACCAAAGAGGAGTGATTTTAAATATCTTATAATTATAAGAGACAAAAATATTAAACTAATACCAGTGGTGATGTGTAAGTCAGTCATGCTCATAAGGAATTGATTTTAAAACCTTGAAACATAATATAGGTTTTGGAGGATTCATTAAAGGTTTATGAAATTAATAAAATAACTTATAAAACAAATTATTTTAATTGGTAAATCTATTTTTGGTCGTGGGTTCCATTTATAGTATTTATTAAATCACTTTGGCCTATTACGATGTCATAATAGATACCGTATTAAAATTTTAGCCAAAATTCTACTATCTTAGAAAATAATGAAAAATTCACCATCATCTAATTTCAACATGAAAATTTAAAAAATTATATTTATTTTATCAATATTATTCTCTAAATATGATAATTTAAAATTTTTAATAGAAATCCCAATTTATTAGAAAATACATTTTTTAAGATACTAACATCTTTTTGACCTATATAAAAATCACATTGGACTTCATTAAATTATATTATCATTTTTATATAAATTAATAGTATTTAATAAGAATATTTTATGAAAATAAATATTTAATTAAATAAATATTTAATTTATTAAAAAAGTGTTTTAATTAAAAGTATATATTTCCCAAGTATACAATTTTGATTTCTTCATATCAAAATATAATTTTTATAAAACTCATTATATAATCATTTATAAAGAAATAATAAAAGGGATAATTATAATCATTATTTAATTAAAAAGAAAATATACAAATTTATATTACTAGAGTCTAGATACATAACCCATTATTACACCACCGTACTCCCTAAGGGTAAGGTGTGTGATGATGGTGCTTTTTTTTGGGATGGTTCAACAAACATAGTTTGAGTTGCAATCCTTTTATGTTTAAAATTCTCCCATAAATAGTTTTTCTTAAGATTTTGTTGTTGAATATTAGCTTGGGATTGGTTAAGAGAAAATCTCAATGATGTTATCTCCCTTATAATCTCTAATAAATGGGCTTCGTAGGGTATGATCCTACTATTCAAGGCCATCACTTATTCCATCTATGAAAATTAGACTTTATCATAACCCTTAATATATAATAATCTTAATGGTATGTATAAAATGGCTATATTATTAATGATTAAGATTATTAATTATCTTTTAAATCCAACATGCTATATTTTATAATGGAATAAAATAACCAAAGTAGTGCATGCATTTTATATAATTAAATTAATTAATAAAAAATTTATTCATTAAAAATAGATTTTAATTTTAAAAAAGTCAGATCATTATAGTGATTGTGGATTTCATGATTCTGTTTTCCATCAACGTCATGAATTTGGTCTCATTCCCTTAAGCCGATGCTGATTCCTCCAAGATACAGTCTCTCTATACTATATTCCTCTCTCTAAGTTTTATATCAATGAAATATGTGGTTAACGTTCGAGATAAATATATAATTAGGGTTTTATTAGGTGTTTTTAGGGTTCAAACATTAAATCCCATGGTGAATTAAAAATTATTAAATTAATGACACCCACAAAAGCTCATTCAGGGGGGCCTAGGTATGAACTAAAATTACATCATCCTTAGGGTAAAACCCATATTCTAGATGCACCCTCACATTAATTTCCTTATCTAACACCATGTTTAATAAATATAAACGATTCATATCAACACACATATACATACACTAAAAAATATATTATTTTTAATATATTTTTAAGCCTCTATAGTTCTCAAAATATCAAAATTAATTAGAGAAAAATCTCAAAAAATATTATAAGAATATTTTAAAGGTCTAAAAAATCTAGTGTCTTTAAGATATAACTATATAGCCCAAAGAGATATACTATTTAAAATAATAAATACTAAATATCCCTAAATATTCACTATATCTAGAAATTCACCCAAACGTAGCCCAAGGTTAAACATCACACTCTAAGGTCAACAAAACCATCTTTTTTGTGGCTTCATACTAGGTTAAATTTACTATTTTACCCCTGGGAAGGTCCTAAGACTTTGGAACCTCAAAATTGAGTTAATCCTTGATCATAATAAATGTGGGTTGCTACATTAAGGACTGATGTGTACGATATGGTTTTCTTTCTCAATACTATGTGAATAAAGGGATAAGGAGCATACCCATTATTGGGTCGACCTATACAGAAGCATATTGGTAACAAATAATAATATGAGATACATGAGGTAATGTATCAACATCAATACCTCATTATAATACTAAACTTAAAATAAGTCAATAAAAAGTGTTAAAGTAGGAAAAAATATGATATATACCAAGTATTCTAACCAAATGTGTTCTAAGGAACCATAAGGTGAGCTCCATAGATTATAAGTCTCAAGAAGACATCTACATACATCTCATACACATCCGTAACACTCATCTATCGAATGGATTAAAAGAAACCTCCAGAAATATATACTCCATGTGGGATTAAATTCCATGATCTAGTGATTTACCTTTACCTGGATCATGTACAAAAGGATATGTATGTATTTTGAAGGGTCCTGTGAAAGGTGTGAGTATATCATACCTAGAAAGCAGTCACCACCTTCTCCATAAGTGAAAGTGTATGCAGTAACAATACAATGTAAGAGTAATAAAATATAAAACTAAAAACATTCTTTAATAAATATATTTAGTTTGGATACCAATGATAATAATAAATCTAGTATACCGAGAGGATTCATACGTAACCTACTTCAATCCTATTCTTGATATTTGAGATGAATGAGTATAATAATTTAGTGTATAAATTCCCATAACAGGGGAACAATAAAGATATATAATAATTAAAGGAAAACTTTACACTTATCCCAGGGAAATGGAATCATGTATAATAATTAGATTATTCTTATATTCCATATCTTGGGGAAAATTTTAAGGTGTATCATTTTTTAGGGTGTTTCAAGCTTGTCCCAAGACATCAACCTATCCATCAACAATGGGTGTACTTGTTAACCCTTTTATACTAGAATAAAATATCCCTTTCAACAATAAATTTCCATCCATAGATTTAAATATAAAAATAAAAAATCATGAAATATTAAATTATAACATATTTATCAAACTTGATTATAGAGTCTAGGCATGTCGGAAAACAACCAATATAATAATCATGCACATAATTTAAATATTTTTATATAAATAAAGTACATGAATTAGTTTAATAATTATCTAAAATGAATCATAAAAAGTATATATAAATAAAGGAATAAAAATTTGTAAATATAGGCCAAATCAATCAATCCATGCTTTATTCTTTTAAAATCCATTTTAAAAGAATCTCTGTTAGAATAAAACCACTTTTTTTAAATTAGATTCACCCATATATATATATATATTGTTTCTTGACCAAATATTCATGAATATTAGAGACGTAAGGGGTTCAACTACCAATATTATAGCATCCCGCCTTTTTATCACATAAACTTTCATTACATTATACAAAACCGAGGATCTTTAAGGTTTAGTGTCTTGGAAACCTGGAACTTAATACATGACAACATAAAAAAAATTCTTCTTAAACACTTGAAAGGATTCTTCATTTGTTCATTCTAAGTTCATTACTGCATTTCATAACCTGGGAGCATACAACAAAGGAAAGGGTGAGTAGAAGGCCTAGTAAGGGAAACAAGAGAAACATTTTACATGTGGACTTGAGATACATCAATAAAGTCACGATAAAAAAATTTAATAAATGAGAAAGAGATGATGAGGCATATCAAAATAACGTGTTTCATAACTTGAAGATGTGGCTACAAAATTTAACTTAGAAAATCATTAACATATCACCAAGTTTCATCCCCAAGGTGTCATTTTAAAAAAATTAACAAGGTTATTCACCAATGTATCGTTAAAATTGTAATCCCTAGAGATTACATCATTACCCAATGCATTGGAGCGCTATTAGGGAGCACACTTAAATTTTTCTTTATTATCATGTGAGACACATATATAATCATAAAAAATTTCATAAATAACCCATATATCATAAAATAAATGTGTTTAATTTCATAATCATAACATTTTAAAAACTGCTTTTAATACATGATCTTTATGTCATTTTAAACCCACAGAAAAAGGAAAGAGGGTTTCATGTATGTAAATACCAGAATTAAAATATAACATTTTGATATATATTTTAATACCCATATTAAAGAAAGATCTTTGATTATTCACTTAATAAAATAAAATAATTTGATAAAAAGAGAGAGACATTTTGAGACGAAAATTCTGTAGCATACCGGCTATGTTACAGGGTTTTAGAAAATATTGAAAAGAGAGGGGACATGGGTCACCCACTCATAAATGATCCATAAAACAGTATAGGAACAGAATATAAAGTATATAAGAACATGGTAATGAAATTTTAAAGACATACCATATGAAATGAATAACATGGAAGGATGACAAAAATAAGATTTCTCTTATGAAAATTCGGCAGCCTAACGACGTCACTTAAAACTTCAAAAAATAAATTGATGAGATAAAATAGGGTATCTCATAATATTGACATAAAAAAGATAGTATGATAGATATATAAAATAATACCTAAACATAAAAAAGAAACTTGAAAGAAATGACATGAAAATAGAACTTGAAAAATGAGAAGGGCGGAAGAATCCCTTACAAAAATTCGGCAGCCTAACGGCGTTACTTAAAACGTAAAAAAATGAATTGATGAGATAAAATAGGGTCTCTAATCATGTTAACATGAAATAATAGTATGATGGATATAGAGATAATACCCAAACATAATAAAAAGGAACTTGAAAGACTTGACCTAAAAATAGAACTTTGAAAATGGGAAGAGTGAAAGAATCCCTTACGAAAATTCGGCAGCCTAACGACGCCAATTAAATATTCTTAAAATTAATTGATGAGAGAAATAGGGGATCTCTAATCATATGAAAATAAAAATTACATTAAGGTGAATATAAAAGAACATACTCTAACATAAGAACATGGAGCCTAAAATAAATGACATAAGAGAGAGTACTTGAAAAGAAAGAGATGTAAGATCTCTTACCTTGAAGAGTAACTTCAAAATATTGAAGGTCGGGATCTTGGGAGGCTTGAGGGAACCTTGGGAGGACTCTTTGGGAGTTAAGGAGACCAGAAATTCATTAAGGATGATTTCGGAATGGAAAGGATGAGAGAATTACTTGGTATTTATAGGGAAAGTGAGGGGACAAGGTATTAATGGCCAAGGGACACCTCATTGGTGGTATTGGAAAAACCATGGGCTTGCCCATGGTATTTTCCCATGGTATTGGACACTTGGGATACCTCATACCTTATATTACTATTCATAAGTCGACCATATTGATTACATACTTAATACATCATTTAATGATGTCAATAAACACCCGTAACTTAAAAACTGTATTTTCACTATTCACCGAAAATTCAACTTTCTCAGAAAAATCCCAAAATTTCACCTTAACCAAATATCGATGATATGATTTCAAAAATGAGCTAAATTTTATAAAAATAATTTTCTAAATATTTTTAATTAAATTTTTAATTAAAAAACACTATTCACTTGAAAAAACTATGACTTGACTCATAATTTCTGAAACAGTTATTTACATATTTTATTGAATCACATTACTTAATCAAGGTGCATAAATTATATTAATAATTTATTTAAGTGAGATTACAAATCCATTTGGTCACATTTCTAATCCTAAGCGTAAAATCACTATTCATAATTTACTATTAATCAAAAATTAAGTTGATATTATTAGAATCTAAATTGCATACTGAACACAACTGTAGAAGACCATTTTTTGAAAATAATTACACATTTTTAATTATTTAAGGTTTACATAAATATTTTTAAAATATAATTTTTCTAAAATTCATCAATAATATGCATACTATATTTATTCAGAAATTTGAAAATTCACAAACTTCATAATAAGAATAAATCAAAATTTTTATTTAAATCAAAGGATTACACAAGGTAGTTACGATCTCGTTACATAACCCCTTATAACACCAGCATAGGACCTAAGAGTAAGGTGTGCTAGGGTGATAGAATCTTGGGGTGGCTCGGCCAACATTTCCCGAGTAGTGGTTTCTATCAGCTTTAACTTCTCACGAAGGCGATTCTGTTCCAACTTCACACGATGAATTTCAGCTTGGGTTTGGTCCAGAGTAAAGCCCAAAGGTGCTACCTCCTTCCTGAGTTCCGTCAGATGGGCTTTGATCGGCCCGAGACTACTGGATGGGGCCATTGAATCTTCTTTCTATATTAATTAATCAAGATCATGTGTATTTATAGACAATAATCACAAAATTTAGTTTCCAACGGTCATATTGACCAACAGTCATATAATAGTCAAAACCCAACGACCTTATTTTAATTATACTCATTTTATAAAATGAAATAGTTTTGTTGAGTATAAAATAAAATAACACACAAAGTTAGGAAACAAAATTTATTCAAAATGTCGGGTCGTTACAAATATATTTGTATAACACTCCTTTAAGTACCCATGGAAGATCATATACATCCACTTAAAAGATTATAGCAACCTAAACCAAGGATAAAATTAGTTTTTGATCACTTCCAAAAAGGAAGGGAGAGTTTGTAAATATAATAAACCTATTTTCCTTTTATTATTTTAGTAAAAACTCCTATAACAATTATGATATAAAAAAATTGAAGGTTTTTATATATATCACTTGAACTATATTTGAGAAGTAAGGTATTTCACCCACTACTATGAAGTAATAAAAAAATGATGGATACTAGAGGGGATCCACACCCTCACCTTGTTGAATATAATCTTCTGCAACTGATCAAATCCACTTGAGCCAAGGAGGATGATAGATCTTACAAGGGTGAGAGGGAGAGGATGGGGGATTGAGAGAGGTGAGGATGAGGAATAAATGAAATAAAATACCAATGGGTAATCCTTTTAAGGATTTATTTTGAGTTAAAATGACTAAAACCACCTCAAGTTAAAAAACAAGTCTAGAATGCTACTGGGTACCTGTTCTAAGTCCACCAGGTTCCCGATGGTGCTAAAAATGGGCCTACAACCATTAATATTCTATTTGGTACCTAGTGTCATCAAAAAGGGTACCTGATGTAGTACCAACACTTGGGTCCTTTCTCCCCTCCTCTTCTAACCACCACCAACCTCCTCTAATTCCCTCCCAACTTAATTTTTTTATAAATTCATTAAAATACTATAATTTGAGGGGAACACTAACTCTTAAAGGCCGCAGTCTTTATACCAAACCACTTTTACATACTAAAAAATCTAAATGATCATCAATTATACCAAATATCCATCCCAAGGCTAACCTCCATGCAAGAATCTCATATAAATGGGATTCCCATCTTCAATAGATACTCAAGGGAACCTATCATGGTCCACTAATATATAATAAAATAAGGGATATCCCCTATGAGTTTGTATTCACAAGTTCCATAATACCTTAAATTATGCACATGTTTATAAATGAACATGGAACCAAAATGTATTACATAAAAGATCACTCATGACCATACTAATCTTTACTCCACTCTCAAAGTAATAAGAAAGATAGTTTGGGTTTATTATGGGTTATACACATTCACCCACAACTTTAAAACCACACATCACATGAAAAATAATATATACTAATGGGTAAGTTCAGAAATCACCTACATCAATTATGAAGTTATTCTATTAATGATTCTCACATCATCATCAAAAAATATATCATCGATCACCAAGGTATCCTCGATATCTTCCCCAAAATAATGAAAATATCAAAGCCTTAATAAACAAGATGTGGTATACTCTAGATGCATCCATAAGCACACTGCTGATAAAATTCATCACATTTGACACCAAATTTTCAACCTATTTCATATCAATTTGATAAAATATATAAATAAATTACTGTAGTTAATTAAAATCCATAAAAATTATTATAACCAATTAAATTATACTCCCCTATCCCACATTTATACACGATGAAAAAATACCCATCCTACCGACTCGGTTCCACCATGCTCTGGTGTAGTTGACACCAAACCCCAAATTCCATTGCACATAAATTATAAAAGAGTGGGAAAGAGTACAGTATTAGAAAGAGTAAATTACTAAAAAAAAAATGAAATAAATATGCCTTAAAATAATTTTAATCCATAGGAAATAAGTAAGTGAACAAATGGGAAAAGGGATGCAGATCCCTCTAGTGCTAGTAGACTCAAACAAGAGACCCTTGAAGTAGGTTTTGTAATTTTATGGCCAAAATGACCATTTTACCCCATTACAAAAAACATATTTGGGTGTTACTAGGAATTATTCCCCCATAATAGGTGCTCGGTGGTCTTCCTATAGCTACCTAAAAAACCCACCTCCACTAGGTACCTTGTACCAAACCACCAAGAACTGAATGGTTGTTGACAGAATGTCAGTACCCACTTTTCATCATCAAGTACCTGGTGCAGTCACATCAACTACCTGTGTAGGATCCCAAAAATATAATGAGGGATGCTCCATTTATGTTTTGGTTGAACTCTTTCTTTTCTTGTTAATGAAATGCCTCCCAAGAATATAGGGATGCTCTGGGGTGTTCTGGGGTTCAGGTAATAGTAAAGGGGTAAGAGAGGCTATTCTGGGAAGGGCACATGGTTGGTGAATGGTTAGTATAAATCATGAACCTTAACCTCGCATCCTGTAGGGTATGGCTAAAAACATTAAAAACTATTCATGGGGGAGCTTTCAAACCATAAAAATTAGACAAATCCTTTTAGAATAGACACCTCATGGTTTTACAAACTGCATGGCATCCCAGGATACTGTGTGACCCATGCCCCTCTTTGAAAAATGGTGGCACATGGTTGGTGCACAATTTGGAAATCTGTGCTTCCAAACCACATGCCTCATTAAAATGTTGGGATTTTAAAAAAATTACCCTAGGGATTTAAGGTTTCTAACCTAATTTTATTCCCTATTATTTCTCCAATAACCTAGGTGATGAACTATTTACTCCCTCTATCTGCAAGAATGATTCTCCCTTGATTCTTGTCTATTTAGAGTGTGGTTGGGTGTGAATAAATGATCCGGGTGAGTCTAACACTACCATTTACTCTATTTTCTATAATATTCCTTGTGTAGTTGTTATTATCCTTCTTAATCCCTAAAACATTGTTTTTCTAGAAGTTTCTATGTTTTGGATTTGAAGGGTGTTTAAGTTCGAATCAAAGGATAAGGTTAATCAAGTATTCATATATGAACTAGAGGTAGTTGATATAAAAGTAATATACCATATTCTTTATGTTGGTTATGTGTATTTGGTTGTGAACTTTATGTTGTTTTTCTGAGTTTCATTTTCCCATGATAACAAATGATTAATTGGGTAACTAAATGAGGTGTTGGATCCCTCGTGATCCACGTTGTATCCCATGAGGATGAGTAAACTGGGATTAGGGATACTCATGGTGTGGTCCACTCCCTTGAACATGGAATATTGGGATATTGGATGATAAATTGTGGGGGTGGGGGTTTATGATATTAAACTAATTGTAAAGGTGACTAACCCATTAACATAACATGATGTGGTGTCTTTATCAAATTTAAGAGTTAAGTAAGTGATGATATGTAAATGGATGAATGTGAAAATTGGTTAATGGGGATTGGAATCATGGTAAAATGACTTGTAAAGGGAAATAAATAGTTTTAATGTGTTGAAATGGTAAAATGGTCTTGTTTTGGAATTGAGAACATACTGAATATAATGAACCATGGAAATGTGATTAAATGGAAATTGTAAATCTTATTATTTTTTTATGATAAATTTTTTAAGGATGATGAACCTATGTGAATGTGAAAAATGGTTGGTGGGATGTTTGAATGATGATCCACTCCCTTGGGTGGTCCTGATTGATGCTCCAAGAGACTTTATACATAGTAATAATCTGGGGAATGGACTAATTCTCTTAAACCCAAGGGCATGGACATGGAATTACATATCATGGTTGGGATGGTCATACATGGTGTTCTTAATCTCGATCAAATTTATGGACTGAGGCTCCATGTTTTCCAACCAGTTACCTTTTGACACATGTCTCATATGATTGACACGTTCCAAAGTATGTTTGATGAAAAATGGGTAAAACATGGAACTAATAATGAAAGTATTTGATCTAACAAATGTTAAATGATGGAAAATATTTTACTATTCTATTTTTACTTATTATCTTTAATTATTCATACACTATATTATATTAGATATTTTGTAGACACTGTTAGTGGTGGCCTACTAAGTTGTACTCACAACCAGCTCAAGAAACCATTGTGCACCAGATTAGACTTCATGGTTGTAGGTTAGGAGATAGAAAATGTTCTATATTTGAGGTTTGATTTAGGGATTAGAGTTATATAGGTATGAGGGGACCATACCTGATTTTGGGACCCATTTTTGGGTTTTTAAGCATGTATTTATTTTTGGTTTTCCTTTACACTTGGAATTGTATGACATGACATGGCATAGTTCCTTATTGGCTATGGACATATACCCATTTTGGGGAAATTTTTATGGTGATGCATGATTATCTTGTGTGTTATTTATATTAGTTATTATTTATCTATTATGGATTTCTATGATAAAGAGGGTAGAGTCTCCCCAAGTGTTCCATCAAACCCTCAATGATAGTTAGAAGCATCTGGAATATGGGTATATGCATCTGATGTCATGTGGCGAACTAGATCGAGGTACCAGTTAGTGGATTCCAGTTCAAGATGTTTCAAAGTGGAATCATAGGTGTTATTTTTGTTGTTGTTATTTTATTTGGGGAAGGCATATAAGATATTAGGAGGTGTCAATCCTTGGTAATGAGATTTTGTATGGGAGTATCTAACCCATGTACCGGGGGGGGACAAGTACCCAATGTGGGATTATTGTTCTTGATGTTTGTCGTTACAATTGGATGTTATTTCACCTTGAGTGATTCACTTATATTGTGATGTATTTAATTTTTGAGATTTTATTTGTGGGACAGAACAACATGCGGTTTTATATCCATGCATTATTCTTGAAACTTAGGGATACATGTGATATGCATCATTCTAGGTACACAAGGGTAAATGGGTTATGGTCAGGTATGAGATTTGAAAATTCAACTTGATTATTTTGTAATTTTAAAGAAAATGTACCTAATAAAATGTTATAATTGTGAAAGGAATTGAAATATGGTGATGGGATGGTTAAAATTAAAACTAATTCATAGTGATAATTTAGGAGTTGGTCTACCCATTGATATAAATGTTTGTGGTTATGAGTGGTAGAGAATGGTGTTAGGTTAGTGGTAATGTCTGTTGGGATATTGTATGGGGGGAGTTATTATTGGATGTAAGACATATTTTTATCATTTATGAGAAATAATATGTTATATTTTTTTTATACATTCTTTTGGTATTGTAGAGATATGGAACCATGAAAACATATATCGGTTAGGTGACAGGAGGAAATCACTAAGAATTATCCTCTAGTAGAGAGTCAAGAGCCCCCATTGATTCTAGGTAGTAGGGGGAAGAGAAATTCCATGAGAACTTCTCCCATTTTGTATAGTTTATGGAATGATACCTAGGGTGGGACGCACCAAATATGTTCAACTTTAAAATAGATTTCTAACTATATCACCCTCCAATGTTTACTAGAGAGGGTGGACCTAAGGAAGTAGAGTTTTGGATTGAGTCCATCCAGAAAATTATGGATAACTTGGTGACTCCACTCAAAAATAGTGTCAAACTAGAGACTTATATGTTGTGAGGACCATCAAAGTGTTGTTAGGATATATGGTTCCAGTATGAGAATATTAAAGGAATGACATGGAAGGAATTTTAGAATAAGTTCTTGTAATAATTTACCCTGAGATATTGAGGTAGAGAAAGGCTGAAGAATTTATACACTTGACTTAGGGAAGTATGAATGTGATGGATTATGCTGGAAAATTCATATATTTTTAGTTATTTTCTCTGATTTTTGGTAGGATATGAGGTGGACATTTCTAGGTGTTTTTAGGATGAGCTTAGACGTGAGATCAAGTCCCAGGTAAATATCTTCTTCTTAAAGATGTTTTCTGAGGTGCGAGATTAGGATCTCATTTTTGAAGGGAACATGAATGAGGATTTTGGTGGTGGAAAAATTGTTTCAATTTGGTGATATAGTGGTACATATTTTGATAGTAGGAAGCTCCATTGTGACGGTTTCCACCAGAGTAGTGGTGATAGAGTATTCAAGGAAGAGAAACTATCTCTTGGGGAGGTAGCTCGGATGTCTTCTATTAGTGTGGTAGGCTAAGACACACGAAAGGTTAGTGTTCATGAATGCTAGTGGAATATAAATCATGTGGAAGGACAGGTCATATATAGAGGTTATATAGGTAACCAAAATAATAAGGCAGTGGTGGAGGATCTAGGCCAGTACAGAGCACCGAAAGGGGGTCAGTTACTCTATATCAGTCAGGCGGTTGGAGTTCCAATGGCCATACTGATCGGGGTGGGGTATGTGGTACATCAATACAAGATCCTCCATACTAGAAGGGTATTAAAAAACTAATAACTCAAACTGGAGCCTAGTGTAGAGTGGTAGGTCAGCTTCATGTAGTTCAGCATGCACTTGGTGATGGCGAGGCTCATCCATCGACTGTTTGAGGTACAATTCTTGTAGATTGCACACTTTCTAGTGCTTTAATTTATATAGGGGCCTCACAATATTTTATATCTTCTAATTTTGTAAATATTTTGGGTATGGTGGTGGAACATGTGTGTGGGATTATGTTGAATGAAACACCATTAGATGTACAATCAGAAAATATCCAGCAATGTAAGGAGTGTGCTCTCAAGGTTGGTGGGTACAACTTACTTTGGGAATTGTTTATGGTTGAGATGTCTGATTTGACCTAATATTAGGGATTTATTTGTTGGAATTATATCAATACTATATCAACTATTATCAATGCAGGGTAATGTTCATGTTCCTTAATGGTGAAACTTTTGTTCACCACGTGGAATGGGATATTCAAGAGATCTGTGCGGGACTAATTTGTCAGGGGTTAGGTGATATCACAACCCAAGTGGCATAAAATGGGATTAATTAAGTATAAAATGATCATGATGTCTTTCCTCCTATGGTGCATCAGTTTGAGGATGTGTTCCCTAAGGATTTATCTAGATTTCCACCTGAGAGATATGTTGAGTTCACAATTGAGTTAGTACCTGGAACTGATCCATTCTCCATTCCTCATTATAATATGACACTAGTTATGATTTAAGATCTTAATACTTATCTAGAGTTGTAGGATAATGGATTTATCTACCCAAGTACGTAAAATTAGTGTTTACCAGTCTTGTTTTATAAGAAATCCAATGGATCGTTACACTTGTGCGTCGATTATAGGAAGTTAAATAGGGAAATTGTTAAGAACTGGTACCCTCTTCCATGTATTGATGATATTTTTGATGAAATCAGGGGTGATTTCATGTTATCAAAGATTATCTGAGTTCGGGATATCATCAGGTGAGGGTGGTACCTTCTGGTATACCAAATACTGATTTCATAAGAAGTTATGGTTTGTAAGAGTTTGTTATGATACCATTCAGGTGAAAAAAAACTCTAAAAATGTTTATAGAATTGATTAAAAAAATCTTCCACCCATTATTGGATCAATTTTTGGTAGTTTTTGTATAAAACATCTTAGTGTACTCCTAGACTCATGACGACCATGCCAAAAATCTTGACGTCATCTTGAGTACACTAAGAGAGTATCATCTATACACAATCTATCTAAGTGTAGTTTCTAGATCGATAAGGTACATTTATTTTTTTGAATAATCTCTAAGGAGGGTGTATCAATGGAACTTGAAAAGGTGAAAGTAGTTGTATCTTGGGAGAAGCCCAATATTTTTTTTTGAAATCAGATACTTTTTGGGTTATGCAGGCTATTACTGGAGGTTCATTAAGGACATATCTCACATGGAAGAACCACTTTCAGGCTTGACCAATAAGGGTGTCAAGTTTTAAGGTCTAGAGTGTATGAAAATTATTTCAAGGATTTGAAGAAGAGTTTGACTACTATACTAATTTTGATCCTACCTAAGTCGGGTAAGAAGTACATCTTATTTTGTGATGCATCCGAGGTCAGTCTTAGAGAAGTATTGATGTAGGAAGATTGAGTTGTGACATATGGGTCCCAAAAACTAATGCCATATGAATGAAACTACCCTATGCATGAACTCAATATGACCTAGGTGGTCTAGGAAGTGTTGTAATCATTACCTATCGGGAGAAAGTTTTATTGTGCATACCAACCAAAAAATCATGAAGTATATATTTTATCAGTGAGATTTGAATCTATATCATCAATTATGGGTATAATATATGAAATATATCGATTTTGAGTTGGCCTATATACCAGGAAAAGGAAATAGCATTGTAGAGCCTCAAATCCAGAATCCAAATATTCAAGTAGTCCAGAAGTCTAGTTTTGAGTGGAAAATGATGGATTTTCTTACCGATATGCATATAGAAGTTTAGAATGGATAGGGATAGATTACCCTCATATATATTTTCAGTTAATTATACACTTTTGATATTTATAAAGGAGTGGAAGTATAAGGAATTGGAGTGTTTGGGCCTAAGGGAAATCCTTGAAGGTGGGGAGTCACCTTATGACTGGACTATCAATGATGATGAGATCATTTAAATTAGTGGGAATGTTTTTGTGCCTAAATGTATAAGAGAGGATACAATGCATTAATTCCATACCTCAAAGTGGGTAGTATACTTAGTTTTGACCAAAATGTATCGTGATATTTGTAGACAGTATTGGTGGATAGGCATGAAGAAAGTGGTTGCAAGTTTCATGATATGGTGCTACACCTGCCAGCAGGTGAAGGTTGAGCATCGACAGCTGGGTTGCATGCTACAACTATTACCCATTTTGGAATGGAAGTGGGATTATGTCACCATGTATTTTGCAGAAGTCCTCCTAAGGATTCCTCATAATATTGACATGATCTGGGTAATTGTGGACCAGTTGACCAAGGTAGCACATTTCTTACCAATTCAAGAGATTTTTACCATGGACCAGTTGGGTTACATGTATGTTCGGAAGATAGTACATTTTCATGGAGTACCTAGGAGTATTGTTTCAAATCATGATCTATATTTTACATCCCATTTCTAACAAGGATTAAAGAAGTCAATTGGTACCTAGGTTCTTCTGGTTATGGCCTTCCACCCATAGATAGATGGAAAATCAGAGCACATTATTCATGTGCTAGAGGACAAGTTAAGGGAATGTGTCCTAAATTTTGGTGGAACCTGGAGAAATAAATTATCACTTTTTTAGTTTACCTAAAAAAATATTCTAGATGAATATTAAAATAGAACCATATGAGGCGCTCTATGGTATGTCGTGTAGATCACCGTTGTGTTGGATGGAAGTAGAGGAGTTAGCATTTTTGGGACAGAGTCACATGAAGGAGACATATTAACAAGTTTAGTTGATTCAAAAATGTATGGCCATAGATCAGAGTAGATAGAAGTCATATACTGATTGATAATTTTTACCTATTGAGTTTTAAAGGGATGATATTGTGTTCCTATGGGTCTAGCCATGTTTGGGTCACCATTAGATTCCAAAATAGGTCAAGTTGGTTCCCATGTAAGTGATACCATTTTAGATTGTGGAGAGGATTAGACCAGTGGAATACTGATTGGATATTCTAAAGTTTTATAGTGGAATGCATGATGTTTTTCATGTGTCAGAACTTCAATAGTATCACCCCAAACATTCTCATGTTATTTTTTTAGAAGATATAGAGCTTGAGGTCGATGCATCATTTGAGGAGAATCCAATTAATATTGAGGATCATAGTGAGAAAATCTAGTGAGTAAAGACCATGCTATTGGTTCGAGTGTTGAGGAAACATGGTAATGTTTAGGAGGATGGTTGGGAGAGGGTTTCAGACATTATGACCTGGTAGTTTGATCTTTTCACCTTTTAGACTCAATAATTCTCAAGAGCATGGCTCAAATTCGATATGTTATAATGTGGAGTGGTTGCAAGATCCTGAATTTATAATGAGGTATGCTCTATTTAATTTGGGTTTAAATATTTATTTTATGGTTAGTGAAATGTTTCTAGAGAATATGGGGAGGTTTGGGGGTGTTTTGGGAGTTTGGTACATAGAAAAGGAGGAAGAGAGGATATTGTAGATAGAGAGCATGGTTGGCTCATGGTTAGTAGCAACCATGTTCCTTAACCATAAAACCTATAGGGGAAGGGTTCACAGTTGAAAAAACCATGAAAGGGGAGCCTAAAAACCTTGAAAACTTGGAAAAATCCATTTCACATGTCCACCACATGATTTTTCAATGTATGAGGTCTCCTAGGAAACCATGTGACCAAGGCCCCTCTTGGACAGAGGGTGGTGCATGGTTAGCACATGGTTTGGACAATCATGTATCCAAACCATGTGCCTCATTAAAAAGAGGTAATTTCCAACTCCCCCACCCTTGGTATTTGAGGTCTCTAACCCAATTTCCTTCACCATTATTCCTCTAGAAAACTAGGTTATGAACCATTTCCTCCCTCATTATCCAAGGATGAATCTCCCTCCATTATTGGCTGTTTGGAGTGAGGTTGAGTGA
Source organism: Viscum album (assembly GCA_963277665.1). NCBI lineage: Eukaryota > Viridiplantae > Streptophyta > Magnoliopsida > Santalales > Viscaceae > Viscum > Viscum album. Next base: position 2,028,179,207 of record OY728125.1, read on the forward strand.
GAATTGAAGATCTGGTGAGTTTAACACTCCTATTTACTTTATTTTTTTTGGAAAAGGAATTTGTTATTAACCTTACGAATCCCTAAAACCTTGTTTTTACACCAGATTCTAAGTTTGATATTTGAAGGGTGTTTTAGTTTGAATCAAAGGATAAGGTTAAGCGATTGTTCATCTACAAACTTGAGGTAGGTGTTCTATAAGTTATATCATATAGTCTTGATGTTTTATGTGTACATGGTTATTACTGTGATTAAATTATGCTTCATTTTGTTTTCCCATGATAGTAAATGATTAATTGGATAAGTAAATGAGGTGTTGGATCCCTTTTAAACCTTGTGGGATCCGATAAGGATGAGTAAACTAGGCCTAGGGCTATGAATGTGGTGGGAAACTCCCTTTAACATGGAATATTGGGATGTTGAATGATAAATTGGGGGGGGGGGTTGTGGTTATGATATTAAACCATTTGTAAAGGTTATTAACCTAGTAACATAGCATGACATGGGGTTTAGCTTAACTTGAAGAGTTAAATAAGTAATGGTATGAAAATGGATGGATGTGAGAATTGGTTAATGGGGATTGGAATCGTGGTTAAATGGTTTAGAAAGGTAAATAAATGGTTTTAATGTGTTGAAATGGTAAAATGGACCTATTTTGGAATTGATAACATACTGAATATAAAGAACCACGAAAATGTGATTAAATGGAAATGGCGAACCTTTTTGTTTTTCTAAAATAAAATGGTTAATGATGATGAGCCTATGTGAATGTGATAAATGTTTGGTGGGATATTGAAATGATTCTCCACTCTCATTGGTGGGCCAAACTAATGCTCTAAGAACCCCTATTCATAGTAGTTATTCTAGTAATGGACTAATGATCTTTTTTAAGGTTATGGGCATGGTGTTTCATATTATAGTTGAGATGGTTGGATATGGAGTTATAAATACCAGTCTGATTCATGGAATGAGGCTCCATGTTTTCTATTGAGTGAAATTTGACAAATGGATCAGACAAGAAGCATGGTCCAATGTAGTTTTGATGAAAAGTGGGTAAAACATGGTACTAAGAATGAAAATATTTGATCTAATAAATGTTAAATTATGTAACCTATTTTAGTATGATATTTTCATTATTATCTTTACTTATGAATACACTGTATTAGACTATATATTTTTTAGACACTATTGGTGGTGTCCTATTGAGTTGTAATCATAACCAAATTGGGCTGACATTGGGTGCATGAGTTGACTTCACGGTTTCAAGTCAGAAGAAGGGAAAAGGACCTATGTTTTATGGTTTATTAGGGGATTAGAGATGTACAGAGATGAGGGGAACATACTTGATTTTGTGACACATTTTTTGGATTCTTTAGAATGTCTTTATTTTGGGGTTTCCTTTAAACTGTGCATTGTATAACATGACATTGAATAAGTACTAATTGGTTGTGGGAATGTGCTCAGTTTTGGTGAAATTTTTGTAGTGATTCATGATTATATTTTGTGTTATTTTTATTAGTTCTTATTTATCTATTTAGGATTACTCTGATAAATAGGGTATAGTCTCCCCAATTGTTTCATTAGACCCTCATTGCTATTTATCAGCCTCTAGCATATAAGGGGTCACACCTAGTGTAATGCTGTGAAATGGATCAAAGTACCAGTTAGTGGATTCTAGGTTATGATGTTACAACCTGATGGTTCTTATCTGCTTTTGGAAGTTTCACCACTACCTCCAGACCACTTACTATCTTAAGAAAATAGCTTCAAACCATCAATAAAGTCCAAAAACATACATATGTATAGTTATAATCATTAAAAAATCAATCTAAATCCAAAAATTTAAATTCACATCTGCTCCAGTTCCACCAAAGTTCAATTATCCTTTAGGTCCAATAAACATTGATAACACAGGTTTTTAAAACATTAGTTATTTTATAGAGGCTACACTTTGATTACAATTATGTATAAAGGAATTCATAATTGTATTAAACTCTTTAAAGATCTTCGAGGTCACACATTGCGGTCGTGTGATTGAATATTATGTTTTGTTACAAATTTCTTTCCCAAAACATTGAGAGTTACCTCAAAAGTGTTTAGGGGTATATCCAAAATAAGTTTTAGATATATTTTATCTAGTTATTTCATATGTTGTAAAATTTATTGAAAATGAATGATAACTCTTACAAAATTAGTTTTTGAAGATATCCAAAATAAGTTTCGATATGTTTTACATGTTTTTACATATTATGTGACATAAGGTGAATGTAAACTAAGTTTATGATTCTATATTGCATATATTATAATAAATACACACTAAAAATAAACCATGGTATGATGGTGTAAACCACATAATTTTATAGAGTAAACCACAACATAGTGAGAGTCATTATATCTTGATTAAATGCATGTTAATACATGAGTTATGTGATAATGCTTAACATTTCTTAAATATTCCACCTAAGTTATCATATTTAGTTTGATCATTATGTGATGATTATTTTTTGAGTTTTAATGGTTAATTAAATTTTTTAAATGTTAAATAATTGATCAAAATAATAATATGTAAGTCATAGAGAGTTTTAATTTATACAATGTTTATTAAAATTATTTTTAAAATACTCAAAATTGAAGCTCACACTCTCTCTTTCTCTATTTATCTTTAAACAAGGGTTTAATAGATCATGAGAAAGAGAGGACAATTTAAAAGGATTATGAGATTCATTCAACCCATGGATACCCTATAATGATGGAGTTCATTGACTAATTCTCAGTGATCCTTACCAAGATAATGTGGTATAATATTGGATAGATTGAATCATTAGAGAAAATATACACATTATTCATTTATTTTATTTAGTTTATACGAACGAATAGACCTTGGGACAAAAATGTGTTTTTGTTAATTATTTTCATTACATTTGGATATGTTTTTACCCCTTCAATACCCTTTAGGTTCACATATAAGATACCATATTCATATCATGTAATGGGGATTCATACAAATTAGAAAATTCTAATTATATCAAAGATAATATGTATAAAATTCCCTGAAATATACTTTATTAGGCCAATCTAGAAAACAAGTCACACTTTTGTATCATGGGTGAAATTTTTATCCCTATAAAATTATCCTACCCACACCGATTGTAACATTTTTTCACAAACCATGAATTTACATGACATACATTGATTAGATAAAGACAAAAGATTTATCTTGAGAGTTTGATTATTTCTCCACTCATGTAAAAAAAATTCAATTCACATGAATGAATAATAAAGTGGATGTTTTTGTTAATAGTGAAATCATGATAAATTTTATAATCCCAATATTTACATCTCATGAATGTTTTTTGAGATTATTAAAAAAATAAATACATTTGATCCAATCCATAATGTATTTAATACCTAAGTGTTTTATATGCCCATTGTGTTTTTTATGTTAATAGTTTTGACAATTTTCTTTTTATCCACTCAATAAATCTTTACATCAAACCTTTGACTGATTTCTAAAATTGTACGATATTTTTAGGATGTGTCTAGTACTTCAGTGAGACTAGAGTTCCCTAAATTTCATGATAACATTGTTTTTTTCAAAAAACAACTCTACCGGGTTTTATATGTTGGAAAATACCTCTAGTTCAGTAATGAACACTTTGATCCAAATAACTTCTCTAATAGTATCTAATACAACAATATACACTTTATTTTTTGTAGAATAAAATACCATATGTTTTTTGGAACTCTTTTAGTTAATAACACTACTATTAAGAGAAAAAAATAAATCCTGATTGAGATTTTTAATTATCATTATTAGTTTAAAACCTAGCACCAGTGTGACCATTTTTCAACAAGATCATCCTCACCTATAAAGATAAAAAATACATTCTTAGTCATTATCATATAGTTAAGGATATATTTTACCATAATAAGGAGAATCTTAAAATGATTTGATTGGTATCTATTTGTTATAATCAAATCATAAGAGATATCAAGTTCATTATACAATATGTCACACATGATTGATCATATTTAAAGTATAAGGAAAATCATTCACATATTTTTTTTCCATCCTCAAAAAAGGGCACTAATTATTTATAAGACATAGACCATGTAACAATGGAAAAAAATTCATTCTTGTAGTTCTTCAGGATAAATTTATTTATCACTTATATAGGTGTTTCGAATCAAACCAAATAAACTCATTGATTTATTAGTGTAGATATTCATATCCATTTTTATCCAACTTCACCCATGGTTATTTATTGAGATTTTTTTCAACCAATCCTTTTAATGAATTAAAATTAGGGGCATAATTTATAATAATAAAATTTTCACTTACATAAAACACTGAAAATATGATAGTACTCCCACAAACTCTCTTATATACTCAAAATTCATCCTCAATTTTTATAATATTGAACTCTTAAATTACATTATGAAAATATATATTCAAACTTTGATATACGATACAGAAAATATTATATCATTTCATCATTTTTTTATCAATCATGGTCAATATATGAAAAACATCCCTTCAAAAGAAAATTGATCCAACTCACATCTTATATGAGAGAATAAAATATGTATCATTCTCTAATGAGGAAAGCATGCCATTCATAATATTTATGATCATGTGTGTTATTTTTGGTAATTATTGACTACCCAAGTTCATCTAGTAGCTTTAGTTAACCAATAGATCTTTCTTGACCCTCATTTTACAGGCTTCCCTAGCCAAATATTTGACCATGTTAATTATTAATTTTTTTATACATATTTAAATGGTTAAGATTAATTAATTAATAATTACATCTCAAATATGATTTAATAAATCATAAAAACTCATTTATAACAAATATAATTGATTAAATTCCAACCATACATTAATAATTAACTTCATATATATATCCCACATATATAAATAAATATACAATTCGTTTTATTATTTATATATCACATATATATTAATATATATTTAAATAAATTAATAAATATAAACATATATGTATATATATACTGAAGTGTCCAAGGATTAGTTAGGTAACAATGAGAGGTGGGGGGGGGGGGTGAATCAGTGGTACACTATTTTCAAATTATTTCTTTTTAATCTGTCCTCTGTGATTGATTAAAGTCTTGATCACTTTTCTTTAAATAATAAATTCTCCCTGTAAACAAAATTTAAATGAAAGCACAACACACAAGGATTTTTACAAGGTTTGATACTAATACCTAAATCCTTTCTACAATCGATAATACTCTCCCATTATAGGGTTTTCACTATATGTAGATCCTTACAACCAGGGAATGTTCCATTCCCATAAACACTGAGTCCCAAAATATTCCACTCTAGAGTCTCACTATAGTTTACAAGTTCCCACCTATAGTAGTGACTCCTGAGTCCCACAAGAGGATCTTTATACTGTGTCACACAGTATTACCAACATCCCACCAACTTTCTCCAGAATCACATTAAAGACATAAAATAATCTTGAATCACAAAAGATATGATACACTACTAGAAAGATCTCTATCATTTTTATAATGATTATTCACATCCTCAAGATGTTGTATTTCTCCACAAACAAGCTTGATCACCTAATCTATTTGTGTACAATATTCAAGAACTTTGACAAATAATAAACAAATGTATGATCCTTCTCACTATCCAATGATCATCAAATGATCTAAAAATGACTCAGATCACTAAATTATGATTACCTATATATAATTAGTTTCTTCTATACAATAATAATTGAGTAATAATTCTTTCTTCGGCTGAAGACCTGACCTCACTCACCACTGAAAACCCAGATACAAAAATATCCTGAATCATTGAAAGAAACATTGTCCCAGCTTCAGTCATATAAATAACTGCACACTATAAAATTGAAATGTATATATTTCATGTGCAATTTATTCTTTTCATGCATATATAGAACAATTTCTTCATATATATATTTTATCATGCATAGTCTTCTCAACACATGTTCATGTAAATTTTGTTTCATGCACACCCAAACACACATTGTGTTCACTTTTTATTTTGTACATAAATTTTCAAATTACTCTTAACATAGGTATAGACATGTATAATGTGCAATTATTTCTTTTCACACAAATGTGTATTCACAGGAGCTCAAGTAAGAATATTTTGATTATGATACATAGTACTACCTTCAGTGTTCTTCTCTTTCATATACAATATGTGCACTTTATTCACTAATGTTCTTCTTCAACTAAAAGAACATTCATGAAGGTTGTTTACATGTTATATTCACTTCGTTTATGAAAACATGTAGATATGTATGAAATTTATCACGTAATCTCTTTGTGTTTCACTAAACCTCAATTCATCACAAAACAGAGTGAGTGTGGTATGCACATATCATCTACCTGCTGAAATATCTTCTTTTTTTGCGAAAACAGAAAGAGTTTTTATTCCTTTGTGAAACACTTTAAGAGTGCTATGAAATTGTTTAAGTATTTCAGAAACACCTTCACATAGAATAGAATCTATGTGGAACTTATCTTTTGTGATCCAGATAGATTCACAGTGCTCTGTTTCTATGAAAACAATATCTTCTCAAAAATCAAAAGAAACTGATTCGAGATCCTCGAGTGGTATTTATAGGCAAAAAAAAATCACCACATAACTTTCTAGAATCCCAAAGACAACTCATTTAATCATTATCTCTAATACTATATAGATTCAAGTTCGGTTCGCATGATATCATCATCACTGGAAAAATGATTTTTTCTTATACAATATATTTCTTTGGTTTAATCTTCATTTTATGATGAAAATTAAATTGAATAATATTTTGATCATCTTTAGACTTTAAAAATGATGAATCGATGATGTGAGACCTTGTATAGAGCTTTAGATGACTTGGCCTTAGAGATACTTCTTAATAAAAGATTCTCGATGGCTTGATGGAGAAGATGAGCTCAGAAGAAATCCAGTGCCGCTGACATGATCGGACGGTTGTGGATCTTGAAAAAACAATTAGATATCCAGATGGTAAGATTGAGCAATCAGATGGCCAAAATAAATCAACTGAGTGATCGTTTGGTTGGGATTTATTTCGACGCAACAATGAACTTTCCCACATCAAAACAGACTTCAATTATGGGCTCCTTTATATTACAATCCATGATTTGATGTGGTCTGAAATTGATTACTGAGCTCCCTACTACCTCCTGAAACCTCCCCATTCTGAGTTCTCTTCTTCAGCACTGTGCTGCCCTATATGGTAGATTCTTCTATGTGGTGGCTCTGCCTATTCCACACACTCATTATGCCACCCCTTGTAGATCCTGTTTGCAAGCTTGATATGCTTGGAATTTTTTTAACACTTAATTATTATTATTTTTCAAATACTATATAATTGAAATAAAACAATAATATGATTCAAGTATTCAAAAGATACAATTATTTCTTCTATTTGTAATTAATTTATAAATTCCATCTCAACCAAACTTAAACAAAAATTTTCATGGCTCTTCTTCTTTTTATTTTTCAAATATTTGTTTCAAACAATGTGTCAACTTAATTTATCAAATGAAACAAGTCTTTTTAACTTAAAGATCATCTCTAAAATTATCAAAAATAAGGTTGAAGACATTTTTATAACTATCTTCATCATCATTACATAATCACAACTGACATATTGGCATCAAATTCCTATCAAATACAATCATCATGATAACAAATGAAATTCAACTCAAATTCCATTTCATTCTCCCCCTTTGAATTTCTTGTCAATACCACCAAACAATGAAAAGATAAATATGTTTTTTAGCTTTCTCCCCATTATTGACAATGAATACAGAGATCATAATGAGACTATCAATTTTTATCAAACATCTTCTACTCTTAAAAATGTTACCACATATTTTATTTTGAAAAGAGAATTTAGAGAGACAACCCTAAGTTTTCATGGGCAAACCCAGTGCAGAAAACAAGTGTGTATGACCAAGGTGATCAATGCAGTAAATGTATAATCATACATGTGATACCACTCTTAGATAACTCCCTCTTTATACATTGGAGATTCTTAGAAAATAAATTCATGAAAGAATATTTATCCTACACTCATCTGAATAAACACATCATAAAATTTCCAGTGCAAAAACATATAGCTCCCCCTTTTTAGCTTAACAAAATCATATATTCTCCCCTCAAGGGATGAATCCATCTCCTAAAATTCCCTAAATGTTATTAAAAAAATCATTTATACAAGGAAATAAGGAGGAACCTGTTTTCTTTTCAAAAATAAAACTTAGGCTGAGAGTTTCCCCTCAACCCAGTCTTTCCCTTTTTTCCTTTTGATTTCAAATTTTGGAGAATTCACATTCTCGTATAGTTTTTATTCAAGTGAAGCTATATTCTATACTTTTTGAAGTAAAGAAATTTATTTACTTCTAATTTCATAGAATTATTCATGTCACAACCAACTAGTCTAGACTGAATATTTTGGTTGTCTAGATCATCAAAAGTTATCGACTTCTTTTTAAATTCAGCATCTTATTCTGTGATAACATGTTTACATTCAAATGTAACATCAATACGAGTTTTCTCCATTTTTTAGCCAAATTTAGTGAACTATCCAAATAGTCAAACAATACTTTTTGTATGTTTAGTCTATTTGGGTACACAATGATTCTATGATATACATGTATTCATTTCTTTTTTCCTTATATATTTTCTTCCTATTTAAATATTAAGTAAACTCTCTAGGTAGTTTATTCATTAATAACTCATCTCTATGACCTTCTAATCCACATGTGTCACAGATTAATTTTAAGCATTCATATCTATTTTTTATTGACACCTTTGATGGATTTATTTGATAATTTTTTCTCATGAGTTCATTGAAACTCCCATAGGATCAGGCCTAATTTCTGAAAATGACATGTTGTACTAGAAAGAATAGGTTTTCAATCCATATTTTCCACAACACTAGAAAAAACCTTTGAACGACGATCTTATATACTATTGAAAAACTTTTTTAAAAAATTTATAATTTTTTATTTCTATAATCCATTCTTTCTTTTTCATAGAGGTAAATTGTCTTCCAAGAATATTCCTTTCATCATTTTATGTAGGTTAATGTACTTATCTTCACTTTTTCCCCTCATAGATTCACCCACACTATTAGTAATATCATATATATTTTGAAACTGTGTATGAATAAATGTACCTTGTCTATTGGAACCTTTCATCTCACAAGATTAAGATGAATTAGATTTTATCTTAATAGATTTATTAAAATCTTGTCTATTTGTCTTCAATTCATGTTGGACTATAAGATACATGGATTGTGTCTTAGACAATCCTTCCTCCTTGTGAGAAAAAATTTTCTTCAAGATCAGTAACCATATTCTCTAACTCAACTACCTCTAATATGAATTTCTTATTATCATTAAAAGAGCTATTTAACTTCTATCATACTCTACATTTTCAACAGTTATTTTTTTATTTAATTTTTCTGGTTTCCTATTCTCTTTCTTTAGTTGAGGGTTTTTCTCTATATAATCTTCCAACTCTTCCCTCATACTTGATTACATACCAATTCTGAAATCACCATGCTCATCACTACTTGAAGAATTTGATTCTTTTTCAACACAAGAAATGAAATTAAGCTCATTATCTAAAGAACAACTAGAGGAAGAATATTTCTATGTATGTTTTCTCATAAATTTTCTCTTTTTTTAATTGGATATTTTTTTATATTATTTATAATTTTTATATTTATGAGGTTTCTCACTTTCATCATTAGATTCTGATCCATCCATTTTCATTGGAAAATTTAAAAAAAAATGTCCAATGCCATTACAACTGAATAACTTGAGTAGTTTCTTACCATTTAATTTACTTTTAAATTATTTGAAACAACTTGAAATAATTTCAAAAAATTTACTAAGATACTCATCAACTTCATCATCATTATTATCACTAGATTCCTCAATTTATACTTCTTTGAATTTTCCATTTATTATATCCTGAAATTCCATCTCTTCTCTAGCCTTTTTCTTGAATGATAGTTATTTTCACATTTCATAAGATATGAGAGTATTATTAAGTTTATCCAATTGTATATCTTATCTATATTCAAATAATGAAATATTTGAGTCAAACCTATTTGGAAAATTTATTATAAGATTATTCACAATAGTAGAATCATCCAACTTCTCTCTAAAACCTCTGATAATTCTAACATTTTCATTTTATATTTTAAATTAGTCATCAATATTTTCATCATCATCCATTTTGAAATCTTCAAATATTCTTCTCTATATTTACAACTTGGATTCTATGACTTTAAGATCTCATTCAGAATAAATTCTCAGTTTATCCTATATTTACTTGGATGTTTGGACATCTATCACTTTAGTATAACCTTTTTTTGATAAATCCATCAAAATTTCATTTTGATACTTTCCATAAAATTCCAGATTTCTATTGTCATCTTGATTCATAAAAAAATCTACATTTATAGGAGGGAAACCCATTGTTTCTCCATATCTCACTACAAGGACAAGAGATAGAAGGTAAAGAAGAATCCTATTCCTCCAACTATGGTATTTCATGCCATAAAAAGTAGGAACTCCTTGAATATTCCATGAATTAAAATTCTAAATTTCTCAAAACGTTTTCTGGATCAACAGAGGGTACCTTGTGCACTGATACCAATTAAAGTGTCCAAGGATCAATTAGGTACCACTAAGAGGGGGAGTGAATTATTGGTATGCTATTTTACAAATTCATTCTTTTTAATCCAACCTATGTGATTGATTAAAGTCTTGATCACTTGTATTTAAATATTATATTACCCCTGAAAACAATAATTAAATGAAAGCACAACACACTAGGATTTTTAAAAGGTTTAGTACTAAGACCTATGTCCTTACTACAACTAGTTATATTCCTCAGTTATATATTTTTCACTATATGTAGATAGTTAGAAGCAGGGAAAGTCTCATTCCCATCAACAATGAGTCCCACAGTGTTCCACTCAAGAGTCTCACTAGATTTTACAAGTTAAAACCTACACTGGTTACTCATGATTCCCATAGAAGGATCTTTATACTGCATTAAACAGTGTTACCAACATCCCACCATCCTGCTCTAGAATCCCACTGAATACTTCAACTAATATTGAATTACAAAAGATATGATACACTGATAAAAAATATCTATCATATTTATAATTCTTCTACACTACCTAGATATGATGCCTTTATCCACAAACATACTCGATAATCTAATCTGTTTGTTTATAGTATTCAAGAACTTCAACAATTGATAAAAAACTATCTGATCCTACTCGCTATCCATTAATCATAATTTCATGTAAACATGAATCAAATCACTAAATTATGATTACCTATATATAATCATCTACCTCTATAAAGTACTAATCAGGCAAGAATTATTTCTTCTGCTGAATACCCGACCTCACTCACCATTGAAAAATCAGACACAAAAATCTCCTGAATCTATGAAATAAATAATGTCATAGATTTTGTCTCAGAAATAATTTCACACTATATAATTGAAATGTATATATTTCATGTGAAATATATTCTCTTCATGTATGTATAAAATAATTTCTTCATTCATATATTGTATCATGCATAGTCTTCTCAACATATGTGCATGTAAATTTTGTGTCATGAACACCTGAACGCACAATCTGTTCACTTTTTATTTTTAACATACATTTTCAAATTCCTATTAAAGTATTTATAAAAATGTATAATTTACACTTATTTATTTGAAAAAAAGGTGTATTCATAGGATCTCACTCATGCATATTTTTATTATGATACACAATACTTCCTTTAGTGTTCTTCTCTTTCGCGTACAATATGGTCAATTTATTTGTGTATGTCCTTCTTCAATCAAAATAACCTTCATGTAGGTTTTTTATATGCTATATTCACTTAGTTTATTAAAACTAGTAGAGATTCATGAATGTTATCATGTAATCTATTGGTGTTTTACTACTCCTTAGTTCATTGTAAATTAGAGCGAGTGTGCTATGCACATATCCTATACTTGATGAAATCTCTTATATTTCAAGCAAATAGAAAGTGCATGGAATCCTTCATGAAATACATCAAGAGTGCTATACACTTTTCAAAGTCTCATAGAACCACCTTCACATAAAACATAATCAATGTAGAACTTATCTTCCATGATTTAGACAGATTCCCAGTGCTCCATTTCTCCGAAAATAAGAGATTCTCAAAAATCACAAGCAACCGATTCAAAATCCTTGAATGGTATTCATAGGAAAAAAATCATCATAGAGATGAATCATTTCAACATCAACTCAAACACTATATATATTCATGTTCGGTTATCATGATATCACCATCATCAAAAAATGATATTTTCTTATACACTGCATTTCTTTGGTTTAATCTTTGTTTTATAATGAAAATTAAATTGCATTATATTTCAATCATCCACAGATTTTTAGAATAATGAATCGATGATGAGAGACCTTGGATTGAGCTTTGGAATATGTGACCATAGTGAACCTTCTTAATAAAATCTTCTTTATGGATTGCTGGAGAAGACAAGATCAGAAGGGATTCAATGCCTCTAAGTTGATTTTACAGTTGTAGAGCTCACAAAAAACAATCAGATGACCATATGGTGTGATTGAGAAATTGGATGGCCAGAATAAATTGACTGAGAAATCATACATTTGTAGTTTATTTTAGCACAACGGTGAACTATCCCACATCAATACTGGCTTCGGTTCTCAGATCCATTATAATACAAGTCACAATTTGATGCGGTCTAAAATCAGTTACTGATCTCCCTATTACCACATGGAACTACCCTATGTCGGGTTCTCTCCTCCTCTTCCCTACCACCCCACATGGTGGCTCTACCTATTCTATTCACCCCTTGGGCCTCCCCTCAAAGATCTTGTTGGAAAGATAGATATTCTTGGAATTTTTTATTAACAATCAATTTTTTTTTCAAATACCTTATAATGGAAATCTAACAATAATACAATTCAAGTATTCCAAAGATACAATTATTTATTCTATTCAGAATTCATTCATAAATTCCAGCTCAACCAAACTCAAAGAAATTTTTTTAGGGATCTTCTTCTTTTTATTTTTCAAATCATCGTTGCAAACAATGTGCCAACTCAATTTAACAAATCAAACATGTATTTTGAACTTAAAGATAAACTCTAAAATATTCACAATTAAGGATGAGGATATTTTCATAACCATCGTCACCACCATTCCACAATTTCAACAGACATATTGACATCAACTTCATATAAAATCCAATCATAATTATGGAAAACATATGTAATTCAACTCAAATTCCACTTCACCTCCTTTTAATTTGTTGTCAGTATACAAAATAATGAAAATATTAATATATATATTTAACTTTCTACCCTTATTTACAATGAATAAAAAGATTATAATAATAATAAAAATTTTCATCAAACATCTTCTACTCTTAAAATGATACCACCTATTTTCTTTTACAAAGATCATTTAGCCAGAAAACTCTAAGTCTATGTGGGAAACCCCAATGCAGAATACAATAGTATATAAACAAGGTGATAAAGGTATTCCATGAACAATAATACATGTGATACCATTATTAGATAACTCTCTCTTCATACATTGGAGCATCTTATAAAATCAATTCTTGAAAGAATATTTATCTTGTACTCATCTGAATAAACACATCAAAATATTTCATGTGAAAAAACAAATAGATCAGACTTTTTAGCTTAAAATAATTATCTAATTCCCAATCAAGGGATTCACCCATATCCTTCAATTCACTACATGTTAGTACAAAAGTATTTATATTAGGGAATAAGGAGGAACCTATTTTTTTTTCAAAAATAGCACTCAATATGAGAGTTTCCTCTCAACCTAGTATTTCCATTATTTCTTTTGATATTAAATTTTGAGGAATTCACCTTATAATAAAGTGTTTCTTTAGGTTAATCTATTTTCTACACTTTGTTAAGTAAATAAAATTTCTTTTATTCTAATTTCATAGAATTATTCATGTCACAACCAACTAGTTCAAACTGAATATTTTAGATCTACAGATCATCAAAAGTTGTTGAATTCTTTTGAAATTCAATATATTCTTCCATGAGATAACCCGATTACATTCAAATATAACATAAATATGAGTTTTTTTCATTTTTTAAGCAAATTCAGTTGATCTATCCAAATATTCAAACATTCCGTCTTTGTATGTTTAGTCTTTTAATGTACACATCTATTCTCTGATATACATGTATTCCTTTATTTTACCTTCTATATTTTATTCCTATTAAATCAAATGGAACTTACCCAGGTAGTTTTATCTTTAATAACCCATATCTATGACCTTTTAATCCATATATGTCTTAGATTTCTTTTAAGAATTCAAATTTATTTTGTATTAACACATTTGATGGATTTATTTGATAACCTATTCTCGTTAGTTCATTGAAACTCCCCCTAGACTCATGCCTGAATCCTAGAAATGACATGTTATACCAGTAAGAACATTCCTTATTTACATATTTTCCACAAAACCTATAAAACAATTGAACTTTGATCTTCTATACTTTTTATAAACCCGTTCAAGAAATTTATAATTTTGTCTTACTGTAATCCATGCTTGATTTTTCTTAGAGGTAAATTTTCTTCCAAGAATATTCCTTTCATCATTTGATGTGGTCAAATATACTTATCTTGACTTCTTGGCCCTCAAAGATTAACCTACAATATTAGTAATATCATATATACTTTGAAACTATGTAAGAATAAATTTACCTTTCTGTTGGAACCTTTCATCTTGCCAACTTGAGATGAATTAGCTTTTATCTCAATATATTTTTTGAAGTCTTCTCTTTTCTTATTCAATTCATGTTGGACTCTAAGATACATGGATTCTATATCATAAAATTCTTCCTCCTTGTTATCCAAATTTTCTTCAATAGCACTAACCATGTTCTCTATCTCATCTACCTCTAATATGAAATTTCTTATTTTCATTAAAAAGATATATTTTACTTCTATCATAATCTAACTTTTTAGAAGTTAATTTTTTATTACCCTTTTCAAGTTTCCTCTTATCTTTGTTGAGATGGGTGTTTTTCTAAAGATCATCCTCGAATCTTCCATCATCCTCTATTCCAGACCAGTTCTGAAATAACCATAATAATCAATGCTTAAATAATTTGATTCTTCTTTAACAAGAGTAATGAAATTAAGCTCTTTATTTGAATAAAAAATAGATTAATAATCTTCCTTTGTATTTTTTCTCATCAAATTTTCCATTTTATAATTGGAATATTTTTTTCTTTTTCTTATACTTTTTCTATTTATGTTGTTTCTCACCTTCATCATCAGATTCCAATTCATCCACTTTCAATGGAAAATTCACAAAAAAATTTCAAATTCCATTACATATAAAGAACTTGAGTAGTTTCTTGCATTTCCTTTCCATTTCCCATTTTTTAAACCTCTTGAAATTAGTGAAAAAATTTCACTAAGATACTCATAAACTTTTTCATCATTATTATAACTAGATTCCCCAACTTTTACTTCTCTGAACTTTCCATTTCTTATATCCTCAAAGGCCATATATTCTCTATCCTTTTTCTTGAATACTGATAATTTCCTCACTTTATAAGATATGAGAGTATTATGAAGTTAATACAATGATATATCTTCTATATCTTCCATTGGTGAAATCTTTGAGTTTAATATATCTAGAAAATTTCCCATAAGCTTCTTCACAATAGTAGAATCATCCAAATTCTCTCCAAAACCTATGATATTTCCGATAATTTCATTTACTCTTTTAAAGTAGTCATCAATACTTTCATCATAATATATTTTGACATCTTTAAATTTTATTCTATAGATTTTCAAATGGATTATCTGACTTTAATATTTAATTCATAGCTGCTTCTTAGTTTATCCTGGATTTCTTTGGCAATTTGGACACCCATCACTTTAGTATAACATTTTTCTGACAATGCCATCAGGATTGCATTCTGATCCTTTCCATCAACTTCCAGGTTTATATTTTCACCTTTATTCATAGAAAAATATTTATTTATAGGAGGGGAACCCACTATTTCTACATCTTTCACTTTTAGGCCTAGAGATAGAAGGTAAGGAAGCATCCCATTCCTCCAACTATGGTAGTTCATGACATAAAAAGTAGAAACTCCTTGACTATTAGCTAAAATAAAATTATCCATTTTTTAGAATTTTTTATGTATCAAAAGAGGGTACCTTGTGATCTGTTACTAATTGAAGTGTCTGAGGATTAGTTAGGTACCACTGGGGGGGGGGGGGTAAATCAGTGGTACACTGTTTTTACAAATGCATTCTTTTTAATCCAACCTCTGTGACTAATTAAATTCTTGATAACTTGTATTTAAATCTAATATCATACCTAAAAACAATAATTAAATTCAATCCCAACAAACAGAGTTTTTTATAAGGTTTATTACTAAGACCTACATCCTTGCTACAATTAGTTATAGTCCTCAGTTACAAATTGTTCACTATATACAGATGGTTAGAACCAGGAAGAGTCCCATTTCCATCAAAACTGAGTCCCACAATGTTTCACTCAAGAGTACCACTAGATTTTACAAGTTCCCACCTACACTAGTAGCTCCTGAGTCCCATATAAGGATCTTTATACTACATCACTGAGTGTTACCAACATCCCACCATCCTACTCCAGATCCCACTGCATACTTCAATTAATATCAAATCACACAAGATATGACCCACTAATAGAAATATATCTATTACTTTTATACTACTTATACACTACCTCGAGATGTTTTATTTCTCCATAAACAAACAGGATCACCTGATTTGTTTGTGTACAATATTGAAGAACTTCGAAAACTGATAAAAAATTATATGATGCTGCTCACTATCCACTGATAATATACTGATATTAACTTGACCCATCTCACTAAATTATAATTACCTGTATATAATTATATTCCTCTTTATAATACTGCTCGGGCATGAATTATTTCTTCTGTTAAAGACTTGACCTCACTCACCACTAAAAACTCAGATAGGAAAATCTCTTGAATCAATGAAATAAATAATGTCCCTACTTTAATCTCAGAAATCAATACACACTATATACTTGAAATGTATATATGGAATGTGAAATATATTATTTTAATTCATGTATAAAATAATTTCTTTGTAAACATATTGTATCATGCATAGTCTTCTCAACACACATGCATGTAATTTTTTTTTCATTGAAACCCAAACACACATAATGTTCACTTTTTTATTTTCCAGATACATTTTCTAATTCCAATTAATATATGTATGGACATGTTAATGAAAAATTGTATTAGGGTGTGGAAAAATCATATTTTATGCTTTCCTAGTATAGTATAGTGGCTGACCAGGGTCATCTTACTTGAGGAGCTTTCTCAATTTGTTCACCCACTTAATCTAATTCACTTAAGAACTAATTATTTTTTTGTTTAATATTTTATGAGATAAATGGAATTTAAAAAAGTAAATTAAATGCATAAATAAGAAAAAACAAACATTCAATTATAAATTACCATGAAATTCTAAACATAATGGAATTAGTGAAGAACAGAAGTTCTCCTAAGATAATTTTCTGGGAGCACATTCATTGACCAGATTCAAATCTTTGTAGTCAACACACTTCATCATATGTGTGCACACCTCAATCTACCCCGGTTATGAATGAAAAGTATACTTAGGGATCACCAAGAAAACCCTCCATTTACCTAATCAATCCAGTGGAAATGGTTGTATATTAAGAAGTTAGACTTTATACAACCACAGTGAGGATTACACCCACTATAAATTATCCTTATAATTAACTCAAAGAAGTTAGAAACATGGTCTCAGGTTCAAGAAATTGATTAATCCCCCAGTATATTCCACTTTTTAGTTACTCATGATCATGAGTATTATAGTTCATTATGGTAATATGAGAAGAATAAACAAAAAGAAAAAGAACAACGGAAGAAAAATATGGGTGAAGAATATGGACACAAAAATAAAAACAATGCATCAATTTATTAGAAATCTAAATTAAATTTGAAAAATAAAACAAAAATAAAGAAAAAAATAAATTAATAAGAAAAGGGAATATTTTTTTCTGACCTCCATTTCTAGAGATCTCCTCCTCGGTGCCTCATATGGAATGGGATGGAATGGAATGGAATGATTTGGGAAGGAGAAGCTATCCTCCTTTTATAAGCCAAAATATGTCCTACAAAAGTTTTCGTATTTTGGACCCATTAAGTGGATGATTAATTCATTTAATACTTCATTAAAGTTTTTTTATACTTGTATACTCTATTAATAATAAAAATTTAATCTTAAAGAGCCACCTGATATAAGAGTTATGAATTTTTAATTGACTGTTAATTTTTTTGGACAAAGGTTCTAGGAAGCTTTCTTCAAAATATTTCACTCAAAGTCCACCTTGATGATCTCATAACTCTATGAAATTTATTTTAAAAATACTCCAATGAGTCTTAATTACATTATATGTGTAATCACCTAAATTTTAGGTGTGTATACCAAGTTGTTCTTCCGTTACAGAGGTGGGGTCCATGCTATCCGGCCAGAGGATTTTCTAACTTCAATGATTTTTTGGGACTCAATATTTCCAAATCATCTCTTGGTCCTAAAGAAAAAGTTGAAGGAAATAAATCAAGGAATAATATAAAAAAATAATCACTCAAATTATACAAATATTATAAAATTTATTCCCAAAATATCCTTAGGATAAAATTCGGTAAAAAATATAGATTTAACCAATTTTTACATTTTTTTTGAAAACAAACCATTAATACAAAATTGATTCATATATGCTCAAATTGATAAATATATAGGGTTTAAATAATTGAAATTAAAATATAAAATTAGGAAAATATTAGATCTATAAATTCACCCACACTTAAACCATGCTTGTACTTAAGTATAAAATATTAACTTGGAATTTTGGGGACACCAATGTTACTAGTATTCAAATTCCAAAGTAATAAAATCAAATAGTTTTCAATGTAAAATAAAACATGAAAAAATCCACATAAAATATCAATTTAATTTATCATTTTTCAAATAAATAATCAATTCATGTATTCTACTTTTCCCATTTGGAAAATGACGAAACTTCTCATTTCATTAATTCATGGTCCTCAATTCATTATTATTTAACATGCCACATCATGATTACCTCAACTTTGAATCATTCCTCTAATTTATCATGATAAAAATCAAGTATAGTTATGATCATATCATGATAACATGTTCCTTATCCATATTTTTGAAAATTAACTAATTTCTCTACTTTGTAAGTAAAAAAGGCACATAAAATCATGAGGACTTGTAATAATGGTTCAAATGACTCTCAAGCTCAAGGTTGGTAGGATTTGATGATTTTAAAAATTAAGGATCAAGGATGAGGTTTATCTTTAAATTATAATTCATGATATTAAAATGTTTAGTGAAAATATCCCCTTCAATGTAGAAACTCCCATTTCCCCTAAATTCAAAGTAAGGCCATGATCAATTTATGCATAATGAATGATTTTTCCACCCTCTTGAATTTTTCTTTTAATATTTTTTTTTATTTTTCAATGAAAATTTTAATTTTTTTCTTGTTCCAAAAGTTATGAATATAATTAACCTCACATCCACCAAATAACTATGTATGATAAAAATCATAGATATAGTAATAGTGATTTTTGGTTTCCCCAATTCATAACCCATTTTCTCATTTTTTTTGACTTCTTTTTGTCATTTTCATTTTTTTATATTCATGAGGGGAAAACAATATAGTATATTTAATGATTCCAAAGCCTTTTTTAATTCCAAAAATATCACCCACACACTTTTTCCTTACAATTTATAATATCCCTTCCACCATGATTCCTCTTATTCCCACATTTAAACTTTAAAATATCATACATATACTAAGATTAGGGTTGGAATGGATAAAAATGGATTGAAACACGACTCATCCCTAACAAGGTCATTCATGGTCTCTATGGGATAAAAGAAGGATTGATGTACATATTTTATTTTAAGGATAAGTGGTTTATCTAAATATTCCTCAATAATTTTGAATGTGTTTTTGCATAGTTAGTAGCTTTGACAAGTTTCAATACAAGTTCTGTTATGTGACATGTCCCAGGATCACTCAAGAAATTTGATAAAGAATGAATAGAAAGTACTTGGTCTAGAAATATTATTAGGAATGAAACATATGATTTTGGACAATCACTCAAGGAATTATTAATATTAACAAATCAATTAATATGAAATTTAGAAATTCAAAGCATGAAAAAAAGTTGGGGAATTCCATTTACATGAATTAATTAATTCCTTCAAATAAAGATTCATCATTTCAATATCTATGCTTAAATTTTAATAATTCATTTCAATCATTAAATATCATTAACATTGAATTCTAAAACATGAAATCAATTGATTCTTAAGAAACTCATGTCTCCTAGATAATTCAAGTAAAGAATTAATTCGAGTGTATGCAATTATTTTCATTAAAGATCAAAACATGTATCAGACAAAAAAATATAAGCAGTTTAAAAGTTTAAACAATAAAAATGAACTCCATTTACTAGGAAGATTAGTCCTTCTCTTTCACTATTTGATGATTCATTCTTCCATCATGAACCTATAAAATAAAACAACTCAATTTAGCATACAGATCATGTAATTATAGCTCAAAAAGATAGGAGGGAGGGGGTTTCATGCTTGACTAATTCCTAAGACCGAATTTGAAATCTAAATTCTGAAGATTGAAAATGAAAGTACTAGAAATCCTCTAAAGGATAAATCTTATTATGATCCCTCAAGTGGGACTTGAATTTTTACTTCCTCCAAAGGGAAATACCAATTGTTATCCAAAATCAGAGGGTGTATGAAGCTTCTTTTATTTGAACCACCACATGTGTCTTTTCCTAACATGTGCTTCATACTTGTTCTTGATGGAAGATCCATGCATAGAGTACACTATATCCCACCCCTTCATAATGAGGTATATCTTACATGGTGGAGGTATGATAAAGTATGGACCATCCTCTCCCTTTTTTGATACTTGTGCAAACTTCTTCTCTTCCAGTGCTAACATCAAAGGGGATTCAATAAAAGTATCATCTTGTATGATTTCATTAGTCTCAGATACATGGATATCCTGATGGGGCTCCTCCAATGAATGTTCATTGAAACCAGGGAGATCCATATGTTCCTCAATAGGTTAATGTGTATTTTCTTCTTCTTCTTATTCTTCCAAGGCATAATAAAGAATTTATGATTCTGTATAATAAAAATAAGAGGGAGTCATGTACAATTTAGATTCAATAAAATCAAAAGAGATAGAGTCAAATAAAGGTATAAATCCCTATGTCGGTTCAGATTCAATATCTTCCTCAGTGGTCAGTGCCTCTTGGAGTAGACTCGTAGAATATGGAGGTAGGTAGTCAGGATCCTCCATCTTGACTTAAAATTCCCCAACTTGAGTGGTTTCTTACTTAAATGATGCTGGATCTTCTTCTTTTCAAGGATTGGGGAGATCAAGTAGTTCCTCACATTAATTCCATAATTCATCCAATTACTATTGATCTACCACATGTGGCTTAGCAGGCAAGTCTTCCTCCCTTTCCTCCTAAGGTTCTTCAATTTCAAAGATAAGTGGTAAAATTTCTTCCACCACTTTATCAGGTTCTTTCTCCGGCTCAGGCTTGGGTTACTCCATTAATGCATGAACATAATCAAACACACTATCATCCTTTTTTAAAAGTCGTTCTATGCTTTCTATAAGTTCTTACAACCGAGATATACTATAATATCCATCTTCTTCTTGTTGTTTTTTACACCTGTTCATAATTTATACATGCATAATATTCTGAATTTGAATACATTATGGAAGTATTTTTTTAGTTTTTTATAAAAATAAATTAAATATACCTAAGATGTGAAAATAGGAAAAGTAAATGAATGACTAATTGGATCCTCAACAACGATGCTAGTTTTTACACATTCCTATTATAGGTCATGGAAAAATCATATTTACATGTTTTCCTAGTGCAACATAGTGACTGACTAGGGTCATCTTACTTGAGAAGCTTTCTCAGTTTGTTCACATACTTAATCTAATTCACCAAAGAGCTAACTATTTTTTTTTGTTTTATGTTTTTTTGAAATAAATGGAATTTAATAAAATAAATTAAATTCATAAATAAGATTAAACTAACATTCAATTATATATTTCCATGTAATGATAAATAGAATGGAATTATAGAAGAAAGGATATTATCCTAAGAGAATTTTCAGGGAGCACCTTCATTGACCAGATTCAAATCTCTTTAGTGAACACATTCCATTATATGTGTGCACAACTCAATACACCCTGGTTATGAAGGAAAAGTATACTTATCGATAACTAAGAACACCCTCCATTCAACTCCCCAATCGAGGGGAAATGGTTTTATATTAATAAGTTAAACTTTATACAATCACAGTGAGGATTACACCCACTATAAATTACCCTTAGTATTAACTCAAATAAGATAAAAATCATGGTATCGGGTTCAAGAACCTGATTACCCCCTTAGGATATTCCTAATGACATTTACTCATGATTCTGAGAATTATAGTTCATAATGGTAATATGATAAGAAGAAGAATGGAAGAAAAACAAGGGTGAAGAATATAGACACAAAAATAAAAACAATGTATAAATTTTTTATAAATTTAAATTACAATTGAAAACTCCAAAAAATAAGAAGAAAATGGGAATATTTTTAGCAATCCTCCCTCGGTGGGCGTCTCCTCCTCAGTGCTTCAGATGGAATGGGATAGAATGGAATAAGATGATTTTGGGAAGGAGGAGCTCTCATCCTTTTATAGGATAGAATCTATCCTCCAATATTTGTCACGTTTTGGACCCATTAAATTGATGATTCACACGTTTCCTCCTTCATAAAAGTTATTTATAATTGTTTCCTCCATTCAACCTAAAAAGTTCAACTTAATTGGACTTTATATATAAGAGTTATGTATTTTAAATTGACTGTTACTTTTAATGGGTGAAGGTTCTAGGAAGATTCCTTAAAAATATTTCACTCAAAGGCCACCTTTATGATCTCATAACTCCATAAAATTTATTATAAAAAAAACTCCTATGAATACTAGTTCCATTACAAGTGTAATAAACTTTATTGGATGTGTGTAGACCGAGTTGTGATTCCATTATGGTGGTGGTGTCCAAGCTATCTGCTCAGAGGATTTTCCGAAATTCAATGATTTTTTAGGCCTCAATATATACGAATCCGCTCTTGGTCCTAATAAAAATTTGATGGAAATAAATTATGGAATCATATAAAAAACGAATCACTCAAAATGGATAAATTTTATAAAATTTAATCCTAAAATATCACTATGATAAAATTCTGTCAAAAATATAGATTTAACCAAATTTTACATTTTTTCTCAAAACACACCATAATACCTAAATTTATCCATATACGATCAAATTAATAAATATAGAGGGTTTAAATAAATTAAATTCATATATAAAATGAGGAAAATATTATCTATATAACATCTACAATTTCTACTTCTTTCTTTGCACACAAAGGGCAATGCATAGGAGCTCACACATGTATATTTTGATTATGAAACATAGTTCTGCTTTTGGTGTTCTTCTCTTTGGTGTAAAATATGAGAACTTTATTCAAGCATGTCATTATTAAACCAAAATAACCTTCTCATAGGTTATGCATGTGTTATCTTCACTTGATTCATGTAAACCAGTAAATATGCGTGAAAATTATTATGCAATATCTTGGTGTTTCACTAATCCTTATTTCATCACAAAATAGAGAAAGTGTGCTATTGACATATCATCTGCCCGCTGAAATATCTTCTCCTTCACACAAACATAAAGAGTGCAGAATCCTTTTTGAAACACTTCTAGAGTGCTATGCACTTGTCAAAGACTTGTAGAACCACCTTCACACAGAATAAAATCTATGTGGAACTTATCTTTCGCGATCCAAACAGATTCACGGTGCTCCATTTCTCCAAAAAATAGAGATTCTCAAAAATCACCAGCAACTAATTCGAGATCCCTCAGTTGTATTTATAGGATATGGACATCATTAAATAACTTTCTAGAATTATATATATGACTCATTTCATCATGGAATCAAACACTATACAGATTCAAGTTCATTTCTCCTGATATCACCATCACCGGAAAAATGATATTTTCTTATACATTTCATTTCATCAGTTTAATCTTCATTTTATGATGAAAAATAAATTTCATCATATTTCAATCATCCTTGTATTTTCATAATTATGAAGCGATGATGAGAGACCTTGGATCGAGCTTTGGATGACGTGGCCACAAAGATCCTTCTTAATAAAAGATTCTCAGTGGCCTGCTGGAGAAGATGATCTCAGAAGTAATCCAATGCCGATGAGATGATCAAATGGTTGTGGAAATCGAAAAAAAAATTGGATGACCAGATGGTAAGATCAAGCAATCAGATGGCCAGAATAAATCGATCGAGTGATCAGGCGATCATGGGGTAATTTAGGAGGGTGGGTTTTTTTTATTTTTATGGGGTAGAGTTTTTAAATTTTTGGCAAATAGGTTTGTTCAACACTACTTCATGTGGCGCTGAACAAAAAGTAGGTATAACGCCACTTGAAGTGGCGCTTTGACCCCACACCACCCTGAAACCCGATATATATATATATATAATAAATTTATTATAATAAATATAAAAAAATACAATAAATACATAATTATATTTTTTATAATAAATACAAAAATTATAATAAATTTATTTGTTTATAATAAATATTTTATAATAAATATCTAATAAATATTATAATAAATATTAAAATATTATTATAATAAATATTAAAATATTATTATAATAAATATACATTTTTTATACATTTATTATACATTTATTACAAATATTATAATGTTATAATATTATAATATTCATTATAATAAATATCTAATAAATGTTTTAATAAATACTTTTATAATAAATGCATAATAAATGTATAATTAATGTATAATAAATATTTATAATACATTTATATTTATAATAAATACTTATTATAATTAAATATTAGAATATTTATAATAATAAATATCTAATAAATGTATAACAAATACTATTATAATAAATATACATTTATAATATCTATTATAATAAATATTATTATAATATTTATTATAATAAATGTATAATAAATATTATTATAATAAATATTATAATAAATGTATAATAAATATTATTATAGTAAAAATTATAATAAATGTATAATAAATGTATATTAAATGTATAATAAATATTTATAATACATTTATTATAAATGTGTATTTGTTATAAAAAATATTATAAAATTTAATTATAAGAAATGTATATTTATATTTATATTTATAATAAATATACATTTATTTATTATAATAAATCTAAATTTATTTTAAACATTTATTATAATAAATATGTACAATAAAGTTATAATAAATATTATAATACATTTATTTTTTAATTATAATATAATAAATATAATATGTAATTATTTATATTTATTATATAATTATCATATCTATATTTATTATATGTATAATTATATAATTATATTATAAATAAATGTAATATGTAATATAATATAATAAATGTAATATGATACATTTATTTTTTAATTATAATAAATGTATATTTATAATTATATAAATGTATAATAAATATAATAAATATAAATGTATAATTACATATTAAGTTTATTATAATAAATAAATAATTAAATATTACATTTATTATAATAAATAAATGTATATTTATAATTACGTTTATAAATGTATATTTATTATAATAAATATATAATTATTGTAGTTATATAATTTTATAATTATATAATTATTTTAAATATATAATCATCGTAAATATATATTTATTATATATATATATAATTAATAAGGTTAATTTATATAAATATATGATTATAATAATTATATAATTATAAATATAATAAATATATAATTAAAAATATAATAAATATATAGTTATAAATATAATAAATATATAATTATAATAATTACATAATTATAATAAATATGTAATTATAATAATTATATAATATTTAATTTATTTTATTTATATAAAGATAAATTATTTTAATAATGTTTATTTAAATATAATTTATAAATTTTAAATATAATGTTTATTTATATATAATTATTTATAAATTTATAAATTTATATATAATTATTTAAATACATAAATAAACCATATCAATTTTATTTATAAATATATATATATAAATAAACATTATTAAAATTACTTATATTTATTATATTTATTATAATATATTATAATTTTGCTTTTATTAAATTTACAATTATGTATTTATTATAATATTATATTATGTATTCAATTTATAATTTTGTTTTTATATTTAACAAGGTTTATTTATAATAAATATATAATAATATAATTATTATAATAAACCTTATTAAATATAAATAATTATATATATATTATTATAATTATTATAATAATTATATATATAATTATATATATTTAAATACATAATTATAAATTTAATATTATAATAAATAAATAATTATAAATTTAATAAATACCTAATTTCAATATATTATAATAAATACGTAATTATAAATACATAATTATAATATATTATAATAAATACATGATTATAATATACTATAATACAAATACATAATTATAATATATTATAATATATTATAATAAATACATAATTATAAATTTAATAAATACACAATTGTAATATATTATAATATATATAAATAATATAAATAATTTTAATAATGTTTATATATATATATATATATAAATTTATAAATAAATTTAATATGGTTTATTTATGTATTTAAATAATTATATATAAATTTATAAATAATTTATAAATAAATTTAATGTGGTTTATTTATCTATTATAATACATAATTATAAATTTAATACATAATTATAATATTATAATAAATACATAATTATAATATATTATAATAAATATAATAAATATAAATAATTTTAATAAGGTTATATATATAATTTTAATAAGGTTTATATATTTAATTATATCTTTATTATATTTATAATTATATAATTATTGTAATTATAATTGTATATTTATTATAATTATATGCTTATTATATTTACAATTATATAATTATTATAATTGTTATAATTATATAATTATTATATTTATAATTATATATTTATTATAATTATATAATTGTTACAATTATAATAAACATTTTTATAATTGTTATAATTATATAATTATTATATTTATAATTATATATTTATTATAATTATATAATTGTTACAATTATAATAAACATTTTTATGAATTTATTGTATTTATTTTAATTACTATGTTTATTATAAATATATTTATTATAATTATAATTATAATAAATATGATATATATATATATAGTGGTTGGGGAGGGGTTTTTGTGGGATTTGGAAACAAAAACCCAAGAGTGCCAAATGAATTGGCGCTCTAGGGTAAAAGTGTCTAGCGCCGACTCATTTGGTGCTAGACACACCCAGTTTCCAAAATAAAAAAAAGCGACCCTTTAAATAAAATAAAATAAAATAAACCCCCTATCCTAAATCCCCCGACGATCGTGGTTCATTTCTACGCAACAGTGAACTATCCTACATTGAAATGGGCTTTGGTTCTTGGATCCTTTATAATACAATCTGCGAGTTGATGCAGTATAAAATTGGTTACTGAGCTCCATACTAATGCCTATCACCACCCCATACTGAATTATCTCCTCTACTGTTGTTCTACATTGCATGGTGGCTCCACCTATTCCATGCACCCCTTGGGCCGCCCCTTGCAGATCCCATTGGAAATCATAATATACTTGGATTTTTTTTGTTAATAATCATTTTTTTTCAAATAACACATAATAGAAAACTTACAATAATATGATTCAAGTATTCTAAATACACAATTATTTCTTCTATTTGGAATTCATTCATAAATTCCAACTCAACCAAACTCAAACAAAATTTTACATGGATCTTATTCTTTTTATTTTTCAAATCATTATTTCAAACAATGTGTCAGCTCAATTTAACAAATGACACATGTCGTTTGAACTTAAATATCAGCTTTGAAATCATCACAATTAAGGTTGGGGGTATTTTCATTACCATCCTCATCATCATTTCACAATTACAACTAACATATTGACATCAACTTCATATCAAATCCAATCATTATTGTTGAAAAAAATGAAATTCAAATGAAATACCACTTCATTACCCCCCTTGGATTTTTTTGTCAATACCACCAAACAATGAGAAGATCAATATGTCTGTTTAACTTTCTCCACCTTATTAATAATGAATACAAAGATCATAATGGGACTATCAATTTTCATCAAACATATTCTAATCTTAAAAATGATACCACATATTTTCTTTTGAAAATATCCTTTAACCAAAAAACTCTTAAGTCTTTGTGGGAAAACCCTATGTAGAAAACAAGTGTGTATAACCAAGGGGATCAATGAAATCCATGAAAATTCATACATGTGATACCATTCTGAGATAAATCTCTCTTCATACATTAGAGCTTCTTATACAATCAATTTATGAAGGAATATTTATCTTGCACTCATCTGAATAAACAAATTAAAAAATTTCAAGTGAAAAAATTATAGCATCCCTTTTTATCTTGACAAAATCATCTATTCACTCCCTCAAGGTATGCATCCATCTTCTTCAATTCCCTATATGTTAGTACAAAATATTTTATATAAGGGAATAAGTAGGAACCTGTTTTCTTGTTAGAAATAGAACTCAAGTTGAGAGTTTCCTTTCAACCAAGTCCTTCCATTCTTCTTTTTGATATTAAGATTTTGAAGAGCTCAAATTATCATTAATTGTTTCTTTAGGTGAGTATATTTTATCCACTTTTTTTAAGTAAATAAATTTTATTTTATTCTTATTTTATAAAATTATTTATGTCACAACCAACTAGTTTAGATATAATCTTTTGATTCTACAAATCACCACAAGTTTTTGAATTATTTTGAAATTCAGTATCTTCTTCTGTGATAACTTGTTTTCTTTCAACAGTAATATAAATACGATTTTCTCCATTTTAAAGCCAAATTCTATTGATCTATCCAAATAGTCAAACATTCATTTTCGTATATTTATACCTTTTGGGTACACACCAATTCTCTGATATACATGTATTTATTTACTTTTCCATTTGTATTCTCTTACTATTTAAATCATGGGGAACCTCTCCAGGTAGTTTAGTCATGAATATATCAGATCTATGGCCTTTTAATCCACATCTATCATAGATTTCTTTTAAACATTCATATATATTTTTGATAGACACCTTTGGTGGTTTTATCTGATAATTGTTTCTCATTATTTCATTAAAACTCCCCCTAGACTCATGCTAGATTCCTAGAAATGACATGTTGTACCATGAAGAATAGAATTTATGTACATATTTTCCAAAAAACTAGTAAGGAACTTTGAAATATGATCTTCAATACTATTGATAATCCTATTCAAGAAATTCATAATTTTGTCTTGCTGTATCCATGCTTTATTTTTCTGATAGGTAAATTATCTTATAATAATATTCCTTTCATCATTTTATGTAGTCAAATGTACTTATATTGACTACTTGGCCCTCACAGATTCACCTATATAGTTAGTAATATCATATCCATTTTGAAACTATGTAAGAAAAAATGTACCTTGTCTGTTGGAAACTTTTATCTCACCAGCTTGAGATGAATCATATTTTATCTCAATAGATTTCTTGAAGTCTTCTATATTATTCTCTAATTCATGTTGGACTGTAAGATACATGGATTGTGTCTTAAACAATTCTTCCTCTATGTGAGCCTAATTTTCTTCAAGATCACTAACCATCTTCTTTAGCTCAGCTACCTCCAATCTTAATTTCTTATTTTAATTAACAATAACTATTTCACTTATATCATACTCTAAATTTTAAATAGTTATTTTTTATTCCCTTTTCAAGTTTCCTCTTATCTTTATTGATTTGAGTGCTTTTATCAAGAGAAGCTTCCAACTCTTCCCTCAGCCTCCATTCCAGACCCATTCTGAAATCACTATCATCATCACTACATGAAGAATTTTATTATTTTTCAACATGATCAATGAAATTATGCTCATTATCTAAAGAGAAACTAGATAAATAATCTTCCTATGTATGTTTTCTCATCAAATTTCTCTTTTGGTAATTAGAATATTTTTTATTTTGATTATCCTTTTTCTTTTTATGAGGTTTATCACTTTCATCATAAGATTCTAATTCATTCATTTTTATCGGGAAATTATATAAAAATATCCAATTCCAATACATATGAATCACTTGAGTAGTTTCTTTCCTTTTCCTTTCCATTTCCCCCTTTTGAAACATCTTTAAATAAGTGAAAAAATTTCACTAAGATACTCATCAAAATCATCATTATTAGTATCACTAGATTCCTCAACTTCTACTTCTTTAAACATTCTATTTCTTATTTCCTCAAAAGCCATATCTTCTCTAGACTTTTTGTTGAATGCTGGTACTATTCTCATTTCCTAAGATATTAGAGTATTATGATATTCATCCAATGATAGATATTATTTATCTTCTAGTGCTGAAATATTTAAGTCGAATCTATCTAGAAAATTTCTCATAATATTCTTCAAAATAGTAGAATCTTCCATATTCTCTCCAAAACCTCTCATATTTCCAACAGTTTCATTTAATTTTTTAAAGTAGTTATCGATACTTTAATCATCATTAAATTTTCTATCTTTAAGTTTTCTTCTATAGATTTTCAACTTGGCTTCTCTAACTTTACGATTTCCGTTATAATTTCTTCTCATTTCCCCCCATATTTCCTTGGAAATTTGGAAACCCATAACTTTAGTATAATTTTTATATTATAAATCCATCAGGATTTCATTCTAATACTTGCCATCAACATCTAAATTTCTCTTGTAATCTTGTGTAATAGAAATATTTTCATTTATAGGAGAGAAACCTACTGTTGATGCATCTCTCACTTCCAAGACAAGAGATAGAAGATAAGGAAGCATCTTATTCCTTCAAATATGGCAGTTCATTCCATAAAAGTAGTAACTACTAGAATATTTACCAAATTCAAATTATCCACTACTTAGAAAGTTTTCTAGATCAATAGAGGGTACCTTGTGCTCTGATAGCAATTGAAGTGTCCCAGGATCAGTTAGGTACCACTGGGGGGGGGGGTGAATTAGTGGTACACTATTTTACAAATTCATTATTTTTAATCAAACCCCTATGACTAATTAAATTCTTGATCACTTGTATTTAAATATCATCTTCCTCCTAAAAACAACAATTAAATGCAAGAAAAACACACTGAGATTTTTACAAGGTTCGGTACTAAGACCTACATCCTTTCTGTAACCGATTTCACTCCACAATTACAGATTTTCCACTATATGTAGTTAGTTAGAAATAGGGAAAGTACCATTCACATAAACAAGTATTCACATAGTGTTTCACTAAAGAGTCCCACTAGATTTTACAAGTTCCCACATACACTAGTAACTCCTGATTTCCACAGAAGGATATTTATACTGTTCCACACAGTGTTACCAATATCTCACAGGACTAATAAAGAATACAAATAAATACTTAAAGTAATATTGAATCAAAAAATATATGATACATTGATGGAAATATCTCTAATGTCTTTAGATTACTTCTATACTAACTCTAGCTGATGTCTTTCTCCATAAACAAACTGGATCACCTGATCTGTTGGTGTACAATATTTAAGAACTTCAAAAACTGATAAAAAACTATTTGATCCTACTCACTATCTCCTGATCATCAACTGATATAAAATTAAATCATATCACTAAATTATAATTATATATATATATATATATAATTAGATGCCTCTATACAATACTTCTCATACAAGAATTCCTTCTTCTTCTGAAGACCCGACATCACCCACCACTGAAAACTCAGATACCAAAATCTTCTAAATCACTGAAAGAAATATAGTACTAACTTCAATATCCAAAATAACTGCACACTATATAATTGATATGTATATATTTCATATGTAATCAATTATTTTCATGCACGTATAAAAAAATTTCTTTATGAATATATTTTATCATGCATAGTCTTCTCAACACATGTGCATGTAAATTTTGTTTCATGCACACCCAAACACACACAATGTTCACTTTTTATTTTCCACATACATTTTCCAATTCCTCTTAACATATATATATACATGTTAAATTTCCACTTCTTTATTTTCACAAAATGGTGTATGCATAGGATCTCACACATGCATATTTTGATTATGACACATAATACTGCCTTCATTGTTCTTCTCTTTTATACACAATATACACTCTTTATTCACACATGTCCTTCTTCAACAAAAATAAAATTCACACTGTTTGTGTACATGTTATCATCACTTAATTCATCCAATCCATTAGATATATGTGAAAGTTATCACATAATATCTTGGGGTTTTGGTAAACCTCAGTTCATCAGAAAACAGAGCGAGTGTGCTATGCACATATCCTCTTCCCTATGAAATATCCTATCCTTCATGGAAATAGAAAGAGCATGGAATACTTTGAGAAATACTTCAAGAGTGCTATGAATTTTTTAACATCTTGTGAAACCAATTTAACATAGACCATAATCTAGGTGGAACTTATCTTGCATGATCCAGAAAGATTCACGGTGCTTCGTTTCTCCGAAAAAAAGAGCTTCTAAAAAATTACTAGCAACTGAGTTGAGATCCTTAGGTGGTATTTATAGGCAATGAAAATCATTACAGAGCTTTCTAGAATCATGGAGATGACTCATTTCATCATCGGATCAAACACTATATAGATTCAAGTTTGGTTCACTTGATATCACCAGCACCAGGAAAATGATATTTTCTTATACACTTCATTTCATTGGTTTAATCTTTGTTTTATGATGCAAATAAAATTTCATCATATTGTGACCATACTCGTACTTTCATAATGATGAATAGATGATGATAGACCTTGGATAAAGCTTTGAATGATGTGGCCATATAAATCATTCTATAAAAAAGCTTGTCAATGGATTGCTAGAGAAGACAAGTTCAGAGGGGATCCAATGCCGCTGAGATGATCAAACGGTTCTGAAGCTCATTAAAATAGTCATACAACCAGATGGTAATAGTGATAAATCGGATGGCCAGAATAAACAAACCTAGTGATCGAACAGTCATGGTTTATTTTGGCGCAAGAGGGAACTATCCCACATCGAAATGGGCTTTTGTTCTCAACTCCTTTATAATACAAGCCGTGAGTTGATGCGGTTTGAAGTCAGTTTATGAGCTCCCTACTACTTCTTTTCACCACCCCGTGTTGTGTTATCTCCTCTTCCACCATGCCTCCCCGCATAGTGGATCCACCTATACAGTCGGTCTACCTATGCCACATACCCCTTTGGACACCCCTTGCAGATCCCCTTGAAAATCTTGATATGATTGGATTTTTTTTGTTGACACTCAATTAAAAAACTTTGTCAAATACTATATAATGCAAAGCCAATAATAATATGATTCAAGTATTCCAAAGCCTGATTCTTTATTCTATTTTTAATTCATTCATAAATTCTAGCTCAACCAAACTCAAACAAAATTTTTCATCTCTCTTCTTCATTTTATTTTTCAAATAATTATTACAAACAATGTGTCATCTCAATTTAACAAATGACACATGTCTTTTGATCTTAAATATCAACTCTAAAATAATCACAATTAAGGTTGGGGATATTTTCATAACCATACACATCATTGTTCTACAATTAAAATTGATATATTGACATAAAATTCATATAAAATCCAATCATCATTGTTGATAATAAATGCAATTCAACTCAAATTCCCCTTCATATACCACATATATATATAAACTAAATTCTTCCTAAAAAGTTACTTTTAATCTTTTCACAACCATGTTCTAATTTTTATTCTAGTGATGTATGGGCACATATGGTTGGTTAATTGTACCATAAACGTTTTTTTTGAATACTAAAAAGTGAAATAAATTAAAATTCAAAAAAATATATTTTTTGAAAACAAAGGAACTAGTAAAAAATCGAAAATATCTCATAAAAAATTCAAATTAAAAATATGTTCAAGATGTATTCTCGAGACTAGTGTGTTTTATTAAGTGGTGAAATTTTATATTTTTGGTTTCTCTATTTCGAGGAGATTCATTATATCTATAAATGGAAAACCTTGTATAATTACTATCATTAGAAACAACTTCAAGAAGGATGAACTAATATATTTTAGTGGAAATAATACTTGTCATATAACCAAATTTTTCAAAAGATTCAACCATTCATTTGAATTAAATATAATAAATTAATATCAAACATGCCTTGTTGTTTGAATTTGATTACACTCTTCTCTTCAACAAAAGATTGATAAATATTCCAATGAAGTAATCATAAGACTCATTCCTCCTGCGATAGTCCATGAGTAGTTTGGATTTTATCTTTATCCATGACCAACTAGAACCTTGGTGTAAAAGGAAATGAAATAATGAGATCTATTACATAAGGTTTTTTTACAAAACAATATTTTTATATCATCTCTTGGTTTTGACATCATTTTATAAGATATGAGGGAAATACATGAAGGATTTATATTATTGAATATTCATAAACATTCATCATTCAACCATTTAAAATGTTCCTCAAATTTTAGAACTATAAAACACATTATAAATAATTTTTAATGTTTGATTAACCTTGACGAAATGTTTAAATCTTTAAATGTTTCATAAATTGATAAAATAACTCATTTGAACATCATCCAATGATTTTATAACTGACTATGATATCTTTTAGTGGGTGAAATAACAATAAAATTTGTTATTTTATAACACATACATTCCCATCCACATAATCACAACAAAGTTTCCTTCACCACTATGTGGTATTCTTCATCACAAACCATGATGTGGTGATCTTCATCACGTCATAGTTTTTAGTGAATATTTTTACCAACTTCCATTTTCACTAAATAATCCTGGGATTAATGTATTTTTTAAACTTATGTCACATAAAATGTGACCACTTATGAAACTATATAATAAACGCTTTGTTGATACCCTCTAAATTTTTTTTTCAGGAAGCTATCACGATGATTTCAATGTTTTTTACACACTCTTTATAAACAAATTAAACCTCATTATAAAAAACATTAAGTAAGACCCTGTAATACCCTATAAAATTAGTGGCACCAATTAATTATATAATTTATAATTATAATAAAGGAATAATCTCTAAAAAAATTTCAATGATACTGAAGATAGAAAGTGGATTGACATGATATCGCAATGGAGTTCAAAACAGAATTAATTTTAAATTATTATTAAATTATTTTATTCCGACCATTTTCATGTTTTATGGGTAATTATAATATATTTAGATTATAAGAATATTTTTATTTATTTATTGTGAAATATGGATTAAATCTTGATTTTTAATTATTTAATTTATTTTTTGAATTATTAGAACAAAAAGTACATTGAATTTCAGGTGTTTTGATTTTATTTTAGAAAGTCTAGATGATAAAAGGTTAATATAGACGTTATAAAAAAGTTTGGATGTAGTAAATTATAGAAGTTGTTTTGGACTTGAAAACTAGAAATGTTAAAACTAACTGGAATATATAAGAGTCATATACTATTATATAAGAGTCATTTTGAAGTAATGTAAAAAAAAATATGAAATCAAATTTGAAACAAATTTTTGATGTATGTTGAAGGAATTATAATTACAAGTTTTAACATATGAAAGATAACTAAAGTGGAAAAAATTTAACAAAGGATTGGGATGTGTTAGTGTCCCT
This sequence comes from Viscum album, assembly GCA_963277665.1. NCBI lineage: Eukaryota > Viridiplantae > Streptophyta > Magnoliopsida > Santalales > Viscaceae > Viscum > Viscum album. Next base: position 2,028,215,284 of record OY728125.1, read on the forward strand.
GATTCTATATGTAATATTAAACTAAACAATTAAGGAGATAAATTTAGATATGCTTGAGGATTCATAAGAGTAAATAACAGGATAAATAAATATAACCTTTATCAATACATAAGATTAATTTATGTACTCCCCATGAAATATAAGAGTTTTTGACTTTTCCAATGGGTGTAATATGATATGTATATAAAAGTAATCAGGGAGTATATGTAAGAGTAACCACATAGCCAAGTGATATGTAAGAGTATTTATGAAATCCCCTAAAATACATAATAATAAATATTTATGAAACATAAGAGTTATTTTGAGAATATGTAAGGGTCATGGACTAAGAGAAAATTTATCCATTATCTATACATAACACCCTTATACTTTTTCAAGAAGAATAATCCCAGAAGTCATAAGAGTCATCAATGCATACATAAATGTCCCATCATTTAGAAAATCTAAACAACTGAATTTAGTAATTACATGGAATATATCCTATGGTCTATGTAATTAATATATTTCTATATCTTTTGTGGACCATTTAAATTTATTAAAAAAAGTATATGAATAACTGGATATCATGCGAGGAATTAAAATAACAATAACAGATTTCTTCCATGTGGAAACATCATACTACTCAATGTTGTATGCATGAAAATACATCCCATGTATATGAGAAAAAAGATACAGTTTCATATAAAATTCACAATCCAACTCACTATAAAGTATCCTTCATTTAATTAGTTCATTATAGAATGGTTCCAGTTGACTGTAGTTTAAGGTTGACTATTATTTTTTATTATCAATTTTTTCATATTTTTTAATAAATGTGTTCTTAGTTTCTTTCTCTCTTTTATATTTTTTATTTTTGTTTCTACCACTATAACCATATAATCTCTATGGTAATTAATAAATAACCCTTTATTCTATTCCAAGAGAGGTAACCATTGAATCATTGAGTTTTATTTCAATTTAATTGTTTCTTATTTTTTTTGAGAATTTAGTAGGTGTTAAATTAATAGTAATGAGTGGTCTCCATGATGTACCTACAACTGATTTCTTATTACTAGTTTATCTATTTTCCTTCCCTTAAATATTTAAGTGATTCAAATTGTGGAATTTTTATTAGTTATTGATGTTTAGAAAATTGGTTACTTAGCTGAATTTAGGTAGAGATTTTTATAAATATAGAGGTATTAGTATATAATAATCACCATTTGAACATGAGGGTGTAGAGTGACATGTATTTATCTCTAAATTTAATAGGACAATGAGAATTAATATTTTAAAGAACAATGATTAATGTTACTTCAATCTCATAAGGAAGAAACTAATATATCTTACTAAATTCATTATGTTTTCATTATTGTGTCCTTTGTTTTCATATATATATATATATATCATTTTTTTTTTATAAAAAATACAATATTTTTGGAGTACTATTTAAGTTTTCATTATATTTTAGTTAAATATATATTTACAATATAATAATAGTTTTTTTAGTGGCCTCCTTATGGGATCGATCCTAGGTTATGAACTATTTTTTATGCTTAGGTAAATAATTTTTTTTTGAAGTGAGACTTGTGAAAAAAATCCTCACACATCAATTTGGAATTGTTTTTATAGAGGTGAAATCACTCACACATTCTATTTTTCATAAAATAAAAAATAAAAAAATTGAAAATGTGGAAAAATGAAAAAAAATAAAAAAGAAAAAGTTTAGAAAAAATAAAAATGAGAAATGATAATATTTTAAAATTTTAATATCTATTATATATATCCATCTTTCTTATAGGTAAGTAATTTTAAGGTTTTGAGTAATAATAACACATCATAAAAGTTTTTTATGTTGATGAGACATTAGATCACATATAATGATAGAAAAATAAAAAAATTATAGAGTATATAAAATTTCATAAAAATTTCATCGAGGAGTGTTGTGACCAATTTGTGTATAAGGTTGTATTTGTTATAAATAGTTGTCAATGAAGATCAAAATAAAGGATATCAAGAAGTAATCCAATGAAATGGAGGATTATAAATTCAGATGATTGTTGTATTGATCATAAAGTTCAAAAAACTTGTGTCAAAGGTGACACATTGTTTACAATAGTGACAAATGGTGAGGTATAATCCATCTGAGGATGATTAAAGAAGAATGGGGATTTTATGAAGACCATTAAATACATCATGATTGCATGAGAACCGTGCAAAAGACTTCTTGATGAATAGAATCGTATGATTTGCATGAAGTAGAGAATGGTAGTTGAAGAAGCAGATAGTGTGGAAGGGATTGGAATTCTAAGATGGCCATGTACTTCACATTGTATCAAAATATAATGATTCTAAATATGATCTATAAAAGGATATATATCATGATAGTAGAGTTTGTGAAGAATGAAGAAGAGTTGATGAAGAAGCCAAATCACAGAAAAGAAGCATGAAGGTTATGGCCGAAGCATATATTGAAGGTGGTGCTGTTTCCTAGTTTTTTCTAAATTTTTGGGCCTGAAAATTTGAAAATGAAGACATGGGTTGTTTGCAAAAGGAGGTGTGTAAAAAGAGGAAGTGGTGCGCGAAATAGGTGGGCTGTGCGTGAAATAGAAGAGTTGTGTGTGAAAAACAACATGGTGCGTGAAATAGTGGAGCAAAGTTTTTCGTGCAAGCTGTGTTTTTGAATCAGAACATTGAAAAATGGTAAAGGCATGGGCTGTGTGAAAAACCAGAGTTGTGCATGAGAAAATGGGAATGTGTATGAAAAAATGTTGTGCACGGAATAGCTGAAGGAAAAATGTTGTTCGCGGAATAGCTGGGTGAGTTTTTCATTCAAGCAGTGTCTCAGATCAGAAATACTGAAAATCGGCAAAGGGAAGAGGTGCACGAAAAATCGAAGATGTTTGCACCATATGCGTGGAAAATCAAACTTGTGCACGAAAAGATGGTTTTGTGCAAAATGTGGGTTTGATGTTTTTCGCACAAGAGAGGCTTCATGTTCATAATGATGAAAAATGACCAAGTCATGAGGTGCATGAAAAATCCAGGAGGTGCATGAAAATAAAAGGAAGGCGCGCATAATCTAAGGAACTTAGAGACTGTTTTACGCGCAGGAAGGAGTTTTACACACAAGGTAGAAAAACTCCTACAAATATGAGGTGAACCCCTCTCATTAGGTGTGGCTCGAAACTTAGACAAATCCCGAGCTCTAATGGGTGGAAAATTTGATGTATAGAGTGGTGTGTGAAAAGAAGAAGTGTTGCGCAAAAACAAAGGTGTTGCGCGAAAAAAAAGGCGTTACATGAAAATGGGAAGTTCTGCGTGAAGAAGAAGAAGAGTTGTGTGAAAATCCTTTTTCGCCCCAAAAAAGTATTTTTACGTGCAAGGTTTTAATTTTACGTGTAAGACACTGGGAAGGGTGTGAAAAAAATTTGGGGTTCCCGCAATCCTTTGACAGGTGCTTAGAACTCTCAAATCTGCATTGCAAAGATGGAAGAACAATGAACCATTTGGTTTTTACAAAGAGAAGTAGTACCGCACACACATGACTGGTGTTTAACACCCTTGTTGTGCTTTGTGAAGAGAGGAAGAAAAATTCGTGCAACTAAACTCAGATCTGCACAGCGAGAGGGAAATATAACGATACACTTAGGTGTTAGTATTGGGAATTGAAGGAAGAGAAGAAAGAAATTTAGGGCATTCAGTTATTGCACTAAAGTAGAAGATTGATTAAAAAAGAGCATCAACTCAGGACTCAAATGAAAGTAGAGTCTCATGCTAAGTAGAGGCAAAGACTTCAATGAGAATCTATTGAAGAGACCATCATGTCTTTAAACTGAGGGTGAATTCACCAAGGGTAGTGAGCCAGGGGGAGTCAACGGGGGTGACCCGAGGGACACAGTGAGCTATCCCTGAACTTTTGTAAAGGAAGTGAGCCTGGGACAATGTGAATGTGCCCGATCCATTGTAATCCACAACTAGTGAAGAATAGTGGAATTAGGTATGATTGGTAACCTATCGTCGTATGCTCCTTGGACGTAGCCCTTAGTGGTGAACCAAGTAAAAGTGTTGTGTCAACTCATTGCATGTGAATATTCAATTAATGATTATATCAATCATAAATGTTTTACAAATTCCTACCAACGCGGGGAAAAGATCCATCACATTAAGAGAAAAAGTTGACACCCTGATCACCCCTCCCCTCTCAGGGTGTCCCGGGGTCTTACATGGAGATCCAAAATTACATGACATATATGTACACCACATTAAAATAATTCAAAACTCTAAGGATGAAATATAAACCAAGTAAATATGAGAAATAAAAAAATATTGTTCCACATACATTCAGAGATTATTTTTTTGAGATTGAAGAAAAACTTGAGAACCCTTTATGAGATACTCTATTTGACTCACTAAAGGAGGAATTTGAGGAAAATATTTAACCTGATGTTGTTCTAAGAGATCAAGATGATGTGGATGAATATTGGGATAAATCTATATAAAATTAAATGCTTATTGATCTTTTACACTTTGATAATGTAAAACTATCACCTTTATACCTCTATTTATCCTTAGAATAAGACACCACTAAAGTGATGGAATTTTATGAAAGGATGGATTAGATTAACTACCCAATTATATCCATGACAACCCAACTCTATGTGGAACTAAGAAAAGAATAAGATATTAAATCCGAGAAAATATATAGCGATAATATTTTCTTAAACTCATATCGATTTTATTTTTTTTAAGCAAGGAAATACACACTGAATCTTGATAGAATTTAGGTGATACTCAGTAGAATGATGGTATACAGAGAATGAAATTTATTTCCTAATAAAGATGTTGGATATTTTGTGTTTTTTTAATCTATTTCTAAATAACCTTCTTGGTTAAATAAGGATTTTTAAGTTAAAGATAGTGGTTTTTCAAAATTCACCATTATTATCAGTATTTCCAATGGTCTATAAATGATAAGAAAAGTTTGGATCTTACACATAGATATGGTGTGAAGAATAATTTGTTATGAAATCAAATGTTATATAAGTTAGTATGAATTTGAAGTAAAGGGTGATGTTTAGAAAATGTTTAGAGATAATGATGAAGCTATGCATAAAATCCGAAGTAATGTATGAATTTTTTAAAATTAATTACATGGTAGCTAGTTAAAAAAATATTTATATGGTATATTTTTTATAAATAGTTTATATGAATCCAATAATTTTTTTTGAAGTATTTTTCAAAATTGTAAAAGAATTTGTTTACACAAGGTCAAAGAATTTGGCATGCTGTAAAGTAAGAGTCGTTTTTAAAAGGGAGGTGGTGATTATTATTTTCCATGAATGAAAAATTATATGTAAAGTTTTTTATGAGAAGGGTAATATAGAGACCTATTTTTTCCTTCTAAGACTTTTAAATATTTCTCTATATATTTCTAGAGGTAGGAGTTGATATCGCATGCGATTCCAAGGCCCGATGTACTAGGAATTAATTTTATAAAAATATTAAATATATTTTATAATTCATGAACATGATACCTCAAAGAAAATGGTATAACTATGAAATGGTTGATCAGATCAGGAATATGAGATCTTAGTTTTGTCTAGAACATGGTTTTTACCCTAGGCATGACATAACATGAGTCTGTGCAGGATTTTCATACTTCACTCCCATTGGTGGGAATTTAAGTGGATTAATTAATTTAATTAAATTAAATCATTTAACCTATTGATATGTTTAAAAATATATCACTATGGATATTTTTTTAGGGTTGAATCATTATTTTTTCTTTCTTCATTGAACTCTCTCCTCCTTACCCTATTGGAAAACCACCCAAAATGATGAAGAACCCTAGGACCAACATAAATCAAAGTGCACAAAAAACAATAGATCTCCCCACATCATTGGAAAGTGAATTCTTCACCAACGATCGATCCAAAAGAGAGGTAGGAATCATCTTTTGGTTTTTTATGCATTTTGATTAAATGTTTTGAGTAAATTGTTTTTCAGTCTACAATCTTCTCCCTAGAACACCCTTCATGTGTGCCCAAATTTGATGTTTAAATTATTTCTCAATTGTTCATCTAACCCTAATGCACCGTTCCTAATCATTGTCTAATCGTTCTTGTCTGATGATGTTTAAAAATATATTTTGATTCTTTTCTACCTCACTTCTTTCTGTCCTTCACTGGTGGAATCACTATAGTTTCTGGTTTGAAGATTTTCGGGTGGCACTAAGCTCGATTGGGGCCCCAGATACGCGATAGATTGCTGAAATGAAAACAAAATGATGAATCGAGAAAAGATCCAAGAATCATGTGGTGTGGGGATGATTGATTCAATGATTTGATTCTGGATCGTCAAGAATTGAAGCTTCACGTGCGTGTAGAACATGTGAACAAACCACCATCGATGATTAGAGATGATTCGCGGCGAGCAATGAATGAGATCTGAAATCCACAACTAAATCGAGGAGTTTTGGACCAATTCAAGGAGGAATCAAAGGGGGAATGGATAGATTCAAGTCATGAAGTTCAACTCTATAATTTCTATGTAAAACCCGAATACACACTGTGTTCTAGTATAAACACATGATGTTTATCCTCCTTCTGTGGCTACACAAGGGTTTTTAAGAAATTGAGGGTGACACTGCATGTAACCCTCACTTACTCACTGTGTATCCAATCCCAGTTGGACAACCCGTGTGATGGGTCACATAGATGTGATCCTGTGTGGAGGTACATGAAGTCATTTGCATGCCCGTGTACTCTGGTACATGGACTAGACCAATGGAGATATGGATCGATTCCAAGTTTTCTTGAACACACCATCTAATCCACCAACATGGAGTGAAACTATACACAGTCTCAGTGCCATGTACTATCTAGGGAACGATTAGGTTGTGAATTGAGGCCACAATCCATGTGGGTCCCCTCACACATCGTGTACCGCTTGAGATCTTCTGAGCAAACTTCTATTATTCATATCTCCTTTGTTTGAACTCTAATTTTGGCTCATGAGTAGACTATCTAGAGTGGTTTTAGATATAGAATGGGGTAGTTCCCTTAGTTGTGGATTTCAAGGTATGATGTGAAATGTTTTGGGAACTAATCCTTCTGAGGTAACCCCGATGATGATAATGATCAAGTAGTATAACTAGATGTAGAGTCTTTCGTGCATTACCCTCTAGTAGTACTGATCCGTAGAGTCCCCCGATGAATTATTCTAGGCATTACCCTTCAGTGGGGCTGGGCAGTGGAGTTCCCTGATGACTCTGAAGTTCCAAAGGATCGAATAACAACCGAGAAGGGGGATTGAATCAGTTTTTCACTTTTTATATGTTTCAAAATATTTATAAACTTAACCCATGGAACCTATTAAGATTTATTTCCTAATCAAATTTATTAAATACTCATGCATGAAATGTAAGAAATCAAGTAAATCACAAAATATTTACAAGGTTCGGCCTCAGTATGAGAACCTATATCATTTCCTTAGCCTCTCCCTTGGGTTTATGGAAATCCAATATTAAGAAGAAGTGAATACAACTTGTGCCAACTCCCATTAGACACCTTCTATCTCTTGATAAGAATGATTTTAATGACTCCCATTTTTTTACAATGTTTTCTTATAAAACAATTGAGATAAACAAATGAATAATGAATTTTTTGAATCTGTTCCATAATTTCTCATTTCTAATCCTCAGTTCGATTTGGATTGATCCGATTTTCTCAATAAAATGATGTTAGATTCTGGATCTGATTTTCTAAGTATGATGATTATAGATCTGATTCTATGAATAAGATAATTCTGGATTCTGGATCTGATTTTCCCATTACTATGATTCAATATAATGAATTCATCCTCAATCTTTGAAACTCAAACTTCGATAGAATGCTTAATAATTATATTATTCAATCATATAGAAACTTTCACTTTGAATTATCTAATGCTCCGCATTTTTCACGTGTGTGAAGGCTGTGAATGAATAAATGATTTGAGGAAGTATTTATAGGTGACTCAAAAAACAAAGGCAGGAAGCTTGGAAATATTACACACTTCCTAAAATATCAAAATCTTCAAAAATATCTCATTTGTAAAACTTCAACTTTGACTTCTTCAAACCTCCTTAGATTTCTTTGAGATTTACAGAAACTTAAAATTCATTTTTGACCACTTCAACTCTTTATACCTTTCTTAGATCATTGCGATATATTTATTTCTTATCTTCATTACAAAATATTTCTTTCTCAGCTCATTATAGTTTTTTATTTCTCATCTCATTTTGATCTTTTTCTTTCTCAGCTTGTTACGATATTTTTATTTCTCAGCTCATTACAATATTTTTCTTTCTTAGCATCATTACAATTTGTTTCTTTCTCAGCTCATTACGATCTTTTTCTATCTCACCTCATTATAATATTTTTCATTCTCATCTAATTACAATCATTTTCTTTCTCATCATGAATTATTCATTATTAATACTTCAGTATGATTTCATCAGTATGAAATTCTGAGTAAGAAAATCTCAGTATGATTTTTCTAGTACAAAATTATCAGTATGAAAATCTGAGTATGAAAATCGGAGTAGAAATTTCCCATTATGAAAATCTCAGTATGGAAATATGAGTTTGAAAATCTCAGTATGAAAATCCTAGTACAAAAATTTGAGTATGAAAATATTGGAATGATAATATTCTTCCTTAGGCTCGACAACATCTTTTTCTTTCTCATCTATTTATGATGTAATTCCTGTTATAATGAAAATCCAATTATGATGGAAATATCATTTTTCAACCATGAAATTATTAAAAACTATTTATACTTTCTTTAAAATATTTTATCAAGAGAGTTTTAGGATTTTTGAGAACTTCTTGATCAAAAAAGCATTATCTAATTTTGTTTTAGAAAGTATGAAAACTTTCTAACTTCTAACTTCACATTCATATTTCAAAACTCTTCAGTAACTTCATTCTTTATCTTATTACAACAAAGAAAAAATTCAAGAAAAAAATAAATTTTCCCTCCTATTCTTTTGAATCTAATGATTTTCAATGTCATGACGATGGGATTTAATATGATAAAGTATCTGATTAAAAACTTCATCTTCTTAACTTCTTCTATGTTTGGTGCATCTCGATTAAGAAAACCTGGGTCTAGAAACTTGGTCCATAAAATAACCTCAATACAATGGACTGGGTCTAATTCTTGAAAGAAATTTATTCCACAACAAATTAAGTTATCAAAAAATACCAAACTTTTTTTAAAATAATTTTTCCACAAAGGTTCTTCAGTCTCTCCCTTTGGATTTGTTGACAACCCTTGGAAACAACTTTTCTAACCAATAATTTTTTTTCAACTCAAGTTTTTTAAACAACTCAATTTTTTTTCTTTTATAAAAACATATCAAATCTCAAAAGATAGTGTCCTAACACCACACTATCAGATAATGTAATGTTTTTGAAGGAATTTCGTCTCTTAGTGGACAGAAAATTTTGTGGCTATGTAAATATAAACCCCCCTTAGTATTATCTTTTTTCTCCCATTTATCTTTTCCTCTCCCCCATTATATGATAGCTATAACTTCAAATTCATCTAATAAAATAAGTAAAAACTTCTTAAAAAGTAAAAGTTGTTACTTTCTCTCCCCATTTGTAAATATAATCCTAAATATGGAGTGGTTCTTCCTTACAAGATTTAAGAATATGTGGGAGGAGGCTGGACATGAAGTTACAGCCTCAATTCCACAAACCTTTCTTTCGACATTGATTTTGTAAAGATATCAGCAATTTGATACTTTATTGAATTGTATTCCAGTAAAACATATCTAGAAACAAATTTATCTTTTATAAATTGAAACTTTATATAAATGTGTTTTGATATTTAATGTTGGGTATGGTTATTAGAAAGATAAATTTCATTATGATTATCACAAATTATATTCAATGGTTTAGAAACTTTTACTTTCAAATATTCCAGGTGAACCTTTATCCACAACATTTGAGGACAATATTGGGTAGCTGTAACATATTCAGATTCATCCATGATCAAAGTTACTGAACTTTGATTCTTACTAAGCCAACTCACACAACATTCACCCATGAAAAATGATCCCCTTGAGGTTTATTTTCTATCATTAAAAAATCGATCCTAATTGGCATCAGTATAATGATGAAACTTCATTTAACTATTTATTTTGTATAGAAATTCATGTGAAGTTGTTCCTTTTACATATATCAGAATTATTTTTTCTGCTAACATATGTGACTTTTTAGGATTACTTTGATACCTAGCACATGAAGTTCAATCATAAACAATATCAGGCCTTAAGGCCGTAAGGTAAAGAAGATTTCCTATTAGCTTCCAAAAGTCTTTTAGATTCACACTTGTTCCGAATTCATCTTTTCTCAACTTTGTGCTAACTGAAATAGGAGTTAAAACTTCTTTGGATTCTTCTATCCCAAACTACTTCAACAATTCTCTATAATACTTTCTTGGGAAAATAAAATATATTTTTCTTTTTATTGAAATTGTAATCCAAGGAAGAAAGTTTATTCTCCCAAAATTGACATTTAAAAATTATTCTTCATTTCCATAGAAAATGTTTTACAAACATGTTCTCTATCCTTAAAAATATTATATCATCCACATAAAAAAAAAATTAAAATTTGATTTCTAGAGTCATCACCTTTCATATAAAAGTTGCCATCAAATTTTTATTTTTAAAAATTAAACATTCTCCCAAAAGTGTCAAGCTAAGAATACAATGAACATGGTGTTTTTTCAGCCTATACATAGATTTCTTTAATTTCAAAACTGTGTTTTCATCCTCATCAAGTAGAAACCCACAAGGTTGTTCAATGTAAACTTATTCCTTAGTCTCACCATTTAAGAAAGAGGAATTTACATCCATCTAATAAAATTTGTAATTCTGATGTGAGGATACTAAAAGAAACATTCTAACAGTTTATAATCTTGCAAATGTGGTAAAATTTTCTTCAAAGTCCACATCTTCCACCTATGCATAGACTTTACAAATAATCTCGGATGTGTTTATTAAAACTTCTCCATGTACATTAAACTTGTTTCTATAAACCCAATTGGTCCAAATATCATTTTAATTTTCTGTCTATGAAACAAGCTCCCATGTTTCATTATTTTCAATTTGATCCAATTATTCATTCATAGAATCTTCCCGTTATTTTTGTTGAATAGCTTCTGAAACTAATTCTAGTTCGACTTTTGAGATAAGTGAAGTATGATTATTTAATCTCAAATTTCTTCTTCTCGGAACCGGAGCCTTCTGATTCCCATTTTTTTTTGAATTCAACATGTTTTTGTAAGGTTGGAAATTTCAAATTTCTCTTTCCCAGATGAATTTTCCTCATCACAAAATTCTTATGAGTACTGATAAGGATTTTTTGAATTACTTTCACATTTTTTGGAATTTTCCAGTTTATCCTCCATGAAATTCTCAAAAAAAATTATTAAGGAACATTGATTTTAAATTACCTTCACATCATATAATCCCACCAACTTTTTTAAACATTTGTTCCAACATTTGTAACTTCTTCCATTTGGTGAATAACTCATAAAAGTTCCTTGATCAGCTTTCTCATCAACATTTCACAAGATTCAGATTTTATATTTTGAGAAAACGTGGAATTCCAAAAATATTAAAGTATTTCAAGGAAGTTTTTGTATTATACTACATTTTATAAGGAGTCCTGTTAGTTTCTAATCATAATAATCATCTATTTTGAACATGTAAAAAAATAATAATAGTTTCTCTCTAATATAATTTTGAAAGTTTGTATTCAACTAACATATTTCTTCCCATTTCCATTAATATTCTATTATTTCTTTTTGCTACTCCATTTTTTTGGAGTACAAGGAGAAATATAATGATGTTTTATACCATGGTTTCTTGGATATGTTTCAAAAGTATTGTTTGTGAATTCAGTACCATTAGCTATTCTCAACTTTTTTTTATAGAAACCCCCATTTCTTTCTCAATATTATTTCTAAAACATTTGAACATTTCAATAGACTCTGACTTGTGCTTCATAAACATGATGTTTGTCATCTGAGTGAAATAATCAATAAAAGTGATAAAGTCTAAATATCTTTTTTTTGATTGATGTCTCATCATCCCACGTAAATTGGAATGAATAAGCTGAAGTGGTGTGGTAGATTGAATATCAATCCTCTTATGATTTTTGTTAGTCATCTTTCCTTTATTGAAAGTAATAAAAATACATTCATCTTTTATTTTCAATTATAGAAAATTCTGAACAACATTAACTTTAGAAATTTTATTCATGTTTTTCTACCCAAGGTGGCCAAGTCTTTGATGCCACAAAATTTTTTCATCTTCATCACTCAAGTAACACGAGTTATTGAATTCTCTTATTTGAAATATATTCCCACTGGTTATTTATTCATTTTGTAAGGAATTTTCCATCTTTCAAACTTTTCTTAATAAAAAAATCATTTATAAAAAAAATATTCTTTTATATAATCAAAAAATTTACTTACACTAAGTAAGTTATTTTTAGCCCATCAAAAAATAAAAATTCCTTAGATTTCAACTTTTCATCTTCAATCTCAGCCGTTCCAATTCCTATGATTTTTAAGGAACTATTATTACAAAAGGTAACTTCTTATCCATCATGAGTTTCCATATGTTTAAATATTTATATATCACCTATCATATGTGAAGAGAAACCACTATTAAATATCCATGGTTTATTACTTTTACTTGCTTTTAAAGCTATTTTAACAATAAAATCTATTTCCTAACCTTTCTTCTTTTTATATTTCAATTATTTTCTATCATAAGAAACTTGTTCTGGAAGGAGTGTCATAACACTTTCAACATGATGACCAGATTTATCAAATATTCGAAACAATTCTTCCATACATTCAAATTTATTTCTTGTTGGAAAGTTTTTAACATCTTGAGAATTAACTTTTTCAACTTTCTGTAAGTTAGGAATGTTTTTCTTTCTACTTTAACTATTTATTCCACTTTTCTCAACTATTATTCCAGGTAAGGATAAGTTGTTCCAAAAATTATAAGACCTATTCCCGTAGATTCCACAACACTAGTAATAACCATCAAATATTGATTTTTTATTGAAAAAATATCTTTCTCTATTGAAACTTCATTGAGGTTGGTAACTTCTTTCAACTCTAACATACTCAAGATGTATACCATCTTTTCATTTGAGTGAATTTTCTACTTTTATAGATTTTATAGGTTTATCAAATATCTTTTCCACCCAATCTTTCCCAATTTTTTTGAACATGAAATGTTAAAAGAATTAAATGAACCCATATTTTTGGTAAGAGAATATTTCACCTGATTCTAATATTGAGTCTTCTCAACAACTTTTAATGTATCAAATATTACTTTTGAATATTTTTTGAAGTTTTCATTCATCTTTCTCAAGGTTATTTTGGACTCAAGAAGTTTTGATTGAAACTTTTTAACTTCTTCCTCCTTAGTTTCAAGATTCTTTCTAATATATTCAATCATATTTCCCTGTTCATAAATTCTAACTTCATAACATAAAATCTTATTGATGTATTCTTCCTCTTATTTAATAATATATTTTATTCCATAAAAAACTTATTAATAATATTTATTCATAAATATAATTTATTTTTTGAGAGTTTTTTTCTAAATAGATGAAAAAAGTTCGGTTCTTAGCTAATAATCTCTATAAGATTACTCACCACCTTCTTCACTCTTTGAAGAAATTTTTGTTTTCTCAACTTTTTCTATGAAGGTTCTGAATTGTTTTGAACTTTAATATTTAGATTAATTGTTTTTATATGAGTCTCATTCAACTTTCTTACTCAACATACTTATTTTTTCCATTAAACTTCTTCTTGTATCTTTTGGTAGAATTTTCTTCTTTATCATTTTTATTTCGCTTCTTCTATCAAGGTTTTCCATTAGAATAATCTCGATATTGTAATTCCCCGACCCCATTTACCCAGAGTCGGTGCATTATTTTAATACATTGGAATGATTACAAGGAATCAAGTCTCGAAGGACCGATCAGTTTAGCAGTCTTGGAAAATAGATTACATACATGAATGTTACATTACACTTTATAACATACAAAACAACATAAATAATCATTTACGAATGCCATTATTCCCTTGGCTTAACCCTGTATATCATTCACAATACACTTCTTAAAATCCCGGGAAAAATAAATCATAGAAAGGGGTGATCTCAAATGCTCAATAAGGATAACAATACAGTGGAACCTTTCATAAATAAGCATAAACATTTAAGGCAATGTATAACAAAAGCAAAATCCTTTTAAACTTGAACTTCAGCATAATATGGAAAAAATAAAATGAATTAATGCCATTTACTTATTCACATGAATATTCTACTAGTTGAATAATCACATGCAATATCACTAACCACTTTCATAATGATGGAATGCATAATGCCAGACTATCATAACCACATAATCAAGGCCTTATGCCCAGACTACAAATAAGATTTTGTCAAGGCCTTGTTGCAAGACACTAGTTTGTCTCATGAGACCTACCGATGCATCGAGAAGCTATATCAGGCTCCACCCGTCACTTATTACGTCCAATGCATTCCTCATATGAACATGTTTAAACATAACATAATCATTCGTATTAAAACTAGAATACGAATTATCAATACTTTCTCCATAAACCATGAATGGTATAAAAATAACACATCCACAGTCAAACATATCACAAAACCTTCAATACAATATGGAAGTTTTGTATCATAATAAATCAACTTCAAATAATCTTAAAATCCATCAATGGATGTTGACATATATGAAATCAAACCTATTTGAGAGAAATATCACTTTTTTTGAAATCATTTAAAAGTCACATAATTATAAAATAAAACATTTACTTTGAAAATATCCTTATAATCTTGTAAAGGAAGCTTCGAAGATTTTATAATGGTGGAAAATAGCTGCACCTTCCGTATAAGTTAAAAAAACATTCTTACCTTAATTATGTCGAAAAGGTTAAAAAGGACCTTGTTTGGAAAACGAAGGAATGATTCCTTTATAAACATATTATAAAAAGTCAACAAGGGTATAAATGACTTTAAACCATAGTCTATAAAATAGTAATAATTATTGGAAATACATTTTTAAGAAACATGGATGTGGATGATAAAGAGGTCCTAGTAGATAATTACGTATAAACAACCTCGGATAATGAAGAGATTGTGAAATAAACCCTTACCAATTTGGTAACTTACGAAACATACTCCCCATGAAAGAGGTATCATACAATGAATATGTAAATACACATAAGTTAAATTTTATTACACAAATAATACAATTATGGACAGTACACACACCACACAAAAGGTAATATTGGCAATATGGTAAGAATCTCACGGGAATAAAGAGTGAGATGAAAACCTCTTACCTTGCACTTTCCTTTAGTCGAGGGTATGTTTAACCTCCTTTATGAAGACTATAGAATGTTATTAAATTATACCATAACCATATTAATATTTATGATATCATACATTATTCAATTATGACTTTATACTACCCATTTAATAATAATTTCCATGTTATATTAATATTTCGGGTAATAATCGCTTTCTTTATCGTACGTGTTTTGACTTGTTACTCTTGATTGTATCACTTAGATAATGATTTAAATACTTCCAGAATATAAAAAATGATTTATATATCATATTTATTTAGATTAGAAATATGTATAATAGACATATATATGAAATGGAAAACACCGTTTATGGAGATGGTAGTCCGTACGTACGCATAAACGTTGTTTCCATTTTCATATAGTATTTAACAGAAGTAAGTGAATAAGATATATTTAACTACATAAATAATTATATATATATATATATATCAATTAGAATTATTATGTCATATATTACATACTTCTTAGTAATATATATTTTTATAATCGTCGATGAATGGTGAACTTGAAAATGAATCTCATCGCATCGTGGAGACAGTAATCCGTACGTACGTACGAGCAAAAATATCATTCTTTTGATATTAAAATAATATATATTTGGATGTTATATCATATATATATAATACTTATCATGTTATATTTATTATTTACATCAAATAAACATCATTATTATACCCATCCAAATAATAATGTATTGAATAACAATTACACCATGACGTGGAGACAGTAAGCCGTATGTACGCACGTATGGTGACATGTCATTCAAAGGGTGGATAAAATAATGAATTTGGTTGTCAAATAGTTATAATAACATCACAGTATATATAAGATACATGAGTTATTATTTTAGAATGGAAACAACAAAGAAAAAGGAAGTGGAAAAAGAAAAGAACTTGAAAGAGGGTGGTGAAATCATTACCTCTTCTTCGGGTTCTTCCTTTTGATTTGATCAAAAGGGCTCCTTAGGTTGGTTTTATGATCAAAATAAGGCCTCTAGGTTGAAGGTATGATAGTTGATAGGGTATGTGGGTAGGGTTTAGCCGATCCAAATGGCTTGGAATGTGTGAATTAGAGTGAAGGGGGAGTTTCATTTTATAAGAGGGGTGAGGGGAACCTTAGGAAAAACATAAAATATTATTTTATAATAAATTTATATTCGGTTTATAATTACTCCAAATTTATTTATTTCGAGTATAAGGTGGTTATTGGTCAAAATCCACTCAACCAATAGGTTTTAGACAGGTTTGGGTCACTTTATTAACCTTATCTTTTAGTTTTAACTCTTAGTTAATTAGTTTGACATTTACCATGTCTCTTTGTATTTTTATATTATATGATTAATAAACTTACTATAAACATCCAATATACCCCCAAGTGGTCCATTAATTATACAACTATCATTATATAAGTCTTTTGGCAGAACCTTATATTTTTAGGAATATAATATCAATTAATACTATAATATTTGTTTTAAAAACTCTTTTATGTCAATTTTGACACTATTGGGTATTGTTTTTTGATAAATTAATAAAAGAATTATTACATAGAAAAAATTCATATAACTAATCATAATATGTCATAGTAACCTAGAAAATTATTTTAATTCATAAAAAGTCTCAAATTACATTTATTTGGATATTTATAATATCAATTATCTTAATCTTTCATTAATACGATAATTACTGCATCATCATTGTGTCATAAATAAATTAAATTATTTAAGGTCTAAAAATTATAAATAAAATAAAATTATGTAGTAAATATTTTTATATTTCTAATTAATATTTATAATCTAATTTATCTTATATACAACCCTATATTAAAGATGTTTTAGTTATTAAACATTGATTTTAACTCTTTTAACTCTTCTTTGAATTAAATAATAATAAATGTCATAATCTAATCCAAGTGGACCTAAATGATAATATTTTATTAATAAGGTTGTTTTTGGTCGATATAAACTTGTCCAATAGAATTAGAACATGTTTTATGGTAATATTAATATCATTTTTACCCTTAATTACCCTATTTACTTTTAACCGTGGTAAATAAAAGTAAACAGTTACTATTCACCAAAAATTATTTTTATCTTATTGAACCACATTTTACTCTTTGAAATTAATCGTGTGTCTCGGATTTTTGAAATTCCCCTCACAGAGGCGGTAAAATTAGGTTTTATGTGAATTTTTAAATTCTTCTAGGAGATAGGTAAAAGATGGTGAAAAGTTCAATAAAAGATTTATTTATCTAAAATTATTATAAACTGAATCCAATGAATTACATTGAACTTATATAGGTATTATGTATCTATTTTGACCTAAAATAAATTTAAATAAAATAAATAATTATTTAAATAAAAATTCGGTTTTAAACTATAACTCAGTGTTTTTCACTATTCATCAAAAATTGAAGGATTTCAGAAAAATACCAAAAATTTACTCTAAGATAATTTTGATATTCCGAATTCAATAATGAGGTCTATTTTAAGAAATTAAAAACATATAAGTTTCATTTATTAATTTGAAATTAATTCTCACTGTCAAAACAAAAAGGCGTATTTTTAAGAAATAATAAATATCAAAAATTTGACACTTGTTTATGTCCAATTTCAAAGTGAAATTACTTACAATGACCATAATTGGATTAAATGGTAAAAATATAATCTATTTATACTTACAAACCATTAAAATATATAAGTTAACACTATAAATTATTTTGATTAAAAATGTTGTTTTCAGATAAAATATAGTATTTTTCACTATTCACTCAAATATGAAAGTTATCAGAAAAACACCAAAACTTTATTGAAACTAAATTATTATATCACGATTTTAAAGAAGAATTTTATTTTTTCAAATTGAATATATAAAATTTTCAAATATTGGATTTAAAAGGCTTCTCCATTAAAAGGCGGTAAAATTGTATTTTTTGAAAAATACTTCTTTTATCTGGAAAAATTTATTTGTCCTCACATTATGTATAAGAAACTCATAATTTGGATTCTAAAATTATAAGGATTATATAAAGTTCAAAATTCAGTTAATACTATTCATAACCACTTTTTAACGACTATTTTGGTAAGTCATGGTGCGCTAGAACTCGGTGTTGCGTGTAGTGCATGTTATTGAATTACCTTAAAGAAATAACGTACTATGAAATCTTGGGGTGTTACAGATATTCTAGAACTTCCTTCTTGGAGAAATTCATAGCAAAGTGTATAATTCTTCCACACTCAAAACATTTGATATGAAGTTTACCTCCATACATTCCTCTTCCTCTTCTATTGTTCTATGATATAGGAGACATTATTTTTTCATTCAACTCATCATCCTCTTTATCTTCAGTGTCACAAGGATCAACATCTTCAACATCTTGATTTTTCAACTTTCTCATAAATTCAAAAATTCATTTCATCTTTCATTCTCTTTTTAAACATTTTAGATTTCCTCATTTCATAAGAAATATGAATGTTATGAAATTTATCAAGAGATAAATCATATTTATCTTCTAAATAAGAAATTTTAGAATCAAATCCATCCAAAATGTTTATCATAAGTTTCTTCACAATTTTAGAATCTTCTAAGACATTTCTAAATCCTTTGATGTTTCAAACAATTTTATTTATTCTAGTGAAGTATTCATCAATTATTTCTTCATCTCTCATTCTGACTTCTACATACTTACTATGCCAGATTTGTAGCTTTGCTTTCTTAACTTTTGTATTCCCTTTGAAAAAAATTTCTAGCTTTTCCCACATACTTTTTGACGTTTTTGAGACCCACCACCTTCTGATAAAAATTATTTGATATGGACATAAGTATTTAATTTCCATCCCTTACATCAACTTCTATATTTCTCTTATCAACAAATGTCATATGATTTTATTTCTTAATAGGTGGAAAACCAATAGTAGCAGCATCGAAAACTTCAAGGACAAGATATAGGAGATAAGAAATCATACTTTTTTTCCATACAGAATAATTTTTTCTATCAAATGTCAGAATTCCTCTACTATTGACAGAATTTAAATTATCCCAAATAAGGATTCAATAAGGGAACCTTCCCTCTAATTCTAATTGAAGTTCCAAAGGATCAAATAACAACTAAGAATGGGGGGTTGAAAGAGTTGTTCATTTTTTATAAGTTTCAAAACATTTAGAAACATAACCCCTACAACCTATTAAGATTTATTTCCTTATCAACTTTTAGTAAACAATAATGCATGAAAATGTAGGAAATAATGTAAAGAACACAATATTTACAAGGTTCATAATATGTGTGAGAATGCACATCCTTTCCATAGACACTCCTAGAGGTATATATAAACACACCATTAAAAATAAGTGAATATAACTTATTCCAATTCCCATAAAACCCTTCTATCTCCCAATAGGAATGATTATAATGAATCCCATTAATTTACAATGTTTTCTTATAAAATATTTTTTCCTATCAAAAGAATAAATACTTTTTGAATCCTCTCCACAATTTATTAGCCTAAATCCTCAATCTGATTTGGATGGATTTAATTATCTCAATCCGATGATGTTGAATCGGATTTTCTCAATATAATGATGATGGATTCTGGATCCAATTTTCTGAGTACAATGATTTTGGATCCAATTATCTAAATATGAAAATTCTTAATTCTAGATCCAATTTTCCCAATACGATGATTCAATACAATGAATTCATTCTCAAAATAAAAACTCAAAATTTTGATAGAATTATCTATACTATTCTTCTCCAATTAGATGGTAACTTTCAATTATAATTATACAGTGATCTTACTTTTGTGAATGTGTGAAAGTTTTGAATGAAAAAATGATTTGATGAAGTATTTATAGGTGACTCAAAAAAGGGCGGGAAAATTGGAAACATTCACCTCTTCCCCAAATCTCAAAATATCCAAAAAAATATCTGATTTAAAACTTTAACATTTACTTCTACAAGCCTCCTTTTATTTCTCTTATATTTACGCAAAATTGATATTCAAGTTTGAACACTTCAACTCTTTATACCTTTCTCAACTCATTACGATATTTTTTTCTTAGCTCATTACGATATTTTTCTTTTTCAAATTCATTACCATCTATTTCTTTCTCAGCTCATTATAATATTTTTCTTTCTCATCTTATTGCAATATTTTTCGTTCTCAGATTATTACAATATTTTTCTTCCTTAGCATGAATTATTAATTATTAATAATTCATTTAGATTTAATCGGTATGGAAATATGAGTATGAAAATCTCAGCATGATTTTCCTAGTACGAAAATCTCAGTATAGAAATTTGTCTATGAAAATCTCAAAATGATTTTCCAATACAAAAATCTCCATACAAAAATCTGAGTACAAAAATCTCAGTACAATTTTCTCAGTACTAAAATCCTAGTACAAAAATCTAAGTACAAAAATATCAAAATGAAAAGCTCGGTATAATAATATTCTTCCTTAGGCTCAGCAATATCTTTTTCTTTCTCAGCTCATTATCATGTAATTCCCATTATAATGTAAATCCCATTATGATGGAAATCTAATTTTGAAACTCTGAAATTCTTCAAAACTATCCATCATTTCTTCAAAATATTTTATGGTGAGAGTTTCCATTATTTTTGAGAACTTCTTGATCAATAGAGAATCGTATGATTTTTTTATAGAAAGTACGAAAACTTTCTAAATCTTAAATTCACTTTCATCTTTTAAAACTATTCAACAACTTCATTCATTCTATGATTACAGTAAAGAAAAACTTCAAGAAAAAAAATAAATTATTCCTCTGATTTTTTTGAATCCAATTATTTTCAATGTAATGTCGATGGACCTGAATAAGATAAAGTGTCTGATAAAAACTTCATCTTTCGAACTTATTCTGTGTTCGGTTTTGCTCAATTATGAAAAAATGGGTCTAGAAACTTATGTACAGAAAATAACTTCATTACAATGGACTAGATCTGATTCACAAGAAAAAAATCTTGAATAAAAGGTTAGTTTTCAATAAATAAAAAAACTTTGCTTAAAATAATTTAACCACAATAGGTTCTTCAGGCTCCTTTAAGCATTAACTAAAAGTAGAGCTAGGTGGTGGAGTTCCCCGACAACTCTTCCGGGAATTGCCCACTAGCAGGGATGGGAAATAGAGTTCCCCAATGACTTTTTTTGGGAATTAACCTCTATTAGTAATGGTCATTGGAGTTTCCCAACAACTTCTTCTAGGTGTTACCCTCATGTGGGGCTGGGGAGTGGAGTTCCTTGATGAAATTCCTAAGCATTACCCTCCAACGAGTCTGGGCAGTGGATTTCCTCAGTGACTAGTAGAGTAGGGCCCTCCTATCATACAAGGTCATGGGATCTTAACCTAAATTTTGATCCCCCTCGACTATGTGACATAGTGATGATATGTGGTTTGATGTAGCTTTGGACTCATAAGGAAGAGGGTCACTTTACCACCCGAGACACATTTTTGTGACATGACCTAAAACCATGTGGGTGAATCTGTGCTGCCCAAAGAGGATAGTATCAAGGTGTGGTGATTTAGTTCCTTAGACTTTTGAATTCAGGGAATATACATGGGATTCTGGACATTGTTGATGGATCTTTTAGAACTATTGGTTACTCTTCTTATTTGTTTGATTTTGGAGATGGATATCCCCTACTCTCTCATTTGGGTTTCTTTGAGTGAGTGTATATATATATATATATATATATATATATATATATCCTTATTTGGTACCCAATCCTTGGGTTTGGTTACTCTCCTTCTATGATAGGTGAAGACGTGTGAGGTATGTTACATGATTTACATGTCTATCTTATTTTGGTTGGAAGTGTATACTCTTTTGATAGAGGTATAGAAGGCTCAATGGGTAGTTCATCTACTCACTGTACTTAGACCCTTGTGCTTGGATGAGTTTACTTTCACTATTTTTGGGTTAAGTTATAATATTTCACTGTACCTTGGGAATATTTTATCTTCCTCTTCGATGGTATCTCTTACTTCCCCCTCTTTATCTTTAGAGGTGTCCTATGGGGTATGTTTATACCCACCCATGCATGGAATTTTCCCACACGTGTCATGTATTATTTAGATGACAGTAAATATAATCGTGATTATAGAGGATCTTAGGGATACTGGTTTCTTGGACCATATATGGCTGTTGTAGCTTGGGATTTAGGAGCTGGTCTCTCTCTACTATTTTACATTTCCATTTTTATGTTAGATTGGGACACATATCTGGTTGAGCGAGTATTTTTACCCTTGTATTTCAATTTACACTACCATACTTTTATACTATCTATAGGTTCATGCATGCTTGGTCTATTTTATAGTAGTGTTGCATATTTTCTACTTTTCCTTTGAACTTTTTCACTGATTCAGATGTGTATGTGTGTATAGGTTATTAGGAAATGGACTCCTAGAGTTAGTTATGCTTTTGTCCCTTTTCTCCACCACTGACATACAGAGGTGGGCTTAGGGTAGTTGAGGCTCGAGCCTCAGATTGGGTCGGGTCATGACAGATTGGTATCAGAGAAATTTAATTCCTTGGGACATTGTTTGGACATTTCCCCTTAATAGGATTCCTCAGCTTTTGGGAAACAATGTCAAAGTGTCTCGAGTGAGGCTCTTAGACTAGGGAGTCCAATGATTGTTCGGGCAGCCGATGTATCTATTTACTAGGATCTTGACTACCTACTCATCAGCTCAGCATGATGAGAATTTTTTTGTAGGGATCAATAGTACATTTATCATATAGGACTGAGTCTTTGACTGTATTTATTGATTATGTTCCCCATTTTGGTATATGTATATTCTCATCTAATTGTGATACTCCTTGATAACATTAGGATTCCTCTGCTAGGATAGCTATCCAGGATACTAGCTCTGGTTCATGATGAAAACCCTATGAGCAATGAGGCCTCAGTTCAGGGTCTATCATGTGACTTTCTTCCTCTAAGTGGGTATGTAGCAGCTCCTCTACCTACTGAGAAGTAGATCATACTAGTTGAGCAGGTGGAGGACATGGCATGATTAACACACTCCATGAGTTCTAGCATTAGAGATCACTGAGGTTCCGAAGTGATATAGATCCTCAATTAGCATAGGATTGGATAGATTCGATAGTTTGTATCTTTTGGCTTGTTCAGACCTTGATGAATCTGGTGGTGGAACTAGCAGCCAACCTTTTCCAAGGAGCATATGGGCATTGGTGGATCCTCATTACATAGATTCACGATGAGTCAAAACTATCATGGGATGACTTCCACTAACTGTTCTGTGAGGAGTACTTCCCCTCTTTCTTATTCTCAGTCTGAATCTAGAAGATTATAGTGCTTTAGTAGGGAGGGATGACCATGGATAAGTATGCGAAGTGGTTCACCGACATTAAGATAACTCCCTTGACATGATCTGGGATATCAACTTCTATGAATATAAGTTTGAGGAGGGAATCCACTGATATATTTAAGCAAGTGTTGTGATATTATGCATCCCCACCCATGTTAGAGTGCTAGATCAGGCATTGGTGATAAAGAGATTTCTGTCAGAGGGATGCCAGGAAGTTAGAGATGGCAGTGGGTATCCCAAAGATGAATCGTCTGTAGCATCTAGTAGGTGTAGGTCAACAGGATCACAATGATGGATACCCTTTCACAAGTAGGACCATGAACATGGTTTTATAGGGATAAGGAAGAATATAGTGGAATGAAATCCTATAGAGGGGTGTTATTTAACTTATGATGGGTGAGGTCACAAGGCATGAGATTTCCTGAACATACATGCCGAAAATCCTAGGTAGATAGCTGATGGACCGCCACAGTAGAGGAAGGGCTGTGATTAGGGATCTCTTAGGAAGGGACATGGTGGTCACTAGGGAGGCAGAGCTATCTGAGTATCATGAGGTGATCTTAGTGGTGGATGCATGTATGAGGTACTTCCACCACCACCTCCAGGTGGCCCACATCAGGGTCAAGGATCTAACAGTCGGGGCCATGAATAGATTCATGATTTGGATTTCTATGATCTTTCAGTGTACAATATGATTTGAGGTGCGATCTCTGTTTATTATACTCTTTCCTTAGTATTTTTCGACATAAGTTCCAGTCATTTCTTTATCTCTTGACTCTTGGTACAAGATCTGGATCTCCCAATAGAGGATCTAGCACAACAACATCATCTTTATGTTCCTATGGGGAACACTTCTTCTCTATTTTCATCTTCTGGTAGTGTGAGATATCACTTAGAGGAGAGTGGTTCACGTGGGACCTTTTGGTCATCAAGATGGAATCCTAAGACATCATCTTGGGTATGTGTTGTATTTCCATGGTTTGATCCTAGATTTATTGTCACCACAAACTAGTCAAATTCCTACAAACTAATGGGATGAGATTCTCCTTTTCTAGTGAGAGAGATCTCATGGTAGGACATATGAATGCTATGAGAAGGAGGTTGCAATCCATCACCCATCCATTGGAGAGTGTATCCCTTGGTGCAGTAGGATCTTCAAGAATCTGGGTTCCTTCAATTATGGAGGATTATATAGATGTCTTCCCTAAAGATGTTTTAGGACTACCTCTGAGGTGGAGAATGGATTTTTTTCATTGACTTGCATCCTAGAACTACCCCGATATCTTTTTCACCCACCTATGAATCTACAGGATCTATGGTTTTAGTTAGAGGACCTTTGTGATAAAGGTTTCATTAAAACCAGTGTGTTCCCCTGGGAGGCTCTAATATTGTTTGTGAAAAATACATATGGGAGGTTACAGATTTGCAAGAATTATCATCGCCTGAACCAGGACACAATAAATAATAAGTAACCATTTATTAAGATTGAAGACCTCTCTAACAAGTTTCATGGTGAGAGATGGTTCTTGAAGATTGATCTCAGGTTTGGCTACCACCAGTTGTGGGTCCATGAGGTTGATATTCCAAAGTTGGCTTTCCAATGTCACTGCAAACACTATGAGTTCCTAGTGATGCCATTTTGTGTGACGAATTCCCCTATTGTGTTTATGTATTTGATGAACTAGGTTTTATAGCCATACATAGATCACTTTTTTGTTGTCTTCATTAATGACATACTCTTATACTCTATAATAGAGGAGGAGTATGCAAAGAACTCAAGGATGGTTCATGATTTTCTTTGAGAGCACCATATTTATGGAAAGCTCTCAAAGTGAAAGTTATGAATACATGAGATTCACTTTCTAGGAAATGTCATTTCTGAAAAGTTTTATCCATAGATCTAGTGAATATCAAAGTAGTTATTTCTTGGGATTCACCCAAGAACATGTCCGCGGTGTAGATATTTCTTAGCTTGGCGGGGTATTATAAGAGGTTTACGGTATATTTCTATAGAATTGTAGCCCCTTTGATCTCCATGAAATGGAAAGGGTATCCATTTACCTATTTTGAGAAATGAAATAGGGAATTTGAGGATTTGAGATAGATGTTGACAAGTTATCTAATATTGAGACTACTAGAGGAAGGTGTGGAGTTCGTAGTGTATTGCAATGCCTCAGGAGATGGGCTCAGCTGCGTGTTGATGCAACGATAGACAATTATCGCATATGGGTTGAGGAATTTGAGACCCCATGAGTATAACTATGTGAATCAAGACCTAGAGTTAGTATTGGTAGTCTTATACCTGAGTATGTGGATACACTACCTTCTAGAAGAGTGCTTTTTGGTTTACTCAGACCACCCAAGTCTCAGGTATGTATTCACTTAGAGAGACCTGAACCTAAGACAATGATGTTTGTTAGAGTTATTGTGTGACTATATCTTCAAGATATTATACACTCCAGGGAAGGTAAACATTATAGTAGATGATCTTATCATCATATCCTATGCTTTCTTAGTGTAGGAAGCTTTATAGCAATTAACTTCTCTACAACTGACCCTAGTGAAGAAGAAGGGAATATTTTTTCTTCAGTTGATGATGTTGACTCCTTCACTCCTCAATCATGTGAGAGAGTCTCATATAAGAGACAACAATTGTGAGGTCCCAAGTGATAATATATCTATAGATTAAGCACTTGATGGATATTTGGAAGGACGGGATCAAGTCATCTTATTTGAGGGGTGAACAATGGTTCCAACCACATTGCGATAGGAGGTGATGTAAGAATTACACACTTCTCCCCTATTTATACATCCCGGTGTGGTAAATATGTATAGAGACTTTCAATGGTCATTTTGGTGGTCCTACATGAGATTAAGTGTAGCTAAGTTTGTCTTTCAGTGCCTCACTTGTCAACAGGTGAAGGATGAGCACCAAGTTATGGTAGGTTTGTTACAGCCCCTTCAGATACCAGAGTGAAAATGGGATGACATATCCATGGAATTCAACACAGGTCTTCCACACATAGTGAATGGCCATGAGTACATCTGGGTGATAGTTGACTAACTCACAAAGTTGGTGCACTTCTTTTCTCTTAGGGAGCAGAGTATGTGAAGATTTTGGGCCAGCTGTATGTATGAGAGATCATTCCCCTTCACGGGGTTACCTCGATGATTATCTTTGATAGTGACACACAGTTTACATCATGATTATGGAGAGGCATTTAGATGGAATTCGGGAACTAATTGCAGATGAGTACATCATTTTACCCCCAGATCGATGAGCATACTGAGTGCCCTATCCAAGTGCTAGAGGATATACTGAGGGATTTCATGTTAGAATTTGGCTGGAGCATTGAGGATAACTTTCCCTTGGTAGAGTTTGCTTAAAACAAAAGCTACCACTCT
Source organism: Viscum album (assembly GCA_963277665.1). NCBI lineage: Eukaryota > Viridiplantae > Streptophyta > Magnoliopsida > Santalales > Viscaceae > Viscum > Viscum album. The sequence continues at coordinate 2,028,242,494 of OY728125.1, forward strand.
ACCATCGACATGATACATTTTGAGTCCCTATATGGGATACCTTATAGGTCATCTATGTGTGGATGTGGATGACCCAGAGTAGACAGAAATCCTATGTAGATTTCCATCATAAGCCCTTGGATTTCGAGCAAGGGGACCACATTTTTTTGTGAGTCTCCCTATGATGAGAGTTGTGGAGGTTTAGCCAGGGAAGAAAGCTATACCTAATATTCATTATACCATTCAAGATTATTTAGAGGGTTAGCGAGGTTTCCTACCACCTCAGCCTACCCCCATAGTTAGAGAGGGTGCACAACATCTTCCACATGTCACATCTGAAGAGATACATGCATGAACACACACACACACACACACGTCATTTACAAGGGTGATCTAGACATCGAGGATAGAGCCAACTTTGTAGAGCACCCTGTGGTAATCAAGGACTAATAGGAGAGGACCTTGTGTGGATAGACCACCCCTGTAAGAACTCAAATCTCTATTTTCAGGTATGGATCTCGAATTCAGGTTGTTTTTGAGGAAAAAGGAAGTTTTGGAAATATTATAAGTACACGTTGTGTACTACTAAGTGCATGATGTGTACGCGGTTGCCACGTGTAGCCGTGTACTGGCTTTATAATGTCCAAGTACATGGTTGTGTGGGTGACCTAGAAGACCACCTAAAGTGGGGTCCAATTGAGGCTAGTACACGACATGTACATTAAATAAATATGCTATGTAATTTTCATTTTATTTGATTATTTGGAGAGGGTTCATGTCTAATATCTATAACTCTCTACTTCTTCCCATGTCTCATATAGGAGAGAAATGAATGACTGAGAATCTTCGAGCTCCTACCATTCCTCAGCCTGAGCTATGATTGAGATGTTGTCGGGTGCATTGGATTCCCACCGGTGAGTTCTCTCTTTCCCTAGATCCTATATTCATAATTCGTCATCTCTTTTAAGTAATTAAATATTGAATGATTTTTACCTTTTTGTAGATCTACGATGTTCTAGGTCGATTCAAGGGCTGACGTTGGAGAGTGTTCACCATACCGCATCGAGGTAGGTGGTTTGTGCATTTCCTCGATTGTCTTTGGATTATATATTCTTAAAGAGTTGAATACCCATGTTGGGGTACTGCATATTTTGTATTTTGACCGTATTTAATAACTTATAAGGTTTGGTTGTTTGATTAAGGGTTGTTTCCTATTCATAAGATTGTATACCCTTGTTTATGGGATACCCCATGGGTGTATTTCCATAGTTTGACTATTTAGGTCCATTTGGCCTTGGTTGCCTATGAGCCATACCTTGTTTTCCATGCCTTGAGTTTTTTAGGATGGATTTTATCGGTTATATGTGATGACTATTCTTACACTTGATTAAATTTGAACCATGTATTAGTTTGAATTTCATGTAGAGCCTTTAATGAATGTTGTATGCACGCTAATATTCCTTGGACCGTGAGAGTCTTGGAACAAGAAAACTATGGGGGTTTACATGTTTATTTACACAGGACCATGAGAGCCTTGGTGTAGATTTTAACCCAGGGGGTATTGACTGTGAGAGCTACGCATAGGTCATTTATGAATATTTATGCTACATTGAACCAGGGGGTATTGATCATGAGAGATACATGGAGGCCGTGTATAAATTATTAATGATATGTTAAGCCAAAGGGGTTAGACCGTAAGAGATTTCCTAGAGGGTTGTTGTGAATGATTGATTGTTTGATTGTGATGAGTCTTCCAAGCCAAAGCAAAATCTTGGACTTGGTCTTACTTGGCTGTTTAGATGGTCTTATGAGATGTCTATTTTTACTATTATATAGGTGGATACAAAGTTTAGGATAGATCCCAAGGTTACCTTAATAAATGGTTTGAATAATTTATAAATGAAAATGAATGTAATTGAAACCTGTAGGATTATTTACTTTTGAGTAATTCCTAGTTTATTGCGTCATTTCAGCATATTGCTTGCTATATACATTCACTGACTGTTAGGCACCAATTTTTTGGTGGTTTCCTACTAGGATTCGTCTCACACCCTATTCAGGTCATGCTTTTGGTCACAAATAGATTATATGGTTATGGGTATAGATATGGAAAAACACTCTTCTTCACCAGGTACTTGATTTCTATTGGATCTGGAGATCATGGGACCAAGTTGAGGCTTGCAATGATATTGGAGTTTACTATTTTCTATACTTTGGTTTCATTATTGTATTTCCATCATTGTGATTTGTTTGTCTATTTTCCTAAATACATGTGGCATGCATCCTTTATTATATATATGCTACAATTGTTATTCTATCAGTCTTCCATTGTTTACTTTGTCGTATGGTATTAATGCTTATGCTACTACTTAATATTTTTTATTCTGTTGTGTATACTCTTCTAGTGAGGGCATAGTTTCCCCATTATCAGACCTTGGCCCTTGCTTCTATTCAGTAGACTCTAGATTTTAGGGAAATGTGCTTGAGGTCATGTGACCAACTAGGTTCGGGGAACATTTGGTCGGCGACTGGATCTGAGACGTTACAAAGTGGTATTAGAAGAGGTTCTTTTCTACTTCTTATTACTATTTTGAGCCTATTGACAGGGATAAGAAGGAATGTGTAGTTGGTAATAAGTTATGCCTGGGAGTAGCTAACCCATGTATAGGGAAAATCCAAGTTACCTCGAATATTGATTTTTTTGGTTTTTCAATTGTTACAGTTGATTTGATTTCACTTTTGGGTGACTCACTTGTTTTGTGTCATTATCATTGATATTATTGAGGTTCTATTTCTATTAAAACCTGATGATATGAGGGTATTACATCTCATGCATCATATAGGCACTTGCTAGAGATCACATGTCATGCATTCTTGTCATGCCATTTAGAATGCGTTACCGACTGCATGTTGTTGTCATAGATATTGTGCTAGATATGCATGTTGTTGTGATAGATGACATGATAGAATACCTGCTATTTTGATAGGGTATTGGAATATGTAAAGTTTAATTTGTATGGATGCCAAACATCGATCCTTGAGGTATTATGGGCCCTCTTGGAATGGAATTTGGTGGATCAGGTTTGAACTTTAATTAATTTTTGTTAAGTTTTGAGATGAACAAGGATGCCAAACATTGATTTGTAGGAGTATGGGCTCTCATAGGTTGGAATTTGTCATTCCTTGGACAAAATTTTAAGTTTTTAAGGGTTCTAGAGAAGTTTCAGAGGCTTACTGTCTAGAAACCCAGACAACACAGTGTGTAGTGTCATGAACACATGCCATGTGTTCTTCTGTTCTGGAAGAAATGAATTTTCTTAAGTACACACCATGTACTGGGAGTACATGTCATGTAGTGATTGACTATGTGATTGACTATGTGAGCAGATACATGGGGTTGGGAAACTTTTGGAAGAACATGTTGTCTCTAGATTGTACACATTGTGTATAAAGAACCATGTATCTGGCCATGTGACCAACAAAACGGGTGGATGAAACTTTGGTTTTACACACTGTGTCTATTTTTTACATGTTGTGTAGATTTGACCGTGTATCCTACCATGTGACCAATGAAATGGGTAGGAGGAACTGATCTATTACATGCCATGTATAGGGTGAACACACTATGTAGTGTTACCCATGAGAGAACCGTGTGGTTTAGCAGTGTAAAATTACTTGGCTAGGGGGAAAATTATAGTCTATGTCATGTCTCAGGAGGAACAAGCCTTGTGTATGTGTGTTACATGAATAGGTTTTGAAGATATACACACCATGTTAAAATATTAAGGGAAAACAACACGTAACATTGTTTCAAAAAACATGAATGCTTTTTTCTCCCATTCCTTTCTTGTACTTTTAAGTTGCTGTCCTTGATAATCTTAAACTAAGGTGTGTGCTTGACCTTGTAGATTATTTATTCTAAGATGTCCTCTGACTATGTGATAGGTTCAAGGCGATGACCAGACACCCGAAATGATAGATTAGGGACTAACAGAAGATCCTCCTGTGGTGCCTATCTTGGCACTAGCTATTATACCAGACACAGGTGCTGATGCATAGTTCTATGAAGGCTTTATGAGGATGATGCAGACGTTCCAGGGAGCACCACATCCTGCCCTAACTATGGCAGAGTTGACATGGGTGTTCCAGTAGTAGCATCCTCCCACCTTTTCCAGGGATGGAGGACCACATTCTATAGATTCATGGTTGGAGTCCATGCTTTCTATATTTTAGAATACGGAGATTCCCTCGGAGAGGAGGGTAAATCTCGCTACGTACATGCTATGTGATTATGTCAAGAGATGGTGGGATGTTCTCACATAGGTGGGATATCACCAGGATATGGATTAAGAAGAGTTTCATAGGACCTTCTATGGTTACTTCTACCCTAAGACATTGAGGGCTGAACGATCCCAAGAGTTCATGCATTTCGAGCAGGGAACTCTTTCAATGATGGATTATTTTTCTCATTTCATGGAGCTTCAACACTTCACACCTGATCTGGGAGGTGATGAATTATATTTGGATAAAAGATTTGAGTATGGTCTTCGGTATAACATCTGATTGTAGGTGAATGTCTTCAGACTGACTTCAGTAATGACTATAGTGAACCAGGCACCGATTACTGATCATAATCTGGGAGAGTTGGGAGCTGCGAGCTAGGGTGGTTCAACATCTAGGAATGGTGATCCTTCATTTTATAGTAGGAAGTTCTGTAGGAGCATTTTCATGGTAATTCTAGTAGTAGGGATGTATCTACAAGTATCTAGGTGAGGTGCTACCAGTGCGGAAGGAGTAGGAATAAAATAACTCAATGCCCGAGGGACCTAGTTGTGTGCCAAGATTGCAGAAAGACGGGTCATCATCAATGTTTTTTACGGTTTTTCTCAGTAGTATCTAGTGAGATGGGATTAGTTATGACTCCAAATTTAGGAGAATGACCACCAGTTTCTCCTCAGTTAGGGAACTAAAGTTTATCTGGCCATTCAGACCGAGGAGAAGGTTGTGGGCATGGTATCCAGTTGGAAGGATTTCGGAGATAGAAGAGTGGATCAGCTCAGGGTAGTGAGGCAAGGTTTTAGGGCCACGATATAGGTTATATTTTTTCAATGGAGAATACCCAGGATCCCTAAACTTCTCTAGTTATAGGTACGATTCTAGTTGCCTCAGTTTTATCTTCTGATCTTTTTGATACCAGGGATTCCCATAGTTTTATATATGTTACTATTGTAGAGATCCCTGACCTCTATATCTTAACTTATGAGGATTTTATGGTGCTATACACTCCATTGGGGATTAGGATAGCTAGTGTATATCAATGCAAGGAGTGTGATCTTGAGTTTGGTAGGTGTGAATTCTTATAGGACCTCTATACCTTAGAGATGATATGATTTGATGTAATTCTCATAATGTACTGGGTGGTCTCCTTTCAGGATTTTGTTGAATGCTATTTCCAAAAGGTGAGTTTCACCTCATCATAGGTCATGTCCTTTCTACACAAAGGTGAATGGGATGTCCAGGTGAGCAGAGTAAGACCCAAGCATCATGGGTTGGGAGGAATTACTACCCAAATTTATAGTTCATATCCATGGGACTTCCCATATGTACTTTCCTCTTGTGGTGGATCATTTCAGAGATGTCTTTCTAAAAAAACATTCAGGTTTAACTCAGGATAAAGAGGTATATTTATCTATTATGCTTGTTCTAGGAGCATCACCAGTGTCTATTCCTCCTTATAGGATGGATACACCAAGGTTACAAGAGATAAATAAGAATTTAGAGGAGTTACAGGAAAAAGGTTTTATCCAACCCAATACTTCTCCTTGGGATTCACCTGTTATTTTTGTGAAGATGGTAGATTATACCCTCAGACTTTGTATAGATTATCGGAATCTAAACCAGTTTATGGTCAAGAACCGATATCACTTGATAAGGATTGATGATCTATTTTATCAGCTTCGAGGATCCTAGGTGTTATAAAATATTTACTTGAGAACATGTTATCATCAGTTTGTGTTAGACCATCATATATACCTCTTAAAGTCTTTCGAAGAGGGTATGGTCTATACGAGTATGTGGTTATGCCATTCAGTCTCAAGAATGCACCAACGGTTTCATGGCTTTGATGAACCGAGTGTTCCATCCTTACTTGTACTCTTTTGTGATTGTTTTTGTGGATGATATCTTGGTGTTCTCTCACACTCTAAATGACCATGAAACCCATATTGATGTCATTTTGAGTACACTGAGAGAGAATAAGTTATATTCTAATCTCTAAAAATGCCACTTTTGGATGGGTCAGATTCACTTCTTGGGTCAGGTTATCTCAGAGACAAGAGCATTAGTAGACCTATAGAAAGTAAGGGTAGTAGTTTCCTGGTAGCATTCGAATAATGTCTTTGAGGTACAAAGTATTTTGGGGCTGGCTAGTTACTACATGAACTTTATATAGTACTTTTCATGCTTAGAAGGGCCACTGAAGAGCCTGACTAAGAAGGGTGCAAAGTACTTGTGGAAAAATTCTTGTGATTCATCCTTTCAGGAGTTAAAAGGGAGATTGACTTCAACCCCGATACTTATTTTACCAGAGCTAGGAAAGAGTGACACTATTTACTGTGATGTGTTAGATATCGGGCAGAGAGAAGTGATTTTATAGGGGGAAGGAGTCATTGTGAATGGGTCTTGGTAGTTGAGGCCACATGAGAGGAATTACCTAATGCAGAATCTCGAGTTAGCTGTAGTTGTTCATGATTTACATTATTATATACATTATCTTTTGGGAGAGAATTTTTTGGTATTCACTGACCACAAAAGTATCAAGTATATATTTACTCATCATGATATGAATTTTAGATAGAAAAGGTGGGTTGAGTACCTTTAGTATTTTGACTTTGAGGTTGCCTACATGCCTGGGAAAGGAAATAGAGTGACTTATGCATTGAATAGGAGGACTCAGATACAAGAAGTTTATGAGGCCTATAGTGAGTGGTAGCTTATGGATCTATTCTCTGAGATGTATTTAGAGGTTCATGACAAGAAGGGGAAGATATTTCTTTCTTCTATTACTGTTACCTCTACTCTACTGGATCTAGTGAGAATGAGGCAACTATCAGATTCCAAAGGCCCAGTCCTATGAGAGAGTGTGTCAGGAGAGGAACCTACTTCTAGGTGGGTCGTAGGCAATAATAAGATCTTTCATTTTCATAGACTCATATGGGTGTTAGTAGAAATACGTGAAGAGTTGATTTGATATTTTCATTCCTCAGTTTGGGTAGTTCATCCTAGTGTCACCAAGATGTATCGATATCTACACCATCAATATTGGTGTCCAGATATAAAGAGGGATGTTTCTAGTTTTGTAATGAGATATTTGACCTTTCATTAGGTGAAGGAGGAGAATCAGTGACCAACATGGCTTTTATAGTAGTTACCCATTCCTGAGTGGAAGTGGAACAATGTCACGATGGATTTCATGATGGGTTTACCGAGGTCGCCTCGAGGGAATGATGCAGTTTGGGTTTTTGTTGAAAGACTCACAAAGGTGGCACATTTCTTGTCGATCAAGGAGAACTTCAATGTTGATGATCTTGGAAGGTTGTACATCTGAGAGATTGAACTTTTTCATGGAGTTTTTCAGTCTATTGTTTCAGATAGGGATGCCCAATTTACTTCTCGTGTTTGGAAGGGACTATAGAGGGATTTGGGTACACAAGTAATTTTGATTACAACTTACCATCCCTAGACAGATGGCAAGTTTGAGAACACAATTCAGGTTCTGGAGGAAATTCTCTAGGCATGCATCCTAGATTTCCAGGGTTCTTGGGAGAGACACATACTCATATTAGAGTTTTCATACAATAACATGTTTCAGGTGACGATTCAGAGAGAACATTATGAGTATTTTTATGGTAGGCCATGCTGATCACCCTTATGTTGGCTAGATGTAGGAGAGACAACTATGCTGGGACCTTTTCCTGTCCAGGATACCACTGAGTAGGTGGAGTTTACCCAAAAGTGGATGGATACTGCATAGTCTTGAAAAAAATCTTATGCTGATCGACAAAGATGAACTCTGGAGTTCGAGGTAAGAGATCAGGTTCCCTTACATGTCACACCGATGTTGGGACACATGAGGATTAGGAGGCAGGGAAAATTTTCACCAAGATATGTCGGGCTGTTTGAGGTTTTGGAAAGAGGCAGGTTGTTTCCAATTGGTTGCAGTTACCTCTATGGTACCAGGCTATGCATGATGTCTTTCATGTTTCTCAGCTACGACTCTACTTTTCAGACCTGTCTCACATTTTTTAACCCAAGGAGGTTGAGTTGGAAGGGGATTCATCCTTTGAGGAGCACCCTATTCACATTTTGGATCATAGAATGAATGTTCTTCATGGCCGGTATGTTCCTCTGGTATGGGTGCTATGGCAGAACGAGAATGTATAGGATGAGACTTGGGAGAGGGAGGCCGACCAATGATCGTAGTGTCCAGAGTTGTTTCTTCTTTTACACCCTTAGAAGGAAAATTTGGGGAAAATTTTATTTAAAGGGGAATGTTTGTAAGATCCAAGATCTCCATTTTCAGGTATAGATATTGAATATTGGTTTTTTAGGAAAAATGAAGTTTTTGATATTTTATAAGTACACGCCATGTACTCTTGAGTACACGCCGTGTACCCGAATGTCACATGTAGCCATGTACTGGCCATGTAACGTCCGGGTACATGGCTATGTGGGTAAATTGGCAGACCACCTAAAGCGGGGGACGGTTGAGGCTTGTACACAAAATTCACTTTAAATAAACACATCATGTACTTTTATTTTTTATTTGATTTATAGGATTAGGGTCGCATCTAATCTCCAGAAATCTCTTCTTCTTCTTGTGTCTCTTATAGAAGAGCAACAAACGACCAAGAATCTTTGAGCTCCTCCTGTTTCTCCATCCAAGATCTTATTAAGACACCGTCAGGTTATTTGGATTCCCACCGGCGAGTTCTCTCTTTCCCTAGATCCTCTCTTCCTAATTCTTCCTCTATCGTAAGTTATTCATGGTTGAAATATTTTGATCTTTTGTATATCTACGATGTTCTAGGCCGATTAAAGGGCTGACATTGGATAGTGTTCACCGTACCACATTGTGATATGTGGTTTCTTCCTTTATTCAATTGTATTTGGATTATATATTCTTAAAGTGTATAATACCCATGTTGGGGTATTGCGTATTTTGGATTTTGACCATGTTTAATATCTTCTATGGGTTGTTTTTTTATTAAGGTTTGTTTCTTATACATAAGATTGTATACCCTTGTTTATGGGACACCCCATGGGTGTGTTTCCCAAGTTTGACTATTTAGGGCCATTTGGACTAGGTTGACTATGAGGAATACCTTGTTTTCCATGACTTGATTTGTTTAGGATATAGTTGATTGGTTATATTTGATTCATGTTCTTATGCTTGCTTAAAGTTGATCCATGTAATAGTTTGAATTGTATGTTGAGCCATTAATGAATGTTGTATGTGCACTGATCTTCCTTGGACCACGAGAGCCTTGGACTGGGAAAAATGTGAGGGTTTCTAAGTTTATTTACACAGGACCATGAGATCCTTAGTGTTGATTTTTGACCTTGGGGGTATTGACCATGAGAGCTACCCGAAGGCCTTTTATGAATATTTATACTAAATTGACTCATGAGGTATTGACCGTGAGAGCTAACCGGAGGTCATGTATAAATTATTAATGCTATGTTAAACCAAAGGGGTTAGATCATGAGAGATTTCCTAGAGGGTTGTTGGGAACAATTGATTGTTTGATTGTGATGAGTCTGCCAAGATAAAGCACAAGCTTGGACTCGGTCTTACTAGGTTTTTTAGATGGTCTTCTGAGATGTATGTTGTTACTATTATATAAGGGGATAAAGATCTTAGGCTAGATCATGAGGTTACATTATTCAGTAGTTTAAGTAATTTATAAATGAAAATGAATGTAACTGAAAACTATAGGATTGTTTACTTTTGATTACTTCATAGTTTATTGCTTCATTTCTACTTATTTCCTACTATATACATTCACTGACTGTTAGGCACAAATATTTTGGTGGTTGCCTACTAGGATTCTTCTCACAACCTGTTTGGGTCATGATTTTGGGCCTAAACAGATTATATGGTTGTAGGTATATATAAGGGCAAGTACTCTTCTTCATTAGGTACTTGATTGCTATTGGAGCTGGAGAGCATGGGACCAAGATGAGGCTTGCAATGCTGTTGGAGTTTACTATTTTCTGTACTTTGGTTCCAGTATTATATTTCCATCATTTTGACTTGTTTGGATATTTTCTTAAATAACTATGACATGCATCATTTATTATATATATATGTTGCTATTATTATACTCTCATTCTTTCATTGTTTACTTTTTTATGGTATTACTACTTCTGCTAGTGATTACTATTTGTTATTCCGCTATGTATACTCTACCAACGAGGGCATAGTTTCTCCATTATGAAACCTTGTCCCTAACTGCTAGTCAGAAGCCTCTGACGTTTGGGGAAATGTGCTTGAGGTCATGTGACCAACTGGGTTTGGGGAACCTTTGGTCAGCACCTAGATTCAAGATGTTACAACCCCTTTGGTTCACATGTTGTGGCAGTATAGAAACATACAAGAGTGTTCCTTGGAGCAGGAGAGCCAAGTGTGAGCATAGTACCCAAAATTGTTTTTCCTAGTTTTTCTTTTTGAGGATGAATATATTGAAGGAGGGAATGGTGTAGAGACCCATTTTTTATAATACTTTTAAATGTATTTATATATAATTATAAATCTAGGTGTTGAGACAACATGTGATTCTGAGGCCCGATGTGCCCAGAATTAATTTTATAAAAATGTTAAATATATTTTATATTACACATGCATGATACATCTAATAAAATGGGATAACTCTTAAATGGTTGATTAGATCAGAAATCTAAAATTGTGGTTGTGTCCAGAACATTGTGTTTACCCTAGGCACAACATAAAATGAGTTGACATGGGATGTTAAAACCCCTCTCTCATTGGCGGGGCGTTTAAGTGGATTAATTAATTTAATTTAGTAAATTATTTTATCATATAGATATGTTTATAAATATATCACATTGGAGGTATTTCTAGGGTTGGTTCATTATTCTAAATTTCACCGGTGATCTCTCTCCTCCTTCCCCTATTGTAAAACCACCTTGAATAATGAGGAACCCTTAGATCAATGCAAATTGAAGTGCAATGAAAGAAATAGATCTCCCCTCAACGTGGGAAAGCATGTTCTTCCCCACAAATTGATCTAAAATAGATGTAGAACCGGTCTTCTGGTGTTTTACACCTTAGGATTAATTTTTTTGAGTATATTATTCTTTATTCTACAATATGTGCCCTAGAACACCATTCATGTGTGCCCAGGTTTGGAGTTTGATTTTTTTGAATTTTTCATCTAACCTCGGTACCCTATTCCTAACCATTGATGAGGAATGATTCGATAATGATGCTTAAAACTTTTTTTATGATTTTATCACTCAATTATTTGTGTTCTTCATTAGTGGAATCCCTACGGTTTTCGGTTTGATAATTGTTGGGTGGGACTGTGCTTGATCGAGCCCCCAAATACACACCAGATCCATGAAACGACAAAAGAAACATGAATAGAGCATAGATCTTGGAAGTTTGTGGTATAGTGATGATCAATTCTATGATTTGAGGTTGGATCCTCAAGAGTTGAAGATTCAGGTGCATGTAGAACATGCGATAAAACCATCATCAATGATCGAAGCTAATTTGTGGAGAGCAAAGACCGAGATCTTATATCCATAACCGAATCTAAGAGTTTTGTACTGATTCAAGGAGGAATCAAAGGAAGTGTGGATAGATTCAATCTATGGAGATTAAATATGAAATTTATATATAAAACCTAACTACACACCATGTTCTAGGATGAACACACTATGTGTAGCCTCCCTCAGAAATGACACTAGGGTTTTAGATAAATCAAGGGTGAAACAATGTGTAACCCTCCCTTACAAATTGTGTACCCTATCCTAGTTGGAAAACCTATGTGATGGTTCACACAAACAGGATCTTGTGTGGAGGTACACAAGGTCAAGTACACGCCTGTGTACTCTGGTACACAGTCATGACCGATAGATATATGACCGGGGTCCCAGTTAACCTGGACATGCCATGTAGTCCTCCTACACAACATGTACCTCAACAAAGTCTAGGTTCTATGTACTGGATAAGGACATGAATTGGTTTTGAAGTAAGGCCACATTCCATTTGGGACCCCATACATTTCATGTACCCCTTGAGTTCTTCTAATAAGGCTTCCATCATCCATATCTACTTCATTTAAACTCATATTTTGGCCTGCGAGTAGCTTATCCTGAGTGTTTTTCAATGTAGAACATTATGGTTCATTGTTTTGTGGATTTTGAGATATGATGTGAAATGTTCTGGACATGATACCTTCTATGGTAGCCTCGATGATGATATTGATTGGGTTGGATCACCAGATGTAGATTCTTCTAGGAATTAACTTCCAGTAGGGATGGACGATGGAGTAACCCAATGGCTTCTTATTGGCATTACCCTCTAGTAGGGCTATTCAGTGGAGTTCCCCAATAGATCCTTCAAGAATTACCCTCTAGAATGGCTAAGTAGTGGAGTTCCTCGATGGATTTTCCGGGCATTAGCCTCCATCAAGGCTGGGTAGTGGAGTTCCCCAATGACTTATTCCAGGCGTTACCCTCTAGTAGGCATAGGTAGTGGAGTTCCCCAATGAATTATTCTAGGAATTACCCTTCAGGGGGGCTAGGTAATGGAGTTCCCTGATGAAATTCTCAAGCGTTACCCTCCAGTGGGGCTTGGTAGTGTATTTCCTCGATGACTAGTAGAGTAGGACCCTCCTGTCGTACCATGGCATGGGATCCTTACATGAAGTTTAAGCCCCCTCGATTGTGCGACATAGTAATGATACTTGGTTTGATGTATCTTCGGACTCACAAGGAAGATAGATTCTTTCCCCACATAGATGAATTATTATGACGTGACCTAAAACTATGTGGGAGAGTCAGTGCCACCCAAAATAGATAGTATTAATGTGTGGTGATTGAGTTCCTTAGACTTGTGTGTTTAGGGAAGACACATGGGATGATGGGAATCATTGATGGGTCTTTTAGAACTATTGGATACTCTTATTCTTGGGTTGAGCTATGAGATAGAGATCCCCTACTCACTCATTTGGGTTTCTTTGAGTGATAATATATATATCCTTCTTTGGTACCCACCCCTTGGGTTTAGTTACTCTCCTTCCAAGAGAGGCGAAGATTCATGGGGTATTCCACATGCTTTCTGTGTTTAGCTTCTCATGGTTATATGAGTCTACTCTCCAACTATAGGTAGCGAAGGCTTGATGTGTAATTCATATACTTACCATGTTCACTACCTTATGCTTGGGAGATCTTACTTTTACTCTTATTGGGATGATCTGTACTCTTTCAATGTACCTTGTGCATCTGCTATCTTAATCTCCTATTAATTCTCTTAATACCCCCCTTCAGTTTTTAGGGCATCCTATCGGGTATGTTTACACTCACCCCTGCATGGGATTCACCTGTACATGTTGTGACTTATGTAGATGACGAACATGCTGGCCAGGAATATAAATAATCATAGGGATAATGGGTTCTTGGACTGCGTGTGGTTGTTGTAGCTTAGGATTCAGGAGTTGGGATATCTCATCTAGTTTACTTTTCCAGTTTTCCATCAGGATGAGAGTCATTTCTGTTTGGGCTTGTATTTTTCCCCTTTACTTTTCAGTTTACACTACCATTATTTTTTACTATCTATAGGTTCATGCATGCTTGGTTTATTTTATTATAGTGTTTCATCTTTTATACTTTTCTTCTGCACTTTTTCATTGAGTTAGTTGTGTGCATGTGTACAGGTTCTTAGGAAAAGGCCCCCCAGAATAGTTATACCTTCGGCTCTTGTTGCCACCCCTAGCCTATGAAGGTGGAATTGGGGTATTTGTAGTTCGAGCACCAAATTTGGTCGGGTCGTGACAGGTAAAAAGGTAAACTATGTTTTTTGGTTATTTATGACTCCCTGGACCCGCACTTTCAAATATAGTTCTCATAGACTCATACTTTACATAATTTATTTGATACTATTTGTAAAATATTTGATATATAGATCCATAATTACAAAATTAATAATGATTATTGAATATATTAAATCTATAGGATCTTTTCAGGTTTAGATATTTAACAAATTAGGACAAAAAATAAACTAAAAAAATCCCATGTTCTTTGTATCAAATGGAGAATTTTCCCATTATATATGAAAAAACTTAATTCATGAAAGGAATTCAAAATCTACCATAAACTATATCACATGTGTTGTCATTCTAAACATGTCATGTGTGTTAATTTTATTCATAACCCGATGAAATGAAAACATAATAAGGGGTGATCTCAAATGCCCAGTTAGTGAAATATATAACTAAAAAAATCATGGTATAGACATGACATAACATTATGGAAGAAATAGGTAAAAAACATGAATATATAATTAAATTGAATCTGAAATCATGATATCTATGAAAATAAATAAAAATATGGATATAAATAATAATGATCTCATTGTTTTGTATAGAAACCCTAACCAAACTATAAAATTAATGCTCTTCCCAGCATATCCCATTCCCATTCAGGTGTACCAAGGCTTGGGTCTCGAATGCCAATCACAAACTGACTAGGTAATACTGGCCTCCCCATGAAGCCATGCATTGTCGAGGCATTTAATCACACAAAGTAAAATTACCTCAGATGAAACCTATAACTAGTGGGAATCGAACACTGGAATTGATGGCCATAACCCTCAAACCTAACCATTATGCAACCCTGTGGGGGAATAATGATCTCATATTAATGGATTGCATAATTTCAGACATCAAAAATTGATTTCAAGGACATGTTTCATGACTCTTTACCTATTACCAAAACCATAGTCAAGACATCTTTATGAATTGGGAATGCATACAATAAATACCCAAACCTATTTTTTCCCATGAGACTTATCAATTCGTTCATCATAAGAGTTATCGATATCTTTCTTACCATTCCATGGGGAATCTCTTATTAAATAAAACATGTCTATCCATATAATGAGGAATGATAAATATAAATACACAACAAATTTGATTTAGCTGTTAATAATCATCAAGAATATCAATAATTTTTTCCCATTTCAATAAAAGAGATAACATGATCATAACCCATCCTTATAAATAAGGTGGATGACTGAACAATACATAATCAACTTTGCAATTGGAACCCATATTGGAATAACAATTTACGCTATGCTAATAATCCCGCCCATGTCAATAGAATACAATTATTTCTAGGTGATAATCATAAAATCTAAATTATGTAAAATATGATGTTAACACCATATTGAGAGATGCATATACATCTAAGACAATACTGGAATAACATGATCATAATACAAACAGAGAATGAAAGTGGACAAATGTAAAAGAACATAAACCAAGAAGTGAGGAATATTATTTAAAGGGTTTATGTAGTAGGAATTTATATACCCATAAAAAAATGAGATAACACCACATAATATAATAAAATGATATAATGTACTCAAATTATATGAAATAATTTAAAATAACAATCATAAATAATTAATGAAAAATGAGTTACAAAAAATACTCACTACTGGGGAAACAACTAAATTAGTAGCCACTTGAATAATAGAACATAAAATGGTAAGTAAATCCCATTAAATACATGGATTATGATAAAAAATATCCATGGGATGTGAATAAACCATAAAAAGTTAACATGGTGTAGAAAATGTATTATGTATCAAAGAATTAAAATTGATATAAGAAAACCCTGTTGTTTTAAGAGACACTTTAATCAAACACCCCCTAAAATAATGGGATTGTAATTGAACAAAAATTACAATGATTCAAAGAAAATTCATGAAATGATATATCAAATAGGTAGTATAAGCACCACTCAAATGAAATTTGGTGCATAATACAAAAAATCGCTCAAAGAGAGGAATTTGTGATGAAAACCCTAACCAATTTAGTAACTTTTGGATTAAAAAACCTTGAGAGTTAAATCATGAAATCTATATTTATATACCATTAAATAAAATTTATTAATTATATAATATCTCAAATTGGTAGTATACACACCTTTAAAATAAAAAAAGGTTAATAAATACAATACTTGTTTCAATGAATGAAAATTGAGATGAAAAATGTTACAAACTTTGGAACATTGGAACCAAAATACCATGAAAAAGTTAACATAAAATGGGAAATTGAAAATAATGAAATATAATAGAGTCATGATATAAATTTTATAATGGGGTAGTAAGTAAAAAATATTAAAACAAACATGGTGTATAATTATAAACATATCTTAATGAAATGAAATTGAGACTGAAACCCTTACCTTATTCCTGTGCATGCAATTAAATTTATGAATAAACAAGTTAAGTTTACTAGATACCATATTATAAAACTTATTATTACATATTTAATTTAATATGAACCATTTATTATCATATGATGTTTATTTATTATATTGTTTTATTCCCTATATCAGTTACTTGAGTCTGTTTGATCAATTTTTTTATAACTTCTCATACATGTTGAACATGGTATAAATCATTGTAAAATAGTTTCATAGTATCCATAATATTAATATTATTATGTAAATAATTTTTTAAATATTAAATATATTTTTAAATTCAACCACAATGGGTGGTTATTAAAAATTAAAATCATCACTCATGGTGGTGATAGTTAATATGTACACATGATTAATGTTTCTATTTCTCAATGAATGAAAATAAAATAAGGTAAATGATAATTTGAGATTTTAGAATCAAATATATATTATAGAAATAATATTTATTCACAACTTACATCACTTTTATCATCCATGAATGATGGTGTTGAAAAAAATGGAAGATGCTTCTTTGTGATGGCAGTAGTCCGCACAACCCACTAACAATAGTTTTGTTCTTCGTAGTGTTTGTAGAGGAATAAATAATGGTTATTACATTAACATATCAGTATAATGATGATACTAATGTTGTATATTTGATCTTTCCTTGAAAAAATCCTTGTAATTGAAGGGATTAGGCTAACTTAGTGTGACCAGGGGATTAAGAGAGTGTGACAGAAATATAGGACATGATATTTTAGAAGCATTTCAGGGAAAATTCGAATGTGAAGTTAATGTTTGAAAGGGTTTAAGTTACCCCCTTTTATAAGATAGGAAAATAAAACTTTTAGAAACACTCTTTAATTTTAATAATTCCATGAATCTATTCCAAGGTTAATGACTGTAATGTTATGAAATAATTGAGTGTGGGTTGTATTTGGGTCGATGAATAATTAATCAAGGAATTAAGTTTTTTTAAACATGTTATAGGTGTTATACCATTATGTTTTCACATTTTTCTCTTTAATTTTAAACTAGATAATTATTTTTTAACTAAGTGATTTATGTTTTATTAAAAATATAAAATATCCTATATAATCAAATTTGGGTGTGATGGAACCAAATTTTACATCTCATCAATTCAATTAAATTCAATTTCTAAATATTCTAAAATTAACTTTCAAATTAAAATAGATAATGTGTAGAAAAACTATTTTAGTAGAAAAAATAACATTTCGACCATTACGAATTTTTAATATTATTTAATATTGATTACCAAAATAATGAGTGTTAATATATTAATATATTTTTTATACATCATAATAGATTATTTATTTAAATTATTTAAATTTAATTGATTTTATATAAATTTCTTAATATTAATAAAAAATAAATTTAATATAATCATTTCACAATTATCTTGGCCATTATAATTAATCCTAATAATCTAAAGTTTTTTCCAAACAATTAAATTGTTCATATTAAGTAATTCTAAAATTACCATTTCAAATATAGGAATCATTTTATCAAATTAAAATTATATATGTAGGGAAATAAATCTTAATGTTAGTGCATGTAACGTGTAAAAACATGTTTTTGAAAAAAGTGTATTTTTATGGATAAAGTTTATCTGTATAAAAAAATAAAAAATGTTATAAATTATAATTAATTTAAGAATATTATAATTGTTTAAATAAGATTTACATAGAATTAAAATAAATCTAAAACCGAATTTCCACATGTGTAAAGTTAATTAATTGAAAAATAGTTTCCATAAAATATTACTTTATTTTCTAAAATGATATTAATGGGTCTTATAAATTGAAATGTTATTTTTAAATGATCTATTTTAAATTATAAATATATAATTTTTATATAATAATGGTTTCAAAAACTTTATTGTCATATAAAAGTGATGGTCTTGGAACAATCTATATTTTTACTTTTCACATAAAAATTGATTAATTTCTAAAAATCTCAAAACTAATTAAAAAGATAATTTTATTTTGAGAAATTAAAAATGAATTTTAATCTATCAAATTTAATTTATAAAATTAGTAAATTTATTTTTTTTAAAATAAAAAATATATAATATAAATAATACCACTTTTATTGAAAAGAACCTTTTCAATATTAACTCATTTTAATTATTTACCTTATAAAGGTAATAACTATTAAAATTTTACCATATTAGTGTTTATTTTATATTTATTAATAATGTCTTCTTAATATGTTGTGGTTTTTTATGTTTGTTAAAGAATGTGAAACAAGTTATAGAACAAATTTACTTATTTAAAGGTAATCATATATTAGGATATCTGGGTGTCAAATTTTCTCCCCTTAAATATATTTCTTCCTAAAAATTTGACTCATAAAAATCTATATAGGTAAATCATAATTAACCATAAACCACTAGATGATTTTGGGTTTATTTGGGATGTGGATTGAGATTTATCTATATAAAAATTATTATAATCACTTTATAAAGAGATACAAGCCATTCCAAATTTTACATATAATTATATTAAGGGAATAAGATCTAGATCCATAAAAAATTAATCCCCAAAATCCTTTAAAATGATATATATGAAAATCATACCAATAGAGGTTATTATAACTCAATATCCAATAGTTTGTGAAAACTTACTTGACATAGGACACTAGAAAATCTAGAGTGAAAAC
The DNA here is from genome assembly GCA_963277665.1 of Viscum album. Taxonomy (NCBI): domain Eukaryota; kingdom Viridiplantae; phylum Streptophyta; class Magnoliopsida; order Santalales; family Viscaceae; genus Viscum; species Viscum album. The sequence goes on from OY728125.1 coordinate 2,028,261,652, forward strand.
TCACTATCTAATTCATCAGTAGTAGTCCATATGATTTTCCTTATTTGCATGGTTTTTGGTGACTATATACCTTATTAGCCCTTAGATTTAGTCATTAAATCATGTAATGTCTAAATCTATTGAAATTTAAGCAGTAACTTTTTATAGATTCTCTCTTCCCAAAACACTTCTGAGTCTAATGATCTTCATCATCTTCATCCCTTTATATTTCTTGAGACTCCATATTTCTATTATTTGGTGTGTTTTGGAATTTTACCATGTTCACATTGTTAATAATATATCATAACATCTATTTTGGAACAATCACAAGGCTCATCACTCTTGCATGCATTCTGATGGGTTGTTCATTGAGGTAGTCACCAAATTTTTCCCCACAACCATGGTTTCTTCTAGTTACTACAATTAATAAAAGAACAAGGGTTTACATGAGTGAAAAATATTAAAAATATGGGGGAAATTTTATAATAAATAACATAAAAGTGATTTAACCATAGAAACTTTTAATCCTTTCATTACATTAACTTGTAACTCCTTTATTACAACAAAAAAAATATTATTTTAACCTATATCCCGCTTGGATAAACCTATGTTAATTTGAATTTTGTTTTCTTATACTTATTAACCTAATACTTAAAAAAGGCCCCAAATTACTATAAAAATTGTTATAATATTCCAAACCCAATAATCATTGAAATCTATTCTCTCAAAATCCAACTCATCTTCCCTCAAATAAAATTAATCATTCCTACAACCATATATTCAAGTATGTATATACCCTAATCATATTGTCTCAATAATATATATTTACCAAAATATATATGAATCTAAAATACATTAAACCATGAAGAGATTGTATGTGAATATAAAAATAAACTATATATTTAACCCTCATTTGTTATTAATAATTAGTTCATAAGGTCACACACTAATCAGTATATATTATAATCCAAAAAAATGGGATGAACTTCTCCAAAAATATCATGGCTCAATTATCGATCCCAAGGTTACCAATTACGATATAACTTAATTCTTCAAAATCAAACCACCTTTTATTATCTCATCATAACATGTATATTAAACTTAATATTTATTCATACCTCAATCATGCATTCTTCAATAGTTATCTCAAGAAATATAAAATTTTCATACAATCACTTTTCAAAGTTATTAATACCATTTAATATATGTTTTCATACCTTTAAATTAAAATTACTAAAGGCCAATCATTATATGTTTCACATAATACTCACAAATTTTAGAATATATCGGAATACCATTGATAGATATCACTTGCTAATGAAAATAGATAAGAGTTTTAAGAAAATATCAATATCATTGCCTTATGTAAGACTATGAAATCACCTTTCCCATTGTAAAAGGCACAAAAAAATATTCTCAACCCACTTAAGTTTTCTCCTTTATTAGGTTATAAGAAATAGTATTTTCCAGATACATTCCTTTCTCAGCTTCATTTCTGGGATCCCATTTTAAACAAATGCTATAACAAAAAATGGTTATGATAATATCCAAAATATGAATATCAAATAATCAATCTGAATATTTCATCCATTATAAAATATTTTTTTAAGATATGACTCCATTTTTCAATCTTTGGTTATCAATGATCATTTTTCTAGTAGGTTCTATAACCTATTTTGTTATTAGTATTCTTAAATCCTTCATAATGGTTTATAAAGAGAGTACGAATCTACCAAATCATACCCCTTAGTCATGTCTTTCTAGGTATGTGGTATTAGTCCCACTCATTGTGCATCAGATTGATGATTGATTCAGTACTCAACCAACCCTTTTTGGGGTAATTACCCCTAGGTGTATCTGTGAAAAAACTTTATCCACTTGATGGTATCTTGATAGGGATTTATTTATTGTAAAAACCACATAATATATAATTTACCAAAACATTAGGATGTTATACAATACTTAGTCTTATTCCTAGGATTTTCATTGAATCTTATTTACCCTAATCCCTAAATAAAATATTCTATATTACCTTAAAATTAATTCATATAATATTACCAAGGGTTATATATACCTTTGAAATTATGATCAACCTTATCTTATAATTCCTTAAAATTTACTAAAAAAAGATAATCTATAATGTTATCTAAACCATTCCGTTGATACCAACAATGACCCCCCTATAAATCCATGCTCCTAAATATGGTTCTCATAAACTCATACTCTACATAAATTATTTGATAATAGCTATAAAAGCCAAGATATAACCACCCATAATTATAAAATAAATAATTATTATTGAAACACTTACATCTAAAATATCTTTATAGATTTATAGATTTAAAGAATTAGGAAAAAAACATAAACTAATAAATTCCATGTTATTTATATCAAATGAAAAATTTCCCCATTATATATGAAAATACTTAATCCATGACAAGCCTTAAACATCCCCCAAAAATTATTCCACACATTTTATAATTCTAAAAATATCACATGTGATTATTTTCTCCATAAAATAGGGAAATAGAAACATAATAAGGGGAGAGTTCAACCACTTAGTAAGATAAATATATAATTGAAGAAATCATGATATAAACATGGAATAATTTTATAGTAGGAATAATTAAACAACATGAAGACATAATCAATTTGTAACTAAAAGAATGATATATCCATTATAATAAATGAAAACATTTATATTAACAATATTCATATTATACTGATATAATACATAATGTCATACATAAACCTATTGTCAAATACTTATACCAATACACTTTACTTATCATCGAGATCACAGTCAAGATATATTACTAAATGGTATAAGAATACAAAAAATACCCAAACCTATTGGGCCCCACCCAAACCTATTGGCCCCCACCCATAACTTGAATATGTCCAATTCATTTACTATAAGAGTCATCAAGACCTTTTACACTATTCCGTAAGGAATATATTACTAAATAAAATATGGATATCCGTATAATGTGGAATGAACAATATAAATATATGATCAACCTACATTTGTAGTTAATAATCATAAAGAGTGTCAATAAATTTTTACAAGTCAATAAAAGGGATACCATAATCATAACTGATCCCAAGAAATATGGTGGATGGTCAAACAATACATAATCAATTTACCAATAATCATATTTATTGGAAAAACAATATACAATACACCAAAAATTTTACCTATGTCAATAGAATAACAACATTTCTAGGTGAATATAAAAAAAATTATTTATTTAAAATGGGATGTTTATATCATATAGATAATTGGGTATACAACTAAGTCAATATCAAAATAACATAATCATAATCCATATAGAGAAAGAAAGTTGATGGCTGTAAAAGAATATAAATCAAGAAGTGAGGAATATTCATCAAAGGATTTATGTGGAAGGAATCTATATTTTGAAAAAAATAATGAGATAATACCACATAATAAAATCAAAGAGAATAATTTACCCAACTTACATGAAATAATTTCAAAGAAAAATCCTATCTCAATAAATGAAAATTGAGTTAAAGAAAATCCCCACTATTGGGGAAATAAAATAATAAATAGAAAATTTAATAAAAATTGGATAGTAAATCCCATGAAATTAAAAGATCATGATAAAAATATATGAATTGGTAGTTAATAAACCATACAAAGTAAACATGATGCACAAAATGTATGATGTTATAAAGAATCAAAATTGAGACCAAGAAAACCATTGTTGTTTGAGTAATACTTTAATCAAAACCCATTTAAAGTGTGGGATTGTAATTGAATTTAAAATACCATTATTAAAATATAATTCATGATATTATATCCCAAATAGTCATTATACACACCACAAAAATGAAATTAGTTGAATAAAACTAAACATGCCATAAAGAGAGAAATTAGAGACAAAAACCCTTACCAATTCAGTAAATTTTGGATTAGAAGACCTTGAGAGTTAAAAATAAAATTCTTATTTATATACCAATAAATAGAATCTATTAGTTTTGAAATATATCAAATTGAAGTATATACACCTTGAAAATTAAAATAGGTGCATCAATACAAAACTTGTCTCAATGAAGGGAAATTGAGATGAAAACTCTTACAACCTTTGGAACACTAGATACAAAATCACATGAGAAAGTTAACATGAAATGGGAAATTAAATATCATGAAATATAAGAGAATAATGATATAAATATTAAAATGGGGTGGTAAGTACACCATACAAAATAAAACAAGGTGTATAACATAAACATGTTTCAATGAAAGAAAATTAATACGAAAACCCTTACCTTGTTCCAGATTCATTCTAAACATGAAATTAAATTCCTCATTAATAAAGTTATGTTTATTTTAATCCTTATTAAGAACATTATTTTTCTTAATTTATTTTAATATGAACAATTTATTATTATATTTTATTTATTTATTATATAGATTCCTTGAATATTTTGATTACTTTAGTTTATTCAGTCAATTTTTCATAACCCATCATATATGTTGAGCATGGTAGAAAGTGTCATAAAAAAGTTTCATAACATCCAGAATATTAATAGTGTTATGTAAATAATTTTTTTACATTAAAAATATTTTTAAATCTAAACATGATTGTTGGTGATGAAAAATGAAACCCATTGCTCATGGAGGTGATAGTTCTCACACACACACGATTAATGTTTCCACTTCTCAATGAATGAGAGGGAAATGAGGTAAATGATAATTTAAAATTTAATAATAATATTTATATTATATAAATAAAATTAATTCATATAATTCATCATTTTTATTATACATTAATGGTGGTGTTGAAAAAAACCCTAAAGACGTTGCTTTGTGGAGTCCATAATCCGCACAATGCACTAAAGACTCTTTTGTTTTTCTTAGTAGATGAAGAGGAATAACTAATGTTTATTACATTAATATATCAATATAATTATTATAATAATTTAAATATATTTATTTATATATAATATATTTCATAGCGGAATATTAAGGAGAAAAATTTAAGAAGAAGATAATACTTATGCCAGAGACTTGATCTTTCCTTGTATAACTCCTTGGAATTGAAGGGATTAGAAAGAATTAGTGTGAGAATATGATTAATATAGTTTAAATGATTTATATTTGATTATATTTTTTAGTAGGTTCAATGAAAAATTTTACGTGAGTTTCATGTTTGAAAGGGTGTAAGTGACCCCCTTTTATAAGAGATGAAAATAGAGCTTTTGGAAACACCCTTTTTGTTTTAATAATTCCATGACTTATATTACAAGGTCAAGGGATCCAAAGATTATAAATAATATATTTTTTGGTGTATTTTGGTCGATAAATACTCAAATAAAGAATTATACACATGGATTAAATATTTTATGTGGTTTTTACCATTAAGTTTTCACATTTTACTCCTTTACTTTTAGGTAACGAGTTTTTAACTAAGTAATTTAATATTTTATTAAATATATATCATAACACAAATAACCAAATTTTTGTTTTATGGAACCAAATTTTACCATCATTTAATCCAATTCAATTTTTAAAAATTATAAAATTAAATTTTAAATTAAAACAGACAATGTATAGAAAAAATGTTTTAGTAAAGAAAATGACATTTTGATCATTATGAATTACTAATATTTATTAGTATTTATTAACTAAAATAAAAAGTGCTAAGATATTTATTTATTTTTTATAAATCATATTATATTAATTATTTAAGGTATTTAAATTTAATTAATTTGATATAAATTCCTTGATGTTAATTTAACAATATTTTTAAAATAATTGTTTGACCATTATCATGGTAAATAGAATTAATCCTATCAATATAAATTTTATATACAAAAATTAAATTATAAGTATTTAATAATATTATTTATATTATCTAAAATAAATAAATCATTTTATTAGATTATCATTTTATTTGTAGGGAAATTAATCTTAACGTTAGTGCGCATAACATGTAAAAACCTATTTGTAAGAAAAGTGTATTTTATAGATAATGTTTATATATAGAGAAAAATTACCAATGTTATTGATTAGAATTATTTATTTAATATAATAATTATTTAAATAATATTTATTTCATGTTAAAATAAATCCAAAACCAAATTTATCCTGGTTTAAATTTAATTAGATGGAAAATAGTTTCCATAAAATATTACTTGATTTTCTATAAAATGATATTCATGGTTTTTATAAATTGACATAGTATTTTAAAATGATTTATTTTAATTTATAAATATTTATAATTTTTATATAAAAAAGGTTTCAAAAAAATTACGAGTCATATAAAAATGGCGATACTATATTTTTTTTTCTATTCACCTAAAAATATATTATTATAGAAAAGTATAAAAAAGAAATCCATAGCTAATATTTTTTGTGAGGAATTCAAAAATAAAATTTTATTTATCAATTTTAAATTCAAATATTTAAAAATTTATTTATTTTTAAATAAAAAATGTATAATATAAAGAAAACATCTCTTATTGAAAATTTTCTTTTAAATATTAACTCATTTTTATTATTTTCCTTATAAAGGTAATAACTATTAACCATTTACCATATTAGTATCTATTGTAGATTTAGTAATATCATCTTCTTAATATGTTTTGGTTTTAAATGTTGGGTTTAGCGTATGATACATGTTATAGAACACATTGGATTTTTTAAATGCAATCATATATTAAGATCTTGGGGTGTTACATTCCCCCTTAAATAAATTGCATCCTAAAAAATTGACACATGAGAATTTATATAGGAAAATCATAATTAACAATTCAAGATGATTATGGGTTTATTAAGGATGTGGAATGAGATTAATCTATACGAAAAATTATGATACACACTTTGTAATGAGAGGTAACCAATTTCTAATTTCACATAGAATTATTCTAAGGGAAGAAGATCTAGTTCCATAGGAAGTAAATTACTACAGGTATTGAAAATTATTTATGTGATAATCATACCAATAAGGTTTTATATAACCCAATATCTAGTATTTTGTGAAATATTACATGACATAAAACACTGGATAATCTTGGGTGAAAACCCAATATATGATTCATTAGTAGTAGTTTCATAGGATTTTACTTGTTCACATGGTTTTTTTGTGACTATGTCCCTTGTTGGTCCTTATATTGGGACATTGATTTGCATATTTACCAACTCTATTTCAATTTATGAAATCATTTTTTTAGATCATCTCTTTCCCTTAAACTTTTGAGTCTGATGACATTCATCATCCTCATCGTTTGATATTTCATGTGACTCCATATTTATCTTCTTTAGTGTGTTTAAGAATTTTATGAAATTAAAATTATTAATAATATTGTGTGATAGATATTTTGGTATAATTACAATTATCCTCACTTTATCTCTCATTTTGATGGGTTGTTCATTGAGGTAATATCCTCATTGTCCCTTGCACCAATGGTTCCTTCTAGTTATATCAATTATTAAAATCAAAAGGGATGACATGAGTAATGAAACATTAACAATATAGGGTAATTGGTATGATTAATAACTTAAAATGCATTAAACTTTAGAAACTTCACCCTTATCATTACATTATCTTATAATTCCTTTAGTTCAACCTATATCAATCTTAGTTTAACTTATTTAATTATTGTTTCAACCTAGGTTACTTTATTTTAGTTCTCTCATACTGATTAACCTAATCCTTAAAATAACTGTCCCAAATTACCCAAAAATTTCTTATAATATTCTAAACCCAATAATAATTGAGATCTATGTTCTCAAAATCCAACCTATATTTCCTCAAATTAAACCAATCATTACTACAACCATAAACCCAAGTATATATATACCCTAATCATATAGTCTTAATAACATACCTTTCCCAAAGACCTATTTGAATATATGAGACATCAAACCACAACGATATCATATATTACTATAAAAATAAAATATATCTTCAAACCTTAGATGGTATTTACCAATAGTTTATACGACCATACACTAGTCACTATATATGATAATCCAAAAAAAGATCTATAATTGTATAAAATTATCATGAATCAATTATCAATCCCAAGTTTACCAATTACTATCTAACTTACTACTTCAAAATCAAATCACTCATTATTATCTCATCATAAAGTGTATTTTAAACTTAATAGTTATCCACACCTCAGTCATGAGTTCTTCAATAGTTATCCCCAAAAATGTAACCTTATCATAAAATAAAATTTCAATGTTATTAATACCATTTAATATATGGTTTCACACATTTAAATTATAACTGTCGAAGGAAAATCCTTATATGTTTCACACAATCATCATAACTTTTAGAATACACTATAATATCATCGATAAATACCCCTCACTACTGAAAATATCTAAGAGTTTTAAGAAAATATCAATCTCAGTAACTTACATAAGACCAGAAACACAACTTTTCCAGTAAAACAGTCATAAAATAAGATTATAAACCATTTAAGTATTCTAGTATATTCGGTTTTAAGACATAATAGTTTCCATTTTCATACATTTCTCATCTTAATTTCTGTAATCTTGTTTGAACCAAATACTAAAACTAAAATAGTAATGATAATATCCAAAATATGAATATTAAAATATCAATCCAAATATATCTTCTCTTATGATACCTTTTTTACCATATAACACTTTTGGATAAACCTATAAATCCCTCCTCAATCCTTGGTTATCCAAGATCATTTTTCTAGTAGGTTCTCTAATCTAATTAGTTAACATTATCCTTAAATAATTCATAATTTTTTATAAAGATAATTTGAATCAACCAAATCATATTCCCCAAGATTGTCTCATTGGGTGGGTAGTCCTAGGCCCACTCATCATACACAAAACTCAACTAATCATTTTTAGGTGATTACCCCTAGCTGCATGTATGCCACAACTATATCCACTTTCCTATATCTAAATAGGGATGCATTTCTAGGAAAAACCACATAATATCCATTTTACCAAAACATCATGATGTTATCCAACACTTATAATTATTCTTAGGTATTTCATTGAAGTTTCCTTATCCCAATCCACAAATAAAATGTGAATTTTTTCCTTAACATTAAATCATATACTATGCTAAAAGGGTTATCTATACCATTGAAATTATGATCAACCTTAACTAATCAGTCCATAGATTATCCTCAGTAAACATCTTGATCTTAAACGTTATCTAAACCTTTCCTTTGATACCAACTATTACACCCCAGAATCGTGCTCCTAGATCTTGTGCTCATAGACTCATACTTTCTATATTTTTTTATACCATCTATAGTAGCCTAGATATAACCATCCATAATTTAAAAATGAAAAATTATTATTTACTCTCTTATATTTTGTTAATATTTTTATGTTTATAGATTTAGGGAATTGGGAAAAAACATAAATTGATAAATCCTATGTCCTCTGTATCAAGTGGACAATTTTACCATTATATATGAAACTACTTAATTTATGATAAGTCTTCAAAGTCTCCCAAAAATTCTTTCACATGTGTTATTCTTATAAAAATGTCACATGTTTTACTTTTCTCTATAGCTTAGGGAAATGGAAATATATGTAGGGTTGAACTCAAACTCCAAGTAAGGGAAACATATAACTAAAATAATCATTTTATAAACTTGGCATAACATTATGGAAGGATAGGTAAACTACATGAATCAATAATCAGCTTGAAACTGAAATAATTCTATATTAATGAAAATAAATGAAAACATGGATATCAATAATATCGATCTCATGATATTGGAAGAAATAATTCTGGACATCAAAACCTGTTATCAAGACATTATTCCAAGACACATTACTTATCATAGAGACCATAATTAATGCATATTATTGAATTGGATAAGCATACACCAAATACCCAAACCTATATTGTATCATGAGACCTATTGATGAATTAAGGTGATATATAATTTTGGGCACCACCCATCACTTGATTAATTCCAATTCATTCACCATAGTATTAATCAATACATTTCATACAATTCCTTGAGGAATCTCATATTGAATAAAACATGGATATCTATTTAAAGAGGAATACCAAATATAAGTTCATGATCAACTTGTGTTAGGAGTTAACAATAAAAAATAATGTCAATAATTTTCATTATGTTAATAAAAGAGATAATGTGATTATTTCCCTTCAGAAATGCATCGCCCGCCGGTTGATTGTATGGGGTTGAAAAGTGTTCAATCATTCACGTCAATTCCACTATTTCATAACAGTTTGCAACTTGTTTGTTCGTGGAACTGGAAACACCCATTGGTTCTATACCCATTAGGGACCTTCTTTTTTAAGGTAGGTGTTTGTTAGAGAGTTTGTCCAATGATGCTTAAGAACTCACATTAGTTAATAAAATGAGAAGTCAGGATCACCACACCCTTTTGGGGGGAATTTTTTCCTACTCCAAGAATCACTTATATATTTAAGATATGTTCATGAATCATTCCTTAATTCCCAAGTATAACATGGATTAAACTTTAATTAATAGTAAATTATTAGCATGTATAATGTTCAGAATCATTTATATATATATGAGGTTCCTCATCAGTGGAGATATCTGTATGTAGCCAAAGTTCTCCATTGATGGTATCCCCTTATTTTTTGATTAGAGATCCTTTGTTCATTATTTTAATGATGTTTATTTTATAGCCACACAGTGGGGATCTCTAGATTTTTTCATTATCTAGGGAGATATAAGTTTCTTTGATGTTGGGATCAGACCCTTGAATGGTCTTCCAACATATCATTGTGAAGGGAATTGGAATCTACACATTTAATTTCTTCTTAATGGGACACATAATACGTTTTATGGTTGTGTGATAAAGTTCTAACTGTGCATTTTAACATCACGGGGAAATTCCATCTAGGTAGAAGGTTCCTAGTCAATGTTTGGTGGGGGAATTATACAGAAGTATCCCAAGGAACCTAGAAGGGATATTGATTCCTAGGTTGAATAAGAAGCTACTGAAAATGTGGCCTTGAGAGTTTAGACTTGATTTGTGATATTGGGTATAAAATTTAGGGAGGATTCCTATGTATCCTATTTCTATGGGAATAAAATCCCTCATAGTTTAGTTGGTGAGAACCCACACCTATAGAGTCCCTTAGGTTTTTCCCATTGGGGGGTTATGGCCCTTTGAGAGTATTAAGTTGGGGATTACTCCCAAAGTGGATTCCCTATGAAAGGGGGGCCATTAGAGATTGTCTCAACTCATAGTGATTTGGAGGATTTTTTAGTTCTTACACATAAGGAGGATTCCCATTGAGCTTAGGAATTAGATAGGCATCCTATGTATCATAATTATAGTAGGAACCAAGTTCTGTAGTTCAATAATCCATGTCTTACACACTATGGTTTCCTTGGTTAATGGTGATTATTATTGGGTATTAATTTTGATTAGGATTACCATGGATTGGTTTGATTTGGGTCTTACTCCTAAGAGGTATTCCCATAATTGGTTGGATTATAACTTACTCCTAAGGAGGATTCCCTTCATTAGTTGGGGATTATACATGGAATGAGGACCAAGGATTAATATGATTGGGGCTTACTCTTGAGGAGTATTGTTTGGGATCATGTGGATGTCATCAATGATATCAACCTCTAAGCCCACGTGATTCATGATCTATATGAGAAAAAAGATGATACAAAAGATCTAGGAAAACACATAGTCTGCTTTTTCCTAAGGTTGGATACAAGGCCCTAACAACTCACACATAGGGAGGCACTCTGAAGCAAGGTGAGAGGGATATACGGAATACGGTTCTCTACCAAAACATATGTCAAACCATTTGAATTACCGGATTTTGGCTAACCTCTCCACCCACATGAATTATGTTGAGTCATTCATTAATGTGATGGACTAGAGGAATTCAAAGATCCAGAAGACCATACACTTCTCCTCCTCCTCTAGTGGAAGAGGCTGAGGGTATGAGAGAGAGAATATAGAACTCTAGTTCCCATATCCTCCCTAAACTATTAGCCAAGGGGGTGAGGAAGAGTAGTAGTGAAACCTATTAAAAGAAAGGATATGGGATTACTATAATAAGGATTCCCTAAAATTGGTTCTGCAGTAATGGAGTATGATCTAATTCCAGGTCAAAAATGAAACACAAGCATTATCATCTCCCTCCATTCTTAGAATTGGAGGCTCTGAGTCTTAGAGATGATAAGGTAAGGACATAGTACTACTACTTATATTTGAGACTAGGAACTCCCTAACACCATTCCCAGGTTTGGGGTCCTCATGATCGAAGGAATAAAAAACCAAATTCACCTCGAGAACTCTAACCGTATGGTAGGACAAGTTTGGGAAACCTATGAATAAAGGAATAAAAATCCAAATAAGAGACACATTAGTGTACCTTTTACCATGGTTTTGAATGTCCAGAGGCTTCAATGGAGGTTTGAATTTTGTGCCTCCTCGATAAGGGATCCAAAGGAATAGAGGACCTACCATGGATGAATTTAAAGAGGGCATGATCATAGATTTCAAAAGGATAGTGGCTGTGGAGATCCAAGGTAGGGTTACTCAGGTAAGACTTGGTGAGAAAAGGAAGGCTCGTGCATGGGGGTGATTTTCTCAGGTGGAACTAGGAGAGATGATGGAAACTTGGGAGATAAGACACCTGGGAAATAGTTATTGGGTGAGGCTTTTCTCAGGTCTTAAAGGGTATCCATATGTTTTCCCTAAAGTGGATTATGCAGGTCCCTATTTAGGGAAGGGGAACTCGCGCTAGTGTTCATAAACCATAGGGGAGAGAATGACTCTCATAGGTTTGGAGTATATTAAAACCTGATAGGAATTTAATTTCACTAAACCTCTTTAATTCCCTCTTATTTAGGTTTTAGAGGACCACCTAGAAGGTTTTGGAGGGATTGGGTGAAGGACTAGGGAGATCAGAGCTTCGAGAGGCCGTCTAGAAATTTAGTCCATCAAAATAAAGACCTCTAGGTTATATTTATTAGAATGTATGAGACACTGGGTGATGGGTATCTTTCTATTTAGTGTTTTTTGATAGCGTCTCACATTGGTGTTCGACGCTGGATAATTCATAAGATAGCCACATAGGCCAATGCATAGGTTCCATGCATGCCGACGATGCTTGGGTTTTCCTACATGAAGGGGATTCAATAAGGTTTTTGACCATTTTCCCTCTTCATTTATCTTATTCTCCTACATTTAGGATATTTCTATTTGAAACCTTTTTATCCATGTGAAAAAATGGAGTGTCAAAAAATACCCCCTATCAGGATTGGATCTTATCGAAAGAAGAGGGTTTGATTCTGTGGTAAAGGGATAAAAATGGTGACTAGATTACAGAGGTCATCCACAATTCTCATATGCTTCTACCAATGTATATTGGGATGGGGATTTTGGTATTTTCAAAGGTACATAATAAGATTTTGTATACATTTTTATTATTTTCATCCCTATAATATTTTAGGCACATCTCATGTGCCATATAACCTTGTGATGACTGATTCTGACCCTACAACTAATAATGAGGAATCTGTTCAGGGTCTTGAATCACCAGAAGAGGGTAATTTACTAGGTCCCAAGAAAAATATTCAGAGAATATCCATGGGCGTGATTACCATGAGGCTTGGGACATTAATACATTCCATGATAAATCTTGGCATGAACTTTGAAAAAATTATGGAATATATTAACCTTCCAACTACTTTAGTAAAATTTGAGGAACTTAATAGGGAATTGAATATATGTGAGTATTTAATTTTGTGAAACTAATTTATATACCTAATATTTTCATCAAGACTAGTTGACATGTGATGCTATTTTTGTGGAAAATGTTCTAGCAGTGGTACAAAAAGTGTCAATGTCACTTATTCTCCCATTATTGAGGGTAGACTAATTCAAGTGAATCTTGAATTGAGAAATCATCATGAACCTTCCCTGTCGATCTATAGGAGGACCCAAGAGAGTGATCCTAAAAAAGAGTTTCCCTTTCAAACTAATATGGTTGGGGGTTCTATGGAGGAATCCACCCCAGATGATGACCTATTATCGTGTGAGTATCACTGAATACTTTAATCATTCCATATATCTACTATCTATTGTGTTTTTTGAGGAAAACAATGAGTCTTTCCCATTTTCCAACACCATCAACTTCTATGGTTGGGTCTGGGGGTGGAACCTCTCTTCCAATGAATTCAATACCAAAAAAAGAAGTTGTTATTGAATAGGAGGAAGTGGTAAATGGTGCATCAATAAGTGAACTGATCCTAGATTACAATTATCCCACCGATAGTGGATCTAATCCATATTTGAAGATCACAATTCTCTTCGTATCACACACTGTGAGGCTTGGAGGGATATCTAGAAAATAATATTCAAGACCCCATTTGAAGAAATGGATTTGAAAATACATTAGCTTATATTCCTATTTGTTATGCTGGGATACAAAGAATTTGATTGTTGCATGATTCATGATGTTGTAAAGATGATCGTTCAAAAACTGAAGCAAGAGCATGAGCTTCAACATGACCTCATATGTGCGAAGTAGCATGTCAACACTGATGATATCTAGGATGCATTATCCCAGGTGGAGGCCAACCATACCAAGAATATGGTGGAATGAAAACAAAATATTAACAAGAAAACTATTCAAGTGCCGTTCCTTTAACATGAATTAGATTTCACTTAGGATGAGTTTGTAAAAATCCACCATTCATTAGAAGAATCCCAAACCGATGTGTTAACTTCTGTTATAGCTACATCAGAAGTGCTTCATCGGGATAAGGATACTGAAGATGTTCAGTTGGCTTAGATTCAACCAGTAGATAATGGGGATTGGGAGTCCATTAAACAAATGATGAATTATGTTGATAGTCTCTTGTAATGTTTAATGGAGATAATCCATCATGTAGATGCTCCCCCGGTTTTTTCTTATTTCATAAATGAAAATAATTTTTTTCTAATCATCTATGTCTTAAACCATATTTTATTTTTGTGATAATAACATAACATTGAAACTAATTTTCATATAAAAATATATTGACATCATCTAGTTGCAACCAAAGTGATAGGGATTGGATGTTTCTCTAACTTTTTCCTAAGCCATGGGGCATAACTATCATAGTCTAGCTATTACAAGGTTCATATATACAACCTTGAAAACTATGTATCTTTTTATGTCATCACCCTAATTTTTTTCCTAAGTACAATATAGAGAAGACTTAGCATGAAAGACTTGGATTTTACTTACACTACACTATTTGGGTTATAATCCTAACAAGCTTTATGCCTCTTATCTTTTCATTTCTTGATATTTTTTCCTAAACCATACAAAGTTTAGGTCTAGCAAGCTAAGACTCGATTTTTTTGTCTAGAGTTCCCTTTTTGGTTCTCAATTTAGTGAGTACTATGTCTTTTTTTGTAGGATATTTAAAGTCATGCATGCCAAACTAGTGCGCTTGGTGTTTTAGTCCAAACAAATTTGACCATAAACATAGAAATGATAATCCAAAAAAGGATTTTTGGCTAATAATGTTTTGAAATTATTCAAATTCCACCAAGTGGAATTTTGAGCCATGTTTTTTTGGTTTCAGAATCTAAAACATGATATTTGGGAGTAGAGGAGGTATCTACTGAGGACGAATTTATCGATGATTGAAAAACCCTTTCTATTGGATACTTTATTCAAGACCAGATTGGGAATGTTATTTCATGTTCAAATAGTGTAATCCTTTGGCTGATAGACCCGTTTTGTGGGTGACTTGTGAAAAGAAAACTAGGGCATGTTACAACATAGTTTGGAAAATGAGTTCTCAAAAATTATGAAATTATACTGTTGATGACTGAAGGAAGTTTAAGGAGATTTAGGTTTCTTTAGAACACAATGGGTGGTTTTTCTAATGGAATATGTCTGAGAATGGAGGAAGAATTTGTAATGGAATTATCCATGAATGGTAAACTGCTCCTATATGACTTTGGATTGTGTGAAGGAGGGTACATTTTGTTAAATTGTCAATGTTAGGGGGAGGTCCCCTTTTAGATAGTGGTTAAAGTATCATTTAGTTTAATGTCATGCGATCAGGATACTATGTTATGCAGTTTAAGGTTGTAAAATAAGGACATTAAACTATAAAATTTAAATTCATGTAATTAGGACATGTCATCATTTTTTAATGTCATAAAAACAAGACATTGATCTTGTAGTTTAGTGTATTGAGATATGGAAATTATTATCCAGTTTAACATCTTGTGACTAGGAAGTTATGCTATATAGCTAAAAGTCTTACAAATAGGGCATTAGGGGGATACAATTTAAGGACTTTATCTTTTACTGAAAGGTTGATTATTATCCCATTCTTGTTAACCTATTTGGAAATGTGTTACAATATTTAAGTGTGAAAGGATAAAGTTGTGAGCTATGATTTGGGGATCCTAAAATCCTAATAATGGTATGGGGATAGGGATTTCGATGTTAGAGGAGGTTTCTCCCATGGATGAAGTTATCGATGATTGAAAAACCCGTTTTGTGGTCTATTTTATGAAAATACAACTATGGAGTATTACAACATAGTTAATAGTGGAATACCTTCGGTGAAAAACAAATTTCATGGGATAATTTATGAAAAGATATCTAGGGAATGTTATAGCATAGTTAGGAAAATAATTCCTTGTGAATTTAGACATTCTATCACTAAAAATGATGAAAGTTTTTGAATATTCTAATTTCCTTGGGAACAGAGTTTGGCTTGTGGGAGGAAAGTACCTAAATATGGAAGGTCCATTTCAAATCAAAATTTCAAAATAATAAAGGGAGTATGTTCTATATGAAGGTCTTGCCCAAGAATATGGAATATGATTTCTATAGTTTTAGGTCATACAACTAGAACCATAATATTATGAAAATGACAAATGATATGCAGCCTATCAAACCCAGATTGTTACCTCATATTTTGGGCATGGAGAAAGAATTTGTAAACCATAGTGTTAGAGGTTTTCATACCAGGAGAGTGGATACATGAAAAATGTGTGAAGGATGACCATAGACTGAATTTGAATTGTGGGTTCCAACATATCATTATCAAATATTACAAGGACAGAAGAGGTTTCTGCCACGGTAAAAGTTACTACATGTTGAAAAACCTATTTTATGGGATATTTTATGAAAATATAACTAGGGAGTCTTATAACATATTTAAACAGTGGTATCCTTTAGCTGAAAAGCACATTTTTTTGCATGTTTTATTTAAATTCATCTAGGTATTATTACATCATAGTTAGGTAAATAATTATTTGGGGATCATATATTCTATCACCAGAAGCTGGAGAAAAATTATAGAGATCCAAAATTATCCAAGATTAGTAGTATGACATGTGGAAAGGATTTTGTATGAGCATAATATAAATATTTGGATCAATATTGGTCATGGAGTGTATAGTCCCTTACGTAGATCTAACTCATATGTAGAATGGGTATATCCCTATTTCCTTGGTGCGCCTCATGATGAGGGGAACCAAATTAGGATATCCTACACATATCTTTGTTCATATGTAGGAGAGGGGGGATTTTTTTTTATCCCATTTCCAATAATAGTAAATTAGGACTAGGTTTCACTATGTATCTCATCAAAATTAGAATAAATCAATAAATAGTTCTAAAATAAATTTCTCCCACCCTGATTGAATTTATTTGTGAAGGGGAAAGAGGGTTTTTTTAGTACGGGTTCATGTATAGGGTGATAACTCATATTGAATCCTCTTATGTAGATATAACTTTTACATAATAGAATAGGGGTATTTACCATATTATGTTGTATCTAGGACCATGATATAAGATCTAGACTTCACTACGTATCTCATTGAAATGAGAATCAAACCACATTTAGTTATCAAGGAAATCATTCAGTTTATTGTCACATGATAAAGAAATATAGTATTCCTTTTAAGGTCTTGAAACCAGGACACTGATAACATCAATGTGAATTGATATTACTTACTTATTTGGGGAATTATTTACCAAAACTCCTAATCCCACGTGAGCTATTCTCAGTGTGAGAAACAAGGAGTGGAAAAAGGTTTCTTCCATGGCTTAAAGGCAACAAAATTAAAGGATAGATTTATATAATTTTTTGTGGTGGCTAGGCCAGGAGATATAATATAGGAATCACTACATATCTCATTTAGGTGATAATTAATACATACATTGTTCTTTAATTACCATGTAGTTTAACATCATGCGGTGAAGACATTCGACATGCATTTTAACTTTATATGGTAAGGACATAGATGAACTGATGTAAAAAGGGGAAGTGTCATGGCTAGGACCATAAGTGAAAACTTTAGAATCATTACGTATCTCATTGGAATGATAATCAACCTCACATAGTACTTGAAAGGTTCCCTATGCAGGTCTAATTTTTATACAGGGGAAAGAGTTGCAACTGTACCCAAGTAGGAGATTCGGGTTCCACTATGTATCTAATTGATATGAGAATCAATAAAAATATATTTCTTTAAATATTACCAATTAAAGTCTAATACATGCATATAAAGAGAGATTTTTTCATATTTTATTATGGATGGGCCCAATTTTGGAGATTTGGGCATCACTACATATCCCATTGGAATGAGAATCATTCCACACTTATTTATCGAAGAATAGTTCCCTACATAAATCAGGTTTTGATGTGGGTAATAATGGGCTTCAATATTTCCCAAAATAATGGATGGGCCCAAGACTTGAGGTCTATTCATCATGAAGTATCTCACTATAATGAGAATTAAGCCATACATTTTTGAAAAGTTCCCTATATATATCTGATTCATATACATGGAGAAAAATGAATTTTATTTTTCATAATTGTGGCTGGACTCAAGATATAAGATCCGGGAATCACTACATATATCATCAGAATGGGAATCATGCCTATTTAATTTTTGAATTCTGTGAAGTTTAATTTCATTCGGTGAGGACATGGGTCACCTGACATGAAAAGGAATATTGCAACTGGACTAGGGTATAGGACCCAGGCATCACTACATATCTCATTAGGATGAGAATCAATCCAAACATGGTTCTTGAATAGATCATGCATTTTACCATCATGAGATAAGGACATGATAACGCTGATAATTATACCTATAAAGTAGGACTGAGTGCCACCAAGGAGTGGCAATGATGTGATTTGGGTTTATGCATCTGTGCTACCCATCCCTTTTTCCTCATGTCTGGCTAAGAGGGAATCCTGACCCACTAAGGGGTTAGAGGGATGTGATTAGGAATTATACCTAAAATGGAGGCCCATATTTTAGAGACCATAAGGAGTTTCAACTTGTGGTATTTTAGGGATTTATTAACATAAAATGAGGGAGATGTTAACGATGAATTTTAATGTTATGTAGTGAGGATGAATGGTGTATTGTAGTTTTGGGTCATATGACAAGGAACATATGTTGTGCAGTTTATCATCATACGATGAAGATTACGATACCACATAGTTTAACATCATGAGGTATGGAAATTATTTCATGCCTTTTAATTTCATGTGACAAATACCCACTACATAGTTTAACATCTTAAAACTACGATGTATATAGTGCTATGATGTTTAAAATCATATGGCTTGGATGATTCATCATGTGATTACGTGAAATAATTCTTCAGTAACCTTGAATTGGTTGGAGTCATAATAATTTCTCCATCCATTGAGTTCAAGGAATAAGCTCAATTCGAGTGGACATTGTCTATAGAGTAAGGTCCCACCCACATTGGCTCAAGCTTTGGAGGCTTTTTTCCCCGTATTATTGGAGTCCTAAGGACTAATACCAATTCTCCTTGGAGAAATGAATGAAGTAAGACCTTCTTGTTAAAGGCTCATGCTATCTGATTTTGATAGACTTCCAAATGATGTAAGGTGTGAAATATTTTTTCATCAAGCCTCTCCAATTAATCCAATCATTTTTGGGATTGTTCATATATAGATATTAGGTCACAATTGGAAATGCATAGAGATGGTAATTGAACCTGAATGAGAATGACTACTTTTGTTCCACATAACAATGAGTATGGGGTCACCCATGTGGTATTATAAGTTGTATTCTAATAGGTCCATAAGGCATGCAAGTGCTTTTTAGGAAAATAGTTTTTTTTATCTTTTTCCACCATCTTATGAAGTATGTATGACATGGTCTTGTTGAAGGCCTCTATCTATCCATTATCCTCTTCATGAAAATGAGATGAATGGTTGGATTTTTTATTGGTAATGATATTGGATTTTAGGAAGTTGAAAATTCCTTTGGACCTGACTTCTTTAAGGGGTATTGCCTCAGTCCATTTGGAGAAGAAATCAGTAGCAGTCAGGATGTATTTGAACTACATGGACATAACTAGAGGGTATGGATGCACACCATCCATTCCACAAATATAAAATATCCATGAATATTCAGAAATATGTAGAAACTATGGGTGTTGATGGATGAAGATGGTGTGTACTTGGCATGGATGATATTTCTTGGTGAATTTAGTGCAATCTCATTTCAACAAAGGAAATAAGTATCCAAGCCATCATATTTGATTAGAAAGCCTATACCATGACTGGTGGGCACTATAGGCTCATGCATGTACTTCTTCTATAATAACCACATTCTCTTCTACAATGACACATATGATAAGGACTCCATAAAAGCCTCATTTATAGTAGACTTTCTAGATATTTGGTCCATCATAAAGAGTGAAATTGACTACATTACACCAGATTTTTTCCTTCATAGATATGTCCAATGAAAGTACCACATTTTAGAGGTATTACATGATGGGATCATCTATCACATGGTAGGACTATACAAAATATGGATAAGGATAACTTGGTCAATCTTCTCTATTATGACTTGAACAAAAGGTGAGACTATCTAGCTATAGGAAATGTTGATGATTGTTACATCCTGATTTCGATATTTCAAATCTATTTCAACATTTCCAAATGTATCTTCTTGGGCATTCTACAATCATGGGATGTCATTCAATGTTGGTTCTGATGGAAAATATTCCATTAACCCTAAAACATAGTCCAGTAGGGGAATTATATATTCTTTTCAAATAGAATAATTCCAATTTAAATGGTTGATTACCAACTCTGAGTCTCCTTTCACCTATAAGTGGTCTACTAGTATTTGGAGTTCTAGTTTTAAGCCTACAGTGAGGGTCTGATATTCCACTTCATTGTTTGTAGAACCTTATGATAACATGAAGGAGTAAGGTAATACTACCTTATCTAGAGATACAATAATGATTCCTAACCCAAATTTATTGAGCATAGGGTATTCCAACCTTCTCCTTGTTGGGCTCTTGGATGATCCATAAAAATACACTTCCCACATTTGGGGGATTCCATGAATTGAGAATATATATTCATCTATAAATTCAATATTTAATAATGTTGATTTTTTATATTGGGTTCCTATAATGAAATATTCCAAGGCTTCACCCTTCACTACTTTCTAAGGCACTAAATGTATATCAAAATACTACAAAATAACTAACCACCATGCCAAACGTCCTGTGAACATAGGAAAAATGGGGATATATTTATGCATGTTATTGTGGGAGACCAAATGGACCTCATGGTGCTGCAAGTATTGCTTCAGTTTATTAACGGTGAATATCAACGTGAGACAGATCTTATCAATATCTAAATAATGATTCTTAGTGTTGATCATGGATTAACTGAGATAATAAATGATTTTTTTCATTCCCAAAAATTGTTCTTTTGTGTAATTAATGCACCAAGTGATCACTCTAGGGCCATCACATATAGAATGATAGGATTTACTTCATCATGTGGTATTAATATAGGTGTGATCAAGAGATATTTCTTGAGTTTTTACAATACTACATGATATTCACTGGTCCATTGATGTGTGACCCCCTTTTTCATCATGTATTTGAAGGGAAAACACTTTCTTGTAAGGTTGGATATGATGCTCCAGATGTAGTCCAAGTGTCCTTGAAGTCATATCAACACTTTAAGGTTTTGAGGAGGTGACATAGTAAGTAAATGATTTGTTTTATCAAGATCTAATTTTACACAGCGATGGCGTATGGTGAAGTTAAGAAACCTTCCTGAGGTTACTCTGAAAGCACATTTTAAGGGGTTCATGTTCAGGCTATGTTGTCATATATTTTGGAAGATGGTCTCTAGGTAAGCTAGATAGTCATTTTTTTTGGGAATTAACAAATATACATCAACATAACATTCAAAAAACTCCCCCAAAAATGGATTAATGATGTGATGCATAGCACGTTGGTAAATGGAACCGACATTCTTCAAGCCAAAGGGAATTTTCTGATAGTAAAATACTTCCTAAGATTCCTTAAAAGTTGGGGATTCTTTATCTTTTGGGGACATATGGATTTGGTTCTACCCTAAATTTCCATCCATGAAGGATATGGATTGATAAATAGCTATTGCATCAATCAAGAGTTCTATGATTGGAATCAGGAATTCATCTTTCAAACAATTCTGTTTGAGATATCTAAAGTCACTGCAAACTATGATTTTTCCCATTCTTTTTATTTTCATGTACAATGTTAGATATAAACATCAGATATTGTACCACTAAAAAGAATTATTCCTTAATAACCTCATCCACTTCATCCTTAATTTTGGAAGCGTGAGTTGGGTGTGTCTGTTTGGATGCCTGTTTGTATCCCCAATGATCTTCTAGAAAACCCATGTAATGGGTGGCCAAATCAGGGTCAAGGACTAGAATATATGTGTAATTAAAGGTGAACATGTACTGGTGTTTCTTTATGAAAGAGGTATATATATCATATTATTTGGAATTCATAGATTCACTAATAAATTGGTTCGTGGATTTTCATCTATACCAAGATTTATCTATCTTAGTTCATCAATAATGGTAGAGACACCTTACTCAAATGCTATAGGGGAGTCCCTGAGGTATTTATCCTCTTCATCTTCTATATGATTTACCTCTACTTCCTCTTCTTAAGGAGTAGGTGATGTTCCAAGTTTATCAGAGTTAGGATTGGAGTTGGAATTCAAACATTCGGATGAGGAAGCCCCAATATCAAGATCAGTTATTGGTATGCGGTCTTTTTGAAGCTTTGAATGGGAGATAAGGGACCGAGGATGAGTATCTATGTAGTCTCCCATTGACGTGAAATATTATTCTGACTCAACTGATAAAACTTGGATTTTTTGAATCTTGAGGTATTAAATGATGTAATTTTCTTCGACGATTTCATTACTACTCAGTGAGTTGATGTCTTCTTTGATGTTTATGGGATCAGTTTCCATAACTGAAATTATGGAGGCCTCTAGATGTATGTTTAATTTTTGGACATTCATTCAAACTTATTGATGGGTAACACATAATCCACACTAAGATGTTTGAAATGGTTATCTAGAATCATCTCTAAAACATTTGGGGCATTGATCCCAGTGAAATTATAACCCATGGACTGTTTCCCTTCCTTATAGTAGAACCCAGCTTCTATGTACTAGGATTCATTGGATTTGAATGGGGATTTTTACCATAAAATGTCCCAATATTCCATTAATACAATATTTGAGGCATTGGTGGTATGAAGAGAGGATTGACACATGCTAATGTATCCAAGGTATTCGTATCATAACATTGAAGGTGGTATCCTACCTAATGACCATGAATTTTGATTTAGACACGATATCCTTGAACATAGTTCTGAGTTTGATTTCATTGAGAGGATTTTTAACATTATTTTCATAACCCTGTAACATTAGGGTAGAGTGGGAAAGTGTGATTCATTGAAACCCAGTTTAAAAAGTGTTTGTATTAGAATGAGGTTGACTCCTGAGCTGTAGTGAATGAAGACTCGTTGGATATCAATGTCATTTATATTTCTAGATATATTAAAGGGTATGATGTTCCCCTCTATGATGGCATACTCATCCTGGTCTATGAAATAAATGACCATATAATATTCTATTAGATCATTCTCTGTACGATACACCTCAGCAGTAGCAACCACAACTCAAACCCCTGAGTTATTTATAAGGCCTCGATAAGTGCTTCTCTAAGCTCTTTTGATAGACTGGGGGCATCTAAGATTTACAAATTGACTGACACTTGGGCCAATTGTTTAAAAAGATCATACTTTTGATCCATAGGTATGTGCTTCCTATAATTTGGATGTTCTTTGATAGGGGCTTTGGGAGATGATGTTCCTGATGTAGACTACTCAATCCTTGTGATATGAGCTAAAGATATTTCTTCTTTTGGTGGATTAGGTTGACTAAGTATACCTAAACATCGAGGTTGATTAGGTTATGATACATCCTCTAATAAATTTTCCTAGATAATTGTGTTATGGAAGAATTTATTATGTGTGGGGAAATTTACATTTTCTTTTTGAGATAGTGGGAGATATCTACGAAGAGTTTAGTCAACATAGACAATTTGAGCTGGGGCATGTTTAAAGTAGTGAATCCTAACAAAACCATGTCCTCCCCCGTATCCTCAACTCTGAAAGAATCTTCCACCATTTCCCCAATCAAGTGTTAGAAATTCGGGTTCATGATCATAGTCATCATCTAAGAAGGGATCTGTTAAGTGAATAACATTAACAAAATTTAAAAGCAACTCCTTTTCTGATGGATATTATGTCTGATAGGTTGATTCTTCCTATATAATTTGGAGGGGTAGTTACCATTATTTTGAGACCATAAACATTAATCCCACTAAGGTCATGGTTAAAATTTTTCTTGATATTATCTCATCTTCATAAATTTTCATCTTACCCTTTTCACCATGCCACTTTTTTGAGTACAGGATTTCAGAGGAATGAGATATTGATGAAGTTGGATATATTTTTTCAGAAGTGTATAGAGGCATAGTTAGTTGTTTCAACTAAGTTTGGAGAATATCATGAGTCTGGTTGATTATTTTTAGGACCACATAGTCCCAAAACATTTTTTTTACTTTTACTCATAACTTCGTTCCATTATTTTTTTGTCCTCTGGATTAGTGGTTGAAACATACACAACCTGAGAAGGTTATTTTTTAGCTTCACTTTCCCAGATTCCAATATCTTTTATAGGAGGCCTTTGAAAACATAAAAATCCTAGATTTGGAGCTCTGATACTTGATGGAAGGGGAAATAGTTTGAGAGATCTTCACCACCTTCTTTGTTAGGATTCCTGATCTTTGGAAACATGACCAAGTTTTTTTCCAATGCCGAGATGAAGTATCTAGGGAATTGTTCATTTTGAAAATATAATAACTTGTTTTTCATCTACTCAAACTTTTTTCACCTCTATTCACTTTGATCATTCTAATGAGGTGCAAGTTGTTTCTGATTCTCGGGAGGTGGAGAGACCTGATATTGCATAGTCCTTAAAGAGGGAGTAGGTACAAGGGATTGATTATGTGTAATTGTGGAAACCTATGATTTCCCTATTATATTTCCTTGATTAGATAGAATTAATCAATCCTTGTATTTTGTCTCTATGATGGATTATTCCACCCTTTGAGTGATTGAAAAAGGTCTCAAAACCCTCCTGTAAATTTCACATGGATAAGTGGCATTCACAACTCATTATGAAGTTTATCTATACAGATGGGAAAAACCCTTCTTATGGGAGTGGTAGGTTGAAGGAATATGTCAATATTTTCCATCAAGAAATGAAATCCGATACTCTTTCATTCTACCAATGCTTATAGTTTGAGAGATCAAAGAATGTTTTCTTCTGCAGTGTTGAGTTAAACTGGAAGTGAAACTTCTAATGGTGGTCCTCCCACCCCACAATTAACCAAGCCTACAAACTTGTGTACCATATAAAGGATGGTACCTTTAGTGATTGTAAGAAACATCTGAGTTAAAAATATTTCTACTATTCAAGGGTCCCCATCATAGGATCACAACGAGAGATGAAATGAATCAATTTGTACTCTAGGTCTCTTAAACCATTCAAAATTACAAATGTGGGGTTCCCAAAGTTCGGCGGGGGAAGAGTCAGATCTACCCATTTAGGGTAAGGATTATTTTCCAGTTTTATTAGTTTCCTACATTCCTCCATGGATTCCAATAAAGCCGTTTGTGACTCAATATTGTTCATCAACATTCAATGAATATATGGCTGAGCCAGATCTTGAACAAATGTAGCTGCTTGAGTCTGAATAGGTGTGGCAGTTGGTAGGTCCATCAACAGTGGTGTTGATGGTATCTACCATGGGTAAACTATAGGTGTAGGCCTATAAAGATGTACCTAACCCTAATCCAATTTCACAACCAATGTAGTGAATTATTGATTTGCCATTGGTGGATCCAAATATATTGTTGGTTGGTATCCCGCATTGAGTGGATGTTCTAGATTTTCTCTGGTTTCTATGGAAAACACTTTTTGTTGAGGTAAACTAGTTGGGAGTGTGATATAAGGATATTCTTCTAGAAAATACTAAGTAGGAAGGCTTCCTGGTAGTAGTTCTACCTTGAGTCTCCTGAATTCTTTCATCTCTTCCTCCTGCTGAACAATTATTTCTTCAAGTGAAAGGGGATTATCCTCTCTAGGAGGTTGGTGAGGTATCATTTGAACCTTAACCCTTTCACTATTTTATGCCTATAGAGGGATTACTAATGGATTTCCAAAGGGAATTACAAGATTTAGGGCCATACTATGCTACTAGTTAAGCACACCTCCTAAAATTATTTCTGTGTGTACCACATTATAAACCGAAGCTTTATATTCTGACTCATCTAAATTGGCCTCATTTTACGGAGAATATGAAAGGGTGAATTTATGACATTAATTGATAAAAAAAGCATTGAAGAAATTATATCAATTTATTTGTAAGAATATCATCTTCTACACCATCCATGAGTCTTTTATATCTCTTTTACTGATTTTCTGGGAACTATTTGGAGAATAGTAATCTGAAGTTAACCACTAGATAGTTCAATCATTATGTCCCTAGAGAGGGTACTCAATCATTGGATGGGAAAAATTGGGAGGATCCAAACTATGTTACTTTCCATAATTAAAATAATAATAATATCCAATGAGGAGGGGAATGTTGAGGTGAAAAATCCTCCATCCCCGAGGGATGGGACTGTTTTCATTTTGTTTTCACAATTCTTCAAGCCTGGTTTTCTAGCCTCGAAGGTTGGGTTAAAAAATCACCAAAAACTATGTCATAAGGTTGATCCCAAACTTCTATAGCTGCTACTTCCAAGAACACCCTTCTAGTTATATGAAGTTTTGTTCGAACGTGGGTTGGGTGCATCATTTGGTATGAACTTGGATAAACCATTTCTGAAGGACATTGTACTATTTCTGACATTCACATTATCTGATGATGTATTTCTCCTAAATGGAATGTTTTCTCGATATTCTCAGATTCTTGATGTAAAAGTCTTTCAATAGGCTATTCTATTCTATTCTGATGTTGGTGGGAGTTAGTCAGTGCCAATTTTTGTTGGGCATGTCTTTGGTTATAAACAAATTCTATTTGTTTAAGCCATCATGAAGCTATAAAATTGAATGATACAAAATTTGGTAGGATTTTCTTGGTAGGGATTGTGGTGAAATATAACAATCCATGTGCACCCCATCCTCTAATATAAACACCAAATGGGGTATCAACGATTAGCTGTCACAATATCATTATTACGCTAAGACATGCATGTTGAAGGGATACTTACTATTTCTCGATATTTGGATGTCATGAATCTAGTAGATATTCCATGTCAATTTGGAATTGCAACCCTTTTATTACCTTTATGTGACTTCTATAATCATCATAAGTTAATAATTTTTGTTTCAGGTGACGATGAGTTTTCAATATATTGAATCATATTTGATGCATACAATCCTCTGAAAACACCTCTATAATGATTTATTGAGGGGTGTATAAAGGCTAGAACATGACTATTTTATCATATTTAGCCAGCTGTTTCCCCATGTTTCGAACATATTCTTCATATTTCACCAGAGTCTTATCTACCTTGTATTACCATAGTGGATGATTTATTCCATTTTATTAGAGACAATGAGATTCATCAGGACATCCTCTATTGTTTTTGAAGGTAGTTTGCCCAAGGGTAGCTCAGAAAATGACCATCACCTTGGGATATATTTTGATTGAGAAATTATTTAAAATACCAATGATAAGTCATTAGACATTACTATCCATGTTTTCACAAGTGCCACATGATAGGAGAGATTTCTCGTCACTACATTTCCAATTAGATAATTCTCTTGACAACATGAAAACACTACTATAGATATAAATTTCACAGTGAATTCCATCATGGGGAGGGCCACTCTAGTGGATTATAGAAAGGGGAATACCATCTTACTCCTAAATCTTTTTTCCGCATGTAGGGTTGTCGTGGCTCTCATTAGGAGATGGGATCTCGAGATCGATCTAATTGTGGTCATGAAGCAAGCCTTCATGGTGAAGTGTCCAGAGAGGACTTCATAATTAATACTATTTCTCCCATAATTTGGTAACATTAGGGTGGGATCTTGATATGACACATATAAGCATATGAGGGATTCAAGAACTCTAGCATTAAGTAAACTAGTATTGTAGACATGCTTTTTATTTTGTAGTTGTGTTTGATGAGTATTGTTATTCGATGTATTCTTACTAGTAACTTGGTCCACTTGCTGGGGGAAGTGGTTTTCAAAGATAGGGGTTTATTAATGCATTAGAGTGTCCATTGGGATAGGTTGATTACCTCCAGTTGGGGAAGGTGTATGTTCCTAATATGATTGTTTTTATAATATAGGTGAGTTTACCCCATGACCCTCCTAGACAGAAGTAGGGGTGTGTGTATGCTATTTGGTGAAATGATAATGAGTGGACCCATTTATAGGGACAAAGATATGTTTCCATCCCACGAGGACTAAAGTCATCGCTATTATGATTTCCTAGAAAGTATGTAGGATGTGGGCATGTATTTTGGTCTACCCTTTCAACATTATTAGGATATTATTGGTGAATTTAGTGATTAGGATGAGGATATATCCCAATTCTATATTTGGAGTAGGGATATGTTCCTGAACTTTTCCTCCCTTTCATGTATATAGATACTTATTTTACTTATGTGGGGGGGGGGAAGAGATTTGGGTTTTACCCCTACTATTTATCGGGATGTTACAAATGTTTTTTTGGATTCTGCTAGACGAAACTACTTGAAGGCTTGATGAATGCAAGTAGGTGTGTGCACTTTCTTATGGATTTCCACCAAAATTGGTTGGTGGGATTCTCTAAGAGCTTCTAGATGAGTCTACTAGAATGATTTCTGGGTGAGGACCGGTGTAAGTTCCTACTCACAGTTTGATTTCAGATTTGAATATCAATCTTCCTTTATTACTTCTAGGTGAGTCTCATGGATGGATGAATTAAGATGGGAGAGTGTATCTTCCTTCTCACATATGGCCACCAAATATGATTGGTAGGATTATCAGGAGGGGAGAGGGATGTGGAACTTCTCCCTGGTAATCATTCACTTCCCTTGGTGGGATGTCTTGCATGACCAGTTTTGGATGACCTGGGTCAGTCACTCGAGGATGACACCCACATCATGTTGTGGGCTTACTAATACGCATCGTCGGTGGTGGAGAGTGCAGTAAGGATCCCTTTGTAAGGATACCATTGTCTTCTAGATGAGACCATTTTTGGCCTCTTGATCAACCTCCTTGAGATAGAAGAGGGATTGGTTATTGTGTTCCAGGGACAAGCTCCTGAAATTGTTGAATACAAAAGTTGGTGTTTTCCGCATCAGGACCACCGGTCATTATTAACCATATGATCATTTGATATTCGCTATCTGGAGGGACTTTTGGGTGGCCACTACGGATTGTATTGTACTGTTTTGATAGTTCTCCTAGAACAACGAGTTTGAGACCTAGTGTTGGAGATGCTGGGTTGGTGACGATGTCCTTTTCTTGGAGGAAACCCCAACATGAACACCATTCATGGCATTCGTTGGTGAGAGATAGAAGAATTCAATTGGATTTAAGGGATTTATGAAAATAAGTTCTATAATATATGACAAATACATATAAGAAAACCCTATCAAATCATTATCACATTTTAATGAATACATGAATTATTTATTATCTTGTTTAGACCTATTTCATTTTGAGAGAGAAAGGGGCTCGATAGGTGGGTGATGCTATCATCTTGGTGAAGGATTCACACCCGGTTCTTAATTTTTTATTTCCATTCAAGAATTCATTGTTCGACAGTCAATTGTAGGGGTTGAATTATGTGAAATCATTTAAATCAGGTCCACTATTTCTGAATGGTTTCCAATGGGTTTTTTTCGTGGAATTGGAAACACCAAATGGTTCTATATCCATGAGGGACCTACTTTCCAAAGGAAATATCTCATTAGGGAGTTTGGAAAATGATGTTTAAGAAATCATATTGATTGAGAGGATGGGAGTTCAGGAACATCACAACATTTTGGGAAGAATCGTTTCCTACTCTATGACTCTCTTATAGATTTAAGATATGTTCATGAACCCTTCATTAATTCCCAAGTATGAAGAGAATTAACCTTGAATTGAAAATCAATTATTATCATGTATAGAGTTTAGAATCATATTTATGTATCAAAGTTTATTCATAAATGGAGATATCTATTTGTATATGTGGTTCCCCATTAATGGTATCCACTTATTAGAAATATTTTATTCATTATTGCAATAATGATGGTTTTATAGCCACACAGTGGTGAAATCTAGAGTTTTTTGTCATCCAGGGAGACAAGATTTGTTTTTATATTGTGATCAAACCCTTTAATTGGATTCCTATATATCATTGTTAAAGGAACACTGGTGGAAATACCACTTATACAACACCTACATACCAATAGTTTGAAAAAATAGTTCGTTTAAGTAACATATTCCAACAGTTAAATAAAATCGTTGGTGTAGGATAAATATGGTGAATTTTACCAATGTTTTTTATAAAACTGTTGGAAATATGGGATAATTTGATGATTTTTCCCAATGGTTTTGTGAAAACGTTTGGAATGGATTGGTCTTAAAAATTTATTCCTATGGTTTATTCAAACCGTTGCAATAAACAATATTTTCCTATGGATTTTAGAAACAGTTGGGAAAAAATCTCAAAATAATCGCCTGATAGATCTTGTGAACAGATCTCTCTGTCAAACAGTTCTCTCCTCTGTCGAATCCTACTTCCCAAGCACGAACCCGAAATCTCAATTCCTCTATCGAACAGAATATCTCCTCTATAAATAGATCTCTCCATTAAATGAGATATCCTCCCCCAACGAGATCTCTCCTCCAACCATACCTTCCGATCATGAACCCTACTTGGTGAGGTCACTTCCTCCGTCGTGAGCTCACTTCCTCCGGAACAGATCTCTTTAGGTTTACAATCCAAATTCATGTCTACCTCTTTTTTAAGATACCTTGAATCATAGATCTCTAAATCCATTATTCGATTCAAACATCTAGATTCATTGAATTCTGCTCAAAATTGGTTAATTCCTTTTATTTTCCACTTTGATATTTTTCTAATGGACTAGAGGAAGTGTATTTATCAGTTTCCATATGATATTATGGTGGATTAAATTCATCAAAATTTTATGTTTTTGGATTAATATTATTTTTATTGAGGTAGTTTATTTGTAATATCTCCCTAATATCATCATTGGTTTTATAGTATTTGCAGTGTGTATGATAGTGTCATCATGTTGTGTGTGTGATCTCTTATAATTTGAATCCATAGAAATTTCTCAAATCCTCACTTTCAGACCTTCCATATATCATGTTGGGTCCATTGACAATGAATACCATGATCTTTTGGCCACCAAAGAGGTGTTCTTATCTATAACCTTGAGTCATAGCATGGATGGTATGTGTCTAGTGCCTTATACCTAGATTGAGAAATTGATTAAGGAATGAATATAATTGTGAATTGAATTGTTTCTTCACATGACATGTGAATTAGAATTTGTAATTATCTGTATGTGAATTGGAATTGACACAATTGAAACGTAAATTGATAATGTATCATGTAACTGTATAATTGGTATGAAATTGGAAAAGACACAATGTTATATTAACAAGAACTGGTATTTGTCATAATGAAATATGAGGAATGAGAATTGGTAATTTTAATGAATTAAAAAATGTTTCATATGTCAAAATATTTTTCATATTTGGGTGTTTTGTTGGGGTTTTGTTCTTGTTTGTTCTTGATGCATGGTTATATAATACCTAGAATGGTTACTTCACACTTAGAATTATTTATTCCTCTTGGGAATGTAATATTTTTCATAATGGGAATTCACAGAAAGTCCATAAACCCATGTAAGATGAGAGATATCCATGGAATTGGTAATGTGTGTTAGGTTAGTGGTCCATGGAATGGGTAATGTACCATGTCATGGTTCCTTGTCAAGGAAATCATCTTGGATAATGGTAGGCATGGACATACATATATGGAATTCTGTTGAATCAATTTTGGCATACCCCAAGTGTGAACCTAGAGTTGAGTGTTGGCAGGATAATTTGATGTTCAACATTAAATTAATGAATTCATGAAAATCAATATCATACTATTACATGAAATATAAATCCATACTTGTTTTTTTTAGACACCATTGGTGGTGTCATACTATGTTTTACTCCAACCTATTTAGGATTCCCTTTAGAATCGAAGAATATAACATGGATACTGGTCAGGATAAGGGTATGATGCCCTATGATTGATTAGTTCTTTGGTAAGATGAGATAAGAGAATGGATATAGGATTGAGCATTTCATTCGAGACTAGTTTTGGGAGAATTTATTTGGATTTTTTATTTAGGTTATTTACTTGTATGACTGTCTTTTATATTTTAGTTTGGCATACAATCTGTAATGATATTATTTATTTGGTTATTATTTTCTTGGTAATTCCCTATTTATATATTTAAATAGATTTATATTGGTTGTTTATGATTTTTTTCTCCTTTTGTATTATTTTGTACAAAATTTTATAGTCTCTAACTATATATATTAGCCCTTCATCACTATTTTTCTTCCTATGGAATATGGGGAGGTTTTCTTGAGTTCTTGTGATGACCCATCTCTATCAAATGTGGTAGATTCAAGTCAAGGTTGTCATAATTTTTTACCATTTTTAGTCTTTTCTATTGCATTAGTAGTTTTAGGATTGGTAGATAAGAGTATAGGATGTTTTTGGGATTGGTAATGAGATTATGCATAAGATTAACTATAGGATCGAAATATGAATATAGATGCTCAATTACAAGAGGGGGGTGAATTGTAAGTTTAAAAACTTTTGTTTTTAAACTTAAGGAAAACTATGTTTAACAAAGTTAAACAATGTAAATTCACAAGACCTCTTAGTTCTACAAACTTGCTAGGTTCTGAAAATATGGTTCTATAAATGAAACTTAATAAAATTTTATAAGGAAAATATTCTACCTCAAAGCATATAGAATTTTACTTATCAGAGTACATAATAATAATAAAATATAATAAGATTATACTTTATTCCTTTATCAAAATACAATGGAAAATAAACTTGAAACAAAATAAGTAACAAGAATGAAATCTTTTCACCCAAAGAGTATGGTATCCAACAACGTTGGATAAATGTCCCTTGATTTATACTTTCAAGAAAGTCTGTCTTACCCACACCAGGGTAATCCCTCAATTGGAATATCAGAATCTGTCTTGATATCCCCAAAATCCCTCAAACTTCAAGGTAGTCGACACCTCTATCTTCCTAATCAAGGAAGTCCTTGAACTTTAAGGTATTCAACACCTCTGTCTTTCTATCCCTAGAATTCCTCGATTGTACACAACAACAATTAGAGTCGCATAAATCAAGTTGAACAAGATGTTTAGTACACACAAGACATGAGAGTCTCTCTCTCTCGAAATTTTTCAGAATCATGTAATCTTTAGTGATCAACGTTATCTTAGTTGTTATTGAGCTCGTTCAAATGAGATCCAATTTATAGGCATTTCTCCAATGGTTGGCTCCCTCCTCCAATGGTTATATTTTTTCTTGAATCTTAGAGGGACCTATACACATGTCACTCATACAATAGTTAATTAGAAATAAAAAATATGACATCCTTTAATAATTATAAAAAGTGTAAAAAAAATAAGGTTTCTTAACCAAATCCAATTATTCAGAGTCTAAGAAAACAATAGTTCAAATTCTAAACAAATAAAGACTTGGAGAAAATAAAACATGGATGTTCGGATTCTGTTTTCCAAAGGATTTGAATTCGAAGTTCCATAGTCATCAGAATCTAAATTCCAATGAATTTGGAATCTAGATTCTAAGGAATTTGGAATATGAATTCCGTGGAATTCAGAGTCTGAATTTTGGGGAATTCAGAGTCTGAATTTCATAGAATTTAAAATTGGAATTTCAGAGAATTTAGAGTCTCAGTTTCAGAGAATTTGGAATCGGAATTTTAGAGAATTCGGAGTCTGAATTTTAGAGAATTAAAAAATTGAATTTTAGAGAATTATAAATCTGAATTTCAGAGAATTTGGAATCTAAATTTCATAGAATTCGGAATCTGAATTTCATAGAATCTGAAATCTAAATTTCAGAGAATTCAGAATCTAAATTTTAGAGAATTTGGAATCGGAATTTCAAAGAATTTGGAATATGAATTTTAGATAATTTGGAATCTGAATTTCAGAGAATTCAGAATCTGAAAACTGAATACTCTATATCTATGGTTTATAAGATTCTGAGGTTTTAGATATAAAACCGATTTTTAGAATATATAAATGAAAGGATTTAGGATAAGAGAAACTATAAAAACAATGAAAATAAAGTTAAAGAAAAAATTTCCTTAGGGAAGGAATTTTTTTCTTAATAAGATAAATCTTAGAGGAAATAAAATTTACCTTGAGATATAGTGTTTGTGATTTTCAAAACATAAAGGAATGTAACAGTCATAAGGAAACCTTTTTGAATCAACATTAACTAACCCATGAAAATGGTAAAACCAGGTTTCTAGGGAGGAAATTATTTTTCATGAGTTATTCCTTTTACACTTTTGATGTTATTTCACCTTGGGTGATGAACATGTTGGGTGATGTTACTATTTTATGTGATTTCACTCATGGTTCGATATGGAATGGGGAAAATATAATAGTGATATAGAAGGAAATTATTCTTTCATGAACTTATCATTCTAGGGATTCATTAATTCCATATGAACTTATATAACATGATTGATAAAAATAAGAATAAAATCTTTTCTACTAAAATGTGATTAATTAAATTTCTCAACAAAGAGTTTATGAAACCATTTATCTATGGTTTTTTTATTTTTTACTTGTCCTTCAGAGTTTGATATTTTTATGATCTCGATGATCTGATGAGTGTTTTGAACCATGTAGAGAAAACGCTTCTACATTATCTTTTTTTTTCAGTGTGAGAACAGTAAACAACACATGTCGCATATAGTGTAGTTTGATATTCCTACAAAAAATGGGGAATATGATGGATGATCAGCTCTATGATATTATTCCATGAGTCTTGTGATCAATGTTGAGACTTAATAATCACAATTTCCCTTCGATGTATGATACCTAGATAGAGTTTTAGATACATTACCCACCCACAGTTAATAGGGAGGGAGTCCCTCATGTAGAAAATATCTGGATTGATTCTCTCATGAAAATATTTAGTAACCCGTAGAAAACATTGGAGATGAGATTGAAGCTTACTACTTGTATTATAAATGGACCATCTAAGTGCTCGAGGGAAATCGTAGTACATGTTTGAAAATAAGAAGAGATAACAAATAAATGATTCAAGGAGAAATATATGCGTCACTTTTATCTAGATATTTTGAAGAATGGAATGGATTGGGACATCATAAAATTTATATAGAGGATGATGTCTTTAATGGACCATAAAGGTTACTTCACAGACCTGAAATATTTACCTCTACATAGAAAAGAGATGATATAGCTAGGGAGACATTTTTCAGCATGGGATTCAGTATGATATCATTACACAGGTTAATTCCCTTTTTGTGAGATTTTTTTAATTGATGAATCATGATATCATCACTAAATAAAACCCAATGGAGGCCCCAAGTCAAGGGAAATGTGTTTCAGTTGGATGATGTAGGATTTCTACCTTAGGTGTTAATAAGCGTTGATATTAATATTTCCACCAAGTATGCAATGGTTAGATCAACTTGTGATGCATGCCACAAGTATCTAGATATCATTCTAATTAATTTTATTTGGAATTTCAGGGTTGAACATAAGCTATTTTAGTGTCCTTTTCCTATAGTGGAGTACCGATCATTTGATAAGATGAGTGATATATAGCAGTTCTATAGGAACACTTAGAAGATGATCATTTGAAGTGGATCATGGTAAGAACTAGATACTAGGAGATGCACTCCTACCCCTAAGTAGATAGGATGATGGAGTTCTATCAGTCACTCAGGTTGGGGTAACGGACATGGTACCCCAACATAGGAGTAGTAGTATCACTAGAATGAAGAACTATAAGGGAGTCAATATAAAGACTAGGGAATATGGTAATGTAATATCCATATTATATAGTATACTCATACCAATCAATATGTTGAACCTCATACTTTCATATGTACAATTCTTGTGTCATATGGCATTTATATAATTTGATTAATACTATTGGTTTCATTCATTTTCATATTCAAAATTATCCAATGCCATTGGTTAGGATATGTAAACATTATATGTTGTTATGAAAATTGAAACATCATTAGGGGTGTGACTCCACACTCATTATCTTATTCATTTTGTGATTGGAAAATTTATTCTTGCAAGCTAGTCATCCAAGGCCAATGGTTTGGCACATGAAGAGTCATATATAATGGACTCAATACCTTTGAATTCATATGTGATATATATTCCTCTACCTTCAATCAATAGCATATGGGGGCTGCACAAATGCATTCTAACCCTGAAAATATATAACAGAATCAATACCTTTAAAATTTAAATTATGGACTCAATACCTTTTTCATGGTGTTAAAAATGGTATATGTGGTAAAATTATAATCCTTATGTCATTGAATGTGTATACAAGTGAATCTTAGATATTATAAAATTATAATCCTAGTTTATTGGGATATTACCACATAGACTATTTTTAACATTAGCCTATGATCCATTATTGTTTTCATTGTTATAAACATATCTCAATAATGTGAGACATATGCGTAAATAACATTTTCCACCATAGATCTGTCATTATCCACCTTATCTGTGGTGTCCCCCCTGGTCTGTTACATTGCTTACCATATCTTAGGGTAATCTTGACTAAATACCTTAATCTTAGGGTAATAAGTTTACTTAGAAAAAGAATCCCTAGAAGTGGAATTAATACATGGGTTCTTTTTCTAATGAATTGAAACATATTTTACTTAAATTAAATTCAAGGATGGAGAAATGAATTCAAATTTAATCAAAATGAATCCATTAGAACCCAAATGAATGAAATTGTTTAAGCTAATATAAATAAAAACAAGACAAACTAAATTTAATGAAAATTTCCCAAACAAACTTGTATCGAACAAAACCAAACTAAGACAAAACTCAAGAAAAAATGATTATATACCATTAAAAGGAAGATAAATTGTTAATTAATAGGAATATACTATGTGATAGTATCATTTTGAAACATAGATCTATTTCCCCTTGTTTTCAGGAACATGATTCAACCCATGGGGTGTTGTGGTTCTTATATATTGGGCGGTGACATGTATAATCACAGGCGACAGGTATGTTGTTTTTTAGTTTTTATTTTATTTTATTTATCGCATAATCCACATAATCCTTTTACCACTTTCTATAGATGGAGGGTAGTTATATTTTTCAAAGGGGGCTAGAAGGGCACTGGAGGTGGCAGCGCAGTTTTATTTATAGGGGAGGGAGATTGGGGCAGTGGACAGATTCACTAACGTGTTTCATTTTTTTTCCTTTATACCATGTTTCTTATGTTTATTTTCTTTTCTTTCAATATGGACATCCGACATACGGATGGGTCATGCCAAAATTTTATTTATTTTCCACTGCTGTTTTTATTATTTGTTTGTGGGAAAAATTGTTCCCAGGTGGTGTTTCCTTGACGCCCAGATAATCGCGCCAGCTCGTGGGCTCCTTACATGGAGATATTGGTATTCTCCTGTTATATATATACTATTTCACTCCATTAAGTTCTCCCTTTATTTTAAATTTTATGCCCCTTTATTCATTCCTTATTGAAATTTTACATACTGATCTATTATTCTAATAATCAATGGATATATTCCTAAATCTCTAGCATCGCCATGTCTTCCAATTAGTCTTGATTTGTTTTCTTGTAGGTGGAGTCTGTCTAATCCTAAATGCTTGTTGTTCTTTGGTTGGAACCCCAAAATTTTAGGGTCTATATGGGGGGAATATTTTCTTATAAATTCTGAAATCTTTTCTTGAAATATAATTAGGTGTCCTAGATTTTTAATGTTTCATATTTGTAAAGATTTTTCCTTTTTTCCTACATTTCTTGATAATCCAGATTCAGTGTTAGCTGAGTTTACCTAGTTGTAGGGCACCTTTTTCACTAAGTAGGAGGTGGATCCCTCTAAAAAAATTAATAAACTCACTTTAACACTATCATGAGTCTCTTTTAATGTAAATATCAATTATAAATATTGAGTGGTGGAAGCAATATTCTCAATTATTTGGGAAGTTCAAGCTTTTTTTGATTCAATGTCTTTTATTTTTATTTCCAAATATAGAAACTTCAGGTTGAGGGTGATATTTTTATCTTATAATGATCTAAACCTAACTACCCTATCACTCTTTATATTTTTAACTTTTACATTATGGATTTTTTTCTCAATTATAGTGAACTATCAAGTTCTTTAACTCTTTTAGCTTTCACTTCCAGTTGTGAAACCTTAACACTCATGGAAAATTTGTGTATATTTTCTAATTATTTGAATACCTAAGTAGTAGTAGCCTTAAACACTTCCTTATCAACAACTATTCTTTAAAATTTTTCATTAGTCAAAGACATGTTATCATTGACAAGTGAGACTATTTATCCCTTAAATTTCACTAATTTTGAGAGGGTGTTAAAATTTTAACCTATTTAGCCAATGAAATCTACATGGAATCAAATTATTCCTCTAGTTGTGATTTTTCATCAACTATTTCCTTAATAATACTATGTATATATCAAATAACTTCATTAGGAAATTTATTCAAATGAACTATAACATGGGAGTAGAATTATTCAACTATTTTGATCTCTTTATACTTTCAATAGCTACATGAATCATCAAAAGTATCTCTGTAAACATATTCAATGGATTAACACTTAACACTCTATTCAACTCCAATAAGTGGTTGATCCATTTCATTATTCATAAATTTTATCCTCTTATTTTACTCTTTCTTCTACTTATTTTTCACTACCTTAGATAAAGTTTCCATTTCTACTTCAATAGATATAGAAATATAATTCTTGATTTATAAATCTTCTTAAAACATTTCAAATATGAACTTCACTATGGATTTTTTAGGAAACCTAGTTTTTCTCTAATAATAATTGAAATTCCCAGAGGGTCATTGGACTAATAAGAGGGGATGAGTGAATAAATGGTCACCTGGAACATCTATAAATTATTACCATTTTAT
Source organism: Viscum album (assembly GCA_963277665.1). Taxonomy (NCBI): domain Eukaryota; kingdom Viridiplantae; phylum Streptophyta; class Magnoliopsida; order Santalales; family Viscaceae; genus Viscum; species Viscum album. Next base: position 2,028,301,345 of record OY728125.1, read on the forward strand.
AATTAAACCACTTATATTAAACCCAGTCTTAATATACTCTTCTTATGTCTCACAGCCTCACAATGATAATATATCAAATAATGGCATAATAACACAAGGATTTATATGATTTGGTACTAATAACTACTCTTTTCTTGATTGGTTATGCTCCCAAATCAGGGGTTATCAACTATAATTAAATGTCACCAATTACAAGTGGAGGGTTCTTCACACACTAGAAACTTATTTCCTCTCACAGGAATTCCAATTTCCAGAATCACACTAGAATTCTTTAATTACTTCTCACTATACTCACACCTTCACACTATGTTATCCTTATATACCCTAAGTCAAATAGGTTCTAAAATGTCCCATCATATATATAAAATTACTCCCTTTATATTCCTTGTTAAATTTAATGTATGTTTAGCACTAGGATGTCACAACATCCAAAAAATGATCTCCATCCACTCATATTAGAGTCTTCTAATATTGTAGTTTATTCAAGAAAGATACATACAACTCAGTCTCCACTTGTAGCTCATCTTTACAAGTCTTCAGAACCTATTCACCATGAGTGGAGTGGGGACTGGCTGGGGGTTGTAGGCGAGAAGTAGAGTAGGGTATGGGGGAGGATGTAGTAAAGTTGGGATAGGGGGGGATGCAGTGGAGTGGGGGTGTGGGGGGGGGGGGCTGCAGTGGAGTGGGGGATGGGGGGATGTAGTGGAGAGGGGGATGGGGGGGCTGCCGTGGAGCGGGGGATGGGGGGGCTGTAGTGGAGTATGGGATAAAGGGGGGGGGATGCAGTGGAGTGGGGGGGGGGGCTACAGGGGAGGGGGGTGCTACAGCGGAATTGGGGGGGGGGGTTCAGTGGAGTGTGGGGGCTTCGAGGGGAAATGTAGTAGGGGATGGGGGGATATAGTGGAGTGGGTGGGGGGATGGGGTTAGTGGACTGGGGGATAGGGTCAGTGGAGTGGGGGATTGGGGGGGTGTAGTGGAGTAGGGGATGGAGGGCTGCAGTGGGGTGGGGGGGGGGGGGGTTGCAGTGGAGTAGGGGGGGGGGGCTGCAGTGGAGTGGGGGGGATAAAATAGAGTGTGGGGGGATACAGGGGGTATTGGAGTAGTGGATGGGGGGATACAATGGAGTGGGGTGGGGGGGATGGGGTCAATGGAGTGGGGGATGGGGTCAGTGGAGTGGGGGATGAGGGGGGAGGGCTGTAGTGGAAACCTTCAACTACGTTCTAAAGATACCACCTTCACACTTCCCATCCTTAACTTTTTTAGCCACAACCATGGAACCGTTAGAAATTTTCCATGCAATATATATGAATGCTATATAAAAATATACATCATCTATTTTGATGGAAAATTAAGTCTTATTTAACAGTGGTTTTCACCACACACCCCTTAACTCAAACATACTTCTATTTCCCATCAACAAGTATATGTCTCCATCTTCTATAATTTTTAGAGAAATATTATCTATAAAACGAACCTTTTCATATCTTTTTGAAGAATAGTTCTTCATAATTACCCTATTAGATGTTAAGTGAAATGAATCTAGATATTCTCTAGCTATGACTCAGGAGAATTAGAGATACTCAAAAACAAACCATTCTTATCTTCTAATATAAGATTATGAAATCCACATTCGAAAGTGTATCTTCCATAATTCAATCTCCAGTCATTGAAATCCTTTTTTAGGTGTCATTTCATCCCATAATTCCAATACATGGGACCATCTTCCTCTGATCTACTCCCACTCCAACATGTTCTAATTTCCCCTTTCTTTAACATTTCTATGTTGTGGAACTCTCCCCTTCCTTCCACAATATAAGCATTTCCAGAAGATGCCTCCTTTCGATGAAGTTATTCATTATATATCAGGTCTTTAATGTTTTCAAATACCTGGTTAGTTTTTCTTCTTGAATTACTCACTACAATTTCCATCATGTCCTAAGCTTTTAAAAGGTTCAGACTCAAATGACTACTCTTTTTCATGATTGGTTAGTCACCCTAGTTGTAGATTCTCCACCATAACCTAAGTGGTTACACTAAGGACCTCTCAATCCGATAACAATAGAGACCCACTATGCTCCTACTCTAGAGTCCCACAAATGAATTGATCTTCCTACTAACCAATAAAAAGGTATGATTAAAATAAAATAATATCCCCCTAATATACAAGTTTCTTATGCACTCTTGATGAAGATATCCCTGCATGAACACACTGGATAACCTATTCTACTCATGAACATAATCTTAAAGATCTATAGTTGTTGATAGGCATGATTATATCTACTTGTCTCAAATATTCACATAATTTCTTCCATTATATGGGTCTCTCAACCCCTTTAACACTCATGAATCGAGATATCCACTTTCTTGAATGAATCTTGACTTGAATCACTTCTTGCACTGTTGTGTGTTTTTGTGGACTTAGAATTTTTGATTTTTTTGATTTTGAGTTATTTTCATTTTCTTTATGGTTTTTTTATGATGGATCATGGTATACTGTGTTTGTTTTCATTGTCTAGGGTTAATTTTAAATGGAAACTTTTAAATGGAGAAGTTTAAAAATACATTGATTCTTATAGAAACTTGGGAAAACTTTTATAATGATATTGGTATTTGGAAAAGTGTCTAAAATTTTTTAGAATTAAAATGATAAGCTATTTTTGTAAATTTTGTCCATTCCATTAAAAAAGGGATAGTGTTAATTTTTTTGAAGGTTTTAAAGTGATATTAAAAAAGAATAATTAGATTCTTTTAAGGGGTTTAATCCAAATTTATTTTTAAAAAAAGATGATTTTGAAGTTTTTGGATTGGTGATTCTCAATCTGGTTGGGTTGAATGCTTGTGGCCTACAACATTGACCACTGTAGCAGATATGACCACTGTTCTAGAGGTATTTCATGTTTCTTCTATTATAGGGTATGGTGGAGGAATATCTAATAAGGGCAAAAAGAAGTGTTATGTTAGACCCTATAGGTGTTTCTTTAAAAACTATATTTTTTTTCTCACTGGTTTCTTCTAGGATAAACTACTTGGTTTTATATCAGTGCCAAAAAGTGATCCATAAGAATATTTGTTGTTAGGATCACTAGAGGTATTTTGTTATACTACCAGACGGAGTCTAAATAATGTGAATATATTGGGTTACATGAATCAATTTAGACTACCTGATGGATTATTTGAGATACTAAATCCATTTAGGTGAATCATATTTTTTTATATTGGTTAATATCTTAACTATCTAGAATAAAATATTGGATGCACTGGGAAAACATGAAGGCGGATGTGTACTGGATGGAAGCCTAGGGCTCTCCAGGGGGTGAAGGGTGGTCTGTAGGGTAGGGGGAGGGTGCAGGTGGGGTGTTTAGGAGGGGGTGTCCAAGGGATTTCTGGGGGGGGTGCTGGGGGGTCTGTAGGGTAGGGGGAAGGTGCAGGTGGGGTGTCTAGGTGGGTGTCCGGGGGGGGGGGAGGTCAGGGGGTGTCTAGGGGGGGGTCTTTAGGGCAGGGGGAGGGGTGTCTAGGGGGGTTTGTAGGTTAGGGGTGGCGGTGTCCAAGGGGGTATCTAAGGGAGAGGGTGTGTCTAGTGGGGGTACAAGGGGGATGTCCAGTGGGGGGGGAGGTACAGGGGGTATGCAGGGTAGGGGGAAGGTGCATGTGGGGTGTCTAGGAGGGGCTGTCTAGGGGGTGTCCAAGGGCTATCCAGGGGGGGCCTGCAGGGCAGGGGAGGGTGCAGGTGGGGTATCTAGGAGGGGGTTTCTGAGGGAGGGATGTCTAGGGGGAGGGGTGACCGTTGGGTGGGGGTGTTTAGGGGGTGTTAAGGTGGGAGGGGTTTCTAGTGGGGGTGTAAGGGGGCTGTCCAAGGCGGTGTAAGGAGGATTTCCTGGGGTGAAGGGGGTGTTCGAGGGGGTGCAAGGGGGATGTCCAGGGGACTATCCATGGGGGGAATGAGAGTGCAACAGGGTTATCCCTGGGAGCATGGAGGTGTAGGGGGGTGTTCAAGGGGGGGGGGATTGTGGGGGTGTTTTTTATCAAATGGTAAGGCCAATATATCCCCACACAACCATAATATCCATTTCATGAGTTTTTTTATTCTATACATTGTGTTGTCTGCATGAGTGTTTTTTTAAATTATGTATTACCTGGTGTTGTATTCATCATTTTATATTGTCTCCATGAATGTTTTTTGTATTCATCATTACTATATAGGTTTGTACTGTAATTCCAGAGTGGAGGTAGTGACATGCTGCTTGTTGGAATTGCAGTACTAGAATTAGAGAGGGGAGGTTGTTGTATGCTGCTCGCTACAGAGGGGATGCTGTTGTATGATAGTTCTGGCTAGAATAGGGGTTGGCTGGAAGAGGTGCATACCTTTTTTTGTGTGGAGAAGATGAAATAACAACAGTTCTATGAACCGTTGGTAGACAGATTGAGTAGTAGATACTAATAGTTCTCAAACCCTTGGTATACCTATATCCCAATAGTTTCAATGAAACTGTTTGGAGCAGTGTGCTGTAGTTGGTATACCAACAGGTTAACAACCATTGGTGTATACTCATACAACCCGACTTATGGAAATGGTTCATTGTGAACTGTTGCAATTGGTGTATACCAGTGGTTAAAATCTATTAGTCTTGATGTATAAGCCTATGATTATTAACTGTTGGGATATAAATTTACCAATGGTTAACACTAAACTATTGGTATTTTGAAAATCCATCCAACCTATCCCAACAGTTTAAGATGAACCTTTGGGATATGGCTATCCCCATGCCATAACACCCAACGATTCAGTGAACCATTGGGATAAAATTTCCCAACTATTTTGGGGATTTTACCAATGGTTTTTAACCGTTTGTAAAGGATTATTTTACAGTAGTGGAATCAAAACCCACATAGTTTGGTTCCACTTATTTGGACACACAATACCATTTATGGTCATGATATATAGACCTAACCATGAATTTTAGCGTCATGCGACATGAATGTCTAGGAGGTAGGTTCCTAGTCAAAGTTTGGGTTGGGACATAATCTTAAATAGGATGCCCTTAATTGGTTGGGTATTACACTTGGAATGAGGCATAAATATTAGTATGATTAGGGATTACTCCTAAGGAGTATTCCCGTTGGTTTTGAGATCTTGTGGATGTCATAAACACTATCAACCTCTAATACCACATGAGTCATGTTAAGTGTACAAGAAAAGAGTAAACAAAAGATCTTGGAAACCACACAATATGCTTTTCCCTGAGGTTGGATATATGGAATTTAGGGATCACACCTAGGGAGTTACTTTGAATAAAGATAAGAGGGAGATCCAAAATAATGTTATCCACTAAAACATGCATTTAACAATTTGATTTTCATGATTGTGGATAGACTCTATGCCCACATAAGTTAGGATGAGTCATGATTGAATGTGATGAACAAGAGGAAGTTAAAGATTTTTCAAACCACACACTTATCCTCCTCCATTGGTGTAGGAGGCCAAGGCTATATGAGATAGAATATAGGACTCTAATTACCATCCCATATCTGAACCTGTAGCCAATGGTGTGAGGAGGGGAAAAAGTGAAACCTCCTAAAAAAGGTATAGGGGATTACTTGAGGATGGATTCCCTAAAGTTAGTTCTACAATAAGGGAAGAGGATCTAATTACATGTCAAAAAAAACACAAGAGTTATCCTCTACTTGGAACTGTGGGATCTGATTCTTTGAGATGACAAGGGTAGGACATGGTCCTAGACCTTGTATCCAAGACTATAAACTACCTACAACCATTCCCAGGGTCGAGATGATCATGATCAAAGGAATGAAAAACCACATGAACCATAAGGACCCTAATTGTTTGGTAATACATGTGTGGAAAACCTCTTACTAAAGGAATACAAAACCAATTGGGAGACACATTAGTGTGCCTTATACCATTGTTTTGAAGTTCTGGAGGCTTCAGTGTAGGTTTCAATTTGGTCCCTCCTAGAAAAGGGAGCCAAAGGAAGAGAGTCCCTACCATGGATGTCTTTGAAGAGGGTTTTATCAGAGTTTCACACATAATAAAGGTTGGGGAGAGCTAAGTGAGGGACACTCAGGTAATACTCAGGGAGAAAAGTAAGGCTCACACAGGGGGTAATTTTCACAGGTGGACTTGAGTGAGATGATATTACCTTGGGTGATGGACTAGTTTGGAAACAATGATTGGGTGAGGAATTTATCAATCCTTTAAGGGTCACCACAGTTGATCCTGGAAGTGTCTCTCATAGGTCCCTAGTTAGAAAAGGGGACCTCGTGCTAGTTTTCATCAACAATGGGGGAGAGAATGCCTTGTGCATGTTTTGTGTATCTTAAACCTTGAGAGGAATTTCATTTCACTATGCCTATTTAATTATCACTTGTTAAGGTTTTAGAGGATTACCTAATGGGTTTCAGAGAGATTGTGAAAAGGATTAGGGAGTGAAGAGTGTTGGGTGGATATTGAGAAAATTAATCCATCAAAATGAAGACCCTAGGGTCATATTTTTAGGAAAGTATGGGATCTTGGGTAAAGGGTTTTTTGTATTTAGTGTGCCACGCTAGTGTGTCGTTTTGGTGTGTCACATAGGATGATGTGTAAGCCAGCTACACAGGCTAATGCATAGGTACCCTGCACACCGACACTGCTTGGGGGTACATGCACGAAGGGGATTTGCTCAGGTTTTTGACCCCTTTCCCTCTTAATTTCTCTTCATCTATTACCTTTAAGATATCTCTCTTTTACAAATTTTCTTACATGTGACAAAAAAGTGTCAAATTTGATCATAACCTATCTTGAAAAAAAGGTGTATGATTAAACAATACATAATCAACTTTCCAATAATCATCCATATTGGAATAATAATATACGGTACACAAATAATTTTACCCATGTAGAAAAATAAAATTCTTTCTAGGTAAAAAAAATATAATATGAATTATTTAAAATTTCATTTTCTCACTGTATATAGAAATGGGTATGATAATAATTCAATATTGAAATAACATGATCATTAACCATATGGAGAGAGAGAGAGTGAATGACTGAAAAAGAACATAACCCAAGAAGTTTGGAATATTCATCAAAGTATTTATGTGGAAGGAATATATATCCCTATGAAATAATGAGAGAATGACACATAATAAAATTAAAGGGTATAATGTTCCAAACTTATATGAAATAATTTAAAACAATTATCATAACTCAATGAAGGAAAATTGAGTTAACAAAAATCATCACCACTGGGGAAACAATTGAATCAATATCCACTTGAATAAGAACAAACGAATTGGATAGTAAATTTCGTGAAATAAAATGAGTATGATAAATATATATTCATTTACATTTAATAAAACATAAAAAGGAAACATGGTGTATAAAATGTATTATGTCTCAAATAATGAAAACTGAGAGCAAGAAAACCCTTACGGTTTGAGTAACACATTAATCAAAACTCCTTGAAAGAGGGGTCATTTAATTGAACTTAAAATACCATGATTAAATTATAATTCATTATATGATATCTAAAATAGGTATTATACACACTAAAAAAATAAAATTAGGTTCATCATACTAAACATGTCACAATGAGAGGAATTTGAGATGAAAACCCTTATCACTTCAGTAAATTTTTGTTTATAAACCCTTGAGAGTTAAAAAATATAATATATATTTATATACCATTAAATAGAATTAATTCATGATAAAATATCTAAAATTTGAATCATACACACCACAAAAATGAAAATAGGTTCATAAATACAATACTTATCTCAAAGGAGGGAAATTTAGGTGAAATTGCTCACAACCATTAAAACATTAGAACCAAAATCCAATTATAAAGTCAACATAAAATGGGACATTGAATTTCATTAAATATAATATAATAATTATATAAATATTACAATTATGTAGTAATTATATCATACAGAGGCAGACATGGTGTATAACATAAAAATGTCTCAATAAAAAGAAATTGGGACCAAAATCCTTACCTTGTTCTATATTTATTATAAGAACATGATTAAATTACTTAATAAGCAAGTTAAATTTATTTGATACCTTCTTGTTAAACTCATCATTCTTTATTTTATCTAATATTCTATCTATTTATTATATAGTTTTATTACCTATGTCGATTACTTGAGTTTATTTGGTCAGTTTTTCGTAACTCCTCATGTATTTTGAACATGGTAGAAAGTGTCATAAAATAGTTTCATAACATTAAAAATATTAATAATGTTATAGAAATAATTATATATATATATATATATATTTAAATCCAACCATGATGGGCGGTGATGAAAAATGAAACTCATTTCTCATAGAGGTGGTAATTCTCATGTACACACGATTAATGTTTCCATTTCCCAACGAATGAGAGGGAAATAAGGTAAATGATAATAATAAATTTAATAATAATATTTATATTAAATAAATAATATTTATTCATCCATTACATACTTATGGTCTTTCATGAATGGTGGTGTTAAAAAAAAAGAAGACATCACTTTGTGGAGGCAGTAGTCTGTGACACACTAACAACACCTTTTTTCATAGTGAATAGAGAGGAATACATAATGATTATTAAATTAACATATAAGTCTTATTATTATACTTATTTAATAGTATTATTATGTATATAATATATTTTCAAGAGAATATTAAGGTGAAAAACTTAATAAGGAGATAATACTTATGTTAGAGACTAGATCTTATTGGAGTTGGTTCCCTTTAACCAACTTCTTTGTACTTTATGATAAACATTTATTAATTAATTTTCATATTAATAAACTACTTAGAACATCATGATTATTATTATGCATGAAATATTATGTGATAATATCCTGAGATTAGTTATCACACTAAAAGGTCATAACAGTTCCCCGCTATGATGAGAACCCAGAAGTGCTACGACACTATTATTGAATATATGTTCTATAGATGGAATATATAATTTGAGAGACACAAATGATACAAGCTATCAGGTGTGGAGACTCATAGGACTTTGAGGCACCTTCTCATAGAGTATCCCCTTGGTAATATCTAGTATGGATATTATGAGAATGCGACCCACCAGTAGGAAATCCATATTTCTATGTGTCATTTGATGTTCCTATCTATGGATGTGTGTATTGGTCCATAGACTTTTATATTTTTCTTAATGAGTATTATAAGTTGCACACTTAGATTTATTGATGAAAACCATGAAAACTGATGTTCACGGTGAGGTAGGATACATTGGGTGCATCATGAGTAATATTGCATCAATGGATAATACAAGAAAGGATTTATCCCTTATATTATTTAACAAAAGTTAATATCTCAGGACATTTGAAGGAAATAATATAGCTTAAATAAATCCATACCCATGGTGTTCTATTGGAAAGTTTTATTTATTGAACGTCAAAGAAAGAGACATCGAGCTCATAGGTTGATGGCACCGATATGCAACCTTATTGATTTGAGATATTGTGATAAAGAGATTATATTATACAGTAAACATTTGTATGAGGTGACATGTCATTCTATAATTAACTTCTTTATCTATGGGTGCCTTGGAATGTTGTAAGATGCTAATCGGGTACTTTAGGCTGCTTCACCTAATTCTAGTGAGAAAGAGGCCTAGAGGGTCACACACTAAGTGTTTCTGGAATCTCAGTTAAATAATTTTTTTTTATTTAAGAGGTTGAATTAATATTATTCCCATAGGTGGTTTTATAATTATTTATATATGATTGATCAAATTTAAATATTGATTTTCTGTTTAGTAAATATTTTATTTATTTATTTATTGGTGAATAATGTAGGGATATTTATTTAATAAATAAATAGAAATTATTCAAGGTCCTATAACTATTGTGTAGGTATGGCAGAATGAGTTTAATGGTCCAATGAGAAATAATAATATTGAATATTGTTTTATTAAATAATATTTAATTATAATTCACAACTTAAACACATGTTGAGAAATTATAATATTAGTATTGTTATTTGACATGAGGATTCTCTAGTATTAAATAAATAATGGAACTTGTGAAAATATGTTATTTTAACCCCAGAAATATAAATACCCAATTATGTTTTTTTCTCAAGACCTAATTCAGTTATGTACAAAAAGTCTTGGAGGATTCTATAAAGCCTAGAGAGATCCCTTCTCTAAGAATACTCCCAAGAATGTTGAGAAATCATCCTCCACTGGGTCAAGGAGAATTCTTTGGAAGTAAGTATTGAGGAGATCAAGACAGATGACATAAGTGCATAGATCTTCTACTCTAGAACCCGAAGACTCCTTTGGAGATGTCTAGAAATTACTAGAACATGTGTGGATCACCACTAGAGGAAATATACATTTGGTTTCTACACACAACGATGGTGCACCAAAGATCTGGCAACAAATTCATAAACGAAGAAAGAATTACTTAGAGGTAATTATTTGTCTAATTAAATTAATTACAAACAATATGTGTTGATCTCCTCTCTATTGGTTTTGATGTTATTGGTGTTGTCTATCACTGATTCAATTCCATTGATCATGGAGATTAAACATCATATATATATTGGACTTATCATCGATCATGACAAAAAGCAATGTTGGGCACTGACCATCACACAATTCTTCTGAACCTGGAAACTAAAAGTTGTATCAGAGCAGGGCACATAATTGTTTATAATTATTTAAGATCGTTGGTGATTTACGCATTTATTATTTAATTTTTCAATTCCAGCTTAATCATTCTTTTAATTTTAATTGTGAGATCTATTTCATCCCATTTATTTTTCATAGATCTAATCAAGACCTTTAATTTTTTTAATAAAATAAAATCAAGGAACCTATCTAGAGGTGATAAGGGTGCTAGCCATATAACACCTCAGTATACGTTGTGTAATCAGAATTACACATTGTGTACTCATGGTCAATGCACCAAGAGTTAATTCAGTGATTAATCAAACTGTGTGTATTGATGAGGCACACTGTAGTTAATTCTTACACCATGTGTTGACAAGGAAAAACTGTGACACAATCAACCAGAGTACATGCCGTGTAGGCCATATACACAAAATGTAGTACTTTATGGGTTAGATATGATTTGTGTATTTCATACATGACCTACCAGAATGGTGACCATGTATCATAGAGTCAACATGACATGTGGCCCATTAGAAACACTGTGTACTCAAAATTTTATGAGGTATGTTTTACATGCTGAGTCCCTAGGCATGTAACTCGGATAGACGGTGAAGGGTGTACACACCATGTTGATTGGATCTACATGTCGTGTACTTTTACCAATTAAATATATTTAAAATTAATTTATTATACAATATAAACCTTGATATATGTACTTCCATGTGGTCGTAAATACGAGACATGCCATGTGATAGGTTTTAATATATATATATATAAATTTTTAATTAATATTTTCATAATGTTAAGATCTACATATCATATATTAGTCGTATTACAAGTTGTCACTCTATATGCATTGAAGAATAACAGGTGACCAAAAAATCATGTAATTTGTGTAATAATTTGTGAATTACATGTTGCAGAAATACATGATAATTCATGTATTCCATATGTTACAAGAGTAAAATAGTATACAAGTATAATACATGTTGGCTAGATTTTGGTATGTGTTAATCATGTTTCCTCTAAGGTACATTTATGTACAAGTTCAATTTTAAATGAATTTATTTAATTTGTTTAAAATTATAATAGATGATAATCTCAGTGAAATTTAGATAATAATTAAGATAAACGTATTGATTAATTAAAGATAATAATTAATTGATTTGAGTGTGATTTATCTTAAATAAGAATGATTAATAATTGAATACAAGTTGTATTAAATGTGTAATTTTTTGCATGATAGTATATGATTAGGAGAAAGAATAGATCATTTTGTATGTGATTGGTTTCATTTAATTTATTATTAAATTAAATTGTTGGCTTGTATGACCTCTATCTTCATTATTATGTAGGGATTGTATGCCCATGGTATCTTTTATGTAAACCCCTTTTACCCCTCACCCACATGTGATTAAAAAACATATGTAATGTATGGAGCTCCTAAGCTAGTGGAGACAGTTAAAGTTTAGAGCCGAGGTAAAACCATTCCAAGGAGATACATAGGTGGACATGTGGAAAGATGCAACACGAACATCAATGGTTCAAGGTGTTTTTCCCTAGTTTAATGGTTTGTTTATCAACCACTAGATACACTAACCATTAGTATAATCTCATGAACATCCCCTTCATTTTATTTCTATCAAGTTGCATGTTTATTTTCTTATGTATGATTTTTTTGTGATTACATAGCTAATTAATTAAAAAGAATGGAAGATGGAACTAAAATAAATTGGATTATGTGTAACTATTATCTAATACATTGTTAATCACTTATGTAATCCCACTTAATCATAAAGATCATTTGATAAAGATAATAGTTGGAAATTTATGCATAAAAGTATAAAATACCTCAATAAAATATTAAGTTGGTATAACCTTCCATTACTTCAGTTAGAATTGAACCATAGTTCAAAGTGACTGTCTATCCAAAGTTAGGGCGCTTTTAATCGTCAGGGAATTATAACATGAGTTTTTGGGTTGACTTAAATTGGTTTACATAAAGGGTTTAATTATAAAAAAAGTCTTAGTGTAATTGAGAGGAAAAGTTTGAGGAAATATAAATTAAGGGTTTCAGTATTGGGGAGTCCATTCAATGGATCAAGGAACCACGATTTAATGTAGTTGGAATTTGAAATTCCTACCTAAAACCATTCAGGTTCCTTGACCAACCAATGTTGGGGTAATGATATGGGGAATATGGATCCTTTCCCCTATAATATTCAGACAACAAGATATTCCAAAGCCAATGGTGAGGGATATTGGGGTTTGATAAAATAGTGGGAGACTAATAAATATAATATTTATTTGTATAAATTTTAACAAATAAAGTAAAAAAAGTATGCTTACATTATTTGGTAGAAATATTAATAAAATGAAATCAAATATATCATTGTGATCTATAATTGAGAAGGAAAACCTTCTCAGCAGAACAAATTACCTAGAATGGAAAAGGCACCTATGTGTCATCCTTTTCCATGAAAGGAAATTTTATGTGTTGGAAGAACCTTTAACTTTTGTGCCTAGAAATGAGGAAAGTAATGGAGAATTGTCTATCTATTAGAAACATTTGAATGATTCTTCAATTGTTTGGTTCTTCATGCTATCATCCACAACCAATAAGATTTTTAAGCCACATGTGCATATGGATACCTATATCACGATGTATCACCTTTGGGGTCTCTATCGACAAAAGGTAAGACAAGAGAGGTATGAGATATCTATTTCTTTGTTCACAACTAATAGGGGATATTCTATGTCAACTGGGCCTCATGTAGTCCATATTATCAGATACATTGAATGCCTGGACATCTTCAGGATGAAATTCCTAGATGGGTTTCATATAGATCTCATACTTTCATCACTTCCTAAGACCTACAATTTTATTATGAATTATAATATGAGGAATAATGAGAAGAAACTTTTAGAACTTCTGACCTTGATTCACCATGTGGATAAGGACATGGGTTGTGATAAAACCACAGTCCTTATGGTGAAAAAGAAAAGGAAGAATAAGTAAAAGGGTCCAAAGAATTATGAATAGTTTATAGATCCATGGAATCATCCTTCCAACAAGAAAAAGATCCAGAGGCAGGGTAAGGAAAAGGAAGTAGCATGTTTTTAATGATTCAAGCTAGGACACTAGAAGAGAAACTAAACCCAGAAGAAAGGGGAATCTAAAGGTTAAATTGTTATCAAGTTCAATATTTCAATTTTTTTACATTGGGTATTATATATAACTTTTGGTGCTCACATTCATATCTAAATGTACGAACCATGTAGATTCTAGAAGAGTTATAGAGGAGAGGTGGAACTGCGAGATGCTAATGGCATGAGGATGACTTCTCGTACCATTGGTTATTACCACCTTTAATTTCAAATGGGAAATAATTTTTTTTAGATTATTTTTATTATGTACCTACAGTTACCAAGAACATAATTTCTAGGTCATGTTTAGATATATATGGGTTTATTTTCAAATTTGTAAATAAAAGTTGTTCATTTTAGAAGGAAAAAATATGTTATGGTATATGGAATTTAAATAATGACATTTATGTATTAAATTATGAAAACCAGGTGTTGGAAATTGATAAATAATCATGTTCTAATGAATAATATAACACATAGCTGTGGCATCACCAACTTGGTCAAGTAAGCAAGAAGAGTTTGAAAAAAAATATATCAAGATGGTTATTTAGAATCTTCTGAGATAAAACTAATGGATAGATTTTATGATTTTTTCTAAGGAAAAATGACCAAACCACCATTTGGTGGATAGGGTGATAGGACCAAAAAACTTCTAGGAATGGTACACATTGATGTGTTTGAATCATTTATAGTAGAAGCTGCAGGTTGATATTATTACTTCATAACTTTTACTAATGACTTGAGTAGGTACGAATATATTTACTTGAGGAGGTATAAGTCTGAGTCCTTCGAGAAATTCATGGAATTAAAGAATTAAGTGAATAATCATCTTGGTAAGAAGATAAATAATCTTCAATCAGATCGAGCTAGTGAATATCTTAACCAAGAGTTCATCATCTTTTTATGGGAGTTTGGTATTCTATCTCAACTCACTCCACCTTATACACTATAGTGGAATGGTGTTAGTGAAAGGACGAACCATACCTAATTAGACACAGTAAGATCGATGATGAGTCATGTTGATCTTCCATTATCCTTTTGGGTATATGAATTAAAACCTGAAACATACACATTAAACCGAGTACTAACTAAAGTGACCAATTTAATTATTTTTGATCTATGGATTAGAAAGAAACCCATTTTAATGCTTACATGTGTTTTGGGTTGCAAGGAATTTGTTAAGGCATTCTAAAGTAACAAACTAGAACCCTGAGGAATGAGGTGTATCTTTATAGGGTATTCTAAGGAAATAAAGGGATACTGCCTATACAACCAATCAGTCAATAAAGTGATTGTCTCCAGACAATCCATATTTCTTGAGAGGGAGAACATCCTCAAAAAAGAATAGGTGGTGTATGATTTACATTGAAGAAGTCGATGTTCAAGATACACAAGAGTTGGTACAAGAATAGATTCCCCAATTCCCCATGGAATAAGTATTTCCTAAAACAAAAGTACTACATAAGAGTGTAAGAGAGGTAAGATAACCACATAGATTTGGTTTTCTAGTCATCGAATATGGTGATTAATTATATGTGTAAAATGATGAATCTCTATCCTATATGAAGGTGGTATAGAGATCAAAATCTATAAGATGGATATAATCTAGGAAATTTGACATAGATTCCATGTATCAGAACCAATTTTGGGTTCTGTTCAATGTGCTAGTTGATGTAAAGCATGTCGATTGAGAATGGGTATTCAAAAGGAAATTGGATATGTATGGTAAAGAAAGTACCTTTTAAAAATAGCTAGTGGATAAAGGGTTTAAAAATGTTAAATAATTGACTATGATAAAATATTTTCTCCAATTTCCATGTTTAAATCCATCAGAATCATACTTGCTAAAAAATCTTACCATGATTATGATATTTGAAAGATGGATGTTAAATATGTATTCATTAATGGTAACCTTCAATGAGATATCTATATGACACAACCCAAAGGGTTTGTGACTCCAGGTGATATCAAAATAATTTTCAAGTTGCAGAGATCCATTTATAGATTGAGGAAATCTTATAGGTCAAGGAACATTTGATTCGATGAAGCCATAAAAGAATTTGGTTTTATTGAGAATGAATGTGATTCATGTGTTTATAAAAGTTTTAATGGTAATATTGTAGTTTTTATCCTAGTAGTATATTTTGATGACATACTAATTATTGGCAATGACATACCAATCTTACAATCTATTAAGGACTGGTTGGACAAGTGCTTCTCCATGAAGGAATTATGTGAAGTAGTATATATTATAGGGATCAAGATCTTTCATGATAGATATAAGAGGCTTTTTGGACTATGTAAAAGTATATATATTGAGAAGATACTAAAGTGATTTAGTATGGAGAAATCGAAGATGGTATTGGTTCCATTGTCACATGGTTTATATCTTTTTAAGAAAATGTGTCCCCAGACACAACAAGAGAAATAGAGAATGAGTAAGATCCCATATGATTAAGTGATAGGATCAATAATTTATTCCATGTTATGTACTAGACTTTATGTTACCGATGCATTGATCATGGTACGGATATATCCATAAGATCTAGGAGAAAAACATTTCATTTCTATTAAAGCTATATTTAAGTATCTAAGAAGAACCAAGGATATGTTCCTGGTGTATGGAAGAGATGAGAAGCTGGTCATTAGGGGTTATAATGATGCTTGTTTTTAAAAAGACTATAATTATCTGAAGTCGCAATTAGAATATGTTTTCTATCTCAATGGAGGAGCCGTGAGGTGGAAAAGTTCAAAGCAACCAGTTTTTTATGATTCTATAGAGGAGTATGAGTGTATAACAACTTCTGATGCAACCAAGGAATCCATTTGGATTTGAAACTTTGTTTAGGATATTGATGTGGCACCTATAATTAAAGACCCTATTAAATTATATTTTGATAATACTAAAACAAAAAAACATGAAAAAGAACCAATATCACACCAATAAACAAAGAATATACTTCAGAAGTATCACATATTAAGGGATTTCTATCAGAGGGGTGAAGTTAAAGTAAGCAGAGTACCCACATAAGAGAACATGTAAGACCTCTTAACTGAAGTCCTATCTTAGTTGAAGCATGAGTATCAAATGAGAGCTAGTGGACTGATTGTTTTTAGTAGTTGGATCTAGAGAAAGTGGGAGTTTGTTGGAGTTGGTTCCCTAGAACAAACTTCTTTGTACTTTATGATAAAAATGTATTCATTTATTTTAATATTATTAAACTAATTATCACATCATGATTGTTCTTCTGTGTGACATAGTATATGATAACATTTGAAAAGTAGTTTTCTCACCTAGAAGTGTTGTGGCACTATTATTGAATATATGTTCTATATATAGAATATATCATTTTAGGGACACAAATTATACAGTCAATTAGGTGTGGAGACTCATAGGACTTTTAGGCACGTTCTCATGGTTTACACCCTTGGTAATATCCAGTATGGATATTATGAGAATGAGACCTGCTAGTAGGAAATCCACATTTCTATGTGTCGTTGGATGTTCTGCTCTGTGGATGTGTGTATTGGTCCTTATAATTTAAGATTACTATTAATGAGTATTATATGTCACACACTTAGATTTATTGGTTAAAACTGTGAAAACAAATGTTCATGGTGAGGTAGGATACATTGGGTGTGTCACGAGTAATATAGCATTAATGAATAATGCAAGAAAGGATTTATACATTCTATTATTTAACAGAAGTTAATATCTTATTCCCTTTGATGGAAATGATATAGCCTAAATAAATACTTGGTCATGGTGTTCTATAGGAATCTTCTATTTCCAAAAAGTCAAATAAAGAGAAATCGAGCTCATAGGTTGATGGAACTAGCATGAAACCTGCTTGATTTAAGAAATCATGATAAATGGATTGTATTATATAGTAAAAATTTGTATGAGGTGACATGATGTTGGGGTATTAACTTCTTTTTTTTATGGATGACTTGGAATGTTTCTAGATTATAACATTGGGCTTTAGGCTGCTTCACCTAATGACACTAAGAAAGAAGCCTAGAGGGTGACAGACTAAGTGTATCCAGAATCTCAGTTAAATAATATATTATTATTTATTATTTAATAGGTTGAATAAATATTATTCTCGTACATGGTTTAATAATTATTCATACATTAGTGATTTAATAGAAATATTTATCTTTTTGTTTATTAAATACAATATTTATTTATTTATTGTCCAATAATTCAATGATATTTATTTAATAAATAAATAGACATTATTCATGGTCCAATTAATATTGTGGAGGGATGGTAGACCGATTGTAATGGTCAGATTAGAAACAATAATATTGAATATTCTTTTATTAAATAATATTTAATTATAATTCTCATGTTAAGTGATTGTTGGGAAATAATAACATTAGTATTATTATTTGAAATGGGGATTTTCTAGGATTAAATAAATAAGGTCACTTGTGCAATTATTTTATTTTAGCCGTAGCAATATAAATACCCAATTAGGTTATTTTCTCAAGACCTAAATCAGTTTTACACAAAAAAAAACTTGAAGGATCAACTAAATCATAGAGAGCTCCCTTCTCCAATAATTCTCCCATGAATGGAGATCAATCCTCCTCTATCAGATCAAAGGGAACGCTTTAGAAGTGATTCTCGAGGAGATCAAGGTGGACAACACAAGCATAAGGATCTTCCATGCTATCACCTAGAGACTCCTTCAATGATGTATAGAGATTCCTATAACACATGTGGATACCACATAGAGGAAATGTACACTTGGTTACTATAACACAATGACAGTGCACCACAAATCTATCACCAGATTCATCAACAAAGAAAGAATTCCTTAGAGGATATTCTTTATATAATTAAATTAATTATATACAATATGTTTTGATCTCCTCTCTCTCTCAGTTTAGACGTTATTAATTTTTTCTATATATTATTAAATTACATTGATCATGGAAATTAGAAATTTTATAGATCTTGGATTGATCAACGGTCATAAAAAAAATCAATGTTGGGTACTACCCATCACACGCTTCCACTGCGCCCAGAGCCTGCATATATTTCATTGGAAAACATATTTGAATTAAAGGGATTATGATAACTTAGTGTTATTATAGGATGAAGAGAGCATGAGGGGTTTCAAGAATATAATATTTGGGTAGAGGTTCAAGGAAAATTCGAATGTGCGGTGCATGTTTGAATGGTTATAAGTGAATCTCTTTTATAAGAGAGGAACTGTTGGAAGCACACTTTATGTTTTAATAACCCCATGATACTCTTACAAGGTCAATGGATCAATTTGTTTTTTGAAATAATGGATTTTGGGGTGTCTTTGGGTTAATAAATACTCAACTAAGTCATTAAAAACATGTTTTCGCAATGTTATGATGTTTTTACCATTAAGTTATCACATTTTACTCGCAATTTTAAACAAGGTAATTAGTTTTTAACAAAGTTATTTTTTGTTTAATTAAAAATATAACAAAACCAATATAACAAAATTTGGGTTTTATTGAACCTAATTTTACCTCTATTTAATCCAATTAAATTTATAAATATTATAAAATTAACTTTTAAATTAAAACATATAATGTTTAGAAAACCTATTCTAGTAGAAAAAAATAAAATTTTGAACATTATGGATTCTTAATATTATTTAGTATTGATTACCAAAATACTGAATTATAATATATTTATTTACATATTTTTACATAATATTATATTTATTATTTTATGTATTTTAATTTAATTTATTTGGTATAAATTTTTCTATATTAATAAAATAATAATTTTTAAATAATTATTTCACCATTATCGTGGTAATCAGTACAAATCCTAACAATCTAAATTTTATACCAAAAAAATGAAAATTTCTATATTAAATAATATAAAAATTATTATTTCAAATGTTATAACCATTTTATAAAATTAATATTCTATGTTAAGATAAATTAATCTTATCGTTAGAGCGTGTAATGCGTTAAAACAAGTTTTTTTGAAAAGTGAATTTTTAAGGGTAAATTTTTTGTATATAAAAAAATTTCCAATGTTATTTATTATAATGATTTTAATAAGATTATAATTGTTTAAATAAGTTTTATTTTACATTTTAATAAATCCATAACATAATTTCCCCATGCATAAATTTAATTAATGAAATAAATGAAAAATAATTTATATAAAATATTACTTGATTTTATAAAATGATATTCTTGGGTTTTATAAATTGAAATAATATTTTTAACATTTTTTTTATTAATTTATAAATATATATATTTTGTATATCAAAATGTTTTCAAAAATATTTTATGTTATATAAAAGAGAGAGTATTATAAAAATTGGTATTTTTTACTATTCACCTAAAAATCGATTATTTTAGAAAAAAATTCAAAAATAAATCCAAAGAAAATTTGGTTTTTAGGAATTCAAAAATTAATTTGAATTTATCAAATTCCAATTCATTTTTTTTAATTTTGTTTTTTTTAAATAATAAAATATAATATAAAGAAAACAAGTTTTATTTAAAATATCCTTTACAATATTAACTCATATTAATTATTTAACTTATAAAGGTAATAAATATTAATAATTTACAAAAATAATTTTATTGTAGTTTTATTAATAATATATTATTAATATTTTATGGTTTTTTACATTTTTGTAGCGTTTGTCACTAGTTATAAAACCCATTGACTTATTTAAGTTTGGTTATATATTAAGATCTTAGGGTGTTACATTCTTTTCATATAAATAGAAAAACAATCACCCCACTAAGTAACTAAGAAGAAATTAAATAAATATTAAAGTGACTTAATCTATTCATTTTTTGAAAGTAGAATCATGAATAAAATATTCATATTTCAGAACTTCAAAGAAGTTTTCAGAAGGGTTTGCCATAACAGAGTTGTGTGAAGGGAAGACCGTATATGTATTTCATTAAGGAAATACTATGAGGTTATTAAAAAATGGTATTCCATGAAGGTATTTCTTAAAAAGCAGTATAATAAAATAATTTCGTTAAGGGATGTACTATTAATAAATTCCACAAAGGTAATATTTGAGAAAATAATTCACACAGTAAAAAATTTACCCTACAGAACATACATGCTTATTGTTGGAGGTTATTCTTGATATTGAATATTTAATTAGAGAATAATTTCTAACTGCAATAATGAAAATATTAGTATATATTCTTGATGATATAGAAGTGACCTTCATGTTGATAAACCAGGAATACATCCATATAAAGAAGTGTGTGAAGGTTGAGTCAGTGAGATTATCTTGAGGGTGGAAGTGTGCTAATCCCTACACTAAATTATGATGGTAGTGATCTTGGAATGTAATAATCCTGGGTGAAAAATTATATCCATAAAAATATTAAAATTTAATAGATCTTGGCACATTTATACATTACTAGTGTATTATCCATAGATTTATCCATTAACAGTGAACCAAGTAAAATTATTGTGGCTTGTTTAAATTTATATATTTATGATTATGTTTTTTTGTGAAATTAACTTTAATAGGGTTGATGAGTTCCTACCAATGTGAGAATATGATCCAAAATGACATGATAAAGAGTTCACATTATAATTCATCTCCCACTTTAGGCATTCTTGGGCCTCTTAGTTACAATATATAGTATCAAATCGGGGTTAAAGGAATTGAATCTATCATCAGGAGTTTTTTCTAATGGAGAAAACAATGAATGAAAAAGGGTTACCCATTTTTGATGTTTGTTATTACCATATCTAGAAGAATATAATGATATCACATTTAATGTTACTTGGGATCAGTGTTTTCTCAACTACTATACATGAGATATGTGTTAGTGATGTTTCAAAATTTTCCATGATAAAATCTAATAAAAATCTACTTGATATTGATTCCAAATATCAAAAGGAATTATATAGAGATTTTTGAAACCAAATTCACATCAATGTGATGAGTTTAACTTGTGATAAGGCTATGTAGTATGAATTGGATAATATATATGAGGGTGAAAAGTGGTGAAATAGGATAATATTTTTCTACTCCATAATAAGTTTGATGATTTATAAATATTCCTTTGTGTAAGTGTTGATTGTTTATTCAATCAAATCATTGAGGTTATTAGAGATATTTGAGGATTTGGTGGAGAAATAAAACAATTTGATATTTTAAAAATATATTATGACTAATTACACCTCTTAATAATCCAATGTCATTTACTCTTGAAGACAATATCTTGGTAGAACTATCATTGGATGATCTGTAAAGAAGGTTGGTTTCATATGAAATTCATGAAGAGTATAAAGTAACATAAAATCACTCACATAATGAGAGAAAATTTAAATATATTGAAAATTTTGACATCATTAATGTTAAAGAGAATGAATAATATTTTAGTGAATAATTCCTATACCTTTTGGAAAGGGAATTCAAGAGATAAAAGGTTAGTTTTTAAGGTAAGAAACCCCTGGCATGTTGTTTATGTGGTAAAGTTTGGCACATTAAAACAAGGTTTACAAGGATATTTGATGATTATGGTGGTGAATAAGAAATTATAAAAAATCTAAGAAGGGGGTTTCCTCCTAAAAGGGACTTAAAACTAAGAAATTATGAATAAAGTTATAGAGGAAGAGTATGGTGAGAAAATAATAAGATTATAATGAAGATTATTTAAGAGCTATTCTAAGACCAAATAAAAGTGGTGGGATAAATGTGAGAAATATTTCCTCTAATGAAGTTTCATTTTATGGATATCTGGGCCGCACTATGTTCTATTGTGATAAGGTGGTGAGATATTTGAATGGAGAAGTTCCTGAAAGATAGAAAATAATAATTAGATCATATATTTTATTCCAAAAAATAAATTATATATATGGATATTTATTTTATTGTTTTAATTTAAAGTATAAATTTGATGATTACAAAAAAAGATTAAATGGTAATTACTAATGTAGAATTGAAATATGCATGAATATAAAATAACCTAAAAATATTTCATTAAGAAATAGATAATCCTCAATGTAAGAATAATAATAGTATGAATATATTTACTATGATGGATAGAATAATGAGTGGCTATCTTATACTACAACTCAATCAGGTATCACTTGGAAGGAAAATAAGAAGAGTTAAAAGGCTCACCTATATAAGATTTCTCTCAATGGAACAAATAATAGTAGCACCAAGACCCTTGATATTAGATTATCATCTCGCATGACTGGGAATATGAATCACTTAAAAAATGTGAAGTCAAGAGTTGATAGAACGATTCATTTTTTCAATGATAGATCATTTAAAATCAAAGGTAATGGGAAGACCTAATTCCTCAGTGATGTACTAAAAAAATACAATAGTTATATATATGTATGGATTACATCACAACCATTTATGTTTAATTCATCTCGGTTACTCTAAAATTGCTATTAAATTTATTCAAAAGGGATAACTAATCAAAATCAATGCTGAAAACTCTCTCATGAATGGATGAAGGAAAAATGGTAATTAGTACCCACTAGATAGTAAATAGAACACTTGCCTCATTATAATTTAAGAGGTGATAAAATTGTTTCACCAAAGTATAAACCATTTCCGTTGAAAAATATTCGAGAAATTATATAAGATAAAATATGTAGTGTACATTACAAAACTAAAGATGTACCATTAAAATATAGATTATGCACATATATAAGGAAAGATGGTTTAGAATCCCTATTGGTAAAAGAAGAAAAGGGCATCCAATATACTTAATATGGTCCACATTAACATATGTAATCTAATTAATCTACCTAAAATACATGGATATAGTTATTTTATCCTTTTTGTTGATGAATATAGTATAAAGACTTTTATTATATCAATAAAGACAAATAATGAAGTTATGGAGTGAAAAAATAGGTATTGAAGTAGAGTGGAGAATGAGATCAGATGTTCAATAATTTTTTTCAAATCTAATAATGGAATAAAGTAGACATT
This sequence comes from Viscum album, assembly GCA_963277665.1. Lineage (NCBI taxonomy): Eukaryota > Viridiplantae > Streptophyta > Magnoliopsida > Santalales > Viscaceae > Viscum > Viscum album. Next base: position 2,028,325,076 of record OY728125.1, read on the forward strand.
CATTAAGGTGTTAAACTAACTCAAGAAACATATAATTAATAATATAGTATATTCAATGATATTTACTAAAAACAATGGAGTTATAGAACAAAAAAATCTATTGGTAAACAATATGTGCAAGACATTGCTCGTTGAAAGTGGTGTCTCAGGCCGTTATTGAAAAAGGTCATAAATATTGTGGTGGAGAATGAAAACTAGGAATTTATAAGCCTTAGTATGGAGAAGATACCCAATAAAATGTGGAATATATGGAATCCTTAACTAAAATATTTAGAGTCTTTTTAAGTAGACCCTATATCATAAATAAAGTGGTAAATCAATGAATGTTGAGAATATAATATATAGAGGAGTATTTTTTTTGATAATCTACAAATATTAAGGTCTGTAAATGTTATAATAAAAGAATTAATACAATTATGAAGAGTAATTATGAAAAGGTTATTGAAGAGAAATATTGAAATAATTCTAAAAGTTTAAACTCTGATGAATTATTTTAAGAATATGATGAAGTTGGTAGAAATTATGATTTTTTATAAAATTAACCAAATGATAAAGATTATGAGGTTGACATAGAGGAGGTGGACATTACTGAAGAATGAAAGTTTTCACCTCATAGGAGAAACAAGGTAGTATAATATTATCCATCCAATATAATTATATATAGATCCATGTTGACACAAACATAAAGGATGATGAGTATAGAGAATAATACTTTATTTTCAATAGTGGAACCAATGTCATTTAAATAAGTAATTGAATATGATTAAAGGGTTATATCCAAGAATGTGGCATTAGATTTAATACAAAATAATCAAATTTTGGAACTGGTGAAGAATCATGAACATCACAATGTGATCAGTACAAAGTGGATTTTTAATAATAAAGTTGATAATAATGACATTGTGATTCAAAATAACGAATGTATGGTGTGTAAGAGTTACACAAAAATTGAAGGTGTTGATGATGAATAAAATTTTCCACTAGTGTCTCGACTTGAGTTTCTTAGGATCTTATTATCGATGATGTTTCAAATTTTTTTTAATATTTTTCATATTCATGTAAAAAAAGAATTCTTAAATGGTGTTCTCAAAGAGAGGTTTATATTTAACAACCAGTGGGATTCTTAATCATAAATTATGAAACTAAGTTTTCATGTTAAATAATGATCTTTACTATTTAAAAATGGAACCAAGAGAATGATATACTTGGATAGACTCATATTTAAAGAATCCATAATTCAAAAAGGGTAGTGTTGATCATAATACCTATGTGAATACATCCATGGAATAATAATTCATGGGGATAATTTATGTGGATGATAACATATTTGGTGTAGGAAAGCATATATCTATATAGTATTTTTATAATATTAAAAGTTCATAATTTGAAATGTACATGATGGGTGAAATCAAAAACTTTTAGGGGATTCAGGTGGTTTAGAAAAATAAATACACCATTACCTCTCAAGATAACTATATATGAGACCTAGAGAAGAAGTTTGATATACATGATTCCAAACCTATGTTAGCTCTAACTGAAATTGGTACCAAGATTGGGAATATTGAGGATGGGAAATATATGGACCCTACCTAATATAATAGGAAAATTAAATGTTTTTTATATTTGACTATAATATGACTAGATATTGTTTATACAACATGTTCAGTGTCCCATTCCCAATGTAATCCAAAGGAGGATCCTCTCACAATAGTGATATGTATCATTAGGTACATCTAAGGTTCTCTTAATTTTTGATTATTCTTTGATGAAAAAAATATCATGATTTATTATCATTTTTTGATTTAGTCTAGGTTAGTGATGTGGTAAAAAAACTCTATAAGTGATGGTTAATTATCCATCATAAGTGAATGTGTAGGCTGATTGGGTAGAAATCATGAGATCACGTTGATGAGCATAGTAAAAGAAGAATATATCTCAGTAACTAAGTCATATATGTTTCTTATATGGATGAAATAATATTTTGATGTTGTTGGTGAAGAAGTGAAATAACATATGGTGATTTTTTAGGATAATTAGAGTTCCATTGAACTCATGAAAAATAAAATAAAACACTATCATCACAAATATATTGAGATCAAATATCACTTTATGAAAGAGAAGGTAGATAAATGAATAATGAAAATGAAACTTTTTGGAACTAATAAACATGTGGTAGATATCATGACTAATCTATTGGGTTCTCCAACATTTGATAAAAATCAGTAGAAACATGGTGTTGAACCACCTCCCTTAGATTTAGGATTTTAAAATATTTCCCCTCTCACTATTTGAAATTATTTCTTTGAATAGTGTTTTAGTGTTTGGTAGGTTCATTCCCTTTAGTTTTATTATAAAAGAGATAGAATGAATATTTTACTGGTGAAATTTAAAGGAAAATATTATGATAGTTACATTCTGTGCTAAAGGGAGAGATGCTTTTATGAATAATAGGATCTGGTGCTGAATTATCTCATTAAAAGGGATTATATGATATAAAATTCTGGGGTAAATAGAATCCATGGGGAATGAAATTTTTAAAATCCATAAGACAAGGGGAGTTCAAGAAGGAGTATCATGATTATTTGGATACTCTGTTGAACTCTTATTTTCTATAACAATCATTTATCACGTAGACTTAGAGTGATGGATACGATATTATTTTTTATTTAAAAGGAGTGTACTATGTTTGTAGTACTTAATTTCACATTGGATTTCCAACTAAGACAAAGGGATAAAATTCTGGAATTAATGTTAACTATGCTAAAGTTTGATAAAATATAGGTCATACATAGGGGAATGATTGAATGTATTGTATGAATTTTTCTATAATATAATTATGTTGTATATGTTTTGTTTGTTTTGAATCATCTTTCAATTTACCCTTTTTCATTAAAAAATGGATTTGAATTCAAAGGGAGATGGTTTGAAAAAATTACTATCATGATCATGATTTCCAGTGGTCTATAAATGATAAGCATAGTTTTTATCTTTCACACAGATCTAGTGGGAAGAATAATTTCTTATAAAAGAAAATATACTACAAGTTATTGAGAATACTAAGAAACATGTGATCTTTAGAAATTTTTTTGAGTTAATGGTGAAGATGTGTAGAAAATGTTGAGAAAAAGGATGAATTTTCACAAATAAATGACATGAAAGCTATTTTGTAGGTGATTTATGTATAAGATTGTTCATGGAGGGTTTATATGAAGAAAAAACAATTTTTATAAAGGATTTATTCAAAAGACATAATGAAATTTATTTGTGCAAGGAAGTAGAATGTGGTGCGCTAAAAAGTCAGCATCAATTGTGAAGGGAGGCGGTGATTCTCATTTATTATGTAGAAACAATATTATATAAAATGGTTTATGTCAAAGGAAAAAAAAGGTAAATTAAAATTTTCTTGATTTTATCCAATAAATAGGCCACTAATCATGTCACTAAGTAATAATGAATAAATAAAAGGAACTCTAATGAAAATTAATATCTTTTATTGTGAAAGGGTAACCATGATTGAATCCAACATGAGGTAGTACTATAATGTAATTTCCTGAAGGAAAGATCGTATAGGAGTTTTGTTAAGGGTAGATCATGCATAATTTTTTAAGGGAATACCATAAAGGTATTTCATTATGGTAAGTACCATGATGAAATTTTGTGAAGGGAATTACTACAAAGGAATTCCCTGAAGGGAATATTTGAGTAAAAAACTCACATAATGAACAATATACTATATAGAATTTATATGCATATTACTAGAGGCTATTCTTTAGATCAAGAATTATATTAGAGAATTGTGTTCTAGACTTTATGAAAAAAATATTATTACACATTCTTGATGATATGTAAATGTCTTTTATGTAAATAAACTAAGAATACATCCATACGAAGTAGTGCATGAAGGAGGAGTAGGTGGGAGTGACTAATGAGAGGAAGTTTTCTAATCCTAGAACTAAATTATAATGCTAGCGAGCTAGGTATCAAGTGACCATGAATGAAAAATTACATCCATAAAAATAGTGTATATTAGTGGATCATAATGCATTGAAATGTCATCAGTATGTTCTCCTTAGACGTATCCCTCAGTGGTGGACCAAGAAAAATTGTTGCACTTTCTTTTAATTTTTATATTTTTGATTATAGTGATGTTTTATTTTATTATTAAGGTTTTATGAGTTCATACCAACAAGGGAACAAGGTCTAATGTGATTAGAGAAAAATTTCACACTCGAATTTTCCTTCTCTCTTTTAGCATGTTTAGGCATATTGGTTGTAATATATTTTCATAAAATGAATTGAGAGATAACTACAAATATTTTGAATTTTTAGATTCAAATATTCTATGGATATCCTTTTATAGTGATGATGGAAAATGAATTTCACATTCATATGAGTGTATGAAACTCCCCAAACCCATTGAAAATTTACTAGATCTGATTAATGAAGACTTCCTAGTGGGTTTTCTTGAGGGGACTAAGTTATAAGCTTACAAACTTAAGGGAAAAACATTAATATTGATTAATATTGTTTTAATTCTATTCATATTATGTTATTCAATAAATTCCCCTTAGCTTAAATTTATAATGAAATATAAAATGAGAAGGTTTTGGAAGTTAAATAAGAAAATAAAGTATTAGCTGAAGAGGTGGGGACCTTTAACTACTCCTACCGCACCACAAAATTGTATATAATAACATTGTGATAGGACGCAAAACACACAGTCTATATGGTCCTTCATAATCAGTGCATGATGGAAAGAACTAAAGGTGAAATATTTTGGAAGTTCCTATAAAATAAATTATATCTCACATCATATTGGGGATAAAACAAATCTTGTATAACTATAGATAGTACAAAACATAACAACCATTGTGTGGTTTATCTAAGGATTATATTTTATTTCTTTGTATTTAGTTTAGTTTTATTTTATTAAAATATATTTTTTGTTTTTAGGTAGGTTTGAAGATGGTAGATACTAGAAGATTAACTTAGGATTCCACTTCTTAATAACCTAGTAGAATCTATTTGAACTTAAATAAAGTATAGATGAATATAAGTGTGGGTTATTTGATATCAATTTATTAAGATTTCATTTTTTTAATTTTTAATTTTTAATTTTTGAATTATTTTAGAACCTTGTGTGTAATCAAATGGTTTGGAATATTTATATTATCTTTTAATCTTTTAAAACTATTTTATTTGGATATATAAGGTTTAAGTGGTTGATAAAATGGATTTTATTACATGATTTACCATCTATTCATTTAATGTTTTTGGTAAAATGTAAAACTCAAGTTCATATGTGAAATCTAAATTTTATCTTTCCAAAATTGAGAGGTTTATAAATATTTTTCAAATATTCTTAAATTTCTATTTTTCTTGATAATTTTGATCCATGAGATGAAATAAAAAAAAATTATTTTCTATTTTTCAAATATGATAGAGTTCATTAATTGAGTAAAAATTTATTTTGGTATTATTTTTATCCAAAAAAACATTTTTTAGAATAAAATTATATTATATACTACCTTTAAATCTAACCCTTGTTATCCCCTAAAAACTATGAATAAATTTTTTAGGGAATCACATTATAATAATTAAATACCTAACCAACCTACACTATAAATAAATTAATGATAATTTATGAAATCAAGTGTGGAGGAAGAAATAATCTATGTTTTGTGCTAATCTAGATAAGCTATTTGGGTGCTGATTTGTGGATTATTCATCAACTGAAGTTGTTTGGTGTAAAATTTTAAAATAAATTATCAATGATATTAATCATAGAAGGGAAAATATGTTCCAAAGAAATTAGGCAAGGAGGTTTACTCAACTATTTAAAGATAAAATATTCATATCTACCATTAAAATTTAAATATAAATATAATTAAAAAAGACAAAGGGAGCCACACTTCTAAAATGTAGAGATAAGAATAAAAGGAAGAAAAATTGATGATTCTAAAATGATTCTTGTTTAAAATCACCATGACAATATAAATTGTTATGAAAATCAATATTTTCAAAATAAATTGAGTGAGGATAGAATTCTTGAGTGAAAACATGACATCCTTCAATTTATCTCATTCCAAATTCAAATATCCTCATTCTACCTCTGAATTTTTAACATATGAAACATGTCAACCCTAACATAGAGAAAAACCCATATAAAACCCTCATTATGAACAAAAATTTATAACTTTGTGAATGAGAGATATTGTGAACACATAAATGTTATGGAAATCATGCATGTTATTTAGAGTGAAAAAAACTTCAATTAAATTTTATTTAGTGAAGAAAGATACATTTTCTAAGAGGTAGTTACAAAATACACATGGGGTTTAATAAGATATTTAATTAATTTTTATTATCAATGAATAATTATGGATTTGAGATTCATATAAGAATAATAATATTTCTAAGGATGTGATAATTTTAAGTGATGCAAACTTTTCCTTGAGAAATTTTTATTTGACCATATTATTAGATTTTTCCCCATGAGTGTAATATATAATTGTCTGAGATTGAATTAGCACAATATTTCATTAATTTTACGTTTCAATTAAATGATTTTACCACATATTTTTCATATTTTAAGGGTAATTATACCATATTTATATTATAGGAATATTTTTTGAATTAATATGAAAAATGGATTAAATCATGATTTTAAATTATATTATTGTCTATAATTATTAGAATAAATCTTATATTTAATTTTGGGGTTTTAATGTTATTTCAATAATTGTAAATGATAATTGGTTATTTGAGAAGTTAGAAAAAAGATTATATGTAACAAAGTCTATAAGTTGATTTGGACTTGAAAATAAAAAATCTAAAAGTCACTAGAATACGTAAGATTCATATACTATTTTGTAAGATTTATTTTGAATTAATAAATAAAATTTATTATGTAATGGAGGAACAACATCTGGAAGTTTTTTAAAGGAATTGGAAGTATGATTTTTAAATTCAAATAGATAACTAAAGTGGTTAGTATTTGAAAAAGGTTTTGTATGTGTAAGATTCCATGAGTATATATATAAGAGTCATCTAAGTAATGTAAGAGTGAAATTGGGATATATTTGGGTATGTGTAATAGTAAATTATAGGATATGTAAAGGTAGCCTTGGATAATAAAAAAGAGTCATTTATGTACTCCCAATGATATCTAAGAGTCTCTAACTTTATTTTTGGAGGGAATATGACACACATATAGGAGTCAACGAGTTCCATACGTAATAGTAACCCCACAACCAAGTGATACTTAAAGGTTTATTCCTTTATGATAGGAATGATACAAGTGATATGTAAGAGTCTTTTCAAACTCCCCTAAAATATATAAGAGTAAATTTTGATGATATGTATGAGTTCTAATGAATATTTAAGGGGTGTGGACTTAGTAAAAATTCATCAAAGATTCATATATATGATTCTTCTACATTATTGAGAAGAAGAATCCTATAATGAATAGTAGTCATCATTGCATATGTAATGGTCCTATCCTTTACAAAATCTTAAGAACCAAAGTTAGTCACAATATAAAGATGGATATTGTGGCATTTCATGCATCATGTGGTCTCCATGATTAATAAATTTCCATATATATTTTTGGATAACATAAATTCATTTATATTAGATGATGAAATATTGTATATTGTGAGATAAATTCAAATAAAAATAAAAACTTCCTCCATGTGGAAACATCATACTACTCAACGTTGCATTTATGACTTCCCATTCAATTTATATGAGGAAACCACAATTGTTGCCTATAAAAAACATAATCTACTTCACTATAAAGGATCCATATTTATAGTAATTAATTGTGGAAATTTTTATTTCTAGTTATAGTTTTGGGTTTAATATTTATTTCTATAATATTTTTTTCATAATTTTAATTAAAGTGTTCTCAATTTCTTTCTATCTCTTCTATCATTTCTTTATGTTTCTTCCCCTGTGATTCTTAAATCTCCATGGTGATGGAGAAATAACTCATACTTTTATTCCATGTGAGGTAAAGCGTGATTTTTTTATTTTTATTTCACTTTAATGTTATGTCATTATTCATTTATTAGAATTCATTAGTGGTTAAACTGATAGTAATTAGTGATATCCTTATTATCCTTGTCACTATTTTTTTATTCCTCATTCATATATTTTCCCTCCTTTAAATTTTTAATTCATCCAATCAGTGGAGTTTAGATTGGGTAATGATGTTTATAAAAGTGGTTAGATGAATTGAGGAAGACATTTTCTTGTATGTAGAGGTCTTGGTGTAGGATAATCACTATTCTAGCTAGATAGTGTGAAGTGATAGGTCTTGATCTCTATATTTAATAGGATATGATAATTAATATTTAAAAGGACAATTATTAACATTAATGTGAATTCATAAGGAATCATATAATGTATTAGACTTTCCTAGCCTATTACTTTGTGTAATTTGGGTGATAGGGGCACCAAGAGAAGATTTAAGGAAGATATGAGAGGTTTTAAGATAAAATAATAGTTAAAGGGTTTCATTTAAACATTGTGTATTGATATATTCCTTTTTAGGTTGAGAGATATTGTTGGGAGACTTTGGATGCACTATGTAGGTTGGGTGGTGGGGGTGGAATTATATCATTTTTCCTATTTCTGAGGCCTTATGTTGTGGCCATTTGGGTGCACCATAGTGTTATTATAGAGTTTATTGAAAAAAGGGGAAGGATTTTGACTACATTGTGGTCCCCATGGTGATGAAATGGAGGTTATGGTGGATGATCTTGGTTATTCTATTGATTTTATAGTTTTTATGTCACATTTCCATGGTTGCATGTGGAATAGTTTGGTTGTGAGGGGATTGTGGCATGGTGATGGGCCAACCACCATGGTACATCTTTGGGTTTATCAGATTTGGGGATTGAAATTTTTTTAAATTAAGGGATTTTTTGGAATTATCTTTAGATTATGGTTTGACCTAGATAGTTGTGGTGTATCCCTTCCATGTATGTTGTGGTTTCTACCGATTTCACTTGGTCTTATTTTTTTATATTATTTCCTGATTATTTCTCTAGACCTTAGGATACCCCTAGAGAAATTTTTAGATACCCTTTAGACACTTGGATTTGATCCATTTCTTGGGTGATATATTTCAGGAAATTCATAGTGAGTTCTTCCCTCTCCCTTCTTAGTTTTTTATTACATTTTACCTCTTATTACTTTGAAATTCTTAGTGGTGGTGCTGGTTTGATATAGAGGATGTTGGGGTTATATTTTTAAGGGATATTATTATGATCTAGTTTGATTAAAGTTTCTTCTCTGTATATTTGATCTTGAAATCACTTATCCTCTCTTTATATTGTGAAAAAACCAGAGAATTTTTTTTTTGAGGTATGGGATTTGAAAAGTATCTTTTATTTTTTGTATAATGTTGAACTAGAATGCCTTTTATTTCGTTGGTTTGATATTATGTATTGACATAATGAAGGTTATGAACCAAACATAAATAAATTTATGGGTAAGTGGTGTTTCACATGTGTTTACTCATTTATATGATATCTCTTATGACATTGATTCCTACTCACTACGATTATGAAAATTATTTTCACTATAAATGCTATATGATATTGTTGTGATTGTGTTACTATAACCACTTATAATAAATTTAAAAATTCTTAAAGTTGGTAAGAAACTAGTTGTGTGTGAAATAAATGAATTTATTTATTTATTCTCCTATAATTCATGTAAATATAATGTGAAATAATGTTAATATAAAACTGTGGATATGTATTACTAATGGAATTGGGTTTTCTTGCTACTTTCTTGCCTTGTATCAGTTCTGTAATTTTTTTTGGGTTTGGATTTGGATTGTATCATATGTATTTAAATAGTGATTATGTGTGTGATTATAATATTTGGCATGTGTTGGGAAGTAGGGATGTGATGGATAACAAGATATTCATTGTAGTATTATTTTACAGTGGTTGGTTGATAGTGGATGGGTTGTTCTGATTCCTGTGATGTTTGGGATTTTATATGTTGAATGTTTTTGTGACATAGATATTATTTTCTAGTTTCCTAGAATTTATGGAAGGGGATTGTGTATGGAAATCAGGTAATGGGTGTGGGTGAAAAATAATAAATTATGGAAATAATTAGAACATGGATGATTGAAATGAATGGTTAAATTATTGGGATTAAATATAGATAATTTAGGACAATAACATCTCATTAAATTTGTAATTAAATGGAATAATGAATGTAAATTGGTTGGTAAAGGGTAAATATAGAATTGTTTAGATGATGGAATTTAATGGGTGGTTGTAAAAGCTATTATGGCTATTTTACGTAGGGAGTTTGGGTTGGTTGTACTATAGACATAGAACCAGATATGGGATATGTGGAAGTAATGGTATAGTGGAAGTTGTTGGATTCAATAGAGGATATTTGGTGTGAATCCATAGGATTAGTTTGCGTGTGACATTATACCTTTTATTTTATTATGATTTCTATATGCACCCCACCCGAGTCATGTATTTATACAGACACCTAATGGTTTTGGGTTATGTGGGTTTCCCCAACATTAAATTTATCAATCAAGTATGGTATACCACCCCCTCTTTTACACTATCCCTTTGACCATAGTATTTGATAGTTGGTGTAAATATACAATTTTTGGTGATATATAGTTGGTGGAAGTATACAATTAGTGGTGGTATAAAGTTGGTGGTGGTATACAATTGGTAGATATATAATATTGGTGGGGGTATATAGTTGTTTCTAAGTACCTTGTGGTGGTGGTACATGGTGGGGGTCATGAATGGAAGGTGGAGGTCATATGGTTATTGTATTTCAGGTTCATGATACCATACTAAACTGGATCTGTGATTGATATATGGTTAGTGGATATGGGGGGAATGATCACAATACATTTGATATTGGGGTGTGAGAGATAATAATCAATGGGGAAGTTTTTATAGGGAACAATTGATTATATATTTCCTTTATACTATTTTATTATATTATATGCATCATCAAGTGATAAATCCTTGTTTAGGTTGGGACTAGTTCGCCCATGTATGTGCTGATTTGTTCTACTATTTATTCGTTGAATCATTAATATGATTTTCTGACACTTTCATGAGATATCTTGGGTATGATCCTACTGATTATATATATTATAATTACTGATATATATATATTTTCATGTTTCCATGAGGGATTTGGACATAACTAGCTTGGTTCTTGTAGTTGTTGAGGTGTTAAATTCATAAGACCTATTTGGAATTGTTCTTATTTTTTGACTTGTATCATGCATTATGGTATTTTGGTTTTATTTTGTTTTGCAGTTTTAATCGAGGGATTTATTATTGTGTTCCTGGGATATATGAGGATAATGATTCCCATCTTTATGTTTTATACCCTTGGTTCTAGTAGTCAACCTAAATATTATTGGAGGTAGGCCTTGGGGGTCACCCTTATCCTCATTACATGCCCAAGAGGGTTTCCTAGTGGGGGAGGGTCTTGGAAGGGTGGTATTAAAGCTTTTTTTTGAGTGTAAGGATAAAGGATGGTGTTTGGAATTAGTGAGGATTACATGAGATAGTAAGTAAAAATTGTTATTTGATCTTAGAATGTGACATGGTCAAGGGAGACTAACCAGAAAATATTATTTTAGTCCCCCTATGACCTGAAATAAGGAACTTAAGATTAATAAAAGATATAGGTGAAGGGATGATTCTTACAGGGTATAAACCTTGGAGAGGTACACAAATCATGATTTTTAGCACATGTGATTGAATGGGGGGAATTTTGTGAAAGAAAAATGAACCTGATTAAATGAATTTTAATAATATTACATGCTATCAAGATTATGATTTCCTAGATTGTTTATAGTGATAGATCTAAGAGATCATTCACATGCGACTTAGGGTGGTGAGTTATGGCTGGCTAACTCAGTTTCTCATTGGAGGGTTGACCTTATTAGGGAGGATGAGTCAAGGAGGAATATACTATATGAGTTTCAGCATTAGTGTTTAGATAAGTATATGGTATGTGATTTGGATCTATAAACTAAGCATTGGTTGTAGGATCTTGATATTTCATTCAATCTAATTCACTCCCAAGAAGAGTTTTGGGTTCTTCTAGCTGTTATTCAAATGAGGGGAGTAGATCAATAGTGGTGGATTGTGTATATAAATAAGTAGAAGGAGGCATACATTTCAATTGGTATATTTAATAGGGAGTTCCTTTTTTTATCATTGATGAAGAAAGTGATGTAGTGAAAAGAAATTCTATCCCATAACTAGGGAAGGTGGATTGTGTAAAAGATCAGAATCATATTCAAGGGCCTTATTCATTTTTATCTTGATCACTTTATTTATGAGGTGTTCAAAGCAAAAAACCATAAAGAGTCACTATGTCTAGTCATCATATATGAAATTAACCCATTTATGTTACCCTTGTATTTAGAGGTGACAAATAAGACTGATGTGGTCGAGTTAATGCATTCACAGGTCGGATTTCCGTGAGAAGGATCCTAGTAGATATTTTTGAGTATTATAGTTTCAGATGGGGGATCTTGGATTTTTTGGTAGTTGAGGTTTCTATTTGCTGGGATTCATCCTCCATAGTTCATCTTATTTTTTTCCAAGGCTTGTAGTTCCTATATATCAACAAGGAGCACCTTGAACATGAGTTTTTCATATAGAGGCCATAGTCACCATAAATCTATGTTTCCCACCATCCATGTAGGTTAGTATAGTATCAAGGAATATATTCCTTATCATCCATTGTAGAAGTAGTTACCTTCGAAGCCTTACCAGCAGCCGGGGTCACCGAATTATTCTTCACCAAGGGGGTATGGGGTTGGTAGAGGTCAACTCTATGATATACCTTTCCCTTAGGAACCTAGAACAGTTCATTTTCATATAGGTGGGTGTCTTCAGTGATGTAGGGGAGACATACATAGAAAACATCATGTAGTAGATATGCCAACACCATAGGGGATAGAGATCAACTGAGGTACCATTTATTTTTTTCTACCATGTCTTATGATTTTTATGATTTTGGAGAATTAGCCTTCTTTATTGAACCCACTTTGGTCTGATCCTTGGGGATCGAGGTAGAGAGGATTAATTTCCCCATGGTGTTTTCTATTATAGTTTGAGGTTAAAAGAGTCTACTTGACGTGTGTTAGGTTTGTGAGCTGATGATGGGAAAACATCTATCACATAGGTTTTTTTTACTTAAGATATATTTATATGATGTTCTACTTTGAATTAAATACTTTTAATATGTTCTCATGATTATTTATTGATTCTAGCTGAGAATCAAGTTCTATGGTGAGGATGGATATTGTATATTTTTCATTAGTAATTGGTATAATCAAATTTTTTATAGATGTTTGGAGCCACTTCTATCATAGATTGTAGCCTTATCATTAGATTTGGTAGAGTTAAAATATTTTATTAATTTTTTACTTAATGAGGTTTTTGATTTACTACACAACATGATATTGATATTAGAATAAAACTACATCTCGATGCCTCTTTAATTTTTATGTATCCTTATCAGATGACACATTTTGAGATTCATAAGTCAAGGAACTAGATAGATGATCTGATGTAGTAGCTATTTATCTAACCCCATTTTTCATTATGGAGTTCTATATTACTGTTCACCAAGAAGGAAGATGGTTGTGTGAGGTTATATATAGACTAATAGAGGTTGAATTAGGTGATAGTAAAGAATAATTGCCCTTTTCAAAAGATATATAACCTATTAGACTAGTTGAAAAAATCCAACTAGTTTTTGAAGGTTGATTTGCGGTTTGGATACCATCAGATGAAGGTGAAGGAGGAAGACATCCCAAAAAATCCATTCAAGTTTCAATATAGTTACTTTGAGTTCATGGCCATATCATCTAGTGTCATGAAAACCTTGACATTTTTTTGTGACTCATGAACTCTGTGGTCTATGAGTTCTTGGATCAGTTTATAGTCAAGATCATTGATGGAATCCTTATATATTAAATGCAATAGGAAGATAATTTTGATCACCTTAGTGTAATTTTACAAGTCCTCCAACACCATAATCTTTATGTGAAAATATCAAAGTAAAATTTTTGGATGTTGGAGGTGTATTTACATGGGCATGTGGTGTCTAAATAGGGAGTGGAAGTGGATCTATCGAATTTTGTGGTTATTGTTTCTTTGGAAGAACCCAAGAATGTGGTAGAAATTCATATATTCCATGGTATCTCAGGATATTATCATAGTTTGTTGTCCAAATTATCATAGATTATATCCCCATTAATATCCCTAAATAAGAAGTACCATACTTTTATATAGACTAATAAATTTCAAGAATCCATTAATTGCTTGAAGGATAAAATGATTAGTACCCCTATAATTTGATTACCTGTAGATGGCATGAAATTTATGATTTTTTGTGATGATTATCATCTTCATTTGGGTTATGTTTTGGGCATTGTTAGGTAATGATCTCTTATGCATATGGTCTTCTTTATCCCAACTAAAATAACTATTCCACCCATGATCTCAAGTTGGTGGTGATGTTTTTTTCTCTAAAGTTGTGGAAACATTACCTGATTAAAGATTTCTTTATAGTCTCCACAAACCATAATAGACTAAGGTATGTTTCTCTATATAGGGTTTGAATTTGAAACAATTTAAGTGATTGGATTACATTATGGATTATGAATTTGACATCTTCTACACCCAAGGTAAATTGAATGTAGTTTCCAATAAAATTTATAGGAAATCAAAAGGTGATGTTTTATGGAAGTCTAAGGATACTTTACAAGTGATATAGGACTTAACAATGATTTGTCTAGATACAGGTGGAGTTCATAATACATGCTTCTTATTCAAGATGATAGTACAATCATCCCAAATACAATTGGTGGAGGAGTATAATTATGGATAATCATAGGTAGATGTGATGTGGAACTTTTTTATTCATAGAGATTCTATAGATGGGTGGTCAGAGGATTAACAAAATTAGAAGATATTTCTGTAGAGTTTGTTTATTTCATTATTGATGTGCAATGAGGTTCTCCATGAGTTTCATAGCCAACCCCTATCAATGAATCCATGTGTATATAAGATGTACCATAGATTGATTAGTTATTTTTGGTGGCTAGGGTTAAGGACATCTGTAGTGGAGTTCATGGAATTGTGATTCTTTTTCTAGTAGGTGAATATAGAGCATCATGTTAATGGATAGTTGTTGTAGTAATTGGATGTACTCAAGTGGAATTGGGAGGAAATCTTGATCAAATTCATCACCAAATTACATAAAGATCACTCAGGATGTGATTCTATTTGGGTTATCATATAGTAATTGATGACGTTGGATAACATCTTGCTGATATGATTGCTAAGTTCTATGGATGCTTTGGTGAATTGATATATAGATTAGATTGTATGGATTCACAGGGTAATGAGGAACATTATTTTTTATCAAGATCCGTGATTTACCATGCGATTCTAAAGAAGATTTCCACATTATTTTAGCTCTTAGATGTTCTATAACACTAATTTCATGGGGGGGGGGGTAAACCTTTTAGGTTTAATAAATAAGAGATATGTTATAGGTGTATGGGGGAGGTGAATAAAATAGTTTAAAAATTTAAAGATGTGAAATAAAAATAAAAGTTATTTATCAAAGATAATTTCCATGAACATGAAGTAATAAAAATATGAGAAAAGGAAAATAGAGAGATAGAAAAACAAATTTTATATTAGTTCAGTTCAATATGAACTAGAATATACTCTCTAATCCCTCATACTATTTGTGAGGTATGATATTCACTAAGGATCTAATTTTTAAATTAGAATCATAACCCAATTACGTCCTACTTTTTTATAGTTTAGGTATAACCAAGATATACCTAACTTTTAATGGGGATTCATGAACCATTACCACAATGAATTTAGGTACTAGGAGTCACAACCCAAAGATCCTAACTTGAAATTAGGAGACACAATATAAATATAAAGAATTATTTTTTTAGGAAAATTATAAACCAAAAAATGTAAGTACATGTAAGGGGGATATAAAGTCTTAATACAAAAATCAAACAGAACTAGGAAGAATAAGTCAATGAAGATATATAAATCACAACCACTGGTTCTTTAGTAATGAATCATTACATCACTTTACGTTATCAATAATCATAGAAGATTATGTTCCCCTTGAGAGTTTTTCTAGAAGATGAAACTTTTTTCACATAGGATCACTTAGAAATTTGAAATTTCATATAATAATAGAACACTTAAGTGGTTAAAAGTTCACCTAAAAGAAATATTTTCTTATCTCATTAGTATAGTATCGATGGGGGAACCATGATTGAGTCTATATCACCTTCAAATAAAACTAAAAAACAACAAAAAAAACAATAATCATCGATATTTAAAAACTATAAAATATCTTAACAAAATTTGAATTCATCATTAAATAGTTAAAAATATCTCTATAATAATTGGTAAAATTATATCTCATAGATAAAACAATATTGTTCTTCAACAGTATTTAGAATTATAATTTTAAAAAACATTCTATATAAAAGTAAGAAGATATGTGATAGAGATTAAAATTTAATAATACTATATAAAATACTATAAATTAACTATGAATATGTTTTTTAACAATAAAAATTAATTTAGAAACATTTAAAACAAATAAATAACTCATAATAAATAATTTCAACAATTTGAAACTTTTTTCTGTATATTTATGTTGGAATGAAAAAATATATTTAAATATCCATTTGAATCGATTTAAAACTTTCTAAAAAGACTAAACATAGTTTCCAAGTAAATAATATGATTTTTTTAAAGTCAAAAAGTCAATTAAATCTACTACTAAAAACATGAAGTAAATGAAAATATAAAAATTCTTAAAATGAAAAACAATTTTGGAAATATCTTGACAAAAAATTAAAGTACTGACCATGTGTACAGACTCACCATGAAAATAAAATATGCAGATTAGATTGATCATGATGATTAGATCAACCATGTGGATAAGATGAACACATGTAAAAAATAATTGACTTCATGAATAAGTGACTAAATACAAGAACATATGTTTAACTATTAGAACAAATGAACAACCATAAGAATAAATGATTGATCAAAGAATAATTGATTGACCTCATGAACAAATGATCGACCACAAGAACAAATGAGCAAACCCATAATGTACGAAATCTACTATGAGAATTTTATCATAAGAAAAAAAAAGTTATCATGAGAGGAAAGTGAATTCGAAAGAGTCAAGCTACCATGAGATATAAAATATGATAAATAAAGATAAAATATTGACTGAAAAACCCTTTATAAAAAATAGTGTATATATAAAAAAAAAGATAAATTACAAATTTAGTATATGATTCTATGATAAATTATAATTATCAAATTTTTGAGGTAATTTTAATATTAATGAAAAAAATAAAAACAAACAAAAAACACTAGAAATACTAAAAAATTCCAAGATCTATAAAAATCCCCTTTTTAAAAATTACAAAACCAAAATAATATTTTAAAAAAAACAACCCTTTTGAAATTTATCAAAAAGTAATTAAGAAGAATTAAACTATTTTTTTGAAACCATGATTATATATAGAAAAAACTCTCCATTAATAAATATTTATTATCCCAAATCTATAAAAAAGAGTAAAATAATAATTCAAACTTAATCTCCATCACATGAAGCTCAAAGTTTATTTTCTCAAATTTTGAAAAATCAAATAGTTTGTTAAAAATATCAGTAATTTGATTATAAATTGAAACATATTTGAAAATAATAACTCTTTTATTAACATAATCACTTATAAAATTAATTATCATGTAAATATGTTTTTTTTCTAGAATGTAGTAAATTGAAATAATAGAAAAATTATCACAATAAATTGGTATCTTTTCAAAATTAATGCCATAGTTTGACGATGTTTTGTTAATATATAATGATTCATAACCACATGATTTATAAAATATAGACTCACTTTCAGTAGAATATAAATCTATTTAATTTTATTTCATTTAACTCCAAGATACAAAGATTTTATTAAGAAAATGACACGTACCTGAAGTACTTTTTTATGAAGTTTCCATCCACTAAAATATAAATCAGAATAACTATTCAATTCCAAATAGTTTTTTCTAAAATAAAATAATATGGAATTTAAATTTGATTTAATATATAATATAAGCCATTTAACTGCTTTTAAGTGATATTCCTTAGGATCATATTGAAATCTTGCACATAAACAAACACCAAACATAATATCAGGTCTAGAAGTAGTAAAATATAATAGACTACCAATAATACCTTTATTTTTTTTGAATATATAGATTTTCCAGATTTATCTAAATCTAAATTACAATTAGTACTCATAGAGTTTTTAAAAATTTACAATAATCTAAAACAAATCTCTTAACTAAACATTTAGCATATTTAGTTTTATTTAAAAATATTCCATAATTTCTTTGAAAAATTTGAAGACCCAAAAAATATAAGTTATACATTTAAAATCATATAAATATCACTTTCCATCATGTTATAATATTATTTAAAAATCAATTCACTTGAATATCCAAAAATTGTATCATCAACATAAACTTATTCTAAAATAAAATAATTTAAAAATACAATTTTATCATCCATTTAAAACCTAAAAAATAGATGAAATCTAAAAACATTATAATAAATTATGCCCTATAAAAAACAATAAATTATTCATTAAAATCTATATATTATTCATTACAATAACCATGAGCTAAGTGTATAGATTCATTCTTAACAATTTGATCAAATTCATCAATTTTATTCCTCAAAATCCATTTACTTCTAATAAAATTATTATGCATAGGGGGTTTAGCTAAATCCCACACATTATTTCAAGAAAATTGACTAAGTTAATAATATAAATTAACCAATTATCATTATTAAAATCATAAAAAACATCTTTTAACAGGCATTAAAAAACAAAAGTATAATTTTCATAAATATTCAAAAAAATGATAGTTTTAATTATAGAATCAACATTGCCAATTATATTCTCAATACAGTAGTCTATTAATTTTCAGTGATTTAGGATTTGAATGAGAAGAAGTATTGTCCCATTGATTAATTACAATATTATCTTGAGGTGTTTCTTCACCAAAATTAATGACATAAAATGTTTTTTGAAAAATTTCTAAATCTAAAGTCCTTTTAAAAATATCTTCATTAAATTTAACATGAATATATTCTTCTATAATCAATGTTTTTTTCTAAAAATATATAATATTTACTTTCAATATAATACCCAATAAAAATTATTCATCAATTTTTGAATCAAATTTATCTAAATTATCCATAATAATAAAAATAAAAAATGTATACCCAAAAACTTCAAAATAACCTACATTAGGTGTCTTAATTTTAAAAAATTCACTATGATTTTTATTTAAAATAATGTATAAATAAAAATATATTTAAAATAAAATATGCCATATTTTTTGACTCAACTCCAAAATATTAAGGTAAACTGTATTCATTTAATAAATTTTTATCCATTTCTATAATAGTTACATTTTTCCATTGTACATCACCATTTTATTACAGTGTTATATAAGCATAAGAATATAAAAATAAGAATTTTATTTACAAAAAATTTCAAATAAATGTTCAAACAATTTACCTCCACAAACACTTATAATAAAATTAACTAAATAAACTTTTTTATTTTTAACCAATTTAGAAAAAACAAATAAATTTAGATAAAGTTTCTATTTAATGAGACAAAAAATAATTCCAAGTAAATTTACTAAAATCATTAATAATCACAAAAGCATATGTCTTTCCTCCTGAACTAGAAATATGCACTTGAAAAAACAAATATAAATGAATAAGTTCTAATGGTATAACTATTTTAAATATATTTATATATCTAAAACTTATTATTTGATTTTTACCTTTAAAAAAAGATTCACAAATAAAATTTTATTGATTTTAAAATTGGGTAGTAGAAGTACATGTCCTTTATTTGACATTTTTTTTTGTAACAACTGAAAGTTATCAGGTATAAGACTCTAATTCAATAAGATATGATCTATTTATATATCATTTATACACTTAAAATTATAATTTGTTAACTAAAAAAATCAATATAAAAGATATTCTCCTTCTTATTATCATAATATAAAATAGATTCAATTTTGAAAAATAAAAATTTGTTATCTTAAAATATAACAATCATTACATCATTGAATAATTGTGAAATACAAATTATTATTTTTGAACCTTCAACATATAATACTTTATAAATTAAAATGATATTAGATATACCTATCCTTGAATCAACCTTTACTTTTGAGTTGTCATCGGATTTCACCGAGATATCATCACATTGTTTACAAGATAGAAACCTTGATATATCTCTAGTCATTTTTTTTCAGAATCCACTATCTATGTACTATATATCTTTTAAACTCTAAAGTAATTATTCCTGATAATATTAATTAAGTATAGAATAATTTGGGTAACAATACTATCATGTGTCTAACCAGGTTAGTAAAAGAATTATTAGGTGCCCTAAAAATTTTAAATCAATATTCATGGGTAATATAGAAGATAAAGTCTTGGATATAAATTTTTTTTTCCAAATAAAGATTGAGGAAATATCAATGAACATTCATCAGTATTGTTCCCTTTCATTCAACATTTAAAGCATGTAACATTAGATATAATTCCTTTAGAAATCTTAACAGTGAAGGTTTTGTATAACTTATGCATTTTTTTATTATATCCTAATCCAATTATTTATTTATTTTTTTTAGTCATGGACATCATTTTATCATACTTTTCTTAACCTTGAACAAAATTTTATAAATTTTATTAAAAAAAATTCTTTCCTCAAAATTTTTTCAATTGTTTTTTTGAAATATCTAAATCACTATATTATTTTCATTTAAATTAGAAGTAATATTTATAAACCCATAATTTTTTTATTCAAATTATTATTTTTTAATAATATCCTTATTTTATCTTATATATTTTCTATATAAATTAAAAAACCCTAATTTTTTTAAAAAATTTTGTTTTCTATCAATAAATTCTTCTATATTAGGCTGTTCAAATTTAGAATAATATGAACTAAAATCAAAATAACTACTAACCTCATTAAAACAAGTCAAATTTAAGCATAGGTTAACCATTTTCACTTTTTATCAATTAATTCTTCAAATTTCAAAACATAAATCGCATTATTCTCTACAAATCCATATTTCTGTAAAATCTCTTTTATGGATTTTCTTATATTTATTATCTTCTAGTAATTTCTTAAATTTAATATAGTTAGGATTTATGAGTCCCTTGTTTCTGCCCTCATAACATGTTAGTTTAGAAACATCAATATAAAAATCTTTACCTTTCTTATTTTGATGATCCTTGTGATTATACTTTCTAAATACTTTCCTGATTCCTCATATTCTTTTCATAATTTTTTAAATACATTTAGTAAAATTGTGTATTTATTTCTCAATTTCCTTTGATTCATAATCATAAGAGATAGTGGAAATAGTTATATTCAATTGAAATGGAATATCTTTATTCTTTTAAGTCTCATTTTTAGTGAAGTTCTTGAGCTCCATTTAATATTGGAGTAATGAACCAATGATTTCATCAAATATATATTCTTTGATTTTATTTCTCTCATCAATTGAAAAAAATTTCACATGAAACTTCTTGGTTAGATATATTTAGACTCTTTTAACAAGAACATGACTCTCTAAATTTTCTCTAATGGAATTAATTCCATTCACAATGCAAATTAATGCATGAAACATACGGTTAACACTTTAATCTCCACCCATATGGAATTATTGGAACTCAACCCGAAGCACTCTAAGATTAGTTTTGATCAACTTATCTAAGATAAGGAAAGTAACTTGTGTAATTTTCTAGATATCATGAGATATATTACAGAAAAATACATAATTAAAAACATTTCTATTAATACCACATTATAAAATATTAATAATTTTGTAATTACAATCATAATTAGAAAAATCATTTCTTATAATAGTTTCTGCGTCAGAATCAATAAATTTATATGGTTTTAACATTGTAATCCAGTGATCAATACTTAATTTCTTGAGGTATGACTTTATTATTGATTTGTAGTAACTATAGTCATTTCAATCAAAATTTTGTGGCTTTTGAGGAATGTAACTATAATTGAAATTCATTATAACCATCTTAAAAAAGATCTATTTCTTTTGAATATTATGTGCATGATATATATTTTAGCACACTAAAATAAGTATCAAAACCTATATCCAAGGGAATTAATCTTTGATATCTAGTGTTAGGTATGGTAAAGGATGAAGATGATCAGGGGGGTTAATAGACTAGTTTAAAATTTTAAACAGTTGAAATAAAACTCTATGTTAGTTATAAAATATAATTATCATGGACATACTGTAATAATAGGTAGTGGAAAATAAAATAGCGAGAATATGAAATTTTTATTGTAGTATCATTTAATGTGAACCAACATATACTCTTCATATGATTATACTCTTTAAGAGACATGGTATTCACTAAGGACCTGATGTTTAAAGTGGAATCATAAACTAATTATATCATACCTTTTCTAGTGAAGGTATAACCAAAAGCCACATGACTTTAAATGGAGAGTAACAACCTGTTATAACATTGGATTTAGATTCTGAGAGTCAAAACATGAATATTATACCTTTATATCTATGAGTTATAACTATAATATAAAGAAATATTTTTTAGGGGAAAAGTATAAAAAATGTATGCATAGGTGTGGGAGATATAAAGAATGAATATGGAATCAAATAGAACTAGTAAGAAGAAGTAAATGTAGAAAGATAAATCACAAACACTTGTTCTTGATTAATGGATCAATATGTATCTTCAAGGTATTGTTATTCATAGAATATTAAGTTCCCTTTGAGTGTTCTTATAGAATATGAAAATTTGTTCTCATAGGATGAATTGTATATTTGAATGTTCACAGAATCACATAACACATAAGAGTTTTAAAGTTCATGTCAAAGTAAAATAATCTCAAATAAGTAGTGTTGTATCAGGGGGGTCACCCTGAATGAGTTTTGATCCCCTTTAAATAAAAATAATCAAAAACAAAACAAAAAATTAAGAAATTTTTAGATAATTAAAATAGCAATTCAAAATTATCAGGAGAGGAGATATTTTCATTTCCAAATAACCATCAATATTCAAAAAATAAATAACAATTAAACCAAATTTTAACTCAAGATTAAACAGATCAAAATACCTCAATAATAATTGGTTAAAATAAATCCCATAAATATCATAAGATAGTTCATAAACAATATTTAAAATATTAATTTTGAAAAACATTCCATATATATGTATACAAATAAGTTACAGAAATATAAATTCAATAATACTTTATTATATATAATAAATAAAATTTTAAGTCACTAAACTTTAATTTAGGAACATTAAAAACAAATAAATCACTCATAATATATAATTTCAATATTTTTAAACTTCAGGTTTTTGGTTTATGTGTGAATGGAAAAACAATTTAAATGTTTATTTAAATTTGTTTAAAAATTAAAAGAAAACATCACATAGTTTATAAATAATTCATATTAATTATTAATATATAAAAAATGAAAACAATTAGTACAAACATGAAGTAAATGAAAATATCTAAATACATGAAAAAATAGGAGTTTAAAAATTTATAGAAAAATCAATTAAAGGATCAGCCATGTGTATAGACTGAATGTACAGATCGAACAATAGGATAAAATCAATCATGAATATCAGATCAACCATGATGATTATATCGACCACATATACAACTAACCAACCATATGAACAAATGGTCGTTTACATGGATAAATGATTGAATTCAAGAACAAATGATTAACCACCTGAAGAAATAATCAACTTCAAGAACAAATGATCAACCACATGAATAAATGATCAACCACTTGAAGTAAATATGCTACCATGAATAATATACCATGATAAGTAGAATCGAACATGATAAGAAATTGATCATGAGAGAGTTAAGATATCATGATACATAAAACATGATAAATAAAGATGTAAATAGTTACAGAAATTACTTTATTAAAAATAGTATATAACAGTAAAAACAAAGATAAATTAAATATTAAGTATATGATGTAATAATAAAATTTAATTATTTATTATTTTAGGTATTATTAATATTCAAGAAAAAATAAACAAACAAAAATATTGAAAATACTAACAAACTTCAATCACTAACAACACCTTCCCCCACTTGAGTTCGCTTACAAAAATAACTTTTACATTTTTTTCAGTATAAATATATACAAGGAACTATACAAGTTACATGTTTTGTCTCTATTTTTATGGACTAAAGTTAGGGAGTTATGAAATTTTGGGTCTGATGTGGTGAAAATCATGACTAAGAAGCTCAGGCACTAGTGGAGGGTCTGAAGATATGCAATCAAAGGCATATCATTTTGAAGATGGTGGAGACAGATTATATGTCTCTTTATAAAGCACTGACAAGAAAAGGAATAAATCCCTAGAATATTGAATACATCATCCGGAAATGTAAAATCCTCACAGGCAATTATATTTAGGTCTCTAACATATGGTGGGAGGGTAACATGGTTGCGGTTTATTTGGAGACTATGGAAACCTCAAATCAAAGTTCGTACTCTTTATTTAACCTGTGTTCTTTTCCTAGTGAGGGGATGAAGTTTGTTATTAATGATGTGATGGGCTTGAAATACTTTAGACCATCGTGATGTGTTTTTTGGTATCTTGTGTACAATGCTTTATTCAAAATAAATAAAAATGTTAACTTTCAGTCAGATATGATGAGGGTGGAACAAGACTATGATAATCAATTTACTAATTAGAGGAGGAGACCACTAGAGTTCAAGGTTTGAGACCATGTGTTTATGAGGATTTCTACTCACCATGGGTAGTGGAGGTTATGATAGGTGATAAAGTCATTGTTTCCTCTAGAAATGGGGATCAACTTATTTGCTTAGGGTTCAAACATTCCAGTCAGTTTCTAACGGGTTTGTTCGTAGAACTGGAAACATCCAATGATTCTATATCCATTTGGACCTACTTTCCAAAGGTAGGTGCTCATTAGTTGTGGACCGATGAGGCTTAAGAATTTTCATTGTTCAAGAGGATGGTAGGTCGGAATCATCACACCTTTTTAGGGGAGTTATTGTCTACTCTTGGACTCTCTTTATAGATTTAAGTTATGTTCAGGAATCCTTATTACGCTACCATGTATGAAAATGAGCTTTCCTTAAGATATGACAATCAATGATTAACATGTATGAGATTTAGAGAATCTTTTATATGTATTTGAGGTTCTTCATTGATATAGAATCATCTGTGTTTGTTAGAGATTATTAGTCAATGGTATCCTTCAAAATATTATATAAATATCTCTTGGTCATTATGATAACCATACTGGTTTTAAATCCACTCAACGGGGAACTTGAAGTTTATTGTCGTTTAGAAGTACATGGATTATATCAGAGTTTGGATCATACCTGCAGATGGGCTACCTACATATCCTTTCTTAGAAAAGGAATCAAAATCCACATAGTTCTGGAATTAAAATATAGTTTAACGTCATATGGGACATATGAGAATTAATGGGTGATGGGCTTGAACCTTAGAAAGGTTTCCTACGTACTCTACTTTTAAGGTAGAGATCAAAGTCCACGTAGTTTGATTGGGAATTTTGGGGCTTACGTATGATTAATGGACCAAAGAGATGTTTCATAGTTACTTTTACACTCTAACCACACGTGAGTCATGGTCAGTTTGAGAAACAAGAGGTATTAGTAAATCTGACAATTTATGCCATGAAAGATGTGGTCACAATGAATGATATGGGGCTTATGTATGTATGATTTCCCAAAATAGATAAAGATCAGGACTTACGTTAGAGAAGAAGCCTAGGAACAAGGTCCATAAAGGTGTATGTTCTTTTTGGATATTTGGATACTCTAACTTGGGGATTTCTCCTGAGGAGGATGCCCAAATTAGGAGGGGACTTGTGATTGGGTTTTATTATTAAGAAGGAATCCCAAATCAAAACAAGTTAAGACTAGTTAAGAGAAATTATGACTAGGGATTATTCATGAAAAGGAGGCCCAGTTTAAAGGGAATTAAGAACTGGGGCTTATTCCTGAGAAGGAGGCCCAGGTTAATGGAATTTGGGATTTGGGGCTTACTCCTAAGGAAAATTCCCATATTTGGGAACTTGGAATGGGGATTAGTCCTGAAAAGAAGGCCTAGGTTAGGGAACTTCTCATCTTAAAGGATGAGGTTGAATGAATGAAATCTCTCACCTTAGTGATATAAAAATGTATAAATCACTATGTTTTGAGAGATGTTCCATATAATTTCTTTCAGATAATGAAACCAAGAAAGTAACCATGACACAAATGGTTTTGAAGATGGATCTGAAGGCTAAATCTTGAAGAGGAGAGGTGGATTTGAAGAAAGCAAGTGAATAGGCAAGAGGGGCACCCAAAAAGGGAGAGGCACACAAGTCCTGCATGGGCGTGCAAGTCATGGTCGCACAAGCATACTTGAGAGACACATGGGTACATGCGCGATGGTCAACACATAGGGTAATACTTGGGAGAGACTTAGGTCAAGCCCTTAGTATTATCCTTAAAGACTTTTAAATGACTGGCACACCAGTTTTATTGAAGGAATAAGGCGGCGCTCAATTGTGGCCATTTCCCTTAAGGGCTGGCCACTCAGGCGCGCATGTGTTGATAAGTTTCAACACTTAGGCCTTGTTCCCCCTTTTTATATCTTCAGTTCTAGGTATGAAATTACCTTAGAAGTGTTTGGAAGACTTTGAGAAGAGACTAGGGCACTAAGATCTCAAATCTAAGTTTCTAGATTTTTCCATCCCCAAAATGGGGGGCCCACAAGGGGTATTTATAGGCCTTTGAAGACCTTTGGAGAAAATAACTTTGGGCGTGCAAGTCACCTGCATGACCAATATGAGGCGCACTAGTATACTTGCGCAGCCATGATAAAACATGTGTGGCCCAAGTGAAAACAAATCCCTATTCATGCCTTTGTCAATTTTTGATGTTTCTTCAAAGGATGAATCACTTTGTGTTTAAGGTATTTCCCTTTTTCAGTCAATAGATTATATGATGGAAAGTAGCTTCAACAAAAGTCCCCCCTAAGAGTTGGATCTGAAAGGAATGAGGATGCGACTCTGAGGTAAAGAAGAAGACCAAGGAAGGGCAGCACACAAGTTTTGAGCGCGCAGATATCGGCGCGCAGATGGTGTCGCGCAGGTGCGAGCCGCGCAGGCTTTGGCGCACAGGGGTGCATCCTGGCCTATAAATATGTGCTTCATTATCATGCAAAGCACCCGGATTTCAAACTTTCTAGATCTCTCCGCGCAAGTTTCCTTTATCGCGCAAGTTTCTTATTTTCCGCTGGTTCTTTGTGTCGCACTTCTGTAGAGGTATTTAGACTTGCGCAGTGATACTTGCGCACCCAAAACATGCGAAACACAACTATACTTGCGCGCCAAAAATTGAATTGCACGCCGTAATTCCTTAGCAATTTGTTCACTTTTCTTCACAAATTTTATGAAAAATCAACTCACTTAAGAGTTAATTATTCGACCTTTGTGCAGATTCAATGGCTCCTAGAAGAATCAGAACTACTGATGAACTGGCGAGCAATCAGATTGATGATATGATGAACATTGTAGGCCATGATTACTATGATATCTGTGATAGAACTCTTCCAAATTTGGAAAAGTACTTGAAGAAGTATCATTATGACTTTCCACAGAGCATATACTTTCCTCTATATGGGCATGGTCATCTGCAAGACGTCAACATTCCAGAGGCAAATAACCATCTCCCAAATTCTTGGTTTCAGAATTACACCAACTTCTCTTCGGAAAATATATCAAGTGGAGGAGCATATTTAAATAATGGAATAGCAGAGAAGGCCTATATGATGCATCATAGCCCTTGTGAGCCAGATTTGAATCCTCATAAGCCTGAGCTGTAGCCAAATTGTTATCCTCCAATCTTCTAAAATTCTCAGATGGATCAATCCAAAGGCTGGAAGAAGAGTTGGGACTTCCGTCCTAGAGGAGGTGTGAAGCCAACTTGGATGTGGGCATACTGGTTGTGACAAACCTGTGTATATTTTGTTAAGGATTTTAAAGTATTTTCAATATATGAAGCTTTTTGGGCTGGGCAGACATATGTCTACAGAAATGATGAGTTTGTGCAGGAGCTAATCAACCGCTGGAGCCCAGAAACCAATTCCTTCCATCTGAATCATGGAGAAGTAGGCATCAGTTTGTGGGATGTCTACAAGATCTTGGGGGCTCCAATTCTGGGTGACATGTATGGTGAATTCATCCCCCCCAAGGTGACTTGGAATGATTCCGAGAAGACTCTGGCTTTGTCTTGGGAGTTATTGAAAATTTTCCACAAGCTCAAGAGTTCAAAGACCTCCCTAACTCATTCTAGAAAGGATATTCATATAGAGGAGTGGATGAATATGTTTATTACCAAGAATAAGGAGAAGGATTCGAAGTAGAAGGGGCCCACCTATACTCGTCATACTACCTGCCCCAGAACAGAGAAGAGGGGTGCTCTTGAAACGTTTTGGCTGGCCCTGGAAGTAGGAGAATTTGAGAAATTGGGATATGAAGTAAATCATAGAATCACAAAAAAGTCCCGTCTAGTGGGATTCTTAGCCTTGTGGCTCAGTTTTTATCTTCTACCAGTCAGGGATTCGAAGGGAGGCGTTAGGCCAGGGACCTTCGTGGCTGCAGCCAAGTTGGCTGAGAGGAGAATGGTTGGGTTGGACACCCCCATTTTGGAGAATATTCACAGGATCTTACTCCATGTCTTTATGGGTAAGTCTCCTTTGAGAATATTGGGACCATTTTAAGTTTTGTGGGGATGGATCGCCACTCATTTCAGGACATATGATGTACAGAATAGAGTCAGTGTTCCTGGAAGCTCTTTCAGGCCATCAGTTCAGGAATATTATGGAATTTCTCCATTAGCTCTCAACACCTATGATATGAAGGTGAGGCTGAGCATGTTCAAGGAATTCAATTTCTTTCCTTATGGAAACCCACCAACCGGGAGGTTTGTTGATGATGGAACCACCAATCTGGAATTGAGGTCGTACATTCTAGATTGCAGAGATGGTGTACTGGCCACCAGGATTGACGAAGAGATTATATGTGAGGCCTATGCTCCATGAAGATTTTCACTCTAATTCATGTGTCTGCAACAGACTGTTGTATCCCATCCTGGGCATGTCAGGTCAGAGCAGCATCTGATGGTTTCCTGACAACTATGCTTTCTGACTTCTATGGAGAAGACCAGGGAAGTGTTTGATCTACCTTATCATAAATCTACGAATAACTTGACTACATGGTATGCTGAGAACTGGATAGCATCATACCCTATAGGGGTGTTTAATCGTCCAATTTATTATGTGGGAAAAAATAAATGAACTATAGATAAAGAAACCCTTCATCAGGAAGGTGAAGCTTCCCCACCAGGAGCCGATTCACTAGGTTCCTCACCTAGGGATGACTCACCGAATTCCCAAGATGGGGATGATGAGGCACAACATGCGGCAAAGTAGCCTCATGACAGATATAATCCTCCTATCAAAATCAAGAGACCAACTCCATCAACTCCTAGTGAGTTAATTCATTGGGGCAATTTAATCATCATTACTTTATAGAGCAACAAGTCTTATTTTCTTATCCTTTATCTGTAGTTGCAGGAGCTGGGAAGAAGCTGAAGTTTAAGATTGTAGGACCCTCCTCAAATCCTTCTGGTACACATGTTTAATATCTATGACTAGAGGCTGTCCATACATGGTGAATTTTATATTGCGATGCTAAAACTACCTGGCTGGATCTATGTAAGGGGATACAAATCCCTGGAATAGGGAATCTTCGGGTTTCTACAGATATCTGTTACAAGGATATCCCTGATGAAGTATGGGATTACATCAGAGAGCTGGAGATTCTCATATATTCCATTGATGATTCCATTCCTGTCACCAAGCGGGTGAAGGAAATGATAGATCGTGGCACCACTGAGGGGACTAGTGGTTATAGAGATGAGAAGTGTCATGATTACGTGGCTCCTGAAGATGTAAGTTTCTTTCCTTATTTTCTTTGCAGCTTGATTTCAGTCAAAGCTTTGTTATTTAAGGAAATTCCTTTCTTCATCCTGCAGCTTGAAAAGAAATGAACTTCTGAGGTTCCTTCACCGTTGTATAGCCCAGGTGGTATTTCCATCGAGGCTAATTAATCTCCTCATGAGCCAGGCGAGATATCTCTAGGCCATCAATCCATGGAGGAGGAGTTAGACATGGATTTTCATTTTACAATTCCTATATTTGGAGATGATGATGTCAATACTCCTAAGAATCCAAATAAGCCAAGGCATCGAAGGAGAAAGTCCACAGCTAAACGTTTCACCAGTAGTGGTAAGTCATTCAAATAATAATGAGTCTTAACCCATGAAAATATTGTGCATACTTCTTGGGATTGCAAGGGGATTCTTCAATTTCTCCTCTGAGGGAGAGTACTGTCCCTCCTTTGAGGATGACGGAAGGTGCTGGTGAACAATCACAAGTTCAGGCTGACTTGGCTGCTCCTGGAGAAGAGCTAGCGTCTGTTCCCAGTATCCCTCCTGCTGCTGTTGCAAGGAGAGAAGATCCTGATTTTGGTAAATTAACAATGCTTCATAAGATGTTTAATGAAAACATCAACAGAATTCCATTCTGTGATACTTTAGGTTCAACCCCTGCACCGGAACAATTAGCGTCTACTGGAACTGATGCTGCAATTTTATCTGAAGACGCTGTCTGAGATCAGAGGCCGCAGCATGAAGGTCACCAAGAAAATGTAGCGAATTCTCTCACTAGAGAGAGTAAACAAGAATCTGAGATAACATTGGATAAAATGATGGAACTTGGCGCATCTTTTGAAGATTTTTTAGATCATGTTAAATTACCATGTAATCTAGAATATTTTGGACGTGAGTGTTATCCTTCATCCTGTTAAAATAACTTATTATTACATCTTTGACCATGATTGGTTCAAATGTGCAGTTTCATCTGAACAGGCGGCCAAACTATCAATGCCTGAAGGGAGTATAGATAACCCTACTATTGTAGAGACAGTGGCTCAAGTGGAGCTGAACCCAGAAGTGCTTCCTCAAACTCGTCCTGAAGATCCGGTTGAAGCTAGGAAAGATGGGGAGGAGCCTTATACTATTGCTGATCTACCATTGGGTAAAAGATAACAATATTTGTGGCTGCACTTAATTTGCAAGATTGAAAATAAACTTTTGTAATCCTTTGAAACTAACCAAAAACATTCAATTGACTGTGCAGGGCCTTCAATTTCAGTGGCTAGATCTGGAGGTGAAGCCTCAGCCTCCGTCCCAATAGGAATAAAAGTAACAAGGGTTAGGGGGGAAGGAGCATAACATGGCACTTTTCTAAGTGCATTAATCCCAGATTATATTCCCCCTTGTGACAGTGATGCTGAGTCAGACCCTGAAGTACAAAAGGAACTCCAATTTTCATGACGCAAGGCATGAAATAACATAAATAAGATCATATCTGAAGTGCCTCTAGAAGAGCTGTCATCGAAGATCCCCCGACTGTCATCCCTATTCGTTATGTTGGGACTTGGCAGTTTTGGATATCAAGAGATCCATTCCATGGTAAAATAAGTCATCTTAAGAAGGGAGCATGAGCAGAAGTACCATCAAGATTTGACCAGAGTAAGGATGTCAGCCAATATTAGTGAATTTGAGGTTGTGGTGTCCCGAGCTGAGGTTTATCATACTACCAAGTTAGAGGAGTTGAAGTATAAGATCAAAGAGAAAGTCGTCCAGTAGATGCACCTTCAGCAATAGTTAGATGCTGTTACTGGGGAACTTGACCAGCTTAATAATTCATTGGAAGGAGTTCAAATGAATGGTATGAAATCCATTGCAGATGCCAAGAAATCACTCCATCAAGCTGAAAAGAGTGAATCTGGTCTAGTGCATGAGCTTCAAGTGGCTGCTGATGAAGTTTAGGATGTCGTAAATCAAATGACGATTTATGTTGACAGCCTTTCATAATTCTTAGAAAAGAGGAGAGACTCCGGTCTTTGGACGTCCTTCTAACTCTTGTGCATCAATGAAAGACAATTTCATCTTAAATCATTTGTGCATGCCTTATTTTTCTACCTGATTTAAATTTTTACCTAAGCCAATGGGCCTGGTAAGAATAGTTTGATTTTTTCTAGGATTATTATAAATAACCCTAAAAACTTTGAAT
Organism: Viscum album; assembly: GCA_963277665.1. NCBI lineage: Eukaryota > Viridiplantae > Streptophyta > Magnoliopsida > Santalales > Viscaceae > Viscum > Viscum album. Next base: position 2,028,357,503 of record OY728125.1, read on the forward strand.
CTTTTTAATTGCTCAATATTACCTAAATCATAGAAATTATATGTTTAGTGATCCAGGACGTGACTTTTGTTTCGAGTTCCCATGTCTTTTGTGGGAAGTTTAAAGTCATGCATGTCAGACATAAAAAGGCTAATGTTTAAGGTCGAAATATCTTTTAACGAATGGATTAAAATTGACTCAATTCATTAATAATTTATCTGAAAACATATTACCACACTCAAGTATGGGGGAAAAATGTAAACTATGTCTTAAGAAATTTTGAATCTGAGGAATGATACGAAAAGGGGATAAAAGGCATTAGAAGAAGTATTTCCCAAGAATTAAGTTACCACTATTTTACAAACCCGTTAGGGGGTTGAATTATGCAGGTCCGCCTAAGGGAATTGGATGCATAGTCAAATAATAGCATCTTTTGGATGACAGGTCCATTATGTAGACTACTTATGCAAGGCCAGCTAAGGGCATGTGCTGCATAGTTAGGAAAAAGAACTCTCAAAAATTTACTTTTCTACTGCTAAAAATCTAGTGGAAGTTTATGGAGATTCAAATTTTCCAAATCATAGAGTCTTTTGTATGGAAAAGGGTACTTGAATATGGAGATGATATTTCCAATCAAGATTATCAAAGAATTGGATGAATTTACTCCCAAGAAGGTCTGACCCAAACGTAGGGAAGGGAAATATAAACCATAGAATTGAATACTTTCAGATCATGAAAAATAACATGGGAAAAAATTGTTAAGGATGGCTATTTTTTTGCGGATCCATACATATTGTTGTTAAGAAAACTAAGGACAAAAGAAGTTTTCTTCCCAAGAATGAAGTTACCACTATTTTTCAAACCCATTAGGGGGTTGAATTATGCAGGGCCACCTAAGGGCATTGGATGCATAGTCAAATAATAGTATCTTTTGGCTGAAAATACTGTTATGAAGACTGTTTATACAAGGCCGCCTAAGGGAACGTGCTGCATGGTCAAGAAAAAGAACTCTCGGGTATCAGACTTTTTGTGACCAGAATTCAAGAAAAGGGTTATCGCGATCTCTAAGTATTGATGGTTAGGAGTATGACACATCAAAATGGGCATTATTCTATGTATGCAGAGATACACAAAACAATGCTGACCATAATCATGTTGTGGCTAGGTCTTGGATTAAGGTGTTGGACTTCACTACGTATCTCATAAGGATAGTAATCAAGCCAAATGTAGTTCTTTAAGTACAGTTTAACGTCATGTGGTATGAGAGTGTAGGAAATCTTAGTTTAGGGTTATAGAGATCGGACCATAATAAGGAACACACATTGTGTGTTTTATAAACCTGATTTGAATAAAGACCAGGGTTTTCATAACACATTCATGTTTTTACAAGGGAACTTTTCAGCCAAGGGACTGAAAGTGAAATTTGGGGTGAGGACCAAAGACTTGGGGTTGGATTCGAGGGATGCTCGAACGTTCCTATGTATCCCATAAGGATGGGAATTAAGCCACATGTATTTCTTGAAATACCCTTTGTACAGATTTGGTTCGTACAAGTGAAGGGTGAAAGGGGGACTTTAGTGCAATGATGGATTGACCCAAGACAAAAGGTTCGGGTATTTCCATGTATGCACGTAGTCTTTGGAATATAACATAATTAGTGATCAATGTAAATAATGATTCCCTCTCAGGTGAGGGTGTCAAAGAATGTTGTAGTTTATTGTCATATAGGACAAAAAGTGTGAATAGTTTAACGTCGTATAGCAAGGAAGATGGTGAACCAATGTAAAAAGTATTGGTTCTGGGGAAGCTTTACATATCAACATTATATGAGCTAGAGGTGAACCGATGTGAAGAGATTGATTTTGGGCTTGAACATCAGGAGGTTGCCTACGTACCCAGCATAGAAGGCAAGGATCAAAGTCCGTGTAGTTCAATTGAAGGATGAATTGGTGATCAAGTTGTTCTTGAGGACAACAACCAGGAAAAAGGTGTTGGGAATTACACATGGTTAGCGGCCCAGAGAGGGTGTTATGATTGAAGTTTACTCTAAGCTCATGTGATCCATACCCGGTGTGAGAAACAAGATGTTGCAACAACCCTAATGATGCAAAGTTTAATGTCATGTAGGACGTATGAAGGGACTCTGTAGTTTAAAGTCTTATAGTGAGTACTATTGGTGCTGCACAATTTAGTGTCATATAGCAGGGAAAAAATATAGTTTAACTTCATATAGGATGTATTAAGGGACTTTGTTCAATTTTATTTCATGTATGATGAATGAGCAGTACAGTTTAACGTCATGTAGGAAAAATATAGGGACACAGTTTAACGTCATGTTGGAAGATAAGGGTGTTGTATAGTTTAGCATCCTTTAGCTAAGATGATGGGGACAATACAGTTTAACATCATGTTGGATGAAAGGGGGATTGTGCAGTTTAATTTCATGCAGTAAGGACAAAATAGGACATAGTTTAATGTCATGTTGGATGTATTAGGGACTTTTTCAAAGTTTAACATCATGTTGGACAATGGAACAGTTTAACGTCATGTTGGACGATGGTGCGAATAGTTTAAGGTCATATGAATGGACCAGTGATTATGCAGTTTAATGTCTTGCTGAACATAAGGGACTTCTGTACAGTTTAGCGTCATATAGTCACAGTTTAACATCACGTTGGACGTAGAAGGGATTGTGCAGTTTAATGTCATGCAGTAAGGACTTAAGAAGGGATGTATAGTTTAAGGTCATATATCTAGGACGACATAGTTTAACGTCATGTTGGACGTAATTGAAAATAGTTTAAGGTCATATGCATGGACCGGTGATTATGAATTTTTATTATACAAAATACTTCTTCAGAAATCTGGCATTGGTTAGAGTAGTTATGAGTTCTCTATCCATTGAGATTAAAGAATAAGCTCTATTGGAGTAGAACTTATATATTGAATAAGATCCTTCCCATTTTGGCTCCATATTGGGAGGTTTCTTTCCTGGTATCATTGGAGTTCTAAGAACCAATACCAATTCTCCCTGAATGAATGAACGAAGACGAAATTTTTTGTTGAAATCTCGTCCTATTCGATTCTGATATACTTCCATGTGGGGCAAGCTACATAATATTTTCTCGTCTAATCGTTCCAATTCATCCAATCGCTTTTGAGATTTTTCATCTGTAGATGACTGATCAAAAATGGATACCCTGAGTGAGGGTAATTGAACCTCAATGGGAAAGACTGCTTCTGTTCTATATATCAATGAATATGGATTTGACCGCATTTCAGTGCGGGTGGTGGTTCGATAAGCCCATAAAGCATGAAAGAGTTTATTAGGACATGATTTATTATCTTTATCCACCATATTTTTCAGTATATTTGAAAGATTCTTGTTTAAGTCTTCTATTTGTCCATTAGCTGCTGCATGATACCGAGAGGAATGGTTGGATTTTATGTTGTATTCTTGATACAATTTCCTTACCTCGGATGAATAGAAGTTGGTTCCATTGTCTGTCAATATGGTAAGAGGGACACCAAATCTGGTAATGATTTTAGACTTGATGAAGCTAACAATGGTTTTAGAACTAACTTCTTTGATAGGTATTTACTCTGCCCATTTAGAAAAGAGGTCAGTAGCAGTAAGAATATACTTAAACTTATTGGTTGTAGCTGAAGGATAAGGTCCTACTACATCCATTCCCCATGTGGAAAATGGCCACGAGTATTTAGCTATATGAAGCATCTACGGGGGTTGATGAATAATGTTGGAATGTACTTGGAAAGAATGACACTTCTTTGTGAAATCAACAAAATCTTGTATCATTGAAGGACAAAAGTATCCAAGCCTTCAAATTTGATCAGATAGTCTATGTCAAGACTGGTGGGCACCACAGACTCCTGCATGAAATTCTTTCGTGACAACCATTGTCTCTTCACCGTTAATTCATCTGAAGATAATTCCATCAAAACCTATTTTGTAGAGAATTTTATCTAGGTGATCTCAGCTATCGTAAAGAGTAAAACTGACCACACATCGCCGGATTTGTTCTTTCCCGGCTATATCAGGTGGAAGTGTTCCATTTTGAAGGTATTCCCTGATAGGTGTCATCCATCCTGTAGTATGACCATATGATTCAGGAATGAGAATAATTTCATTGATTTACTCTGTTCTAGTTAGAACATAAGGTGAAATTGTATGACGGTGGGCAAAACTGATGATTGTCTCGTCCCGATTTGGATCTGCCAAAGCTGTGGCTATATTATCCAGTGCATCAGCTTGAGAATTTTGTGATCACGGGACATAAGAAAATGTTGGTTCTGAAGGAAATTCATCCATTAAATATCTGACGTAATCATACAAAGATATTTTTTATTCTTTCTTGATTTCATAATCCCCATTGACTTGTTTGATAACCAGGTCTAAATCACCTTTCACCTTTAAGTGATTCACTTGTGCTTGAAGCTCCAACTCTAATATTGGGGTCAGAGATTGATATTCTACTTCATTATTTGTACCGCCTCCCAACAATGAGAAGGAATAAGGTAGAACTGCCTTTTATGGGGAAATAAGCACAATTCCCAACCCAACTTTGTTAAATTTAGGATCTTCCATTTTTTTCTCTGTTGGGCTTCTGGAATCACCATCAAAGTACATTTCCCATGTTTGAATATTATCTTGAATAGAAAAGACTTCTTCATCAGGAAATTTAGTATCTAAAGATGTATCTTCTGCCGAAGGGTGTTTAGAAAAGAAATCAGCCAGAGCATGGCCCTTTATTTCCATTTGAGACACATACTAGATATCAAATTGCTGCAAAATAATTTCCCACCTTGCTAGACTTCCTACAAGAATTGGACGACTAAGGATGAATTTGAGCGGGTTATTGTGAGATACCAATTGGACCTCATGATGTTGAAGGTAGTGTCTCAATTTTTTAACCGCAAAGATTAATTCTAGGCAGCACTTATCAATATTTGAATATCTAGTTTCTACTTCATGAATAGTCTGACTGAGATAATAGAGGTTTTTTTCATTCCCAACATCATTATTATGGGCAAGGAAGGCATCTGATGATCTCTCTAAAGCTGTCACATAAAGAATAAATGGACTTCCTAAAATAGGTAGCATTAATACCGGTGGACTCAAGAGATATTTCTTGAGAATATCAAATGCCTCTTGATATTCTTTAGTCCACTGGTAAGTGACTCCCTTCTTCATCAATTTGGTGAAGGGTAAACTTTTGTGTGCTATATTGGCGATGAAATGCCGAATATAGGCTAAGTGTCCTTGAAGTCCTCTCAATTATTTCAAATTCTGAGGAGGTGAAATACCAAGGATTGACTTTGTCTTCTCAGGATCGACTTCTATACCACGATGTCATATAATAAAGCAGAGAAATTTTCCTGAGGTTACCCCAAAAGAACATTTCAAGGGGTTCATCTTCAAATTATGTTGTCGAAGTTTGTGGAATATGACTTCCAAATCAGCCAAGTTATTAGAAAGTTGTTTGGATTCAACCACCAAATCATTCACATAACATTCAACAAATTTCCCAAAAAAGGGTTTGAAGATATGGTTCATGGCACGTTGATATGTTGCGCCTGTATTTTTCAGGCCAAAGTGCATTACCTGATAGAAAAACACACCCTGAGGGGCTATAAAGGATGTAGATTCTTCATCTTCTGGAGCCATTCATATTTGATTATACCCAGAATATCCATCCCTGAAATAAAGTGCTTCATAGCTAGCCGTTTCATCAATCAAGAGTTCTGTAATCGGAACTGGAAAATCATCCTTAGGACAATGCTAATTAAGATCTCGAAAATCAATGCAAACTCTATTTTGTCCATTCTTATTTTTCATCGAGACAATATTAGCCAACCATTTGGGATATTGAACTTCTCTGACGAAGTTATCTTTGATAAGCTTATCCACTTCAGCTTCAATTTTGGAAGCATAAGTTGGGTGTGTTCTTCTTGCAGCTTGCTTAAATCCTCTATGTTCTTCTGAAAAACCAAAATGATGAGTGGAAAAATCGGGATCAAGCCCTGGCATATCTATATAGTTCCAAGAAAATATATCTCTATTTTTCTTTAAAAATTAAATACACATTTCTTCTTCTTCAAGAGTCATGGCCGCACTAATTAAAATGGGGCGTGGATCTTCTTTTGTACCCAGATTTATTTCTCTGAGTTCATACACATGGGTAGTGATACCCTCTTAAAATGTTTTAGAAGCATCCCTGAGATGTACCTCTTCTTATTTAACATGTGTTACTTCTTCTATTTATACTTTCATAGTATATGATGAATCATAACATCCATGACCAGGAAAGATGTTAAAATTTGAACATATTTAAGAAGAGGCTTCCATTTCTAACCCTATTGATGATGAAGGGTCTTCTTTGGGTAATAAAGAGGAGATGATGGATTGAGAATCGACATCATCGTTCGCATATGATATTGCTATAACTTCTTCTAGACTGGTTGGAAAAGTATAGACTTGCTAGATTTCAGCGGATGAAATGAAGAAATCTCTATTTGATCTTTCATCATTGCTTGGTGAATCACCAATTTCTCCCATGCTGTCAAGCTTGATTGCCGTAATTGACATTATGGAAGTTTCCATAAGAGTATTCAGATTCGGGTCTATCTGGTCAATTTGACTTAAAGGCAACACATAATCTGTACTCACATGTGTGAATGGGTTTACTGGAATCTTTTCCAAACCATATGAAGAATTAACCTTGGTAACCTCCCTTATTGTGGATTTCTCCTTACCCTTCATGTGATAGAATTCTACCTCAATGTATTGAGATTTACATATTTTGAAGGGGGATTTATCACCATAAAATGTTCCAATTTGACCATTGAAACAATATTTGAGACATTGATGGTATGATGAAGGGATAGCCTCATGTTGATGTAGCCAAGGTCTTCCAAGAAAACCATTGAAAGTTGTATCGTGATCAACAACCATGAAATACAAATTGGATACAAGGTCTCCAAACTGAGTTCTGAGTGTAATCTCCCCCAGTGGTTCTTGTTCATTTTTATCATATCCTTGCAACATCAGAGTAGAAAGAGATAAATTAGATTCTGTGAGGCCCAGGCGATGAAGTGTACGAATGTGGATGAGGTTGAATCTTGAACCATTATCAATGAATTATCTTCGGATATCCACACCATTAACCTTTAAAGATAAATACAAAGGTCTGATATGTACATGCACGACATCATCTTCATCTTCATCTGTAAAATATATCACTGCATGACATTCTCAAAGATTATTCTCTACATGATAGACTTAAAACGCATCAATTTCAGTTTCTAACTCCTAAGGACTTGACAAAGCCTCAATGAGTGCCTCCCAAAGATTCTTGGATAGATTCAAGGCATCCAGAATTGATAAATTGGCCGGTAATTGGGCCAAATGTTTCAAAACATCATATTTTTGATCCAAAGGTCTGTGTTTTCCAATAGGAACATTTGGTTTCACAGGTGCCATAGAGGTTGATGATTTAGAAGTAGAGATTCTTGTATCAGGATAGGAGTTGAAAATACTCTTGGATTTGGAAGATTAGACCAAATAGGTCTATTTACTTGCTGAGAGGAAGAATGTGGAATCTCTAACCGATCCTCCAAAATAACTATACCAGGATTGAATCTGCTATTGGTGGAAGAAGTTTCTTGTTCTTGTTGAGCCCGCTGAAGGGCTCTACCATGAGTTTCTACTGCATACATAGTTCTAGCAGGGGTAGAATTGGAATAGTGGTTTATGGGATATCCACATCTTCCTCTATATCTCAGACCTTTGGAACTCTCCCTATTTCCACTGTTTGATACAGGGAACTCAGGCTCATCAATATCGAAGTTGTGACTGGCATAAGGATCTGTTAAATGAATCATGTTAACAGAACCAAAGATCATCTCTTCATCTGATGAAGATTCTACCTGATTAGCCAGTTTGGGCTCTTCTGTTTGGTGGGGAGGTGCCCGTGGCTTTGAAGTAGATGTCATAAAATCTTCCAGTGTCAAAGACAACTTGGGCTTTGACACGATCTCATCTTCTTCGGATTGTTCCTATTTCTTTGAATTATGTCGTTTCTTTGAGGATTTCCCCTCTGATGAAGAGGGTTTTGTTGTGGCATTCATAGAATAAGACACAATTGGTTTCTTCAATTGTGTTCGAAAAATGGCATGCGTTCAGTTGATCATTTTTCTGACCATCCAATCATCATATTTATGCACATTTTTGTTTTTGACTTCCTTCCACTCACCTTATTCCTCTAGATTTGTAGCAGTAACACATACTACATGAGCTAAAGAACCTTTCAATTTGACTTATCCTAAGTCCACCATCGTTTTCAGAAGGTCTTTGAAGACAAAACACTAATGAATGTGATTCCCCAACATCTGATGAAATGATCAATAATTGGGACGTTCTTCATCTCCTTCCTTGTTCGGCCTTTTGGGCCTTGGAAATTGAACCAAATTATTTTCCAGAGCTGAAATGAAGTAACTAGGAACTTGTTCATTTTGGAAAAAGTAAAATTTTCTCTTTATATCCTCAAATTGTTTTCATCTTTGATCTCTTTGATCATATTGACGAAACGACCTCTATTGTTGACGCTCAAGAGGTGGATCCCTTCGATAAGATGAAGGCCTTGAAGTAGAAGTAGGTACATGTGCTTGTTTAAGCATAACTATAGCAGTCTATACATTACCCATTATCCTTCCTGGAGCTGATGGAATTACACAAGTTTTATCCTTAATCTTTATAAGAGAGTATTCAATCTGTTGAGTGATTGAAGTAAGGTCTCGAAACCCTCTTGTGTATTTCACAGGGATCAATGGCATGCATAATTCATCACACAGATTTTCCACACAAATTGGCAACAACTCTTCTTGAGGGAGCACCAAACTCAGGGAATATGTTAATCCCTTCCAGCAAGCAATGAAATATGAAACACTTTCATTATCCCTTTGCTTAAAATTTTTAAGATCAAATATAGTTTTCTTTGGAAAAGTTTAGTTGAATTGAAGAAGAAATTGTTGACAAAGATCCTCCCACCCAGTAATTGACTGGGATTGCAAGCTTGTATACCAGACAAAAGCAGGCCCTTGTAATGACTGTACAAAACACCTAAGCTTAACCGCATATTGTTGTTAAGGGGTTACCATCATAGGATCGCAAAGATAAAAAAAATGTGTTAAGTGTTGCTCTAGGTCTCCCGAACCATTAAATATTGGGAATGTGGTACTTGAAAAATTTGATGGGGGAGGAATTGCATCTACCCATTCAGGGTAATATCTCTTCTCTGGTTAAAACAGTGAACGCTTTCCTTCCATAGCTTCCAACCGAGATGTTAATGACTCAATGTTATTCATTAACTTTTGAGAAACATCTGGTTGAGCTTGGACTTGTGCAGGTGCAATAACTGGAGCATGGATAGGTGTAGCGACCGGGACTACCACTGATGGTAGTATTTCTTGTTGTTGTTGCGTATAACCCATAGGATTAGACCTGTGAGGGTGTACTAGTAAAGGAGGATATTCTTGATCCATCTCAGTAACCTCAACAAATTCCCTTGACTGACTGACTCCGGCACGCTTAGGAGGAAGACTACTTTGAAGTAGTTCTGTATTCAACCTCCTTAATTCCTTCATTTCCTCCTCTTATTGTGTGAATCTTTGCTCTAGTGAGAGTTATTGGACTTCTCCAGTGGAAGGGTATGCAACATGATTCTTCCCTGTCCCCTTGTTAAAAGCCTTTCAAAGATGGGGGAGTTGGTTACTGGAAGAAATATCTAAATTTTGGGTAAGCCTTTGATTCCGGGTAGGAACACCTTCTTCATTTACCTCTGTGTGCACAACCTCTTGAGTAGGAACATCCTCATCTGATCCTTCTAAATGAGCCTCATGTTCTGGAGGATCAGAAATAATGGCATTGATGACATTTATTGATGTGTAACACATTGCATCTCTTCTATCGGCATTTCTGCGATATTGTCTTCTTCCATGCCCCAGATGAGACACTACCTTCTGTTGAGTTGATCCCTCAAGAACTTCTTGACAAACTGTAATTTGGAGGGAATCTCCTGATAATTATACTCTTCATTCCTCTTGGGACTTCTTACCTAATCGAGAGAATACTAAATTTCTCTGAGGAAGAGATTGAGGATTTGAAAAAGTCCCCAGTCCGGTGGACTGGGGCTGTTCCTGCTGTTTCTGGTCAACTCCTCGAATCCTATTTGTTGATTCCGAGGGTTGAGCCAAAAGAGTCCCCAGTATGGTAAGCTGGGGTGGCTCTTGAGCTGCTACATCTGATAATTTCTTAAAACATCTCATGATCTTTTGGACTTTAGTTTGAAAATTAGCAGGATGCATCAACTTACATCCACTAAAATCACTTGGTTCAAATGAACGTTGGATGATTTCTGACACTTCTGTCACTTGATGATGTGCACGCTCTAAACGAGAAGCCGGTTCTATGTTCTCGTTTTATTGATGCAAGATTAATTCGACAACTTGTTCTCTGTATTCCTGATTTTGAGAAGAACTAGTTGAGGCCTATTCTTGAGCGAGCCTTTGATTCCGAACAAAACCAATTGGATGTGGCTGGCCGTGGGAAATAACATTGCATGAGACCACTTTCTGCGGGCTTTCTTGACTATAAAGTACAGTGAAATGCAACGCTCTATGAACACCCCATCCTTGATATGAATACCATATGGGGAATTGGAAATTAACTGGTGCAACCTTCTTAGTGCACCAAGTCATGAATGTTGAAGGGCTCTCTGCTGCTTTTCAGCCTTCAGATATCGAGAAACTGAGAGAGAGGCCAAATCAATTTGGGTTTATAACCCTTATATTATCTTTACATGATTTTAATATTCATCATAAGATAATATTTTATTTTTCAATTAACAAAGAGTTTTCCATATGTTGAGACAAATATCATGAATACAATCTTCCGTCAACATCTCCGGAATGTCATACTGAGAGTTAGCCAAAGGCCAAAAAATGATTGGTACTTCACCTTTCGTCAATTGTTTTCTCATATTCACTACTTCCTGTTTATCATTCAATAAAGATTTTTCTACCTGATTAGACCAAATCTGGTGCTTTTTTGTTTCTTCCTCAGATTCAACAATATTGGTAGAGAATTCATTTACCAAATTAGAAGATGCATGACTCAGGGGTTGTTCGGAGAATGATCTACAACCTAACCTATATTCTGGTTGAGAAATTATTTCACATGTTAGATGTAAAGCATCAGACATGATTGGCTTCACATTTGCAAGTGCCTCAAGATAATAGGGATTTCTCATCACTACATTGTCCATTGGATCATTTTCCAGGAAATGTGAATTATTACTGTGGAGAGGACTTTCGCAGCTAGATTCATCAACATGGGGAGGACCACCATGGTGGGTTACAACAAAAGATGAAACCTTTTGCTCCTTAGTCTTCTGGCCATGAAGAGGGTTATCATGGCTCTCATCTGAAGATAATACTTCGAGATCGACCAAACTGTCATGAAGTAAGACTGCATGAGGAAGTGTCTGATGCATACCTTCAGAATTAATGTTCCCACTATTGGGAATTGAGAGAGTAGAATCTTGAGTTGCAACAGATAATTGTCTGAGTGTATAAAGACCCACAACATCGAGTAATGCCTTATTACAGATTGGACCTTGATTTCTTGACTGAGTTGGATGAGTCTTTTTATTAGACGCCTTCTTACTCACTTTGGGAAACAGTTGTTGAAGAAAGTGGTTATTATAGGAAGGTGTATGTGCCTGCTTAGGAGAAATAGTCAGGTTAGGATGATTATCTCTACTCAAATCAGGTGTATGTGCCTGACTTGGTTGTCCGTATGATATGGGGGAGTATTCCCCACAACCCTCTTGGACTGGAACAGAGGTGTGTGTCTATTCCGGAGTGATCTGTTGATGTGTCACTCCACTGGTAGGGTCAGATTTGCATTTCTTTCCCTGTGATGCTTCTGAAGCTGTTATAATATCATGTCAGGCATCCAGAATATGAGTAGGGATTTGCTTATGCTTTTTCACCATTGTTAGAATGTGTTTGGTGACTTCAGCTACTGGAATGGGGATATACGTCCATTCCGTGTTTGGAGTAGGTGTGTGTTCCTGCTCCTGTCCTCCTTTTCCTGTCAGTGAATTCTAACAGTACTCATTTGTGGGGGTAGAGAGTTGAGTCTTCCTCCTGTTTGTCATTGGGGCTTTCCAATTGACTTCTCCGGGTGCTACCAAATGATACTGTTGATAGGCTTGATCAATACTAGTAGGTGTATGTGCTTGCTGATTTCATTCCACCAAACATGGTTGACGAACTTCCTTCAATACTAGAAGACGAGACTGCTGACATGATTGATGAGTGTAAGCAGGTGTATGTGCCTGTTTACCAGTTGTCAACACATTGGTTTGGCGGGATGCATAGTATGTAGTCAGATAAGCCTGCTGACTAGCTGATGATTTATAAACAGGTGTATGTCCATGTCTATAGTAATCTGCTGGAATGGCCTGGCGGGAATGGCGTGTTGCTGCCAAAAGAGTCTGCTGGATAGTGGAATTAAAACGGATGGGTGTGTGTGCCCGCTCGTTTCTTTCCACCAAGTTAGGTTGGTGGACTTCTCCGGAAATGGAAGAGATAAGAACCTTCTCACTATTGACCTATCGTCACCTCTGGTGGTTTGTCTTGCCTGCTTGGGTTCGAGGAACCTGAGTCGAACGCTTGGAGATGACATTCTCATCATGTTGAGGGCGCACTTCCGCATGAGTCCGGCGGTGATTGTTGGTGGGAACCCTCAATAAGGACTCCTATTTCCTTGAGTTACGGTCTTGAGTTACCTTCTCATTCACCTCCCCAAAATATGGGAGGGAATGGTGATTGCGTTCCAGGGATAACAACCCGAAACGGTTGGAGACGGTGATTGGAACTGCCTACTTCTTGATCGCTGGTCATCGATGTTCGGACAACCAGGGTGAATTATTGACTTGGAGGGATTGTATAGCAGCCTCCAGAGTTGGAATGGTACCATGTCCACTGTATTCCTTAACCAGTGCATTTGATACCTAGTGTTGAAGATGCTGAGTAGGTGATGTCGTCCTCAAAGCGGATGATGATCCAACAGGAGTAGTAGCAGAGATATTCACAGCAGAGGCATTCACAGGTGTGAAATTTAGAGAATCCATTTCTAAAATGCAGAAGATCTTGGAAAATAGAGTGCCTGTTTGATAAAACATAATCAAGATAAGCTCGGCCACTACATCTTTTGGATGAGCACATATGTTATTGATTGTTTTGTTGGCCCTCTCATTGAGTGTAAATAGGTGCCTAACAAATAAGTAAAATATCATTTAAACTTGGTTAAGGATTCACGTCGGGTTCACCATTTTTTGTTTCCTCTGGAAATGGGGATGACCTTATTTTCTTAAGGTTCAAATATTCCAATTGGTTTCTAACGGTTTTGTTCATAGAATAGGAAACACCCAATGATTCTATATCCATTTGGACCTACTTTCCAAATTTAGGTGCTCATTAGTTGTGGACCGATGAGGCTTAAGATGTTGCATTAGTTGAGAGTATGGGAGGTCGGACTCATAACACCTTTTGAGGGGAATTATTATCTACTCTGGGACTCTCTTTATAGATTTATGTTATGTTCTTGAATCCTCATTATGCTACCAAGTATGAAAATGAGATTTCCTTAATATCTTACAATCAATGATTAACATGTATGAGATTTAGAAAATCTTTTATATGCATTTGAGGTTCTTCATTGATTGAGATTCATCTGTGTTTGTTAGATATTCTTAGTCAATGGTATCCTTCAACATATTATATAAAGATCTCTTGGTAATTATGATAACCATATTGGTTTTAAATCCACTCAGTGGGGAACTTGAAGTTTATTTTCGTTCAGAAAGACATGGATTATCTCAGAGTTGGGATCGTACTTGCTGATGGGCTACCTACGTATCCTTGACTAGAAAAGGAATCAGAACCCATGTAGTTCAAGAATTAAAATATAGTTTAATGTCATATGGGATGGATGATAATTAATGGGTGATGGGATTGAACCTTAGAAAGGCTTCCTACGTACTCTACTTTTAAGGTAGAGATCAAAGTCAACGTAGTTCAATTGGGAATTGTGGGGCTTACATATGATTAATGGCCCAAAGAGATGTGGCGTGGTTACTTTTACACTCTAAGCTCACGTGAATCATGCTTGGTGTGAGAAACAAGAGGTATCGGTAAATCTGACAATTTGTGCCACGAAAGATGTGGTCATAAAGAATGATATGAGGCTTATGTATGTATGATTGCCAAAAATTGATAAAGATCAGTACTTACTTAAGAGAAGAATCACGGGAACAAGGTTCATAAAGGTATATGTGCTTTATGGATATTTGGATACTCTAACTTGGGGATTTCTCCGGAAGAGGATGCCCAAATTAATAGGGGACTTGTGATTGGGTTTTATTCTTGAGAAGGAAGCCCAAATCAAAAGAAGTTAAGACTAGTTAATAAAAATTATGGCTGGGGCTTATTCCTGAAAAGGAGGACCGATTTAAAGGGAATTGAGAACTGGGGCTTATTCCTGGGAAGGAGGCCCAACTTAAGGGAATTTGGGATTTGGGGCTTACTTCTAAGGAGAATGATCATATTTGGGAACTTGGACTGGGGATTACTCTTGAAAAGAAGGCCCAGAGGTTAGGGAACTTCCCATCTTAAAGGATGAGGCTGAATGAGTGAAATCTCTCACCTTAGTGACATACCAATATATAAATCACTATGTTTTGAGAGATGTTCCACAGAATTCCTTTCAGATAAGGAAATCAACAAAGGAACCATGCCACAAATGGTTTTGAAGATGGTTCTGAAGGCTAAATCTTGAAGAGAAGAGGTGGATTTGAAGAAAGTAAGTGAATAGGTAGGAGGGGCACCCAAAAAGAGAGAGGCGTGAAATTCCTACGTGGGTGAACAAGTCATGGTCGCGCAAGTATACTTGCGTGACACATGGGTACTTGCACGACGGTCAACCCTTAGGGTAATACTTGGGCGAGACTTAGCTCAAGCCCTTAGTATTATCCCTAAAGACTTTTAAATGAGTGGCGCACAAGTTCTATTTAAGGAATAAGGCGGCGTTCAAGTGTGGCCATTTCCCTTAAGGGTGGGCCACTTAGGCGCATAGGTGATGATAAGTTTCAACACTTAGGGCTTGTTCCCCCTCTTTATATCTTCCGTTCTAGGTAAGAAATTACCTTAGAAGTGTTCGTAAGGCTTTGAGAAGAGACTAGGGAGCCGAGAGCTCAAATCTGAGTTTCTGGATTTTTCTATCCTCGAAATGGGGGGCCCACAAGGGGTATTTATAGGCCTTTGAAGACCTTCGGAGAAAATAACTTATGGCATGCAAGTCACCTGCATGACCAATATGAGGCGCGCAAGTATACTTGCATAGCCATGATAAAACTTGTGCGAACCAAGTGAAAAAAAATCAGTGTTCATTCCTTTGTCATTTTTTGATGTTTCTTCAAAGGATGAATCACTTTGTGTTTAAGGTATTTCCCTTTTTCAGTCATTAGATTTTCTGACAGAACGGAGCGTCAACAGGCATCTCCTCAATTTATCTACCCTTTTGAGGTGATAGTGTGCGTAGGTGAGTTGGTGTATTTATTTTCACATACACCAAGGATAGAATATATTCACAATTTATTTTACATATTTTATGTCCAACTATATTTTAATTATGAATCCCATATCATATATTGGGAAGAGGTGGACATCAAGGATGACAGGATGCTTATATATTGACGAGTCAAGGTTTAGTACCCCCAATAGAAGGTTCTAAATGGGTATGTTATCCCTCGTTTGAGTCTTTTGGTGGCATGGAAGTTTCAAGGAGAGTAAATGGGAGCATGATTCAAAAAATTTCTCTTAGTATCTCAATTTTTTTAGACTTGTTTGGTTTAATGATGTAATGTTTGAATTGGAAAAAATTTATTGGAATTGTTTCTTTCCCATGTTGTTGTTTCTTTTGGATGATGTATCCTATATTTGAGAGTCATATCACAATGTAAGTTGATAGAAGTTTTAATTATAATATTCTATGTTCATATGGGTGACAGAATTTAAGAGGAATTTTATTTTTTGATTTTGGATACAATTTAAATTTGAAAACGGATGTTTAGATTTTGGTTCCAGGAATTTGATCATGTTGAGGGGATTTTTTACATAGATAAAGAGGACCATATAGTTATTCAAGAGCTCAAGTTTACTTCTATGAATGTTTGGGTTGGCATGTTATTCTCGAGTCTTGTCCTTATCCAAAACGGGGAGTACCATGATATAGGGATGACTATGTTGGAAGGAGAAAAACATAGTTACATGGTATGGACCTTGGGAGAAGCACATGTGTGATGTGGGTGGGGAGAAAACAAAAGTGGTATAACCCTTTAGGGAATTGTTCCTCAGAACCCCACCACACCATAGTGCATGATCACTAGGTGTTTGTTCATATATGGTGGTATATTAGGGTGTAGGGAATTGGGAATATGTTATTCCATGGTCCCCATTCACTAGATATTTCAATTGAGAGGTTCTATGATGGGAAAAAATGTGTAGGTAGGGGGATAAAACATGGTGAAATCCATTTTCCCTTAATGTTTTGATAATTTACAGAAAATTCCCCTTTTTCCTCCATGTTTTTTAGGGGATTGGGGCCCCCTTTTTTCTTTCTCATGCATTCATGAGTTGAAGGACCTATCCTCTTCTTCATTATTTTATTCCCCATTAATTTATGGTTTATTGGTGTCATTCTTCAGATATTCAAGGTTATATTATTCCTCTAATTTCTTTTATCTTTCTTTCCTCATGCTTCCACTAATTTTTCATTTTTTCCTTAGGGTTTCGGTGTTGCTCCCACCAGAGCATGGTTGAATTGGTCATTCTTAATGGGAAATTTTATTGTATTTTGTAGAGGAGGATCCTAGATATGGTATTCATAATATTGGAATCCATTTTGGTAAGGTTACATCAAATTTTTTATTTTTACGAGTTTTTGATGATTTTGTGATAAATTGGTTATTGATTCATAATTTCTAATGGTGGATTCTTTATTTCTTGGGATTGGGATGTTCTAGGAGTGGTTATCACCCTTTTGCCTATGTTTTCGACACCATTATGATACCTATTGATATTTTTGGTAATTATTCCTAATTTTCATAAGTTTAATTAAATTATAAACTATTGTAAAGTAAATGAAATAATTAATTATATTTTTTCTATAATTAATTGTTGGATGTATTTGCATGAGTTACAAATTCATGATGATGGGTGGTGGTTGGTTGAGCTTGGAAGGGTCTCAGTGATTATTTATAATAATGTTTAAATGGATATTGGATTCATAAATGAGGTAGGTGGTCCCTGATTTATTACCTTATATTATTTTCATTCATTTATTTACACCTGGAATGTGATGTCTGGTATCTTCACTGAGGGAGACCAATATTTTTTAAATAAATTGTTTTATTAAAATGAAATTCCTGGACTAAATAATGTTCCAAGTTCCATGATGGACCTTTGGGAGCTGATTTGATTTAATTTACCTATCATGGTTAAAAAATTGATTAAAATATATGCCTTGATACACTTGGAACCGTTGGGGGTGTAATTGGTTTATATAAGTATAATGAACCATAGTAGAGGTTCTCTAGTGACCATTAAGAAGAGGGATATTCTAATATGGGAATAAGTGGACCTAGTGGGCCTTAGTGGTCCTTGATATTGATTAAATATATTTTTCTTGTATAATGACTATGGGGTGATGATTCCTCCCCTATTAGGATGTGATGACCTTGGTGTGTAGACTCTAGGGAGATAGATGGATAGGTCTAGTGTTCAAATTGACCAAGTGATGACTTGGAAAGGGGATGGTATTGAGTACATATGACTTGTCTAATACTGATGTAAGAATCTCTTAAGAGGCTAATCAGGTCTTGAAGATGCATTGATGGTTCTAAGGGATGCTATTCCCAATGAGTGATCAGTGTTTACCTGAGAGAAATATTGATATAAGAGGACCCATGAAGTGTAACCTCACTATGAGGAGACCTAGGGGACCATGGTGGGTTGACCAATGAGGTGTTAACCCTTATGAGAGTGAATTTGTGAAATGGGAAGAGATTATTATAGGTGTCACATTAGAACATGAATAATGATTTGAGCATGCAATGAATTCAAAGATGGTGGTTCAGGAACTAGAGAGGTCAACCTCAGTTAATAGGACGAGTTTATACAAATGGACAGCCAACTGAGATGATATTTATGGAATGATTCATGTGGTATTCACTTTCCACTATGATTCATTTAAGATATATGGGACGCATAGGATATGATCCTAGGATCTAAATGATGAGCCTAATTCTGATCCATGAATTGGGATGCCTCAGACATGGTCCTTGGATTTGTATTGTTGGATATATATTCCACTAATACACATGGATTGGGATGCCTTAGACAAGGTCCTTTGATCCATATAGTGGAATGTAGAGTATATTTAGATATCAAAATTTGGTATTCCCTTATATAGTAACGGGAGTACCATGATTTGGGATGCCTTGTATTTGATCCTCAGAGTCTAGATGATATACCACGATTTAGGATATTTTTATTTGATCGATGAAGTTGAGATGAGATACCTTTATTTTGGATGTCATTGATTTAGATTTAGGAGTACCATGATTTGGGATTCTATAGATTTGATTCTTTCAGATCCACTATATAGGTTTGGGTCATCTTGGATTGATTCCTCAATCCCATTTTCAATTGTAGAACCTGAGGATCAACAATGGTTATTTATTTATGGATATATTATTATTTTTTCAATTTATCTAATCATTTCACATTTATAAACATCATTTACTAGTTATATATGGGACGTCTATGGTATTTCCCTATAAAGTTGTACTCACACCCTTTTTGGGTGGATATGGAACCCCGATACCCAAGAAGACCTCACTATTTGTAGGTTCAGGTCTGGAATAGGTCTAGAGTTGTATTATCGAGCATGATATCTCAAGTTTGACTAGATATTGGGATAATGTGAGGCTCAATGATTTAATTGAGTCTACTATTCCTTAAATTTATTCATTTATTTGTTTTATATATGTGGTTTCTCTAGTGGTTGGTCATGAGTTTATATGAATACATGCATAATGCATTTAATTTATTATCGTTGGATGTGTTTATTTTCTTATGAGTACTCTAATGTTTGTTATAGATGATGTTTGGTTATTTTTTTCTATTATTGTGCACTCTAATATGCAGTTATAATATCCCAACTATCACATCATAGACCCCTACTAGAAGTTGGAAAACTCTAGCGTATGGGGAGGAATGTTTGAGGTCCTAGTGGCAACTCCCCTAGTTTGGGAATCTCTCAATGGTTGTGGACTGGGGTAGGACATTATAAAGTGGTATTGGAGAATTTATATGACTGATATCAAGAAATTTATTAGTATTTTTTTGTATTACTATTCAGCAATATGGTAAAAAAATAACATTGGTGTGTGTTAGATCTTGTGATGGATATCAGAATGGTGCATGACGAACACCATTTCTAGTAAGAAGATAAGGTTACCAAGGATAGGTGATTATTGCTCGTAATTTCTAGTGTTATGGTTTTATTATTTCTCCCTAAAGTTATGCACATGTTTTTTTGATATTTATGATTTATGAGTTATTATATTTTTGGATCTTGGCCTATTGACATGAGGCCAATATTCATACATAATATTTGGAAAGTATGTTTCACATGACTATCTCATTCGTGGGTACAATTCATATCACTGATGATGAGGGTTCAACTGGTTAAAATGTCAATAACAACTTATATGGTGTTTTCATGTATAACATGGAACATAATTTTACTCAGGTGAACCACAACCTTTTCTTCTTCTAATTAAATGTAATATGGATCTATGAAGAGATGGTTATGGATGAAAACTATGAATTCCCCCTTATAAGGGTTTCATAGTGGTACTAATAGGTTATTACCGGAATATGGTGACTTAGTGATTAACCCATTATGGGTGATTATGGTACTGGTTCTGAAATAGAAAATAGGTTTAATTATTTAATGTGTTAACAACAACCTATATGAATTTTTACTGTATAGATTTTTAGTGTTATTCTACTTAATTGAACCATATTACTATCGGATACTTGAAATAGATATTTCTAGGTTGATTCCATTATATATACGTATACCTAGATGAAATTGTGATCTTCAAGGGGTGACTCTCTTGTATGGAGGCTCGATGAGGATCAACCTGAGTTTTTGGATTATTAGGGGGTATTCCTATATATAGATCCCCCATGAGAATCAGTGACTTGGTAGGTGGATGGGTTAGAATGTGATGTTAGATATTGATATTTGTAGTGGGTAGTTGGAATGTGAGTTTCCATGTGACATTTTATATGAGGATAGAGAGGTTTTTCCCATGAGTTATTTTTAATGTGGGGTGCGACTTATGGGTTCAATGGGAGAGCCTATTGGTCTTTAGATATGAATTAGTGTATTAGTGAGATGGGTAATGTTTATGGGTGAGATGATATTTATAATGGTAACCCAAGACGTGGATTATAACGTTATTATGAGTGCTTTGAAATGGGAATCATGGCCTGGTTCTTTGGGATCTGATATCGTTGCATGGAGGTTCTACCAGGTATATGATATGGTCATGAAGATGACTTGTGCACTGATGATGAGAAACATCTTGAGTGTTAGTGATTTTTTATCAAGGTATGTGTTTTAGGTAATTATTGGTGTGATTTAAAACCATTTTATTTTGGATTCATATCCTAGTGCTGCAGTAGTGCAGGGTGGATGTACACTAGTGTTTTTTGGAATGAAGCCAAAGTTGGAGGGAAGCTGCGTCATAAACAGTAACATGGGTAGATGCTTTATTTTTTAAGGGGATCAATGAGGGTTATTTTAGTTAGATGATATTAACATACCAGAGGATCATGGTCTATGTTCAGGTGTGTGAGCATAGTTTTTATGATTTAAGAATCATGGGATCATGAGTTTGGTTTCTTTGATCGGGTGGTATGAGAGTGTACACCCATTATATTGAATGAAATTGAAATAGAACATGATAGTTAAATTTAGTTCTTATTTATAATATTATCAATGAGCGTCTATATATTGTATGAGCACCTACATTTTCAAGGAGACACTTTTAGGTAAAATTTATGGAGCTTTGATGAAAATGAAGGATGCACCTCAGGGTTGAGAGGCGAAATCTAAATATTATTAGGGTTTCCTAATATCGTTGACCTGAGTGTTTTCCTTGTAATATATTTTTAGGAAGGTGTGTGGATGTAATACTTGCAATAATAGTGGTTTGGGATGTTTTATTTGGGTTATAGGTGTTTCCTTGGGGATGATAATGACACTTTATATGGCGTGGTGTCAATAGTTAACAATGTAGGAACACGGCTCTAAATGATGACACATGTGTGATTTAGTTGACTTGTTGAGTTTTTTCTTGAGTACTAGTATAAGATAAGTAATATGGTGGGGAGTGTACTATTGTACATTAAAAATAATGACCCACATTATGGGTGAATTTCATCAGATGTCAATGTTGATGTTCCTGTGAGCTAGGAATGAGCAAAACTTGATGATTTGTTTTGCCTCTTAGGTAAAATTGGAATAACCATATATGATCACTATGTGTGGTAATTGATGAAGCATCAGCTATGGAAGTACCACCCCATGTTGGAAGGTTCATGGTTGTTGAGATAATGGTTGATGGATGTCCATGATAGAATTTGGATTCTAGTGAGTCGGTGAATCCGATCTATCTTGTTCTATGTAAAATATTAGAATTGGGATTCACATGAAATATTTTATTGAGTTCATGCCTTTCCATTAGGATTAGGATGA
The DNA here is from genome assembly GCA_963277665.1 of Viscum album. Classification (NCBI taxonomy): domain Eukaryota; kingdom Viridiplantae; phylum Streptophyta; class Magnoliopsida; order Santalales; family Viscaceae; genus Viscum; species Viscum album. The sequence continues at coordinate 2,028,379,461 of OY728125.1, forward strand.
TATTTATTTGATCATAGGGTGATTCAGATTATAGGTGTATCATTGCTCGATACAGATCATGGTGGAAATTTTGGTTGGTTGAGGACTCAACTAAGTTATTATACTGAGTTTTGGGTGCAGGATTTAGTGTGGGTGTTTGGATGATCTTGGGATACCTTTTGGAGTTAAGAAACTAGGGTCAGATGATGTGATGATTTATTGACAGGTGTTGTCATGTATTTTCATGAATTTTCCAATATAGTAGGATCAACTAGTATTTTCATGTGTAATTGGGTATAGTGATATCAAAACCACACCGATCATGTCATTGGACCATTAAGAATTTATTTTAGTAGGAAATTTAAATGGTGAGGAGCACCTTGACTTAGAATTGATGCATATGAGCTAATGGATATGGTTGGGAGAATTGTATGTTAGATATTGAATGGGTTGACAAAACCATGGTGTCTCAGGATGGATGGGAATGAGTAGGCATTGTATTGTTTTTTCGGTGATGACAATGATTTGGGGCTCAATTTTTATTAAATACTAAACCTTACATTTGGAGTTTCATATTAGAATATCATTTGGTGTTTTTGAGTAGAACATGACATGATTGATGTGAATTAATTATTATAATTGGTTATGGTTTTTAGTTGAAAGGATACTAATACTTCTCTAGGATGATAATTGTTATGGTGGGGAGATTTTAATACCCCATGTCCAGATTGGTTTTGAAATTTAGGAAGAATTTGAATTTTTGAGTTTTGTGATGGGTTTATTTTTTGAATCAATGTTCAAATTTTGGTTTTGAGTTTTTTTGAAATTTTTATTAGATGTTTTTTGATGTAGAAAGATACCCATATTGAAAATCATGTGCTCAAGTGGACATCATGGTATGTTCAGGTGAGAGCATGGTGACTAGGGCTTATCCCCATCTAAAATAGGTAGAATCATGGTGTAGGGATCACCGTGAATGAGGGAGAAACACCCATTTATATTGAATGAACCATTGTACTAAGCATGGTGCTTGGGTGAAGCACCTACAAAATGGGAGGGGTGAAAATGCTGGTGGTGGAACCCTATTTGTCATGTTTCCTAGGCACCCCAACACATTATAGAACCCATGAAATGGGGATTTGGTCAGCTACGGTGGGGGTCTAGGGTGCAGAGAAACATGAACTTGATATACTATGGTCCCCGTTTGTTGGTCATTTTGGTCAAAAGCTGCTACAATGGGAAACTTCAGGTAGGTAGGGGGCTACATAATATTGTAATCCATTTTACCCACTATATTTTAAAATGTTGGGAAAATTCCACATTTCCCCACTATGATTATTCAAGGGATTAGATCACCATTCTTCCTTCTTGTCAAAACCTAATATGAGGGGCCTCTTCCTAGCTTCTTACATTGATTCCACTTTAATTTGGGATGTTTTGGGGATGGTAATCATTGATTCAAGGTTATATTCTTCCAATCCTTACTCCATTCTTTCTTTATATATGATTCCAATGATTTTCATTTTCCTTGGTCAGGGTTTCAATGCAATTCCACAAGATCATGGTGGAATTGCTCATTCCTCATGGGTCTTTTTATTCACTTGAGTATAAGAGGACCCGAGAGGAGGTCTACATGCCATTTGAAACTTTTTTAGTGAACGTACATCGTTGTTTAGAATTTTCAATGGTTTTGGATGATTTTTGTTTAAATCATCCATTGATTCAACATTACTAATTTAGTATTCTATGTTTCATAGGTCTGGGGATGTTCTTGGAGTGGTCTACACCCTATTTCTCATTGTTTCGGAACCTAAAACCTATTTATATTTTATACAATTATACTGAATTTTTATAAATTGAATTAAATTATAAATTGATGTAAAGTGGATTGAACAATTAATTATATATTTTTTTATAATTAATTATTGTATGTATTGATATGAGTTAATTCCTTGAAATGATGGGTAGTGGTTGAATGAGCTTGTTCGGGTCTTAATGAGGATGAATAAGCATTTTTAAAAGGGGAATGGATTCATAAATGAGTAGGTGGTACCCTATAAATTCCCCTGTGGTATTATAATTTTTTAATTTCTTCTTGGAATGTGATGGGTGGTCTCATTACTGATAGTGATTGAACTTAATTAAATAAATTTATTTATTAAAATGAAATTCCTAGACTAAAAAAATTTCCAAGGGACATGATGAACCCTTGGGAACTAGCTTGATTAACATGTCCACCAATGTCTGATTACTTGATTAAAATATATGTATTGAGATAGTTATACCCCTTTAATGGTGTAATTGGTTTATGTACATATAGTGTCCCATAGTATAGGTTCCCTAGTGACCTACGAGTATAGGTACATGATGAGATATGAATGATTGGATCTAGTAGGCCTTAATTGAATATGATATGTATTAGAGATGTTTATATTGTAAAATGATCATGGGAAAGTGTTTCTACCACACTATGTTGTGATTACCATGGTGGGAAGACCCTAAGAAGATAGATGGATCGTTTCATTGTTTTGGACTAACCTAGTGATGACTTGGTAATGTGATGGGTTTGGGGTCATCTCCCTCATGTGACACTTGTGTGAGTATATCATAGGTGGTGAATGAGGAATGGATGAAACATTAGTGATGCCAAGGGAAGATATGACCTCCGAGTGAAGGGTTTTGATTTGAGAGACTTGTTGAGACAAGAGGACCCATGAAGGGTGTCCTAACTTTGATAACACCTAGGGGAACCCAGTGGGTTCCCTAGTGATGTGTTGACCCTAGAGAGAGTGTGTATAATAAATGTTGATGATTACATGTGTTACCTTAGAAACCGAATCAATGATTTGAGATCATGGAGATGGATGATCATGCACTAGAGAAGTTGACTGTGGTTGGTAGGATGGGTTCAAGTAGACGGACAACTCATTTAGCTGATATTGATGGTGTTATTTTGGAAGCATGAACTTCCCACATTAATTCATTCAAGATATATAGGATTCATAAGAGATGTTCCCTAGATTAGGATAATTAACTTGATTCAACCCAAGGTTTGTGATACCTTGCACTATGTCCTTTGGTTCATATGGTGGTATATACTGTCCACTAAGACACATATTTTTGGGGTGGTTGGGACAAGGTACTGGGAACTATATGGTGGGAGGTACAGTCCACCAATAAATCATGATTTGGGATAAAATATATTTGAATTAGGAGTACCATGATTTGGGGGGCCTTTGATTTGATCCTCAAAGTCTATATTATGTGATAAGATATAGGCTTCCTTGTAGTTTATCCTTAGAGTCGATATGATATACCATTATTTTGGATACCATGGATATGGATCTAGGAGTACCATGATTTGGAATTCCTTATATTCCATTCTTGGAGTCAAGTGGATACACTAGTTCCAGGGATGGATGTAGATTCCCCTCATAGATTTGAGTTCCCTTAGACTGGTTCCTTGGGGATGATATGTCATTGGGTTTGTACAATTCTGTGACATGTTAAGAGACACCTTCACACCATCTGAAGTAGGTTTGGGTCAATCCAAGGTTCAAAGGTAGAACATAGGGATCAATAGTGGTTATCTTTTTACACTTATATAATTATTTATTTATTTTACAAGATAATGTCACATGTATACACTGTATTTATTGATTTTTGTATGATACCAATTTTGTGGTATCATACTGAGTTGTATTCACACCCTTATTAGGTGGTCATGACTCTTGGGTATCTGATTAGACCTCACTAGTTGTAGTTTCAAGATAGGTAGATCCTTAAAGATGCATGATAGAGTAGGATAACTTAGTTTTGACTGGATATTGGGATGAAGTTAGGCTTATAGATGTTTTAGAGAATCCTATGTATTTATTTTATTATTTTATTTTTTTTATATGTGGTATGCCTGATGGGAGACTGTGATTTTATATAACTGTATGCCTGATATATTTTATTTATTATTGACAGTTGAGTTTATTTTCTTCAACGTAATATGATGTTTTTTTGTAGATTATGTATGGATATTTTTATCTCTTATTGTGAACACTAATATTGGGGTATATTCTCCCCATGATCACACCCTAGACACCCACTTCAAGTTTGTATACTCTAAAAATTATGAAGGTGATCTTTAGGACCTAGTTGAAACTCCTTTGGTTCATGCACTTCTAAGTGGATGTGGACTAGATCTGGATGTTACATCAATGGTAAATGTTTATTTTTGTACATTTGGTTTTGATTATCTAGGAAAAGAACTATTTGAGATGTATCTAATGTAAAAAATTTGACTTTACCAACCTATTAATTTTCATTTTTTGGGATTTAGGGGAACAAAGAGGATATTTTAGGAATAAAAGGGGAAGTTTAAGCTAAAATTTCATCTAAATAGAATCCTTATAGTGTGTAGGATCAAGCTGCACCATGGAGATTTAATGTTATGATGTGAAAAAAATTTCTATTCTATGCAGTTATAGGGGTATATTTATTTAATTCTATTAATTTGGGATCCCCTACATCATTTCCCCTTGTTATTGTTGTGGTGTTGGTTTTGGAGCTGATTAAAAAAAGGGAAAGATGATAACTATGATGTTGTCCTCATGGATGTAGCGTGGATTTTGGGGTGTTTGATCATGGTTATTCAGTCATTTTGGGAGTCATTTAATATTCATTATATGGTTTCATTGTGACTTTTTTGTTGTTGTTTGGGTTCCACAGTGTGGTGATGGTCCCTATTTCAGGATATTTATTCAGGTTTAACAGATCTGGGGACTGATTGTATTTTAAATGGGTATATTTATAGTGTTATTTTTAGAGAATTTTTAACCCAAATAGTTGTGGAATGATTCTCTCCTTTTTTATGTGTTTTATATAGATTTGACACCATTGTTCCATGAACTATAACCCTTGTTCAATGGTCATATGTTTTTCAATCCAAGATATATATTTATCCACCGCTTCAATTTCTATTATCCCCCAATTATTTTCCTTGACCATATATGACCCCTAGAGATATTCTTGGATACCTTTTATCACCTCTATTTTTTGGATTATATCCTTATATCAATAGATCAATTTATAAATATTTGAGGTGGGTTATTTCCTATACCTTCTTAGTTTTATTTCCGTTACCCCACGTTCCTCATTGGAAACTATCATTGATGGTGCTAGTTTGATATAGAGGATGTTGGGATTTCATTTTGATGGGATATTTATTTTATATTGGTTTATTGGGTTATTCTCTGTGCAGGTTTAATATTTCAATAACTTGTTTATTTCTTTGTTTTTCATGGTGGCTTGTGAAGCTTCCATTGAGGTAGGTGATTTGAGAAATATCTTCAATTTCATTATAATGTGTAATATTTTTCTTTCTTTAAGAAGATGATATTGATTTAATTAATAAATATAAAGAACCAAACATAATTAAATTAATGGTTAATGAGTTTTTTTTGTGTTTACCCATTTAGATAATATTTTTAATGATATTAATGTATAATTTATACTATTATTGAAATAGATGATACTGTTAAGGTTGTGTGTAATTAGTGTTATTATTTATCTATAATCACTTCTCATAAAATTATAAGTACTAAAAGTTTTTAAGCAATCGATTCTGCACGAAATATTTAAATTGATTTATTAATGCTCATATAAGAGATGTTGAAAAAATATGGAAGCATAATAATAAAAAATTATGAATGTGTTTTCTTGATGGAATTGGGTGTTGTCACATACATAGCTTATTTTAAATGTATTTTTATTTTACTTTCCATTAATTCTTTGTTTTGGGGGGTTTCCGATGTTTTTATAGAGAATAGGCGAGTTTTCATGAATTGGGCCAAACCGTGAGCCCAATTCCAGATTTAAAAATAAATTTTGTTTCTTTTATAACATATTCATTTTTTAATATTTTTTACTCATTCCAACTCCTAAATGTCCTCCCCTGATATATTAACACCAAAATTAAAATTTGGAGTCTTTGGAAATCCATAACCAAGGTGTATATGGGTTTTATTTAAGGGATTGGGCCTGCCTGAAAGCCCAATTCCAGTTTTAAAAATAAAATTTGATTAACTAATAACTTATTCATTTTTAAGGCTTTTTAGGTGATTCCAAGCCCCAAACACGCCCTGTGAACCCATACGCGCGTCCCATATCCTCCCACCCTCTTTTCATCTCATTTGCATCGCGGTTTAGGTCGAAATTTCTGGAGAACTCAAATTTCGGGCAGATTTATAAAGGTAATTTGTTTCCTTCATAACTCCTTCGATTCTTACTCTTTTTCCCCCATTCAAATTCCTAAATGATCTACCTATTCTTTTTCGAACCGACCTTGAAGGTTTGAGTATTTGTGAAATCATCTACTGGTATTTTGGGGGGTGATTTCTACAAGATATTTTAAGTAAGTTGTTCTCCTCCTTTCTTCTTTCAATTTGTTTAGGGTTACATCCAATTTAGTTAGGGTTTCTTCCATTGTAATTGCGGTTCCTAATGTCCAGGAAGTAGGGTTTAAAATTTAAGGTTTTATATTGTGTTTTATGGTCTGAAATTCTGGTTTTAGGTCTGGTTTAGCTTTCTTGAGGTGCGGCGGTGGTGCGTTTGAGTTTTCGCACAAAGGATTCAAGGGTTTCCTTGGTTTTGGTAGGTGATTCCATTGTGTATGAAATCATTGTGAATTGGCTACTGTTTTTATGGTATTTTCATGCTTATTGAATTTTATTATTTCTGAATAATATAGTTTTAGTGGTGTTTGTATTTAAAATGAATCCTAAAGGCCAATTTCATGTGAAATTGGGGGTTTTTCATAGAAATGTATTATTAGTTTAATTGGGGCTACCCTATAAGTAACTAGTTGATTTTATTGAAGTATAATAGGGATAAAAATACTGTTTGTAATGATTGTACCTTGTGTTTGTTGCTGAAAAATCTGGTTTTAATGGTGTTTGTGAACCACATGAAATTCTAAGAGTTGTGTTGTGTAAAAATGGAGACTTTGCAATGATGTCGTTTCTTGAACCATATAGGGTTGCCCTAAAAATGATTTTGTGTTTTCACTGAAATGTAGTGGGATCTCCTTTATGTTTTGGAAACTTAAATATGTGCACATAGTATGCAAGTGAGGTTTATAAGGTGTTTTGTGTCCGAAACACTACGAGATTTTGAGGAATTGTTTTATGAAAAATCTAAGTGTTTTGTTGCGTGTTTTAAGTGGTATAAAATGTGATAGCTAATGTATTGGTTGTGATTGACCAGTAATGGTGTTTTATATGAAAATTTATTTATGTTGCATGCTTAAATTGATTGAGCACAAAAAGGGGAAGCCCGGGTACCTAGGTGGGGTGGATTTGTACTAGTACGGCTAGTGGACCGGATGGGTTTTGTCCCTGTTTCACTTAGCATTTGGATAACGACAACTCTAACTAAACTATGTGGATGATTATTGGGGACCACTAGGTTATGGGTGTGTTCCCTACTAGTGGCTCGTGCACGAGAAAGGATTTTGCTATGGTTACTCTACACCGAGGAACGAGGTACATAGGGCCCAAGACAACCTAGTGCCTAGGGGTGTTCCCAATGTTGTTGCTCATTGGATTTGTAGTATATACACATGTCTCAGGGTGTGTTTGGAAGTAAATTACAGTATATAACATTTATATTTTAATGTGTTAGTATTCTAAAAATTTTGGATTGAAAACAATTTTCAATTAGAGGTTTCATTTCTTGAAATTTGAACACTACTTTTCCTTGCGTTTGAAAACTGCTTGCCTTTTCACATTGTATTTCTTACTCTTTGGAATCATTGGGTGGTATCCTACTGGGATTAGGCTCACACCCTACTTACACCCCTTGGGTGTAAGTAGACTTGGTTATGTTTGATTCAGGTAAAGGAAAGGCTAAGGGTGATGGCGGTTCATGGTGTTAGTTCCCATTCTTGGTGCGGAGTTGTGGAGATAGCTTGGGGGCAATGACCCCTAGTCGTGTGGATTCCTTGGGGCTGTCTTAATGCTATAATTATTTTTATTTGGACCACTTGTATTGTCTTTAAACCAATGTACTCAGTTCTGGTTTTTTTTACTTAAGTCTTGTTTGGCTCAAAAATTTCAGATTTATATTATGGATTGTTTTTAATGTTTTATGCTTTCATACTCGGGTAAATCGTTCCCAAACCTAAATTAATGATACCCGGGCACTTGTGCCAGCCCGTGGGGATAGGGAACGCCCTTCGGGTCATGTCATGGGCTGGGTTTGGTGCCGGTTTTGGTGGTGACCAGATTCGGTTCGTGACAAAATGGTATCAGAGGAGGAACCCAGCCTTAAGTGCGCGGTGCACTGCCTGGGTCGAGTTATAGGGCCCACAACAATGGTGTTGTGCTCCAAAGGGGGGTGATTGTAACATCCCCAAATGATAAAGGGTTAAATGACTAAATGATATGACTCATGTCAACAAGGTGCACCTTCCTTTTCGGGAGCCTACCTGATTAGAACTCCACAGTTAAGCATGCTTGGTCTGGAGTAGTGATCAGGATGGGTGACCTTCTGGGAAGTTTCCCAGGGTGTGTGTGAGTGAGGACAAAGCACACTGGAAAGGACATGTGTTGGCATGTGGGGAATGTCATTAGTCAGAAGACCCGTTCAAGCATGTGGGTGGACCCTGGGGTGGTCCTCACATGTCTGCGGGGGCAACTGGTGGTACCTGGTGGGCCAGGACCTGACGGCCATGTTAAGGCGGGGTGGCTGTGCTGTCACCGGGACCCGGTTGTCACAAATGGTATCAAAGGAGGTTCGCTCCATGGGTCATGTTAGTTGGGGAAGAGTCAGCATAGTCTGGAGCTAGGATTTTTGGGACTTGAAATTTCAGTCATGGGTAGTGTGCCTGGCCAGCACACCTCATGAAGGGATTCAAGTCACCATGGTAAGTATGGATTTATCTGAGTGCTTTGGTTTTCCTGGTTTAATTATGACTATGGGAAATGAAAAGAGAGTTGGGAGAATAATCTCAGTGAGCTCGCAGGGCCTGGCAAGCCATGTGGAGCCATGGATATTTCCCTAGAATACTCTCTGTGACGGCGAAGTGATTGGAATATGGCTGCCAACCATATGTCCAAGTCACCCACCGAAACTAGTTTCCTCTTGCATTGTTTTGTGCTTTAGTTTTGAAATCTTAGCACTTTGGTTTTAAGGTGACTTGTTTTTAAGAAGCGTAAAGTTTTTATAAAATGATTTTCAAATAAAGAGGGAATGGTTTGGTTTATGAAATGGCGGAACTGAATTTTCAGAATTGTTTTGAAATGTAAAATGGTGTGCTTACACCTCTTTGAAAGCAGGAACTATATTGAATTTGGTTTTGAAAAGCGTTTCCAATAGAGTTTTCTAAACAATTAGAGTGTGTTTTAATGGGATGATATGTTTCAAAATTGATGTGAATAACTTGAAAGTGAGTTCTTTTCTAAATGGTTGTGTCCTTATGAAATGTTTTGTAAGATGTGAATTGGGATTTTGATCTCATTGTTAGCAGTTTTGAGAAAAAGGTTGGGTTGGTTGACCATTTTGTTTTTGAAAAGTGGAAGGAAGTTTTGTTGTACCCTTTGGTATTTCCATGAGTGAACACATGCATGGGGTTATATGGGATGATGGATGGTTGATGGCACGACTGGATGAGTGCTGGGATGGATATGAGGAGGGTGCCCGGTGTGGCACAAAAATATGCATGTGTGAGGCCCATGGGGTACCATTGGTGGATACGCTTACTGCTAAACCGTTTGTTTTCAATGAATTGGTTTTAAAGAAAAACATGATGTCTTGATGAATAGTTTGGTATGGTTTGTATTATGGGTTTTTGAAAATTTTAATGTCATGGGAGGTTTTGAGTTCAAGAACCCCTTCTATTTGAACTGTGTTTTGGGTTTGTGTTTGGTCGGTAAGCTGTGTTGTAGGGATAGTTAGTGGTCTCTTTTGAAAAAAAAAATTTGGGATGTATTTACGGTGGTTCCCTTCATGTGTTTGGATCTGGTTTGTGGCATGTTTTGACTAATGGACCAGCTTGGTTGGGTCCTTGGGTTCTCTCATTGGATAAGGTACGCCCCCATTAAGGGTTAATGCACAACTGAAGTGCAACCCGTTTTGTTTCGCCATTGGAAAGTCCTCCAGTTGATCAATATAAAGAATATTTTATCGAACTTTTTTTTATTGAGTCTACACCCATTCATTTCGCTGATTTTTGGATCCTCTTGTAGTGGGATAGTGCTTGTGGAAGGTTGAAAGGGACCTTAGTTTCTTAAGTTTCCCGATTCATCAAAGGTGGGAGTGTTCTTTCGTTGTTAGTAGGGATGAGTGTCTTGATGGTGTCTAAGAGGGCCTCTGGGTTCTTTATAGTTTCTTTGAAGAAAGTGTTATCATTAAACAACCAATTTTGAGATTTAGGTCATGATATGATATTGTGTCCACTTTTTGGACTTATCTGTTGTTTAGGGACTTTGAATATGTTCCCGTTCCATGTATTGTTTCTATCAATCGTCAGGGTCATGTTCGGTGACGCATTGTGATGTTGTGTGCTCTTTTGACCATAAAGGTGAAGGTCACACAATCTCCTAAGGTTCTATGTTATGTTGGGATTATGTCTCCCTTGGGAAAAACATCAAATCCGATATCTTAGAGGAAGGTGTTTATATGTGTCTTTCCCTTCTGTTGTTTCTCACCCAAAGAAACAAGGTGTGATGTGTGTGCATCTTCTGATCCCTTGTTTCAGTGAAATGACTGTTTCTGGGAAAAGTGGGTTATGAAGTGTGTTATGTCTTGATAAACCCATCAGGGTATGAAGTGTAGTTGTTTGTGGCACCGAAAGAAGATGTTCCACAAAGGGGTTTCAACAGCCTAACTGCGTGGCCGAAGATGCTTCAATATTTTGAGCTCCAGCCATAGGTCCCGGAGAGAAGCTGGCGCGTAGTCAGGGGAAACACTAGTGTCGTTTAAACACTTATACAAAGTCCTGTCCTCAGTATGAAAGATAGGAACAGTTTAAACCTATGGTTTCATCATCTTCCTTCTGTTGTTCTTGTTCGGTGGAAATAGGTAGAGGGCCTTGTACCCATGTCATCGCCTAATGTCTTTCCCTCCCATGTTGATTTCCATTGAGTCATTGGAGGATGGTTGGAAATTTGTCTAGAAAGTTTGAGCACACATTTTGTGCATGATTAGTAGTGTCAGTGTGCTAGGAATCCACGTTCAAATAATGATCAGCATAGTTAGTGCATGGTTTCCCAAACCGTGCGGACTGACCCTGCACCCTTCCCAAATCTTAAAAAAAAATTGAGTCTTTTTGTGTCGGCCCATGCTGGTCAATTAAGATGGTTGGTTCTTGTGGTGGGAAGACCCACTGTGGGTATCATGTATATTATTTTGTATATTTCTAATTTATGTATAACCCTTGTACTAGGGAGTCTGTTTGCGCCTCCCCTTGTTAGTGTCTTGATTCTGTCTGGGGAAAAAAATTTAAGTTGTCTCTTATGGTGGGGAGCCCATTTGTGTCTCTTCATACGAGTAACTCATATTTTTTCCTTTGTTTTATATGGGAAGTAGGTATTATCATTTGGAGATATCTAACTACCTACATCTTACTTTGGTAAACATTGATATTGCAGACTGACAAATGGTTTAGTTATAGAAGGGCAAGTGTAACCTTGTTCGATGTTGTTGTTTATTTGGGTAAATTGATTGAGTATTGTTCAGATTGTGTCTGAGGAGTTTTCATTTGGGATAAAGCCTGATTGTGCTTGATTCTTTCTGGAATGTGGTGTAAGTAATGTTTTTGAGAGTATTCCTTCCTTCATTGATCACTGGAGGTGTTATGGCCTTTGGGGGAGAAACCTGGCAAGAGAGTATCTCTTGGTTTCTCAGTTGAGTTTGGTTGTTGTTTTGGCCTTACTGTGACTTTCCGGGGCGGAAAGTTTTTATGGTGGGGAGAATTGTCACATAAATAGCTTATTTTAAATGTATTTTTATTTTACTTTCCATTAATTCTTTGTTTTGGGGGGTTTCCGATGTTTTTATAGAGAATAGGTGAGTTTTCATGAATTGGGCCAAACCGTGAGCCCAATTCCAGATTTAAAAATAAATTTTGTTTCTTTTATAACATATTCATTTTTTAATATTTTTTACTCATTCTAACTCCTAAATGTCCTCCCCTGATATATTAACACCACAATTAAAATTTGGAGTCTTTGGAAATCCATAACCAAGGTGTATATGGGTTTTTATTTAAGGGATTGGGCCTGCCTGAAATCCCAATTCCAGTTTTAAAAATAAAATTTGATTAACTAATAACTTATTCATTTTTAAGGCTTTTTAGGTGATTCTAAGCCCCAAACACGCCCCTGGAACCCATCCGCGCGTCCAATATCCTCCCACCCTCTTTTCATCTCATTTGCATCGCGGTTTAGGTCGAAATTTCTGGAGAACTCAAATTTCGGGCATATTTATAAAGGTAATTTGTTTCCTTCATAACTCCTTCGATTCTTACTCTTTTTCCCCCATTAAAATTCCTAAATGATCTACCTATTCTTGTTCGAACCGACCATGAAGGTTTGAGTATTTTTGAAATCATCTACTGGTATTTTGGGGGGCGATTTATACAAGATATTTTAAGTAAGTTGTTCTCCTCCTTTCTTCTTTCAATTTGTTTAGGGTTACATCCAATTTAGTTAGGGTTTATTCCATTATAATTGCGGTTCCTAATGTCCAGGAAGTAGGGTTTGAAATTTAAGGTTTTATATTGTGTTTTATGGTCTGAAATTCTGGTTTTAGGTCTGGTTTAGCTTTCTTGAGGTGCGGCGGTGGTGCGTTTGAGTTTTCGCACAAAGGATTCAAGGGTTTCCTTGGTTTTGGTAGGTGATTCCATTGTGTATGAAATCATTGTGAATTGGCTACTGTTTTTATGGTATTTTCATGCTTATTAAATTTTATTATTTCTGAATAATATAGTTTTACTGGTGTTTGTATTTAAAATGAATCCTAAAGGCCAATTTCATGTGAAATTGGGGGTTTTTCATAGAAATGTATTATTAGTTTAATTGGGGATACCCTATAAGTAACTAGTTGATTTTATTGAAGTATAATAGGGATAAAAATACTGTTTTTAATGATTGTACCTTGTGTTTGTTGCTGAAAAATCTGGTTTTAATGGTGTTTGTGAACCACATGAAATTCTAAGAGTTGTGTTGTGTAAAAATGGAGACTTTGCAATGATGTCGTTTCTTGAACCATATAGGGTTGCCCTAAAAATGATTTTGTGTTTTCACTGAAATGTAGTGGGATATACTTTATGTTTTGGAAACTTAAATATGTGCACATAGTATGCAAGTGAGGTTTATAAGGTGTTTTGTGTCCGAAACACTACGAGATTTTGAGGAATTGTTTTATGAAAAATCTAAGTGTTTTGTTGCGTGTTTTAAGTGGTATAAAATGTGATAGCTACTGTATTGGTTGTGATTGACCAGTAATGGTGTTTTATATGAAAATTTATTTATGTTTCATGCTGAAATTGATTGAGAACAAAAAGGGGAAGCCCGGGTACCTAGGTGGGGTGGATTTGTACTAGTACGGCTAGTGGACCGGATGAGTTTTGTCCCTGTTTCACTTAGCATTTGGATAACGACAACTCTAACTAAACTATGTGGATGATTATTGGGGACCACTAGGTTATGGGTGTGTTCCCTACTAGTGGCTCGTGCACGAGAAAGGATTTTTCTATGGTTACTCTACACCGAGGAACGAGGTACATATGGCCCAAGACAACCTAGTGCCTAGGGGTGTTCCCAATGTTGTTGCTCATTGGATTTGTAGTATATACACATGTCTCAGGGTGTGTTTGGAAGTAAATTACAGTATCTAACATTTCTATTTTAATGTATTATTACTCTAAAAATTTTGGATTGAAAACAATTTTCAATTAGAGGTTTCATTTCTTGAAATTTGAACACTACTTTTCCTTGCGTTTGAAAACTGCTTGCTTTTTCACATTGTATTTCTTACTCTTTGGAATCATTGGGTGGTATCCTACTGGGCTTAGGCTCACACCCTACTTACACCCCTTGGGTGTAAGTAGACTTGGTTATGTTTGATTCAGGTAAAGGAAAGTCTAAGGGTGATGGCGGTTCATGGTGTTAGTTCCCATTCTTGGTGCGGAGTTGGGGGCAATGACCCCTAGTCGTGTGGATTCCTTGGGGCTGTCTTAATGCTATAATTATTTTTATTTGGACCACTTGTATTGTCTTTAAACCAATGTACTCAGTTCTGGTTTTTTTTACTTAAGTCTTGTTTGGCTCAAAAATTTCAGATTTATATTATGGATTGTTTTTAATGTTTTATGCTTTCATACTCGGGTAAATCGTTCCCAAACCTACATTAATGATACCCGGGCACTTGTGCCAGCCCGTGGGGATAGGGAACACCCTTCGGGTCATGTCATGGGCTGGGTTTGGTGCCGGTTTTGGTGGTGACTAGATTCGGTTCGTGACAGGTGTGATTACTGATGTCTTTCCTTGTATAAGTACTATGATTATTGTGGGTTTGGTTGTGGATATTTATAGGGGATGGTATTGGGTGATTATATTGTTGGTTATTTTATTTGGAATGTTTAGGGAAAGCAGGCTACGATTTCCATCAAATAATGTGTTATTGGATGGTTTTGCAATGGTCGATTGATGGTATATGTCCTATCATGGTTCCTATGATCTATATAGTTTGGAATAGTGAATATTTGTGTCATGGGGGAATATTTTTTAGTGATTAAGTGGCTTTTGAAGGATATTGTGAATAGAAATATAGTAATGGGTATAGATAAAACTGAATAAACCATGGCTATAATTAGAATTTAGATGCTTGAAATGAATGCGTAAATGTTTTGGAATAAATATGGGAATTACTGACAATGTTTTTTATTAGATATTGAATTAAATTACATAATTAATGTAAATTGGATGAAAAATAGTAAATATAGAATTAGTTAGATGGAGACATTTGAGGGGTAATTAAAAATTATCTTGTGGATATTTCTTGTGGGGAGTGTGGTATAGTTTCACTATAGACATGGAAAAAGATATGGGATATGTAGTAGTAATGGTGTAGGGTAAGATGTTAGATTTGGTTGGGTATGTTTGACAAGAACATATTGGTTGGTCTTGTGTATGACTATTTTATATTTTATTTTATTGTTATTTCTATATGCACCCACATGTGTCTTATATTTATACCAATACATAAAGGTCTTGAGTTCTGTGTATTTCCCCAAAATCTAGGTTGGAAGGGGAGGATGGATGACTACCCCCTCTTACATTCTCTTTATTCCGTAGTTGTATTTAATATTTAGTAGTGGTATATAATTGGTGGTGATATATATATGATGGAAGTATATAGTTGGTGGTGATATATAGTTGGTGGTGATATACAATATATGGTGGTATACAGTTGGTTGCAGTACCTGGTGGTGGTATTATATGGTGTGGGTAATGAATGAAATTATGTGTGACCAAGGTTTATATCCTTAATTTTTATGATATCCTACAAAATTATATCTATGATTGATATGTGGTAAGTTGACATGGGAGGGATAAAAATGAGATGTTTGACATAGGAGTATCAGAGTGGTAAATTAGTGGGGAAGTGGTTATGAGGAAACTTTTATTATATCATTATTTGATACTAATTTATTATATTGGATGAATGATTGGGTGATTTATCCTTATTGAGTTTTGGGATAGTTGACTTATATAGGTGTTGGTTGGTTCTATTGTTTTTTCACTAAAGCATCAATATGATTCTCTTATACTTTCATGAGAGATCATGGGTATGATCCTACTGAGTATAAAAATAATTCTCACCTTGATGTATATATAAAATATTTTCAGGTATCCATGATGGATTTGTAGACTGAGTTATACATCAATAACATGGTTCTTGGTGTTAATTAGAAGTCACTACTGAATGACCTATTTAGAATTGGTTTTATTTTGTTTCTTTTATCTTATATGAAATTTACATTTATTATGAGATGTGGGTTTTATTTTTTTATTTTGGGTTTATTTGTGGCTTAATTTTTATGTTTTTAAGATACATGAGTGTAATGAATCTCATATATATGTTTTATACCATTGGTTCTAGCCACAAACTTGAGTCTTATTGGAAACAGGCCTGGAGGATCACCTTCATCTTCACTACAGGCCTAGGAGGGGTTCCCAGTAGGGTGGGTTGTGACAAATAAACTAACTTTATCATGTTTTCATACTAAATTAATTATGTTTTTATTTTTGTAACCTTCGTTATACACACACACACACACACACACACACCATGTGAATTTTATAAACACCCACTATTTTAGGAATAATATTTCAATTTTTATTATATTTTAGTTAAATATATAATGAAAATTGATGAATAAAATTTGTGAGTGGCTTCTTCGTGAGTTCAAACCTAGTTTTTGAACTATATTATATTATTAAGTAAATAAGAATTTATTATAGTTATATTTGTGAAAAAATACACACACACCATATTTATCCAATACATGTATCTCCACACCCAGGTCCAAAAGATGTATTAGATACATCATACATAATCATGTAACTATCATATAATCCATTTGTATAAAACATTGAATGACCAAAATATATAAAATATTTTAATATTGTATTTAATCTCATATATTTTCTATTCTATAAGTTAATATTGATTAAAATGTAAGAACATATCACATTTTATTTATCCATGTATATGAGTATATCCCATGAAACTCATACGAATAGATAAGTACATCACATGAAACTTATCCAGGCATGACCATATGCTTTCCTATTATTTCTCAATAAAGGTTCCTTACGTAATACCTATCATACATGAGGAAACAACCCGTTTTTTTAATAAAAACCCACCACATGATCCAAAACATACCAAACCATCCCCTGATTAGATCAGCTTCATGGATGGAATAAGTAAAGTATCAAAATATGTAGGTACACATGTTAGATTATTTATTATCTTCAACTAATAAGGATTAATATGAAACAGAAATCCCTAATATACTACTAACATAATTTATAATATTTCATGTAGTATACGTATTGGGTCATCCAATAAAAAAAAATTAACCTTATGAGAAAAACATTTTTTCTCTATAAAATCTCCAACTCTCACTAATCTTCACATGTTATCCTAGCCCATAAATCTCCTTGTCAACCGTCATTTAGGAATAACATAAATTCATAATTTGAGGGGTAAATTTTCATTTAATTCCAAGAAATTTGTGACCTACTTGAATGAATGATATAAAAAATATGCCTTTTTATGTATACCATGATATATTTTTTATATTCATAAACTACTTTAAGATAATTAACAAAACCCAACATAAATGTAAATATTTACCATATCTAATATAAAAATATCCAAGGAACTTTAGTATTTCTATATTTTATTGTCCTTATTATACATGTTACATATTTATTTAACATTTGTTATGTCACTATATAAATCTTGATACATCTCTATGAAATCATGTCATAAGATCCTTCCACTAAACTCCATTTGTAAGATAACATCTATTAATAAATATAGTTTAATTAATAGTGATAGTATGATTCATAATCCTCTTGTTTAACACCAGAACATTATTTTCAAAATTATTTTATTCAAAAAATATAATGTTAATATGTAAATGATTTTATTATTTTAAATACTCAGAACCCTTTTAATATTTATACTATAATAACCTTATAACCATTTGAAAAATTTAAAATTTTATTTTAGATAATTTTGGTAACAATTTTAAAATGTAACTCACTAAATTAAAATCGTACTTACCAATACACACTAAACACCTTTTTTATATAAGATGAATTTTAATTTTAATTATATTGATATAATTTTTTATTTGTTACTATTTTATATTTTATAAGCTTAAAAATACTCCTAATAGTCTCATAGAAATTATATTTTTCAAAATTATAATCCTTAGGTATACAAAAAAAATTTGTTAAGAAAATAACACTTATATCATTTAGTGATAATATTTATCAAATAAAACATTGACTAAGATATCCCATAAGTAATTTTATGTATTTAGAATAATATTGTTGAAAAAATCCATAGTTATTAAAAATATACCACCAATGGGTAGATAAAATTATTTCCCTCATATTTTAAGAAATAACATGTATAAAATAATTTTATATTAAATAAAAATTGGTTGATTATTTATTTAAAAACCATGTTATAAAAAATATGAAATTATAAAACATGAGTATAAAAAGACCTTATGTTATTAAAAACAACCAACTTTTTCTGGTGAATCATCTTATCTTATAAGAGAGAAATTAGATTCTAAATAAAAATACTTTATAATTTCCAAATTCTAATAACATAAAATAATCCTATGTATTCCATACCCCATATCAAAAATTCATGAAACTTTAATAAAATTAAAAAATAAATCTTCTTCTATTTTATCTTAATTTTGAACTTATATACACATTTAAAACAATTATTTATTGTATATTTGGTATCATATACCCTTAAAAATAAAAATAAAATACTTTATATGACATTAATACACAATGTGGACTCTCCATGGAGTTTCTTATATCCCATGAGGAATTTTGGGAAATTTCCTGTTCAATTTTCACCCCCCATAGTGGAAGTGTTTTTCCCCCTTCCAAAATTTTTCAATTAGGCTTTAATTATCCTTATCAAATATTTGGACCTCAAGTTATTTACTTCTTATCATGAATTAAACTTTTACCATTTTAAACTATCTTTACAACACCAAATATTAAACCTTAAATGTCTCTCCAAGATATCCTTAAAACATTCAAAATATTAGGTAATTTTTTGTTGAACTCATTCATATTAGAGTTCAAAATATTAAGGAAATTGACTAAACTTTTATTAAACCCATTCATACAAGAGTTCATAATAAATTAACAAATCCTTTATGAAAATGATTATAGAATAAATTACATAATATGATATAGCATTAAAGGATACCTTAACCTCTCCATGTAATTAATGTAACAAATTATATTGATCATTTTAATTGATAATAATGATCCTTCAGTAATTTTTATTTTAAATAATATCTTAAAAACACCATATTTCTCATATATTAATTATTATTGATAGATAATTTTATATTTATCTATCATCTTGAATGTATTCTATTCTCTTGATTCTTTGTTAATTTAGAATCTATGTACAAAAAAATTAAAGTATATTCATATATAAAATCTTTTTTATGATTCTGATAAGCATATTGATCAAGTTTTTAAAAAAAAAATTACTAGTGAGACGATTAGGAAAATAATATTTCAACACATAAATTTATTTATTTTTTTACTTAAGAAAAAATTATAATGTTTTTTTAGGAGTCCAATATGTTGGTTTCATTCTGCCTTTCATTTTTCAAGGTTGAAATCAAAGTAAAGACTTATAATGATATTTTATCTACATCATGTGTTTTTATCAGATGTTTTATGACTAAAAATTTAAAATTTATTATTTTTTGGATAATCCATCTTTTAACTGGGTTGAGAGTGAACCATGTGAGTCATGTTTTACAATTATTTAATTAGAACTTTTATTAAATTTTCTACCACTAAAGTTATCACCCCATTTTTACATCATATCTATTAGTGGTTCAAGATCCATATTTTACTAAGCATTGAGCCACTATGGTGTTTCACTTATCACTTACTATTTATATAGTCCATCACATTAATAATATCATATACAATTATTAGATATTTGAGTGGAAAATTCATTAACCAAACCCATCATATGTATTATCCCAAATTAATTCTATTGGACACTTAATCCTATTAGGGTCGCCCAAGTAATTGTAACCCAAATTTCCATCCATATAAATTCATCTGGTCCTATAAGGGTCCCCTATATTCTATTTTTCTTACACAAGATAATACATGTGTACCGATATTTGATATGACATAACCATTTGAGTGATCAAGGACATAAAAAGTGTTTTCAAAGGAAAGAATCAAACACTTAGTATTTTTAAGGGGTTTTAACCATCATTTTTTCTAATCTTATATATTACTTTCAGGTTTGAATGCTTCTAAATATTTAGTTTTTTATTATATACCTTGAAATAAATTAATATTTTATAAATATATTAATGTATAATTATTTTTACAAATTATGATTTGTGTTAATTATCCAAAAGTAAATTAAAATCATTTCCCTATATATTCAAATGCATCTCATGCTTAAGGTATATGAAAAAATCTATTTAATGGTATAGAATCATATGGAACCAAAATCCCCATAAGAGAAAGTATGGTGAAATATAAAGTCAAACACCACTTTTCTAGAAATATTCTAAGCTCTCAGATTTGTTGGGAATTTGATCCAATGTTTGATTATCTGTAAATAAATACTCAATAGAGATAATAATAGAAATAAAATCATAATACCTAATATATAAAAATAATAATCATCCATTATTAATGAATTAATAACCGGAAAAAAAATCATAATCCTGGTAGAATGGAAATAAATCTTATGTTATTCATAGCATGAAACTCTTTATATTCATGATATGAGATAATAATCTGTTTAAGAAATTTAAACTAACCCGTCAATGTATTCATAATACAATCACTTTATATTCAATAATATTAATGAATTATGGAGTAAATAAATAAATTAACACTATAAATATTTAGATTTGAGATAATAATTTATGTACATTTTATAAATAAATTATTATAAACACATTAAAATTTATACACAAATTTATGGAAATTCCATAACATATAAGTATTAAAACTTCACATTTATATCAAAAATATCAAAACCCATATTTAATCATTTACATAACATATATATGTACTTCTTCATAATAAAATATATGATTTTATAATAAATATAAACCCTTTATATTACTTAATATATGAACACTTTATATAAACAATATAAAAAATTAACATTATTTTATTATAATATATTTAATATTTATTTATATATTAGATTAAATCCATGAATTTTTTTTACTAGATTAAATAAATTTTTAAAATAATTATTTTAATATGAACAATTCTTATCATCATTTTTTATACTTCATACAATATTATAAACTATTATATTTAACTATTTTTTATAATTTAAAATAAAATTATAAATTAATAAACCATGTAAATTTATTCCTTTAAATGTAGATCCCATTAAAAAAAATTTTTATAGCCTATAACCCCCCTTTAATTGGAAATTTTATGAAAAGAAATTTTTCTTAATTTTCTTAAAAACTATGTTGTATTTTACTATGCACCACATCATGATTTTTCTTATAGAACATACTTTTCCAATTGAACCATAAAATTTTATCTTATGAAATTTAATTTTAGTAGAGCATAAGGAATTCATAATTTTGAACCAAGGGGGTTTTTAGGTATCTCATGGTTTTTATTTTTGAAATATTGTTCTTATACAAACCATGACTGTTTTTATTAAATCATGATATAGAAATAATAATTTAATGATCCTATATTTTTAGGAAATAATTCTCAAGATCCATTTTTCGAAAACTCTGATATTATTTTTTAATTTACATGAAATACACCCATTTTAAATAGAAACACAGCATGGTTATGAAAATCACTACAAACCAGGGTCAGTTTTTTATAAATATATCATTTTTATAAAACAATTATTTTTCTAGATTCTTAATTTATTCAAATATAAATCCAAATGATATGAAAGTGTATACGATATCACTATTGTGTTTTATTTGGGATAAAACCTGTCCTAATGATGTGTAAATTAATCAATAAAACACATTTTGGAATAAAATACATCTATTCATTTGAATTGAAAACAATAAATGAATAATATTCTTACCTCACAATTTTAATTGATTATTCCAAACTATTATATGTGTGTTTGATGGATATTTATTAAAATTAATCAAGTCTAATTTCCCCCATGATAAATTATAGGTTTAGTGAACCAGCTAACATTTATGTTGGATTCTTACTTCATCTATAGATTCCTATAATCTTGGTGTTAAAATAAAAAAGATACTGAAATCTATGACTTAGGTAAATTTCAAAACACAATTCCGTTATACCATTTCATGGTTTTGGAATCCTTTTATAGGATTCAAGGACACTCCTGGAAGGTTCTATATTATTGTTCATTTTATAAATGGATATTGTTTCATCATTCCAAAAGTCTTAAAAATTCTATAACTATGAAACCCATTATAAAAAATAAGTTTGGACAACCATAATGAAACATTTAAATCATTAAACATTTCATAAATTATCACCTAAAATACTTGATAAATAATCCAATAATCATCCTATAAGGAATTCATTTTCATGAAATTGACTACAAAATAACAACATTCATCACCCTGTGGTATTCTTCAACACAAATCAAGACATGATAACCAAGACATGGTGACATTCAGTACATTATGAATTTACTATATTACATATTTATATCATTAATATAGAGTAATTTCCATCCAATGATGGTTGATCACCCCAAGGAATGATTTTTAAACCCCTTTATCAATTATGTTATATCTTTATATGATAATTAATAAATAATATAATATATAACATGTTAATGATATTATAAAAATACTATATATATATATTGTTCTTATATGTAATGGTTTCAATCCCTTGGTAACCACCAAACCCCCCCCCCCCCCATGATGGAGATGTGACTACCATTAGTTGCATCAATATTATAAAGTAGCAGTCTGACCCTTTCTGATCCATTATGAGTCAAAATGGGCCACCCATAGTGGTGGTTCCTAGATTATTTAATCAATGGTGTGTGGAAAAATAAGGGATTTTCTTGTTGATGACCCCAAAATTGTGATCCTACTTGATATTCAAGGTTTTTATTTGGGGTATATTCCCTGAGATGAGGCCAATAGACCCTTGATTATAGAAGAGACTAGGATAAGAATGTTTCCACCATTCAAGGAGCTACATATTTGAGGAAATAGATAACCCATTTTTTTATTTAAATAAATTTTATTATTATTAGCTGGTATATATGGAAATAAAATTATGTTTACATAGAACAACAAAACAACCCCTTTAATTAAGGATCAAGTTGATGAACCACATCTCATATAAGGCATGTTGTGATAGTTTCTAGTTACCTTAGGAATTGACCAGTAGAGACTACCCTAGTAAGAGGTGGTATTCCATTTACAATTTTGTATCCTTGTGATTCACAGAGGAGATAACCCACCAAAACTTGGTTTGGGGGGATAAATGTTTTTGACATAGTGATCAATTAGGCTTTGGTCGAACCAGTCACAACCTAGTGCACTACATAGGTGCCTTGGTGCATGATGTCTTGATTTTAAACCAAAGTTTAGAAATTTATAAAGCCCACGATCTTCAATAGTATCAGGGGAGTTCAGGTTCACACTATAAATAACTATTTCACGGATAAAATGTATGCATGAAATAAACTTGTAAGCAATAGAATCATTAATGGTTAAAATTGCATCACGAAATCTAGAGTTAGAGAGTTTAAGATAATACTATAATAAGTGCCTAATAAAAACTTCAAAATTTAGTTAATTTTATAATTTTATAGCTTTGAGAATAATTTTTTTATTTTTATTAATAAATTTATAATTATTTTCATATATACGATTAAGATATCTGATTATCTCTGCTACAAATTCTTGATCAACTATTCTTAGTGTTGCATTATTTCTTTGACACTGACTGTTTTATTTTTCTAATATAGATCTCAATCAAGGAAAATCATTTTAATCCTACAATAAAATTAAGTTTTAAAATATTTATCAAGTGTAGGGGAATTAAGAACTCATTTACACTTATTTTTTATGAAATTAAACCACATTAATTCCATTATCCGACTTTGATAAAAACCACTTTAATAATAAAAATAAATTTAACATCAATCATAGATAATGATTATAAATTGTTTTATCCTAGCCTAGACATAAAATAAATTATATGACCATTAGTAATGATAAGAGGAATGAAATATAAAATAACTGTAAATGTATATCCTCAATTATCATCTATCTATCCTTTATTACCCTCCTTATAATTTCCCCTTAACGTTTTTATCTATCCATGTAATGTGTTGGTATGGATCCCAAGATCCATCATAAATCATCACAAGACCTAATAAATGATTCATAATCACTAGATGTTGACATATATATTGAGTTATATTATATAATAAATTTTGAATTGTTTTATCTTGAATATATAATTTGAATTCCAATAAGAGAGACCATCAAAAAATATACATGTAATAACTATAAAATGTTCATGTCTTAGAGGACACATATTCTTTCCAAAGTTAGCATAAAAAATATACATGATATGAAATAAAAATAAAGCTATCATAATTGATAACTAAAGTTAATATATATATATATATAGTATATAAAATGTAATAAAAAATTATCCCACATTCATCTCTATACAAGATAAACATCACCAACTCTAAAAACCACCAATACATCATGCTTTTAGATCCAAAACACCTCAGTTATTAGTGATTTCCCCTTAATTAGATCATGAATAATGAGATCAACACATGTACAAGAGGATATTACTGGGGTGTGAGTACATCATACCTAGGTGGCAGTTAGTCCCAACACTGACTTATTAATAATAAAACCAAGTTTATGAGGTATTAATATAGAATTGTAAGGTAATAAAAGAATAAAAAATGATAATTTATCATTTTAAATTTTTAAATAAAATGAAAATATACCTTGGGTTTCAGTTTCCATGTTTTTTCCAATCTAATGTGGAAATAAACGATACTTTCTTCGAGTCTAGCTTGAAATATAAGAATAATTGACTAAATTATTACTATATAAACCTAGAGGGGAACAAACCAAAAAAAAATATTCTATATGAGGGAAAAGATTACAAAAAAATCCTCTCTTAGGGGATTAAATTGCCATATTTCATAATTGGTATATGTATATATATATATGTAGTAATCCACCACATATGTGAAATTAAAATCCTCCACGATCCATATGAAATAAAACCAATTCTTCACATACTAAATTTAATATTTATAAGTATAAATGTATGAAATTAATATTTCAAATAAAATTTTATTACATAAATAATCATAAAAAATATTACAGAATTCAACACCAGAATAATAAAACGTTTATTCAGTTTAAAATTTTAAAAGTAATTTGTTTATAAATAATATTTTAGATGAAAAATGTTTTTCTATTATACCTCAATTTACCCTACAATATTTCTGAATAAATTTATAACAGTACACGGTAGAGTAGGTGACACAAACTGAATAACCCAATGAGTCCTAATCTAATCGTAGTTCATAATAAGTATATGGTAAATATAAGAACTAATCCACTACCACCTTGATTATTTGAACCTACATGAGCCATATGGAACAATAATGATGATATATATACTAAATATAACACATATAAGCCTAAAATTATAAAATTAATATTTTAAATGACAAGTGATAAACAAAAAATCATGATAAAACATAATAAAATAAAATAACGAATAATACATAGTTTCTTTTGTCGAAAATTTAATATGGGAGTATATTTTAACTAGTTTTATAGATGAAAACTATGTTTTTTATATATAAACCTTAACCACACTATTTTAAACTATATAATTATAAAATTATGTGAGAGATGATGATTAATATACTAAATAACATGTTGATCCATAAACTATAACCTTAAAAAGATGTATGCTAGCACATTAATTAATTTCAAAAGCTTAGTATATAGAAGATCCAATCACTTATTTATTTCCAAATAAATAGTAGAGTATCAAGGATAATTGAATAAGATCTTTACTTATACTAATAAAAGGAATTATCATGTATCAATTTGGTGTGTAGACAGATAAATGTTTTCAAGAGAATCACTTTGTAGAAGGAGAGGGAGGAGGCTAACTAATGAGGGAGAGATCTAATACTTTTATGGAGAAAGTGTTATGAATCAAAGTATTGAGACCATAATTAATAATCTCAGTAACTTCAAGTATTTATCAAATTATAATAAAATCATTATAATAGATTTTATATTTCTTTACTAGATCTACAACAAATGATTCTAGATTTATATGGTATAGGAACATCCCATTCCAATCCTCAATGATATCTAAGTAAATCTCAATTATCAATTACATAAATCTACATCCCTCCATTTCCTCATTAACGATTTATGATTGATCTTTTTCACTAAGAGAAAATTTTATTATGTTTCCATTCCTAGGTGAAAAAATATGTTCAGAATAAAATGTCCATGGGTATTAAAGAAACACCATTGACTTAAATTTAGATCCTAGAAAGAGAATTTAAATTTTAGGATTTTATGATTTGTGTTTGACACAAACCACTTGAAGAAGAGATTATGCCATTAGTATTTTAAATTTTACAATAAAACTATTAATTTTAAATCAGGGGTTTTGGTGCTATGGAACTTGTTCTAATCACTTTTCTATAGAATCCATGACACAACCCCCACTTATAAAATCACAAGTCAAGTTTGATAGAAAACAATCTATATACCTGAAGAAAAAGTAAATGGGATTTCCATGCCCTGCATATCTTCTCACACATCAAGGGATATATATCCTGAAAAAAATCGATATGGTGTTGTGGTGGTGAGAATACATCTCTAGTATTAGGTCATGGACTTCACCCATCACTAATAAAAAATGGTATAAAATCCTTAAACTCCATTTTTATAGTTCTTCTAGTCACATTTTTACACTATAAAATATCTTTTTAGGGTGTATAAATCATATTTAAGAGTTTATTTCACCTCAAAAACATTTATTTTACTGGATATGGATTCTAAATGTATGTACTGGTAATAATTTATGGATGTTTAAAGTTAGGAAGCATTTTGGAATTGAAGAAATTGGAAAAGGAAAGTCCAAATCAAAGAACATGAAGGGATCTATATAAAAATTAATGTACTTTAAAAATTATTTCACATAGTTTTTAAAGTAATATTTTCATATAGCGCTTTAATTCCTATGAAAACACTTTTTCATTTGTATCTTGGAGGTGGTAATTTTTTTACCAACTTTATAGAATTTTGATCTGTTTGTAATTCATTTTTCTCCATATGAATAACACTTCAATCTATATGTGAACCCATTTTCATTTGTGAATTTTAGGTACTGATTTAATTCCTAACATGTATAATTTTACTCAATTCACATTCTAATGCAATTGATATACAAACACCCATTTCAAAAGGCAGTTACCCACCACCCCCTATAAATACGAGCACACACATCAAGAAGAGCAGATCTCTCAGAATGAACTCACTCCATTTGAACCATTTTGTTAAATTCCCAAAGTTTAAATTAATGTGAGGTTATAACCATGAAAAAGAACTTTTAATAAGTCCCTATACAAAGGAATCTATCTAAACTACTTCATGAAGTATGCTATGTGAAATGTTATGATGACACCCCTTCATGAAAATCCATTTGTGAAAGTATATCATGAGGCCCTGCATAAATTCTCTTATGCTGAAAACCTCTTTCACTAAGAACTCTTTAGCCAATTCTATGTGGTTAGTCTAATGAGACGTCCCTTTTAGAGGCTCCTATAAAACACTTCTATGTGGCTACCCTCCTTCACAAAGCGTTATGCAGCCAATGTTATGTGGTCAGCTCTATGTGAGGTCCCTTTGTGAGTATCTTAAGTTATGATCCATTGAATCCACCATAATTCATGAATTTATATGTGTCAAACCCTATGAAAGGTCCCTCTATGAGGCTCCTATGTGATTCTTTTATGCGACCACACTCATCCTCAAAGCACTATGTGTCCAACGCCATGCAGCGAGTCTTATGAGAGCATGCGATCTTTCACGAACATGCATATTTGGACTTATACCATCAGTCTATACCATGGGGAATCTATCCCAACACCCCCATTAAAGATCAGTGATGGGCCGTAGTCCTAGGCCATTATCCTAATTCCCTTACTTATTTCACCAACCCCCTGAAAAATTGAGGGTTACACTATGAATTTTTCAGGTCAGGTCAGACTTATTTTTGTTTATAATAATTATGAACCCTTCATTGATCCAAGAGAATACCTTCATTATATATATTACTCATGTATTCTCAAAAAACCATGAGTTTATATATCCATATTTCTTTCATAAAACACATTGAGTCAATATATTCCTCTTGGTTTCCTCATAGGAATCCTCCTAGGTTTAAGACCCTAGCTTTCCTAACCTTAACCTATGTAACTGACTAGTTTATATAGTTTCACCTATGTGTATAACCCATAGACTCAACTTGATTTAATACACTCATCTTATTCTAACATTCACCTTTATTCCATATGCTCTTCTCAGTTTCATCATTACCTTGAGTCTCTATACTCCTCTTGGTTATCATGTACGAGCCTCCTCTTTGGTATAATCCCCAAAATGTTCCTCTACCTAACTTATCTACTATGTTAGGTATCTAAGGTTAATTAAGGTTTAATCCCAACTACCTCTCCTATTATCACCCTTTTTATATCACAAGAATCCTTCATGGTCCTTCTACTAGGTGTAATCCCTAAAACATACCTTCACCCGACTCATCTTCTAGGTCAAGAACCTTATAGGGAAGATCACACATATCCTCAATCAGTCTCTCATTTCACCCCTTTTACAAAACAAGTTTACTTATATAGTATTCCTAATAGGTGTAAAAACTAATAAATCATGCCTTCACTTGAGTCACTTATCAGTTTAGGCACCTCAAATTGAAGCTCATGTGTAATCCCCATTCAATCTGTTATTGTGAACACCAATGAAATATAAATAATATTCTATCTCTTATTTTCTACACTAAGAATGAATCACATGGGAATACAGGTTTAGTTGATCCTTCTGTTATTATAATTGAGATGTATCATAGTAATCAACTTAAAGTATGATATATATGAATTTAAACTGTAGAGAACCTGTCCTTACTACACAATGTTAAACCACATAGACCGGTCCTTATATATGACTTTAAATTGTGTCACTTAGACTACATGGGATCTTATTTATATTAATAGGATACATACTATTCCTATCTAAGGTTCTGTCATAATATTGATAAATCATTAATTTTATCTTATTTAAATAAAACAAGATAACCCATGTCATGTTGAGTCAAGAAACTAATTTTGGTTCCACTTTATACACTATGGGTTCAGATTCTACTCTCATTTTCTAAAGATTCATTGAGTCGATAAACTCATCTTGGTCATTATATACAGGGGACTCTTATTTGGTGTACCCCAAAACTGAGCTAGTTTCCTCCAATGTGATGAGAATATAACCTTTTTATGCTGAAGAGTTTCAGGAGAATTATCTTTATTTGGTGAAGAACTGTGGATACCTCTAGTGATGAGCCCAAAATGACTTATACCTTCTCCTATTTTTTTATTCAAAAATAGGATAACCAAAATGGGCCTCTCATGTGTAAGTCCCACACCAACCATTTCTAGGAACCCTTTGCCTAGTCATATTTTCCACATGATGTTAAACTTATTGAATATAGTACTTTCCACACAAACTTAAAATGTATGATAAGTCTCATTAAGAGGAAACAAACTAGATGGGTTTTGATTCTATTCTTGTGGATATATATGAAGCCCTCTCATGGGATTTATCCCATAATCACAACAATAAAATGCCTTCATGGATGGAAATAAACTCCATATTTGAACATTTTCATTTTAAACACAAGAATCACTAATTAATAATAGAATGATGAAGAACTTTTAATACAAACAAATGTTTACTTCTCCACATGTATTTGATCATATCATTGGAATAGTGGTAACCAATCCTACATTTATATTTGGGAATGATTCATGAATATGAATTAAATCTATAAGAGAGTCATAGAGTAGGAAATAATCCCCCTAAACTGGGTGTGGTGAGCCTAACCTCCCTTACTCTCAACTAACACATTTTCTAAGATGTTTTTAGTAAATTCTTAGTGACTACCTACCTTTAGAAAGTAGTCCCATTATGACCTTCTCGCTAAATCATCATGGACGAAAAAGTCTGTTGGAGTTTCCATCAGAAATAATGAATCATATAGTTCTTTTCATGTGGTTGAGTTTGCTAAGAGCTGTAGGCCACCACAATATTTTATTATATAAGTATACAACCAATAACTATTGTATATATATCATAATAACATAAAAACCCTTTACTTGAATTTGAAATTATAAAGATACAACCCACTATAACTATCTTATTTATATCTAAGAAAGATGTCTTACATTGATTATATAAAAAATAATACTTATTTATTTGTTAAAGCAGTCATATAAATAGATATCTATGGGAAATACTAATTAAAGTGTAGATAATATTTTATAAGAACTAATAAAAATAATTTTTCTAAGACATTATTTTGTACTTTACAAGACATTACTACCACTACCTTCTCAGGATCAACATAAATTCAAGCCTCCAATACCGGATACTTAAGAAATTTGGAAAAACAAATAAAAAAGAATCATTTTGAAATCTTGGTTTAATTTTGTTACTATCATAATTCCCTTAATAAAATCCATAGTTTCTAATTATACTCTAATTATGATATCTAGTATATGAGAATATAAACGATTAAAATAACTGCAAATTCATATAAAAATTATTGATATATATTGTTTATTAATTCCATGAAAATTTAAGGTTAATTCTTAAATCCAAATGGCATGAACACATATTCATACTGACGAGACCAAATTTGGAAAGACATCTTTTGAATATCCTATATTATTTTACAGATTTAATGGTAACCAGATCATAGGTAGACCTATACATGAACCAGAAAAAAACATACCAATTTATTAATTGGGCCTAGATAGACTGACTCAAGCCTAAACCATTTAATAATCATGCCCTGAATAAAATAAATATTATAGGCCTGAATAATTTTTTTGGACTCTTTATTAATCTATCCTTTAAATAAATTTGAATTAAATACATTTTATACATAAACATCATTAATTTTAAATAAAAAATATATAATTTTATAGTTTTTTATAAATATCATTATAATATAATTGAATTAGGATAAGTGGGTCTCCTCAAGGTCATTTATTAAGTCCCAATATTGACACTATTATTAATATAGCGTTAAAATTAGGCCCATTTAATAATAAAGATAAAAAAAATTAGGTCCAATAGGTTCTTTTTATCATTGGAGGCTTACCAAACAAGTTGATTCCCATGATCCATGTATATATATAATCATATGTAAATCTTTGAAAACCATTTTACCCTTTAATCTGATTAAATAAATTATTACTCTAAGGTATTGAATAATGATTCTTAAAATTAACTTAATTCTATTTAAGATAATCTACACAGAATCATAAATACCTATTTACTTTCTTGGAAAAAAGAATCGGAGAACTTTATGGGGAAGTACTGGGTATAATGAATCCCTTAAACTTAATCCCCTTAAGTTTTATTTCAAATTCCATAAAGTCTATAGGGGATATTTTATAAAGATGAAATTAGTCCAGTTACACACCATATAATAACTCAATTGAAAAATGAACCTATTTTTTAAGAGCCATTTATGAGAATCCTTTAGGGAATACTTTAAAAAATTTCTACTATATGAGACGATAATTTTTTTTCCTTACATTTTATTTCTATAATCATTAAAAATTTCCATTTGAGAAGTGATAGATCCAATCTTTCCTTAATCTGGTAATGCTCGATCTAATGGAAACTCCGCCTCTTCAATAAGTGTATATTGAATATTATCTAGGAAGAAGAAAGAAACCTAAAATTAAAAATAGTTTATATTGTCTTGAAACTATGTTAATTAGTCTATATCTATAATAACATAAAAATAATCATATCAAGGATAAATAGATTCTATAAATTCCTACAATTTCCCACCATTATAGCTCAAATTGACATTTCTTACTCATTCTAGAAACAAGGGAGTATCAATGCTCATAACAATTACAGATAATTAAACTGTAACTACAATATAATTTAGAGAATGACCTATCATGTTATAAGAACAACCACCATAAATATATCATGTTTTATTCCTCAAACAATTAAGGTGAATATCCTACAAAGGCAGATTTTACAACAACTTTGGTAGCCATGAAAACATGGGTCCAATTAGGTTTGAAAAATATTTTTTAGGAACCAACCCTGATTATAAAAATTTATTTATATGTAATCTAGATGATAATTAATTATAAATAAAATTTTCAGTGTGTATAAGATATTGTGTAAATATTAAGGAACATTCACTTGCATAATATACCTTCATTAAACATCTAAACCATGTGGTTTTTGAAATAATTTCTTTTAAAATTTTAACAAATAATATTTTTTAAATTTTATGTAATTGATTATCATAACCAAAACCAGCTTTAATTTTTTTACCATTTTATCACTATTTTTCATTCCTTAAACAAATATTAAAAAAATCTATATTTAATATATAAATCTTATTTTTATCTTATCATTTTCATTCAGAATAGCATTAAATTTTCTTTCTTATGCCTAATTATTTATTAAAATACAATCCTTGTGTTCAACGTATTCTTTTTTTATTTTTTTCAAACCAACATAGATCTTATCATTGGAAATAGAGGTAATATTTCTTAATTTTTAATTTTCATCAAGATTGATCTTATTTTCCTCAACTTTTTTATGATTATTCTTGATTTATTTATAAATTTATGAAATATTATGTAATATATAAATTTCATCCTATAAATCATTAACTGAATGATTTTACAAATCAGACTAAGAAGATTACAATTCAGGTTCACTTTAGATTTGATGATTTAGTTATACATATATTTTCTAATTATTTTTTAAAGTAGATTTATCACTTAAATACAACTCTTAAGTACAAATCCATCCAAATTCAAGAGTTATCTTCTAATATTTATTCAACTCTTTGTTCTTATTTATCTATAGGAAATATAGTTTAATTTTCCTTTTCCTACTACATTAATAAAAATTATATTATGAAATATCATTAGTGATATCTTTACTTTTTTTAGTTCCATTTTTTATAATTCCTTGTAAAATCCTATTTAAATACCCTATAATATCATTTCTTATTTTTACATACTTCATATGAAACATGGTAAACCCCATCATTATGATTTACCTATAACTTATAATCTAATGAGTAAGTAGAAACTCTCACAGATTTGAACACAATGCCATTCTTTTTTAGTTGAATATTCCTTAGAAATATTATTAATATTAGGTTCATATTGATAAAAATATCCTATAATTTTATCTTGTTTATATTCAATAGATCAATTAATTTCATTAATAACTACTTTATTATCATTCTAATTCTTATTTAAAGTCCTAAAAACTCTTTCAATAAGAACCTTTTTATCCAGTGATTCTAAAAATCCATTCATATAATTAACAATGCTATTAAATAAATAAAAAATTGTATTACTGGTTCCCTCTTCACCGATTTTTAAGCCTTCATATTTACCTATAGACATACCAATTTTAGTTCTTTTTAGATAATAAATTCCATAGTGTGTTACTTTTAATATCGTAATAATATCATGTGTAGTTTTACATTATGATATATGACTAAATACATTTCTCTTAGTTTTCAAATATAAAATATTCATTACCTTTTAGTTTAAAAATAAATTTTTAGATAAGTGGATTGGAAAGATCAAGGAATCATTGAATATATATAGGGTGAGGTGGCTAGAAGTGTTCTATATATAGATACTTATTTTCTAGGTGTATCTTAAGGACTTTGTCCTAAAGTAAAAGAATCATGGTGGTTGAATGATAATTTTAAACTAAAATTTAAAGTGAAACAAGTTTTTTTAAATCATTAAAACTTTTTAGTAATGAAGATATATGTGCTTGATATCGTGTTTCTCATAGAGTGGTTAAAAAGAAGTTTATGGGGATAAATATCACTTTTTTGGGAGCAGTGCCATTCATTACATATTAAAAATGATGAAAGAAAAATATATAGATAATCTAGAGGTATAGAGAGAAAATATAATGATTTAGATCAAGTTTTATCCATTAATGTTTAGTTATGACATACCCTTTTTAAGGATGTAGAAAATAAGAAAATATGGGGATGTGACTTTAATAATATATTTAATTAAGAAAGGATGGATTTATTAGACTTGGATAATGAAAATATTCTTAAAGAGGAACTCAATTATAACTATTATAAAAAAAATCTTTCCTTTAAATGTAAAAAAGGATTTACGAAGGATAGAATTGGTAAAGAAGTTGGGTTAGATAATATCTGTATTAAATTGTGGAATTTTGCAATGTATTTGGGCATTAATCGACTAAGTAGGTTATTCCGTGAGATTATGAAATATAAGAAACTTCCTGATGAATGGAGGAAGAGTTTTCAAGTACATATATATAAAAATAAAGGATATATTTTAATTTCTGGGAATTATAGAGGAATTAATATTATAAGACATACCATGAAACTTTGAGAGAGAGTGATTGGAGAGAGAATTTTAATGGAAACTAAAGTTTTTTATAATCATCTTGGATTTATTCCTGGACATTCAACCACTAATGAAATTTATTTTATTAGAGGTTTGATGTAGTTGTTTTGATAAAAGGCCAATATTTTTTATATATTTTTCATTTATTAGTAAAAGGGATATGATAAAGTTTCTAGAGATGTTTTATGAAAATCACATGAAAGAAAAGGGGTGAATGTGACATATATTAAACTCATCCAAAACATGTATGAAGGGAGTTTGACTTGACTCAGAACTCCATAAGTTGAAACTATAGACTTCTCTATCTCAATAATACTTTATCAATGTTCAAATTTTAGAGAATAAATTTTTGGGACATAAATGTACATAAAAATAATAATCATGATAAAATACCTAATTTTATTCTTGTTGTAAATGATATAGTTCTGATCGTAGAATCCAAAGATATCATTAATTTAAAGTTAGATATTTGGAGAAATACATTAAAATTGAAAGGTTTATATCTAAATAGAGATAAGATATATTATATAGTGTGTCATTTTAGAATATTATTGCGTATTAATGTTATGGGTGTGATATTAGGGAACTACATCATTTAAAAATTCAATCATTTTGAATATTTAGACTCATTTATGCAATGTGATGGTGATATTAATATAGATATCTCTCACATGATATAAATTGGATGGATAAAATGGAGAAATTATTATATATTTTTTATTGTAAAATTCCTTTAAAATTAAAGGGTAAATTTTATTGGGCTCTTATTAGATAAAATTTTCTTTATGTTAGTAAAATCTGGCCTTCTATGGGATATCTTGACACAAAAATAATAGTAACAGTTATAAAAATGTTAGGATAGAAATGTGTTCATTATAATATTGATAATATTTGAAATTAATGTACTCAATAGAAAATTTAATTGGATTCGGTGGATTTG
Organism: Viscum album; assembly: GCA_963277665.1. Classification (NCBI taxonomy): domain Eukaryota; kingdom Viridiplantae; phylum Streptophyta; class Magnoliopsida; order Santalales; family Viscaceae; genus Viscum; species Viscum album. Next base: position 2,028,414,961 of record OY728125.1, read on the forward strand.
AAGATGAATAATACTAGATTAATAGTGTTTATACATGTTAGAAGAGGTCATAGGGATTTTACCATTAATTGGTTAAACATAATGACCAATTTAATTATTAAAGTGGTATAAGTAGACTTAAAAAACACTTAAACCAATCATTCATGATAATATTATACTAAATGGTTTATGGGAAAAAATGGTCTTTAATAGAGTTAATTAGTGACATTTTATCCATGTAGTTAATCCCATTTAATTGGGTTTTAGTGTTGTTTATTATTATTGTAGTAGAAGTAGTTTATAACCAAATTAATAGTATCATTATCAATCAATTTTTTTGGATTGTTTTTTTGGTAACTTGTAAATTTTTACCACAAGGGAATAATCATTAATACTTAGATTCTTTAGGTAAGATTCCATCCCTTCTTACTAATATCCATAATTTTTAAAATTAAAAAATGGATGTCTTTTTTGAATCCAACTATCATTGTAACTTTTTTCTATCATGTTAGATTGATCCATTCCTTATATGGTTAAGTCTAGGGTATGGATAGAAATATAATTATATAAAATATTTCTAATAATCCTTTCAATGAAAAATCTCTAATACCATTTGTTTGGTCCATATAGTAATATGGTGGATTAGTCAGGGGGATTGACCTCTTAAAAAAATAAAATACCTATCAATGTTAATTTAATTTATAGTGGAAAATAAAATATGAATAGAAATATTTTTATATTAGTTTATATTAAATTGATCCCACATATAGTCTTAACACTCGCAATGTAAGAGTATAAAAACCATTGTATAATTGATTTAACTTTTAAAGGGAGTCATAACCCTTTAAAACTATATTTTTATCCCATGGAGGCACAAACCCTATCATTCATTTTTTATAACTATAGGAAAAACCCAGAACATTCATTTTGAAGTGGAGAAAGAACCAACCTTACCTTCATTAGGATAAAGTCAGAATTTGAGACCTAACATTTTTTATATGGAGCAAAAACCAACAAACCTTTTTTGTGGTAGTATAACTCTCCACAAAGGTCCTTCTTTTTAATTAAAAAGATTAAACCTCAATTCACACACTTATAAAATATAGAAATAATTTAGTAATATAAAATATAGTTAGAAAGATAGAGCTAGATTAATGAGATAAAAGTGATCACTTTGGAAACAAAGGGTTGATATGATGAAGTTATCCATTCCAAAGATCAATTATATGTGATAGAAAATATACGTCACAGAGTACAGTTTAAAATATCATCAAACTCTATTACATGAATTGGTTCTATTGAACTATCTATATATATTTTCTACATATACATCAATGTTTAAAAATTATAATTATATGTATATAAATTATAGTATATCTTTTCCCATGAAATCCATTTCTATCTGAATGACAATGAACAATTTTAAGGTTTAGAAGAACTTCGATAATATATAAAGCTTTAAAAAATATACAATAAAACTCATTAGAATGTTTAATATGGTATTTAATATTCTTATACTAATCAATATTAAATTCCTTAAAATACACCCTAAAAATATATGAAACAAACTCTTCATATTTCAAATAATTTAAATTTGAAACATGGAAATTTCAAAGAAATCATTGTTTAAATTAGAAAAAATGTATCTATTGAGATTTTAATTTAATTATTTATAAAATTATATTAAATAATTTTTTATTACATTTGAAATAATTATTATGTAATTATGAAACCATCGAATCAAGAAAAATATATAATAGAAATAATAAGTAAATTAATATTCCCAAAACTTATCAAAATAAATAATATTTTATGTTTTATTAAAATTATGTATTAAGTCATATGATTCACATATGAATTTTGAAATCATGTATGAATTTTGAAAAAACACATGACTTTGAAAATTGTGTATGAAGTTTAGGCTATGTAGGACTTTTGATCTAGTATGACTATAGTTTTCCATATATTAGAATTTTTAATAATTTTTATAGCGGGCCATACTTTTAGTTTAGTATGCATGAATTTACAAGTCGTATAAGACTTTTCATAATGTGGATAACTATATACTTACAGGAGTTAATTTATACATTGTGAAAATTTTCATTTCATAAAACTTTAACTCCATCCTGCATGACTTTTACATAGTGCATGTATGAATTAAATTCATCCACTTCGCAAGACATCATATACATCAAGACATTTAAAAAAATATATTAATTTAAATAGAAAATTTAATACCTTTAATATTCATGTTTGTATTTTTACTTAGAAAGTTTTAATTTCATATGACATATTATTCTATATTACAATTCTACCATAATAAGAAAAATAAATAAGAATATGAATTAAAAGTAATAAATGAATAAATAATATCCATGGTAATTATTATTATGAAATATGTAATTAAAATTTTTAGAAATAATATTTATTCAATTTTAAATACTTCAGCGTATAATTTATAACCCAACTCAGACTTAAGAAAAACTCACTTTACTAGTGGGGGTGAGAGTGATATATAGTCACTATTTGTTGAAACTCTCTAGATGATATGGATCTATACATGGGTTCCATTAGAATATCCAAATATTGAAGAAATGATGCAGAAAGAATAAGATAGACCTACACCATCTAGTAGGAGGTTCTATAAAGAGATTTAATGAATTATAATCTGAACTATATCTTTTGATGCTAGACCATAATAATCCACTACACACTTATTCTTACTGCTCTTAGTTTTTGCAGCTCATGCATGAAAAAAACCAAGGTTGGTCATAAGGAATATTTAATCCAAACCCCATCCCATAGACTCAACCTATTGGATTCTAGTATAACACTACCTAATCCACCAGGGCTGTGATTAGACCATTGGTAAGCCAGGTGTTCCACCCCAAGCATGCCTCTAATAGGAAAAGGGCCCGTGACTAGCTCTACATAGGTATATCAAATATTATGGGAGGAATTATACTATGTATACCTGTAAAAGACATATATATCCAATGAATAAAATAACTAGAAACACTACTAGAAAAAATATATAAATCACTAAACTATATAAAATGCATGCCTGAGACCTCAAATACAAGTACAATACCACATTTAAAGATACCATAGGAAATGTAAATCCAAAAATCCTATGAATTTTATAGGCACAAGACATTAGAAAACTCTTCCATGTTATAAATAATCCAAGATGGATCTCCAGTATCAATGGTCAAATCCACCATCATGAACCACTATGGTCCACCATGCATCTTCAAGGGTTAACAGTCATCATCTATGAATAAGTAATGCTAGATCCACATCCACCAAGACCACCTGTGAACCCCGCATAATATGTATAGAAATAATATTTATGGCCTAAACTACCATGATGGGGTGAGTATAAAAAATCCCCATTAGGATGCCTCAAAACCATAAAGAAAAATAAGAACAACTAGTCAGCTTAATATCAATAGTATGACAATGCAACTAAGAGGAAAATGGGAAAGGATCTACATATCGTCAACTACTAGTGGTCTTTGGTATATAAATAATCCCCAATAAACCCATAGTTAATCCTTTAATGTTAAATTTCTTTAGAAACTATGGATAATAAATATATAAAAAAGTATACATAGGTTAAAATCGATAGCCTATCGTCACATTGAATCCAAAAAGAAAATAGGGGGTTCATGAGGAATCACATTTCTCAAATCAACCAATATGATCCATCTATCCAACTCCTATATCACTACTAGAGGCCAAAAATGAGTACCAACTTCTCACAATCATGTGAGACAGTTATGGGAGTAACACACCTAACCACCCCTCCGAAACTATGTCACCATCTGAGAAATCTCTAGGGGAACCCATATGTTGACCACAGATAGATATCAGTGAAGGGAGTATCAGCCAATACTATCATAACTACCTATCCATGATAAAATTCATGAAACCTCACTGGAACTATATTGGAGTACGTTCGACTCATTAAAACATATGTATTAAATGGGGGTGGGGGGTAATTGATTCCACCGATAGAGGATCTTGCACCCTAGGTATACTAGGGAATGCCGACCCTACTTGTGATGAGGTGGAGGATCATTTTCAGGATTGAGATCTTAGAGGGTGGGTGGTGGCAACGTTGTTAACATACTCTACTGATAGAGGATCCCATGACCCTTGTATGTGGGGGGGGGGATGTTGAACCTACCTGTAATGATGTGGGGGACCGATTCCTTGAACAAAAAAAATATTTCAAGGGGGTTCCTAACCGTGAAAATTATTTAGCTATCATTCCCAAACCTCATCATTGTTCTTAGAGATATAATAAGACTAAACTACACATATCACCTCACATTTCACCCATAATTTTGATGAGAATTCCACCATCATATCCTACATGAAAATACAATCAGGATGGACTACACTTGTACTCAAATTAGAGTTGTGTCCACGAAAATACAACAAAACTACTAAATTTAGAAAAGTACATGACATGTAATTTAGGGGTACATAGTGTGTATACCCTCTGTAATATTCTCTTCATGTACTGCATTTACGTATGAAGTGTAAAGAGTTCATGGTGTGTATGATAGGTATAGATTGTGTGAGATTGACAGGGTATTCATATTATTCCCCACAATGCGTGTTTTTTTAGTGTAGTCATACAAAATGTGTATTAGAGGCAACATAGGGTGTGGAATAAACCAGCTCACTTTTTAGGTACCTCCTAGGAGTTTGAGTCTTATACCACTGAGGGTACACAATCTGCATTCTGGACTCACTTGATGTGTGTATCCAAATGAATCCCTAGTCATGTACCCTATGTACACACTATGTCAATTATCTTAGGGACACAAAACATTTTCCCATGAGATACATGACGAGTGATATTTATTTTTGATCAAAACCATACCCACCATTTCCTTGGAACTACATAACATTTGGTTCTAGAATATACACAATATTTTTTTGACTTCATCCCTAATTTTTTTAAAACTTTTAGTTCTTCACTATTGATACTGATATCACCCTCGATCAAGTCAAAATCTACAAAAATACCTCATCCAAGAATATCATGCCTCCAATGTATGATTTATGTGTGAAAATTCCCTATAAAATGGTCAGAAAGGGTTCAAACACAACCCCAATCACCCTGTACATCACTACCTCACAACCCCAAATCACTATGCCTTATCCAGATTCCACCATCCCTTGTTATTGATCTTGGAAGGCCCACTGCTTATAGATACATCTATATCCATTAATCACGAGACCCAGATCACAACTTCCCATTGATGTAGATCTAATTATTCAAACCTCCAACCCAAAAATCTTCCAGTGATGAGTCCATGAAGAAAAGTAAGGAAACGATAAAGAATAATCATATAATAGATTATCTAGTATCTGACTCAAAGGTCCATGAATAGTTTATTAGGAATGAATCTATCAATGATAATGAATAGTGAAAAATAGCACAGAACCATGAATCTTAGGCAAAATAATATAAAAAATAACACACAAGGCCTTGTTATAGATAAATCAGACCTAAAAAATAATCCTCGCTAAAAATAATAAAGATTGAAGTGATAGAAAAAATACCCATATTTCAAATGGATCAATCACTGATGAAGATCATATCGACATCAAGCTTCATTTGTTTTCTCTATATGATATTTTTGAAAATTATTATTCTTTATTATATCAAAATCCCCCTTTTGATGGGTAAGGGGATACCCAACAAGACATTAAACACATAGAGACATAAACTATGTCTCAAATGTCCCCAAACCATTAACTACCAGAACAAGAAAACAAATAAAAGTTCCTCCCCATCAAAAAAATGATAAGTCATGCTTCCACCTTCTCATAACTACTCAGCAAGATACCTCGTGCAGTTGCATGGGTTTGGTACCGATGACAAAAGTCATACCCTCTAAAATGTCCAACTATGAGATCAATGATCTTGTGAAAACCTCTTTCTCTACACCTCATCTTAAGCATATACTTGAAGAAGGTCTGATTCTAAAGACCCATGAACATGAGATACAAGTCACATAACCACATACACAGAATAAAATCACCACGAAAGACATTCAAAAAGAAAAAATTCATCCATAATAAAATCATCAATGACATTGTGTGTGTCCATGACATCATACCATCACTAAAAGACGGTCTCAGTACAACAAACCTTCAAGGATACCTTTGGAACTGTAGAAAAAAACAAGCCACTCAATGAAGCTAGATGCTCCAAGATGTGATAAGCCAAGACAATGCCACCCAGGGCTAGAAGAACCAATAACCACACCACAAGAGCATCACCAAAGAGGGAGACAACACTGATCTAGACAAGAAGTTCCCCTCTAGGCAAGAATCCAATTAGATCTGAGCTGATAAGGATCCCACACTAGAGGAAAAAATGAGAAAGAATTCCAGAAGAAAAAGGAACCCATAAGGGCTGAAAACAAGGCCACCCCAATGATGTCAATACAGAAATGTCCTCAGAGCCCATATCCACCACTGAAACCACACGTGGAGACCACACCAACCTGACAAATAACTCACTTAGTTGGAGCATGATGCAGATGATCAGAATGACCACCCTCTCCATGGAAGACCTAGAACACAACCCCTTTTCCATGAGAGATTGGACCAACCAATGCCCCAAAATCTCGGCCAACCTTCACTGTAGAAGCACAACTACCCATCAATCTAGATCCAACCTAAGGATAAACTGTACTGCCCTAAGACTACCGGAAAAGACTGCACCATGCTGTGTTTCTAGGAATGATCCACAGAAGAAACATGCCACCACCCAAAGACATCGCCACAGACAAATACACCTTTTCACCTAGAGAATTCACCATAGAATAAGGTTCCCTAGTGCCTGGAGTTCACCGCGGAATAATGCAGCCCACCGCGCCACAAGAATTGAGCCATTGATGGACCTCACCATCGCCTGAGACATCACTATGGAATACCGCACCCCACTGCAGAAGAACGAACCCTACACTACCAGATCCATGAACGTTCCACAGGGAGAGAAGACATAATGTTGTGGATGAAACTCCACACCACCAGATCTGAGCCCAGATAGGAAAGATTCATCTCTATGAGTATTTTTCTCTAAAAATGACCAATAAAGAACCAATAAGGAAACATAGCTCATTAGAGATTGAGGAAGGGGTGGAGGCGATAGGGGAAACCCCAAACCTTGTATTTTTTCTCACCATATTCCCACAATCCAATATTGATTCTACCTAGATCTGATTTATCTCTCCTCTATCCTAGTCTATTAGGTTTATATTGATGAAAAATGTGGATAAACCTAGATAGGATTCTATAATGGAGTTTTATAAGTCCATTTTAAGGTTTTCACGTCAAATACCTTAGTGAATTAAAATTAAAGACCCCACAACATCTTATCCCAAGGGTCCTAGATGAGAATTCAAATTACATTATCATCAGGGAAAACCACCTATTATAGGTGAAACCAAAACATCAATTTTTCAATCTGATACTCTGTTTAGAAGATATAAATGATTGATCATAATGCGTGAATATACAAACTAAAAATAATATTTTTTTATAGATATATTATTTTCAAGACTCTATGGTGCTCAAAGCTCAAAAATGGATCACTGAACAACCTGAATAATATTACAAGAATATTATAAAAGTCTAAAAATTCTAGGGTCCTTAAAATATCACTATCCTCCCAATAGATATATGTTATTTAAATTAAATAATACTAAATATCCTTGAATATTAATTGTGTTTATAAACTCATCAAAATTCAGTTAAACGGAAAACACTGCATCCTAAGTTTAACACCACTTTTAATTTATTTTATGAGGCCATATAATATGGTAAATTTATAGTTTTACACTTGGGGAGGTCCTAGGACTCTAGAAACTCAAAATTGAGTTAAGTCTTGATTTGAAAAATCCTAGGTCTCTATATGAAGGACTATTGTGTGGGAGATAGTTTTCCTTCACAAGAAAATATAAATAAAAGTATAAGTTCCATAAAAATTTTTGGGTTAACCTATGTGGTATAATATAGCTAAAAAAGAATGAGACGAGACAAAAGATGTAATGTATAGGCATCAACACCTCACCATCATCCCAAACATCCAATAATTCAACAAAATGTGTGTGACCAAGAAAAAAAATTGATATATAAAAAGTATTCCAAACAAAATGGTCCTAAGGAACCATTAGGTGAGTGCCATCGCTAATTATTCTGGAAGAGGTATATGAAGAAAACCCCTACACATCCACAATACTCTTCTATCAAAGGGATGAAGAGACACCAACTAGACTATGTACTATAGGTGGAAATAACTTCTATGATCTAGTGATCTACCTTTACTTGGTTAACGTAGAAAAGGTTCTACACAAATTATGAAGGGTCCTGTGTAATGTGTGAGTATCTCATACCCACTAAACAATCATAACCTTCCCTATAGCCACCTATCATAAGCTGAAGTGTTTTCAGTAACAATAAAAGGACATGGGGATAAATAATATAACTAACAAAATCCATTAACAAAGACATTATTTTCGATATCAATGATAAGAAAATATATTTTATATCGAGAGTATCTATATGAAACTTTCTTCAAACCTATTCTTGGGATTTGAGATGAATGAGTATAATTATTTAGTGCATACAAGCCCATACCATGTGAAATGGAATGATGTTTTTTAAGTTTAGGAAACCTTTCCATCCATCCCAGGGAAATGAAATCATGTATAATAAGTAGGGTAGTATTTATATCCATCTCTTAGGGAAATGGGTATGGTGTATAATAATTCAAGGTGCTATGAGCTTTTTTAAAGCCATCAACCTTCCAATCAACAATGTGTGTACATGAACACCCTTTTATACTGGCATAAAATATCAATTTCGAAGATAAAATTCCATCCTTAAATGATAATATCAAAATCAAGAAGCATGAAAGACTAAAACATAAAATATTTATCAAAATATATTATAAATTATATACAAGTGGGATAATAACCAATATAGAAATCATGGACATAATTTAAATCTTTTATTATAATTCAAGTGCATGTATTACTTTAAAAATTATCAGAATTTAAACATAACAAGTATATATAAATAAATTTATGAAAACATGTAAATATAGTCAAAATAAATCAATATTTTCCATATTATTATAGATTACATTTAATGAAAATATCTATCTGAATTAAAATAAATTATTTTAATTATATTCACCCATATCTATAATTTTTCATTCACAACTCTTTAAGAATATGAGAGAAGGAAGGGGTTTACTTACCAAGATATTTGTAGAACACTCTTGTTAGGACCTAGGGAAGAGGATATTCCACTTCTTGAATGATTAGACTGACCTAGACCAAGGAGAAAATGAAGGATTGGTCATTCCCATAAAGAAAGTGTGAGTTTGGAATGAAAATCAACCTCTTTACCATTGATTCTATTTGAAAAAACACTAATAAAATGTTGATTGAAAAGAAATGGATGGTTTTGATAATCCTAATAGGCACTAGATTTTAAAATTATGGGATTGCAACATCTAATATAAATGAACAAGGAAAATATGGAGGTTGGATGGGATATACACACTTTCCTTAATGGATATAAGCTTTTGTGACCAATCAGAGCCAGTTGAGCTGAGGGTGATAATGGATCTTCCAAGGTTGAGAGGGAGGGCAGGGGGAGTTTGAGATAGGTGAGGATGAGGACCAAATGAGATGAAATCCAAATGTGGAATCCTTATAAGGATTTATTGATAAGGTAAAATGAGTAAACTTACATCAAGTTAAAAAAAATTGTAGTGCCACCAGGTAATTATTTCCGGTCCACTGGGTAACTAGTAGTGCCGACAGTGACCATAGAGACATTGAGATTCCATAAGGTACTTGAAGTAATCCAATTAGTTACCTAGTGATATTGCAATACCCAATTTTGTTCTCCCATGTTGTTCCAACCTCCAACAACATCCTATAATTACTTCTTAGCTTAAAATTTCAACAAAAAAATCATTAAAATACTAAAATATGAGGGGGAAATTAACTCTTGATGGTCATGGTTTTTACACCTAACCCATTTCACATACTAAAAAATATAAAGGATCATCAATTATACCAAAAATTAATCCCAATGCTAATATATATTCTATCCTCCCACATAAATGGGATTCCCATCATCAATAGATACCAAAGGGAACCTAACAAGGCCTAATATGCTATAATATAATAAGAGATACACCTTATGAGTTTCTATTCACAAGTTCTATAACACTTTAAATTATGAAAATGGTCATTGATGATCACAGAATCAAAATATATCAAAAAAATCACCCATGGACTTAATAATACTTACTCTACTCTTAAATAAATAAGGACAATAGTTTGGGTTTATTATGAGTTATACACATGCACACACAACATTAAAATCAAACGTCACATGAAAAATCATATAAACTAATGGGAATATTCAATGTTCACCTACCTCAATTATAGACTTATTACCTTAATTATTCCCACATAATCATAAACTAAGTTATCTTTAGTCACCAAGTAATCCTCAATCTCTTCACCAAAATCATGAAAACAATAAATCCTTAAGAAATACGGTGTGGTATACTATTGACTCATCCCTAAGCACACTGTCGATAAAATCCACCATATATGACACAAAATTTTAATCAAATTTAATCTCAATTTGAAAAAAATCTATAAATAAATCAATTCAACGAATTAACTTTTTTTAACACTCATATATTTTATGAAATATTTTTTTCCATTAAATTTAATTTCTTCGATAGCTTATCTTACATGCAATGTTGGGTTTAAATGAACCATGATATAATATTGAAATATTATTTAATGTGATGATAATTACCTAGAAATTAAACTAAAATTTATGAATATTATTTACTATTTTATGAAATTTATATAGATTTATTGACAAATTATTAGTAAATAATTTTTTAATTTTCATTAAAGTAATTTTATTATTTAAAATATTTTTTCTTCAAAATGGATTTTTATTTCTTTTTTAAGAAAAATTTATTATTAATTTTTATAATTTTTATAAATTTTATTAAATGAATACATGTTTTTAAATAATAATATTAAAATTATATTAGTATTATTTTTTTAGAATGTTATGAAAATATTGATTTTGCAGGGAATATTGAAAAATATTGATTTTTATTGAAAATTGAATTTTTTTTTTCAGGCATGTACAAAGTTAAATTTTAATTTAAAAATGATTTAAAAGTAAAATTAGTTCTCTTATATTTTTAAAAAAACCAATTAAGTTCTTTGGAATCAATTTTATGTATTGAATTTCATATAAAAACATTTGTATACGTAAAAAGGTATTATCATGAAAAGTTGTATTTATTCACGCAAAGTGTTTTTGTCTTAGTAAATTAAATTGATAATTATTTTTGAATTATTATAATTAAATTTATATAATACATACTTAGTCAAATTTTTTAATGTTCATATAATATTTTTTAGGCATGATATAATAATAAACTTGGTTTTATACTTAAAAACTATATTTTTCTAAAAGTGGATTTCATCAAGTTTTGCACACTTATTTTAAAATTAATTTATTAAACTAATATTTTTTAAATTCAATAAAATTGATTCCATATTTGGAACTAGGAGGTTAAAATTTGGTAAATATTCCTATTTCATTTTTGGCTACTATAAATTACTGTGGAAAAATTTATCACCTCGTTAAAGGGAGAATCAGGTTAATCTAGGTTAAAATTAAGTGATAAGGCCATAATTTTTCAACATAATTATTATTATATGAAGGTTATTATACCCTTATCACATTTGGCTCTAAATTGAGTTTTTTTAGTGGAAATGATCCATTAAAATTTCCAATATAACATTTTAAGCAAAGAAATTTACAAAATGTCACTCTTATAGTTTTAAATATCTCTTACATGTCTTAATTGGGAAAAAATAAAGTAATGGATGAATATAAATATTTATTTTGAGTTTAATGAAATTATTTTCATGTATGAAATTAATTTTTTATTTTTTTTAAATATTATGTAATTACCTTAAATTCTTGTGCAGCACTAATACAATACTTATTCAATTAAAAGAATAATTAAATAAATGATTTTAAAAATATTAAAATTTATATAATTTGAATGATTTAATATTTCCCACGAAATTTATATATCAATATGAAATATTATGGATTTTTTAAAGAATTATATTCTAAATCATCTTTTTTCTTGATGTATTTAAAGTCAAATTAATTTAATAGTGTTACAAATGACATTAATGACATTTTATAATAAATAAAATTTTATTAAATGATATAAAATTATTAAAAATATTATATTTTTAAAAATTAATGGTATATTATTTTAAACAAAAACCATGTTCCATTTATGACTATTTTTTATTTTATGGTAACATTATTAACCCTTAAAGGGTAGAAAAAATTAATGTTACTATAATTATAAAAAGGGTTAAAACAAGATATGGGTAAAAATGTAATCCAAAAATGTCCAAATTTTATTTTAAGAAATAATTTAGACTCATATTAATATAATATTCTCATTTTATCAATTTTTATCCAATTGGAAATCAAAATTAATTTATATTCATTTAATATTTTAAGAAATTCCAAGAGTGACCCTCCCCTCAATTATATATAGGCACCATGATTTCTCTTATTCACACAAATTTTATCCTTATATATTGAACAGATATTAAAATTTCTCTTCTATACTCCTCTAGAGACATTAGGGAGGTTCTATTATTCCCAAAATACCAACACTTAATCCCTTAATATGACACCTAAAAGAGTTATTTCAAAGAAGTGGTAATCATCTTAAAAGATCACTTTTTTTAATTAATATTTTAACTTTTATAAATAAATTATATTATTCATAAAATAATAATTTAATTATACTAAATATAATGAAATTTTTATTCACCATATTTCTAACAAATTTTAATTGAAAATGTCACTCATTTGTACGTACGACTTATCGTCTACACATTCTGATACAATTAATTTCTCATCACCAACTTTTGTGGATGGGTATTATGATGGTTTTAATGTTTATATATAATAGTTATTTCATAATTATACTTCTTATATTATAATATCATATCTAACTTCTTACCATCCAAACCATTGGAAAACGATAACGTCGATCGTTCGTACGTGTGGACTACCACATCTAAAAAGCGACGTGATTCATTTTTTATTTGTGTTTTACTTGGATGATAATAAGGTTGAATTTAATGAATATATAATATATATATGATGTAATAATTATTTTTGAAATATTATTTTGATATTTATCTTTATTTCATTCTATCTGTTGAAAAATGGAAACAACGTTCATGCGTACATACGACCACTGTTTCCAAGAACGATGTAATTTATTTCTCTATCTCTATATTTTACGAATGAATACAATAATTTAAATAATGTATATATATATATATATAATATTTTTATAATTATTGAAATTTTTTTTATTATGTAACCATTATCAAAATATAAGTACCAAAACTATCAAACTGAAGCATACATGAAAAATGAAGCAGATATCACTCGTAATAGTGATTCTAACAAATAAGTGTTAACAAATAGAAGATAAAAGGTTATAAGTAAATAATATATGGTATGATATATATGATTATTTTTCTGTAACATATTTTTTAATAAATAAATATTTATTATACTAGAGGATCCAACTCATAAGAAGTAAGTCAAACCTAAGGCAAGAGATTTTTGTCTCATTTTTATTTTTGTGGGACACATGTCACATTCACCACTTATTTATTTTGTGTGGTGTATATAATAAACAAAAATTTATTTTTTGATTAATATTATGAAATTTATTTAGATTTACATATCCATATAATGTTATTAATTTAATTAGGATTACAATTTAAATGTTACTAATGCAATAAGTGTTTTATATTATAATCTCATTGTTTGTCAAGATTGTTTATGATTAAGTTTATGATGATGAAATAATATGATTTATCTCTAAATAAAATTATTAATTTTATTATACTATGGTTATTTATTAAAAATACATGTTTTCCATTCATATTATTCACTTTATTCTCTCAAGAGACAGAAAATATGTTATTATGGAAAATTGACTTTATTTCTCTCTTCAGTTGAAAAGAGTTTTTCTTCTATATCTATGTTTTGTAAAAATGTTTTAAAAAATGTTTTTATTATTATACTTGTCTTATTAAGGAACTTTTTACCCATTTATTTATTTTAAAAAAATAGTTCAAAATTAATATTTTTTTCGTCTTCCAAATGAGGTACTTTTATATATTTTTTTTAGTGTAAAAGTAATGTTTTCTTTTAACTTATAAAAAATGAATAGAATTTCCCAACTTCATGACCACAAAATTATTTTAATATTAATTTAAAAGTTTCCATGGTTATTTTAATATGAAATGTTTTCCATAATAATTTAAAAAAAATTATATTCTAAAGAAGTGATTTCAAAATACAATGGATATTTTTCTCAATATTGTTTTAATGATATTTTATTTGAATTTCTATTCATCAACGTCAACACACATTGATTTAAATTATGATTTACTAGGTATATGATCCAAGTATACCATTCTTATTCTTTATATGGATGTTTTATGTTTATTATAAGATTTTTATGAAACCCATTACTTTTCCATGGGTTATTCTATGATGAAATGTTGAAATTTTTTTGTATCACATTAATTTTACACAAGTTATACTATGATGAAATATTTATAAAACCCACTTATTTTCTTGGGTTATGATATTAGTAATATTTTATAATCTTTTGAAACACATATATATTGTTTTCATTATGTGATGGTGGTTAATTTATAACCAATGATGACTGTTATGTTATAAATAAGGATGTTGTTTGTGTTATAATCATAGATGGTGGTTATATTATAACTAAGGACAATGGTAATGTTATAACTATGAATGGTGGTTACATTTTAATCAAGCATGGTTGTAACGTTATAACCAAGGATAGTGGTTATGTTATAATCAATGATAAGTAGAACATATATCTCCCTCCAATTCATTGAGTAAATATTGATTTATCATAAAATAAAAAATTATGGAATGGGGAATGAACCCTTTTTAGTAAGGGACTTTTTCCACTATTATAGTCAGGAGAGTGAATATTTACTATTATGATTGTTTGGGGAGTTAACCCATTTCACTTTATAGTCTTAGAAATGATCCTTGAAAAATATGGAAATGATTTTCTATACTTATGAATATGACCCAAACTAATGACTTATGACAATGTTACACTCTCATGGATCATGTAATTTTATTCCTTTATGATTTATGTCTTATGAACCACCTTGATTTATTCCATGACTCATTATTATGATTTATAAAATATAGGGCGTGGTTTTAAAATTTTATGAACATGTTCTCATACCCTTGCATTCATTTTATGATCAAGTTATCATTGATATCTCCATTTATTACCTTAATAAGCATATGAGATCATCCTTTTTTATGTTTTCTTTATCCAGGTTTTGAAGGAAAGTACTAAGTTTGATATGTCTAAGAAGGGTTATAGTTATTAAGAACTTAGTGGGGGATGATGTAGATCTTTTATGAACGAGTTGTTTTTATATATATGTTTCCAAATGCATTAGACCTATACAAATCTGGTGTGGATCAATATATCATTAAATTAAAATATATATGCAGAGATGTGATATCTATGTATGAAATGTCTGGGTCACTATGACATTAATGAAATGTCTTAAAACTACTTACATTATCCTCCCATCTCTCTATTTTATTCATGATGAGAAAAATCCCCTTCAAATCATCCCAGTTCCACCAAGCTGTGTTTTAATTGAAACCAAGCCCCTAATTTCATTACATAGAAATTATAGAAAAGATAGGGGAACAAAATAGGAGGAGCAAGAGGGAATAATTAACCTTAAACTATTAAAACAGTCTTTCAAAATAACCCAAATATATAGGAATTAAGGAAGGGCATAAATGAGAGAAGGGATGCATCTCCCCCCATTATCATCCAAGTTAAACAATAGAACCTAAAAGTGGGTTTTTTAATTTTAATTCTAAAAATAATCATTTCACCCCTATTAAAAAATAGATCTGGGTGTTACTGAGTCCATGTTCTACCCCACCAGGTACTTGGTTGTCTTCCTAGTTCTACCTCCTAAATACCATCTCCAACAGGTACCTGGAACCGAACCACTAGGAACTTGGTGTATGTTGAAAGAATGTCAAAAAACACTTGTCATCATCGGGTACCCAATGCAGTCCAACTAGAAATTTGGTGGTCCTTAGTTACACTAGGCATCTACACCACCACCTTGAACATACTACTGATATTATGAAAACATCTATGAATAATAAAAAATTTCCAAAATCATACACCCACAAGTTTATAATCATCAAAAAATAAATCCAAATATAAGAATTTAGATTTACTTCATCTCTAGTTCCACTGATGTTCAATTCACCTCTAGGTCCAACAACCATAAATAAAACGGGTTGTTACAATATTTATGCTTTTCTAGAGGCCTATATTTTCTTAAAATTAATGATTAAGTAATCTAAAATTATATTTAACACTATAAAGGCCTTCGGGGTCACACTTTTGTTGTTTTGTGAATGAGGATTATGTTTTGTTATAATTTTTTTTTCACAAAACATTATGAGTTACCAAAAAAGTGTTTTGGGGTATATATAAGAGATGTTTTAGATATATTTATATAGTTTTTACATATTATGTAACATGTGGTAAAAATGATTCAATGATTTTCCAAAAAATGATTTTTATAAGATATCCAAATTATGTTTTGATTTCGTTCCACTTAGTATTACATATGATGTGACTTATGGGGAAACTACGCTAAGTCTATGATTATTTAGAGAATTTATTATTAGAAATATTCACTAAAAATAAACCATGACATGATGATTGCAGCCACATCATGGTATATTGTTGACACTGAAAAATGTGTTTCATGCACTTTGCCTCAGAATTCGTAATGCGAACCTCAAATAGGAAAAAACATCATTTTTGAGTAGAGATGTGTCTCCAAGTCAAGAGAAGATATATGTTGGATTTCCATGTTACACAAGACTACTCCACAATGAGGGATAAGTGGAAATAACCCCTTAGCAGGAGTAGGCTATGGATTTCTAAGATCGATGATAAAATGTTTCAATGCATTAAAATGTAATTTCTGAATTCATTAGGATAACATTTGGTGTATTCATCATATTAAGAAGTGTATATCTCAACAAAATCTTTGATTTGACTAGTCGGAAAGCCAAAACAGAGTCACAATTCATAAGTTATAGCTCTTGGAAGTCGGAAAAATTGTGTAAAGGAATTTGTGTCTCTGCATAGGCCATTCGTATAGGGTACTTGCACATTATACATGTGCATCAACCCTACACATTGGACATGTACGAAAAGCCTATGTATTAGCCCTGTGCAGATAACCTATTCATTGGTCTGGCATGACTGACCTGTGCATCAATCTACTCGGCAAACCTATGCAACACACCTGCATGAGAGAACCCCTTCTCCCAGGGTCCCATATTTTCTTATAAATAGGACCCAGGGCCTTCATTTTCATGGATGAAATTACCCAGTGGCCTCCCGATTCTCTTCTCACTCTATTAATTCACCCAATACCTCCAAAAACTTTTATATAGTCCTATAAAACCATAAGTGGAGATAATTAAATGGGGTTAGTGAAATAAAATCCCTATGAGGGTCTAAAATACATAACAACTGTGTAAGAAATTCACTCCCCGTATGATTGATGAACACTATAATGATTTCCCCTTCCATAATCAGAGACCTACACGAGACACTTTTAGGAACACCTACAAAGACCCTTGAATACTTGAACAAAGTATCTCCCAAGTGCCGTTGTCTAGGTGGTCCATCACCCAAGGTACAATCACCTCACCTAGGACCACCTGAGTGAAGAACCACCTATGTGAGCCTTCTTTAGCTCTTTCAAGCCTACCTATATAGCTCCACCCTTGGATTTACCTAGCCTCAATATAGATAGAGCCTCTAATTTTGAGCTCTTCAAATCCATCCATGGAAGGGCCTCCCTTCCTCTAGCTCCCTTGTCCAAAACAGACCAAGTGGAAACCTCCACCGAAGCCTCAAAAATAAAAATACCTTGAAAATGGGAACACAATCATGTCTCCATTTTTTATTTTCATTCTTTCAATCAGAGGTTTCCCACACTTTTCCTACCAGACAGTTAGGGTCCTCGGGGTGCATGTAGATTTGAATTCCTTTGGTCATGAGGAACGAGACCCTGGGGATGGTGTCAAGGAGTTCCTTTTATTAGGAAAAAGGGTAGGACCATGTCCACCCCTTATTGAATTTAGGACATAGATCCTCTAGTTCCTGGAAAAGAAGGGTAAGTATTATGATTTCTTTTTCCATTCAACAAGGAATGATATCCTCCTCCCTTGCTAAAAAACCAATTTCAGGGAATCCCTCTTGGAGTAAGACTATAGCATTTCTTATAAGTGGTTTCACTCTATCTCCTCATCACCCATTGGATACTAGTTCAAATAGGGGATGTGTTACAAAGTCATATCTTCTATACCCTATACCCTAACCCTCTTCCACAAGCAGAGGATGATAATTGTGGTTTTCTAGATCTTCCTCTTCCTCTTGGGTCTCATTTTCAAGCATGAATCATCATGACTTGGGGGATTTGTGGTAGCCATGATCTTTAAGTCCACACATTCAGATGCATGTTTTGGTAGAGAATCATCCTTTTAATCTTACTCTCACTTTATTTCAGAGTGCTTCCTTGGAATGAGTCCTCAAGCCCATGTATTCAACATCAAGGAAAAATATGTTTTTTTGGTTTCTTGGATCATTTATTTCCTCTTGTTTCTCACACTAAGAATGAATCACATGATATTATATATTGAAGGTGTTCATGAAATCCACATGATCCAAAACCAATCCATTGGAATCCCCCTCAGTATCATTCCCCAATCATACTAGTCCATGGAAAACATTTAATTTTTAAGTCCCAAATCTTCAATGAGCCTCATATTTCGGTGTAATACCCAATAATAACCAATCAATGGGAATCCTCCTCAAGATTAAGACCCAATTACAATATCCATTCACTGAGGAATACTACTTAGGAATAATCCCCAAAATATAACCTTTGGACCTCCAACTTGGTATAAGACCCAACCATATCAGCATACTCAACCATGGGACTCCTCATTTGGTGTAAGCCCTGAACATGCCTCTAGATCACCTTGAGTTAATAAATCACTCAAGGAATCTTTCCATATGGAATAATTTTTAGGAATAAGCCCCAAAATAACCCTCTCAAAGTTACACACTCCTATATGATATAAACCTTATATGGGACTCCATAGTCATAGGTCCTTACCACTGAAATACAAGGGCTTTGATTCCTATCCACATGAGATATGTATGAAGCCTCCATGAGTTCCAAACCCAATAAACCAAAATTAACCCTATTATCTCTATTCCACATTCTTATTAAGAGATAATTCAACCTAGAAACTCATGTTCCATCCAGGTTCCTTGGGATGCTTCAGCATAAGTCCCACACCAAAATTTGACTAGGCACCTTCCACCTAGAGGTCCTAGCCTCATGACACTAAACTATATGGTCTGGTCCTTATCACATGAACATAAATGTTATGGTGTTCCCTATTAAGTGACACTGGACTACTTGGATTCTGATTCCTCTCACAAGGATATATAGGAATCCCATCACATGGGTTTGATCCCAACACCAGAACAACTCCCATATACCTAGATAATGATACACTTCAGAGCACCCCACTATGTGGCTAGAAAACCAGAATCACATTAATAATGAACAAAGAATATCTAATAAGCATATAATATGATACTATCAATGGAGAATCTCAGATACAAACATATATCTCTATTCATTAAGAACCTTAGATATAAACAAATGATTCTAAATTACACACACGTTAATAATTAATTGTTAGTTAAAGGGTAATCCACACCATATAAGAGAATTGATTAATGATTCATGAACATATTTTAAATATATAATAGAGTCCTAGAATATGAAATAATCCCCCCCAAAAGGGTGTTATGAGACCCACCTCCCATACTCTCGACCAATGTGAGTACTTAAGCATCATTGGTCAAACCTCAAAAAAAACACCTACCTTTGGAATGAAAGTCCCACATGGATATATAACCTTTGGGTGTTTCCATTTCCATTAAAAATACCATTATAAACTATTTTTAAATATTGAACCTGATGTTAATGATTACACACAATTCAACCCCCTATGATCAACTGTCAGGGGAAACTCTTTTCCATAAAAAAATAGTGAACCCAACATGAATACATAACCAATATGATAGTATCACCCACCTATTATGCCACTTTCACTCTCAAAATGAAATATGGATAGACAATGTAATCAATCATGCATGTGTTCATTCAAATTAGATGCTGATTTGAAGTGGTTTTCTTGTTTGTGTTTGTCAACTTTTAGGAACTTCTTTCCAAGAAATCCCTTTGATACAATGACATCCTTACATATTTTACCAACATATGCCCCAAATAATACTTTTTTAGGACCTCATCCACATAGAGGAATCTGTCACCAACATGGTGTCTTCAACAATATGTCTCAATCTCATTTGTGTAGGACTACCATCAGAATTATACAATCCTAACCCGAGAGACCACTTGATAGGAACCCATATTATGAAACCCCACCAATTGTCTATTCAGTGATGATCGATGGTTTTGAAATAGATGGAACCAACCAATGTCTTCAACCATTTTTGGAGCCTATCCTTATAACAAAACATCTAGTCCCTCCCGTATCTCAGGGAGGTGGACTGGGATGCCATGTATGGACTCATGAAGAAGAAGGGGTCCTTCCAAAGGGCTCCTACCAGTGATCATCACTACAAATTTTACATGGTAGTGATCCGTCAACATGATGGGAACACCATCCTTGTCCGACCAGACTAGGTCATCTATACCCGAGAATGAAATACAACCCTTCAAGGGAAACTAATAGTCAATAGGGAGTAATAACACAACCCTATAACCTCTGGAGAAGCCCATATATCCAATTAGTTGGAAAAATATGAGAAGGAGCATAAACTCACCTACTCTAATTCATCCAGCTAGAAGACTCATCTGGAGGAATCCCTGTGAGCCTTGCATTCAAATATGGTAGCATACCGTGAGCATCAATTTAAACCTACCAACATTCACAATGATTTCCACAAAAATTTTCTAGCAGCACTCAAAGAAACCTACCAACCATGTGTGGTGGAAAAACAAAATCCGAAGCACACACCTACTATCACGACCCCCTCCCAACAAAGTGTACCCCTCCTAGGCCGACAATGTGATAAAAGAGATAATGACCCCCCGAGTCCCACCTCCAGTAGGTCCCGGGTTGGCGACTAGCATCGAGGGTATAATAAACACTCAAATGGGAGGCATTACCCTCTAAGAGAACACATGCAGAAGAGAGAGATAAGATAGACACCAACTAACTCCAAATTAGAACTGAAATATAAAAGGAACCCAAGTACATATATGAAATTCCATGAAAAAGTACTACAACTGAATGGGAAAACTAAAAGTACCCAAAAGAAAGTAAAACGGAAGTGACCACAAGCCCGAACAGCTCCTCCAACCACAAGCTAGTAGTAACCAGCTTGATCTCCAACCTACTCCAAGTGACCTGAAAACCATTTATATATACATAGGGTGAGTATAATAGTATACTTAGTAGGATCCTCCTCAAGACTCTCATTCAAAAGTAAAGAAAGCATACTAAAGCCCAGTGAACAATAAGTGAAACTAACTCATCACCTAAACGGGTATATTAAGTTCCCAACCTCACCATGGCCACTCTCGCCAAATAACACATACAAGAATATAGCATATAATGAAAAATATCAAGGTTACCCCACTAATACTTCCCCACTGGTTTTCCACTTTTCCCCAATGACAAACGTCATGTGCATCTCTCTCCAATGGCTTGACCGCGGACACCTGGGCTAAGCTCCACAATATGCACCTCGTGCACCACAAAGGCTTGCCCGCAGACACCTGGGCGAAGCACCACACCATCCTCACAACCAAAAGTAACCAGGTAAGTTCTGGGAGCCACCACATCCTGCATAACGTGTATCATATATCGAGTATTATACCTCAAGCCATTATAGCCCATACACCGAGTAGGGATCCTCAATCCATCACAGCCTATACACATTACACCTATAGTTGTCCATAGGATACTATATCTAGAATATATGTGTGTGAAATAACCACAAGCCATTACATCCCTCTACACACATATATGGGGAAACTAACTGTTGTGCCTTTTGGCACATGTATTTACCAAGAGAAGAGAGTGGGGCCAAAGGGGGTAGTCAGCCATTCGACCTCCCATCAGAATGTTGGGGAAAACACCCCCCAGGGCTCAGAATCCCTGGGGTGTCAGTTTACCTTACCAATAGGGTAGAGTAGTGTAAAGAAACACAAAAAGTACAGAATGTATATATAACTTACATCCACACTATGGGAATTTCCTAGTCTTATATACATCTGCAGCTAACGTCTCTCAGACTCCAGGCTGCTACTTATGAGACTAGGTATCCTATAAGCACGCAAAAATTTGAAGAGCTTTATTAGATTACTCCATTCTCATTTTATCAGTTCCACTGTACGTTAATTAATTCTTCAAACATTAATTAACCATCAATAATTTAACATTAAACTTCATTAGCATCACACCCAATATCCACTGTACCTTCCAAATTACAACCTTGTCATTATGTTTCAGCAACTCCAACCCCATGAGTTAACATCATTTATTAAATTATTCATTACAGAATTACCTTCCCACATTCCCAGGAATTCTAGAAAAATAACCTATGCTACTAAACACAAGGGGGATCAACACGGTGAGTAGTTATACTACCCATCGAGTATTTTCCGCCTATAGCAAGAGAATAGACCCATTATCCCTCGAGAGGCTAAACACGGAAAGCATGTGTCATACCCCACGTGTCTTTGCCTCTTTCGGAAGAAGGGTAAGAAAAACCAGCTACCTTGAGCAGTGGGGAAAAGTAAAGCAGATAAACAACCAATCAAACCACCAAACATCCAATAACCACATCCATCCCATTCCATCATCCCCGGTGTCCTCCCTGACATCCACATGCATAAACTGATGCATCTCGCCACTCTAGGCATCATCTTCTGCCACAACCACAAGTCCCCATGCCTCCACATCTCACAATAGCCATCTAGGATCACATCACAACACAAGCAGTAAAAAAGTAGAACATCACATCAATGGGCTCTTGACCCTTTAACAATCAAGAGGGTAACTCAAAACCCTTTAAGAAATTATCACATAATATGTTCTTTAATCCATATTGAATTAGCAGATTTGTTATTTATAGGTTCCAATTACGGGATACCTAATCAGTAAGCTATCACAATTAAATAACCATGCTTATTTTCCTAATATGATTAACCTCCAATTAGAACCACTACAACAACGACAACAACCAGATTCATTTACATGCCTCTTTATCTTTAGAAAATTAATTATCAATTAATTTCGGCTTTACGTTCATTATCAATTTCCATCAAGAATGAACAACTACTCAAAGAAAACATAGATATCACTCTATCTAGCAAAACATGAGGCAAACCGTTATCACGGTACAAAGCAACAACATGTGATCAACCAATTCTTTTAATCCGGTTCAAGTATTTAATTAGGTCAATTTCATTGTGATCCAAAGGAATAAATCATGCTAATTCTACGATTGCACATATACAATTAGAGAAGCCATGAATCCCCTACCTCAAAGAGTTCTTGACGTCCTTTATCCACACAACGGGTCACAATCCTCCTCTCACGACAACTGCATCCACTAGAGGATTCCACGGTACGATAGTGCCAACCAACCCAAAGAAAAAACCATTAGAATCTTGGAAATTACATGGTATAATATGGAAAGTGAAACAAGAGAAGATGATCCCCAAAAGAATGATGATACATCATACCTTATATCGAAGATTGATCGATACTACTCGGTTGCATCAAAACAGAGCACAAACAATCCTAGGATTAGGGTTTGATTGTGAAACTCCTATAGGAATGATTGAAATGTTATAGTGTATCTTAGCTATGAACAAAGGGAAAGAACAAGGGATAATGATATCTGGTTCCTTTTTGAAGATTTAACGAGGTGACGGTTTAAGATCCGGTTAATTCTCCATTAAAAATGGATCGCATTAACCCACGCGGTTTGACCAAGTAAAAACATCCCGAGCCATAGGAATAATTAATATAGGATTTATGGCATTTGAATCGGCCTTAAGAGTCCTTAAAATGAGGCTTTAAATGTATTTCAGGTCAAAGGAAACGTCAAAGGGGTGAAACAGTAGGAACCTAGAAACATTGTTCACATACTCAAAATTTGGCAAAGGAAAGAAAAGGTCACTGTTGGACCTCACCGTTCTGGAAACACTGTTCAAGTCCACCGTTAGAAGGTCACTGTTAGAAGGTTACCATTCTAGAAACACTGTTCAAGTCTACCGTTATAAGGTCACCGTTAGAAGGTTTCCATTCTGGAAACACTGTTCAAGTCTACCGTTATAAGGTCACCGTTAGAAGGTTACTATTCTGGAAACACTATTCAAGTCTACCGTTAGAAGGTCACTATTAGAATGTTACCGTTCTGGAAACACTGTTCAAGTCTACTGTTATAAGGTCACCGTTAGAAGGTTACCATTCTAGAAAAACTATTCAGATATACCATTATAAGGTCACCGTTAGAACCTCACCGATAGAAACATTGTTCAAATCTACCGATAGAATTCCACCGATAGAACCTCACAGATAGAAACACTGTTCACTAAACCTCACTGATACTATTCATAAAATTGGAAACACTGTTCATAGAACTGGAAATTTGGAAAAGTGTTGGGGATAAGTTACCTTGACCTCCCAGAACACCTCCAACACCACATTTTCACAAAGTAATAGACCAAAGAGGTCCGATCCATTACATTAGATACCTCTCAAAACATTCTCATCCTCGAGAATTCAAAACCAACCTAAAGAGAAAAAAAAAGAAACGGGGCCCAAACAACCACCCATCAAGATACCTCTCAAAAGAAAGAAAGCCACAAAAAGGAACAAAAGAAGTTCAGAAATAAAACATGAAAGTTCTAACCAGAAAGGAAACATCATTACATGAAAGGAGTTAAACATTAAACCACTCTGGGTACGGATCACGTATTTGTAACTCACGCTCCTAGGTACTCTCCTCCATGCCAACGTGTTGCCACAAGACACGAATTAAGGGGATAGAATGCACACGCAACACCTTCTCCTTGCGGTCTTGGATCTCCACAAGTCACTCCTCAAAGGTTGGATCATCATCAATATCGATCTCTCCCCAATCGATAACATAAGATTCATCATGAATATATCGACGGAGGTGTGATACATGGAAAACATCATGTATCTGACTCATCTAAGGGGGAAGTGCTACTCGATACGCCACAGCTCCAACACGAGCTAACACCTCGAAAGGCCCAACAAACCGGGGAGAAATCTTACTTCCACGGCCAAACCTTCACTGCCCACGATGGGGAGTCACCTTTAGAAACACATGATCCCCAACATTAAACTCTAAGGGTCTCATTCTTTGATCATCATATTATTTCTGACGATATTGCGCTGTCTTCATCCTCTCACAAATCACCTGAACCATCTCTATTGTATTCTACCCTATTTCTGGTCCGAGAATTGCTGACTCTCCAACTCCAGTCCAGCACAACGGATAACGGTATGGCTGGCCATACAAGGCTTCAAAATGGGACATACCGATGGTAGAGTGAAAAATATTATTGTAAGCGAACTCTACCAAGGGTGAGTGCTTCATCCATGACCCTCCAAAATCAAGAACACAAGAGCGCAACATGCCTTCAAGAGTCTGTATGGTTCACTCTGTCTGACCATCCGTCTGAGGATGAAAAGTAGTGCTAAGGCACAGTTGAGATCCAAAATCATGCTGGAGACCTCTCCACATCCTGGAGTTAAAACGAGGATATCAATCAGAAATGATCGTCTTAGATACTCCATGAAGTCTCACCACCTCCTCTAGATACTAACTCGACAAAACTTTCACTTAGCTCGACTCCTTGATCATTATGAAGTGGGTCGATTTTGTTAAACGATCCACTACCACCCATATAGCATCATGTCCTCCTGGAGCTCGAGGAAAACCTGTAACAAAGTCCATTGAGATTTCTTTTCACTTCCACTGAGGAATATCTAATTGCTGGACAAGACCACCAGGAACACGGTGTTCGGCCTTCACCTTCTGGAAGACTAAACATTGAGACACACACTCTGCAACCGCACGTTTCAGCCCAGGCCACCAAAACTTACTCCTCAAGGATCGGTACATCTTTGTCACACCAGGATGTACTGCCAAGGGTGAACTATAGAATTTTTGGAGAACCGTCTCGTGCATCTCCAAGGGAACAAAAATCCTTCCATGATACAACACTTGTTGTTGTTCATCCTCTGACTAACCATCAGGGGCCTCAACACAAACAACTATGTCTCTCCAAACTTCCACATCTGGGTCACCCAACTGGGACTCTTCCACATTCTGCATCAGGGATGACTGCACCGTCATCTAGAAAAGACAACCTCTACCCCCAACTTCTCCCATATCAAGATGTAAAGATGATAGCTCTTCCATAACTCTCCAGAAATCACCATATTCACGAACATCATCATTACGTGACTTTCGGCTCAGTGCATCAGCTACAAAGTGCTCACCAATGAGGTAATGTCTCCACAACTTCAGATAAAACACAACGACTGCCAACTCAAGATCATGGGTGGCATAGTTTCATTCATGGGGAAGCAACTACCGAGACCCATAAGAAACAACTGACCTCTACTACATGAGAACACAGCCTAGACCCAGATGTGAAGCATCACAGAAAACATCAAACTGGACTCCCTCTACGGGAAGACAAATGACTGGAGCACTTACCAACTTCTCCTTCAGATACTCGAAAGCTTCCTGACATTGATCAGTCCATATGAACACTTGATCCTTCCTGGTCAAAGTTGTCATAGGAGTCGCAACTTGGGAGAAATTTTCTACAAACCTCCTATAATAGCCTGCGAGACCAAGGAAACTTCTCACCTCTAACACGGTCTTGGGGGATTCCCAAGACACCACTACTTCTATCTTTGACGGATCCACAGCTACTCCCTGTTGGGACACAACATGCCCCATGAAATGAACTTCACAAGCCCAAAACTCACACTTCGACAACTTCCCAAATAACTGATGTTGGCGAAGAACTCCCAAAACGGCTTGTAGATGCTCCACATGCTCCTATTCAGATATGGAGTACACAAGGATGTCATCGATGAAAACCACAACTAACTTGTCCATGAATTCATGGAACATAGCATTCATCAACCCCATGAAAATAGCTGAAGCATTCGTCACACCGAATGGCATTACAAAAAACTCATAATGCCCATGACGACAATGGAAAGTAGTCTTCGGGATATCCTCATCCTTTACATGCATCTGATGATATCCCGACCGCAAGTCAATCTTTAAAAACCAACTTGCACCCTTTTGTTGATCGAATAAGTCATCAATCCGCGGGAGAGGATAGCGGTTCTTTATTTTCACTTTGTTTAATCGACGATAATCGACGCGCAACCGAAAACTGACGTTAGCCTTTTTCACAAACAAAACTGATGTACCCCACGGTGACACACTTGGCCGAACAAAACTGCACTGCAACAAACCATCAAGCTGTATACGTAGCTCTCATAACTCAGAATGTGTTATCCTATACGGAGATATAGAGATAGGAGACGCTCCTGGCTGTAGCTCGATCCCAAACTCGATCTCTCATCGAGGGGGTAATGCTAAAACCTCTTCTGGAAAGAAATCAGGGTACTCCTCTATGACCCTAGGAAATGCCAACTGCTGAACCTCTAAAGAAATAAGCATCATCTTAGCCATCATGGATGATAAGGATGGAACTCATCTATGACCCATCTGAGGATCTCGCTCACCAACAAACACCACTTTCTCTCCATATTCATCAAAGAAAACGACCTTATTCCTGTAGCAATCCACAATAGCCTGCACCGAATACAACCAATCCATGCCAAGGATGACATCATATGGTTGTATTCGTAAACATAGGAAATCTCCCCAAGAGCGGTGTTTCCCCAACCCTAGCTCACAGTCTCTACATACTTAAAACAAGTCGGCTCGACCTCCAACTGGCGTAGTCAATGCCAAGGGCACTGGAATCCTCTCTACCTTAAGTCTAAAAGCATGGAAAATGGTAGGTGATATGAAAGAGTGTGTTTCTCCTGAATCAAACAAGGCATACACCAAGGTAGAAAACAAGCAAAGGGTACCTCGAATGATATATGGCTTGCCTGGGGCTGGAAACTCTAGATTATGAAGCTGAACATGACCTCCTTTATGGCCTCTCTGACCCTGATGACGACCACCACCACGGCCGAGCTCTTCTCTCTGAGGACGGGGAGCGTCATGGGGTTGTCCTCTACCTGATCCATCTACCCTCTGGTGATCTAAATCTGGTGCAACCTACTGTTGTTTCCTCAGTTGGAACTGCCTCATCTGGTAACAGGTCTGAAGCATATTGTAGAAGGTTCCTGAAACGGATTCCAAACTCTCGAACACTGGAGGTCCCCTATAGAATGGTAAGAAGCTCTTGGCGACTGGACGCCTCCGAAGTTGATGAAAGAAACTCAACTCTAAACTTGTCTCGAAACTCCTCCCATGAGATCACTGACTCCTCACGATCCCCGAGGAACAAGAACCACCACTACCTTTCTGATACAAGCAGCATCATCACAACCAAGGACACCTAGTGTTCCTTCCAAGCACGAATCCAACTGAAGCCTATCTCGACCTCCTCCAAACAGTCTTCTGTGACTGCATCTGAAACAGAGCCCTCGTACTTCTGTAGAATCTGGCACTGAAACTCTCAGAGTGTCTTCCTTTAAGTGTCATCATCATCAACCTCTACCCGGTGACGATCTTCTAGAACAGCCTATTGAACATCTTCTGCGCAAACCTGACGAGGACGTCGACCTGGAGCCATACCTATAAAATAACAACTGTTAGAGCTCCTAATCCTGGAATATGGAAGACTTAGAATTAATAAATTAATTGTTTTCTTTTATTAATTTTAGGTTAACCTATCCCAAGGTCTACCCATTCAAACATAGGCGCAAAGAAGAAAGATGCATGATCCTTTCCTAGGTCTCTACCCTACAACCAGTATCACTTTGTTTAGTAGCCATCGTAAACTTAAAGGTCCATACGTCAGATCATAGGGGGCCCTAAACACCCATGTCTCAGTCGATCTCCAATGTTTACCTCACTTGGTAAACATGAATGACACTGTTTACCTACCAACCCATGCAATCTCACGTGTGCCTAACTCCAAACTCCATCCTATCCCTCAACCAGACCTTTGATACCACTCTGTCACGACCCCCTCCCCACAAAGTGTACCCCTCCTGGGCTGGCAATGTGAGAAGAGAGATAATGACCCCCGAGTCCTGCCTCTAGTAGGCCCCGGGTTGGCAACTAGCACCGAGGATATAATAAACACACAAATGGGAGGCATTACCCTCTAAGAGAACACATGAATAAGAGATAGATAAGATAGACACCAACCAACTCCAACTCAGAACTGAAATATAAAAGTAACCCAAGTACATATATGAAATGCCATGCAAAAGTACTACATCTGAAAGGGAAAACAAAAATTACCCAAAAGAAAGTAAAACGACAGCGACCAAAAGCCCGAACAGCTCCTCCAACCACAAGCTAGTAGTAACCATCTTGATCTCCAACCTTCTCCAAGTGACCTGAAAAACAGTTTACATATACATAGGGTGAGTATAACAGTATACCCAGTAGGATCCTCCCCAAGCCTCTCGTGTAAATGTAAAGAAAGCATACTAAAGCCCAGTGAACAACAAGTGAAACGAACTCGTCACCTAAACAGGTATACTAAGTTCCCAACCTCACCATGGACACTCTCACCAAGTAACGCATACAATAATATAGAATATAATGAAAAATATCAAGGGTACCCCACTACTACTTCCCCACTAGTTTGCCGCTTTTCCCCAATGACATACGTCATGTGCATCTCTCTCAAAAGGCTTGCCCGCAGACACCTGGGTGAAGCACCACACCATCCTCACAACCAAAAGTAACCTGGTAAGTTTCGGGAGCCACCACAGCCCGCATAATGTGTATCATATATCGGGTATTATATCTCAAGCCATTATATCCCATACACCGAGTAGGGATCCCCAAGCCATCACAGCCTATACAAGTTACACCTATAGTAGTCCATAGGATACTATATCCAGAATATATGTGTGTCAAATAACCACAATCCATTACAGCCCTCTACACACATATGTGGGGAAACTAACTGTTGTGCCTGTTGGCACATGTATCTACCAAGAGAAGAGACCGGGGCCAAAGGGGGTAGTCAGCCATTCGACCTCCCATTAGAATGTTAGGGAAAACACCCCCTAGGGATCAAAATCCCCGGGGTGTCAGTTTCCCTTACCGACTAGGTGGAGTAGAATATAGAAACACAAAAAGTAAAGAATATATATATAACTCATATCCACACTATGGGCATTACCTAGTCTTAGATACAACTGCAGCTAACGTCTCTCCGACTCCAGGCTGCTACTTCTAAGACTAGGTATCCTGTAAGCACACAAACATTTGAAGAGCTTTATTAGATTACTCCATTCTCATTTTATCAGTTCCACTATAAGTTAATTAATTCATTAAAAATTAATTAACCATGAATAATTTAACATTAAACTTCATTAGCATCACACCCAATATCCACTGTACCTTCCAAATTACAACCTTGTCATTATGTTTCAACAACTCCAACCCCATGAGTTAACATCAATTATTCAATTATTCATTATAGAATTACCTTCCCACATTCCCAGCAATTCTAGAAAAACAACATATGCTACTAAACACTATGGGGATTAAAACGGTGAGTAGTTATACTACCCATCGAGTCTTTGCTACCTATAGAAAGAGTATAGACCCATTCTCCCTCGAGAGGCTAAACACGGAAAGCACGTGGCATACCCCACGTGTCTTCACCTCTTTCGGAAGAAGGGTAAGAAAACCCATCTACCTTGAGAAGTGGGGAAAAGTAAAGCAGATAAACAACCAATCAAACCACCAAACATCCAACAACCACATCCATCCCATTCCATCATCCCTGGTGTCCTCCCTGACACCCACATGCATAAACTGATGCATCTCACCACTCTAGGCATCATCCACTGCCACAAACACAAGTCCCCATGCCTCCACATCTCACAATAGCCATCCAGGATCACATCACAGAACAAGCAGCAAGAAAGCAAAACATCACATCAATGGGCTCTTGAACCTTTAACAATTAAGAGGGTAACTCAAAACCCTTTAAGAAATTCTCACATAATATGTTCTTTAATCCATATTGAATTAGCAGATTTGTTATTTGTAGGTTCCAATTACGAGATACCTAATCAGTAAGCTATCACATTTAAATAACCATTCTTATTTCCCTAATTTGATTAACCTAAAATTAGAACAACTACAACAATAGAAACAATCAGATTCATTTACATGCCTCTTTATTTTTAGCCAATTAATTAAAAATCAATTCTGGCTTTACGTTCATTATCAATTCCCATCAAGAACAAACAAATAATCCAAGAAAACATAGATATCACTCTATCTAGAAAAACATGAGGCAAACCGTTATCACGGTACAAAGCAACAACATGCGATCAACCAATTCTTTTAATCTGGTTCAAGTATTTAATTAGGTCAATTTCATTATGATCAAAAGGACTAAATCGTGTTAATTATACGATTTCACATATACAATTAGAGAAGCCATGAATCCCCTACCTCGAAGAGTTCTTAACGTCCTTTATCCACACAATGGGTCACAATCCTCCTCTCACGACAACTGCATCCACTAGAGGATGCCACGGTATGACAGTACCAACCAACCCCAAGAAAAACCCACTAGAATCTTATAAATTACATGGTATAATATGGAAGGGAGAAACAAGAGAAGATGATCCCCAAAAGAATGATGATACATCATACCTTATATCGAAGATTAATCGATACAGCTCGGTTGCATCAAAACAGAGCAGAACTAATCCTAGGATTAGGGTTTGATTGTGAAACTCTTACGGGAATGATTGAAAGGATCTAGTGTCTCTTAGATTTGAACAAAGGTAATGAACAAGGGAGAATGATATCTGGTTCCTTTTTGAAGATTTAACGAAGCGACGGTTTATGATCCGGTTAATTCTCCATTAAAAACAGATCGTATTAACCCACATGGTTTGACCAAGTAAAAACATCCCGAGCCATATGAATAATTAATATAGGATTTATGGAATTTGAATTGTCCTTAAGAGTCCTTAAATTGAGGATTTAAATGTATTTTATGTCAAAGGAGACGTCAAAGGGGAGAAACTGTAGGAACCTGGAAACACTGTTCACATACTCAAAATTTGGAAAAGGAAAGAAAAGGTCACCATTAGACCACACCGTTCTGGAAACACTGTTCAAGTCCACCGTTAGAAGGTCACTAATAGAAGGTTACCATTCTGGAAAAATTGTTCAAGTCTACTGTTATAAGGTCACCGTTAGAAGGTTACCATTATAGAAACACTGTTCAAGTCTACCGTTATAAGGTCACCGTTAGAAGGTTACCGTTCTGGAAACACTGTTCAAGTCTACCGTTATAAGGTCACCGTTAGAAGGTTACCGTTTTGGAAAC
The DNA here is from genome assembly GCA_963277665.1 of Viscum album. Classification (NCBI taxonomy): domain Eukaryota; kingdom Viridiplantae; phylum Streptophyta; class Magnoliopsida; order Santalales; family Viscaceae; genus Viscum; species Viscum album. The sequence continues at coordinate 2,028,447,966 of OY728125.1, forward strand.
ACTGTTCAAGTCTACCATTATAAGGTCACCGTTAGAACCTCACTGATAGATACACTGTTCAAGTCTACCGATATAAGTCCACTGATAGAACCTCACCGATAGAAACACTGTTCACTAAACCTCATCGACACTGTTCATAAAACTAGAAACACTATTCACAGAACTGGAAATTTTGAAAAGTGTTGGGGATAAGTCACATTGACCTACCAGAACACCTCTAACACCAAATTTTCACAAAGTAATGGACCAGAGTGGTCTGGGCCATTACACCTACCTATATTCATCCAGCCTACCTATAGTTTCATCTAGCAGCCTTTGGAGAAATGAATTGAAATGTCCAAATGAAAAGTGGAGTAATAACCAACTCTTTACCCCCACACATGATTACTACTAATATCCATTGGAAAGAAATGGAGGATAAGAGTAGACACATAACCCTAATCTAACTATATAATAAGCATATATCCCCATTTTTACCATTGAAGTCAACAAGAATATCCTAAAAATGGTGGAAGGGTAGATCAAAATCCCTGACCACATCTAAAATAATTTACAAGAAATCATTACGATGATGATAATAGTGCCTAAGGGATGTACTTAGAGTTACATCCCCACAAGAGGGGTGGATCATCATCTTGTTACCATAGATAAGACACACCCATATTCTCCCATCTAGAAGGTTCATGTAGAAAAATACCACATAATATATGGACAACAGGATTAGGAACATACACCCACTCCAACTGAAATTATTCGGCTTATCATAATGGTCACTCCAATCCATGAACAAACACCTTCCCATGAAGAACACTTCCCCCCTCAAGTGCCCCCAATCGATCATAAGAAGGCATCCAATAAGAAGCCTCACCAAATACAACTGAAAAATGAAGGGCCAATCTACAGTCCCACTTTACTTAACACAATATTTATTGAATCCATCATACACATATATATGGTAGCTCCATATCCTACTCCCTCATTACCAAATGATAGGAGTAGTAGTAGTAAATATGAATGTGTTATCTAGACACTTCACCATGAAGGCTTGCTTCATGAACACAATCTGATCGATCTCAATAGCACATCTTTTGATTAGATCCACGATATCTATCCACATGGCCAAAATATTATGGAGGAATAGGGTTTTCCCTTAGTTATAATCCACTATGGTGGTCCTACCCATGATGGTGTTCTGTGAAAAGTTGTGTCCTTTATATCATTTCACATTTTCAAGAGAATTATCTAATTGGAAATGTAGTGTTGATAAATACCTCCGATCATGTGGCACTTGAGAAAACAAATCTAGTAATGTGCGATGCATTGTCATTGATAGGTGAAATCCTCTCTTAATTGGAAGACATACCAAGGTGACAGTCATTCTCCAAACAACCCTTTAGTTACCTACCTTCCATTTTAATAGATGAAGTCCCTACCAATCTTATTGCTTATGATAAAGTGAAAGGAAATAATCCAATATAGCTGGAATAGGTGGATGAGCCTCTAGATACTAAAGAATAATACATGCTAAACATGAGGAAATAACTTGCCACAGATGATATACAAGTCATGTTATGAAATTTATCTACTCCTCAAAATAGCATTCTATAGGCGTTGTTAGAAAATTGTGTGTGTAACATATTCCTCAATATATGGAAAATTATTCATAACTTGAATAAAAAAGTGTTATCCTAAAATGAGTTTCAAAGTTACATCAAGTTAATAGAAGGGTTTCAAATCCAAATTGACTTGGTAGCTCTCTAGGCTTCATGACATACAAAGATTGAGAAAATGTAAGGATCCCATCAACACGCATGCCTCAGATCATTAATGAGATTGAAATATTTGGTCATCAATACCCCATTAAGTATTCATGTAAGAGGATGGGGTAAAAATTGAGTGTTTTATTTCACCACACTCTTTAACCAAAAAATAAAACCGAACATGGTTTCATAAAACATCAAAGATTTATGATAGATCCAATAAAATAGACCCTATTCACACCTGAAGATATACTCAACTAAAATTGGCCCTGACCGGCAATCATTGAAGTGAGGAAAGAATAGAGTAAGTTGTTGAGATAATTTTATTTCAATTATTTGAAAAATATCAAGTAGGCCTACCGCTTAGAGGAAGCCACCCATCAGATAGCACAAATGTAAGAAATTATGCAATAATATTTAGAAATGGTTAATCCAAATGCATACCAAATTATGTACCCAACCCATATTCTGATAAGAATCCATAGAATCAGAAGTGAAGCATGACAGTAGTATCTATAATGGTTCAGGAGAAACCCCATCCCATAGGGCTATGGTATTTTTTAACCCAACCCTTAATCTCAGGGAACTGGGCCCGAAGGGTTTTGAAAGAAGAATGATAACAACCCCATCCCACAACGATCGAGGATTCTCACCTCAACAACCACCTTTTTAGCGGGAATCAGTCTTCTCTCTATTATAAAAATTCCATAGAATGGATCCTCCTAGTTCACCCCATTCCTTGATCTAATACCTTCACTGGAGATATGAAAAACTAAACTATATGGAGATTCCCATCATATTACTATCCACCAAGAAGTTCCTAGAGAATATGAAAAGGAGAGGACAAGGCCTTACGAAGGGCATAAACGAAGAAATTATCACAAAGAAACTGATAGAATGAACATAATGCATTTCACATTATTGAACATCATCAACACCGCCCTCTCAGATTATATAGAACATGAGGCTAATTCAGAGGGGTTAGAAGAGGATGTTCTAGTTTGTAATGTAGTCCATACTAACATAATTGAAGGATATGTGATTTCCTAGAACAAGAGGCTTTCTTATAATTTGGGAACTCACTCAAAAAATCCATCACTACCTTCTAAAAAAGAATCTAATAAGGAGAAAGATAAAGGAAAAATTGTACCTTGCCTTTCCCTGGAGTGGTTAATCCCATTTCACTTGAAGAAAGATTTGTTTCGTAGGAAGAAGAGATGAATGAATTTAGAAGATTCAATGTAGAATTACTTTGAGGCAGCCTTCCAGTTGGATATTTTATGCAAGTAGATCCTCAAATCTAACATCTAGTTGAAAAAACTCAACAACAAGGGTTTCCTATAGTAGATAAAGTAGATTTGAAACATCAGCTCTTTATGGGATGTCGACTACGAATATATTTGGATCTCGTAGTAGCAGATTGAGAGTTCCCACAATTGGGTGCGCAACTAGAATAGGGTCAGACGAATCCTTATGATCCTTACCCTATAGATGGATACCCACGATAACTACTAGTAGTGACACTATAAATGGACCTACTGGTTTCCCTACATGTAAGAAGTGGGAGAATGAATGAGTCTTTGATTTCATTGCTTGGTGGAAAGTATTGAAAAACTCCTTGAACCTATTAGTCCCTCAAGAATATTTTTTCCCATCTATATAGAGAATATTCGTGATGAATTACGCATTCCAATTATCCATATGAAATATATGAGAGTTTTTGGGACCTTTCCACAATTTCCCAAATGGTGGAAGACTCTATCACTGAGACCAAATCCAAGTCTCGATTAATTCCATCAAATCAAGGAAAGTGAGTAGGAAAATTATGGGCCACTACAGTTTCACATAAGAAAGCCCCTATACCCGCTCCCACTTCAAATACCACACCATATCATGTGGATACACCTCCTTAGCCTGAGTAACATCACCCATATCACCAAGAGGATTAGAGATATAAGGGGTGAAAACTATTTGAGATGATGAAAAACAAGTTCTATTCTTTTATAAATGACCAAATCCCCAACTACATCATCTCAACATTGGAAAACAACTTGGTCAAGTTTCCAAAGCCTAGGAATCCTAAAAAATAAAGTGATGAAGATATCCCAAATTATTTCCCCTTCCATAAAGTACTAGGTAACCACATATAGGATTGGTTTTTTTTCAATGACCTCTTGCAAAAGATGGTGGACTCTAGAAAAGTGAAGTTTAAAAATTCACATTCTTATGTTATGTATGTTTATTATATAATTACATAGGAGGAAAATTAATGAAAAGAAGTTAAGAGAAAGATTACATAGAAGTTCAGTGATTGGATGGTCAGAAAAATGATCAACCAAACTCATTCTATTCACTAAACATAAATGACACATCCAATTGTTCAGTCAACCGCTTCCACTATAACACATCCAACTTCATCAACCACTTAGTCCTATGAATTACAACCCTCCAAAAAGTGACATGGTTGTAAGGGTAAGAAGGAAACACAAGAATATGAACTTGTTTTAAGGAAAAATTTATCCTTGAACTTAATAGACTTCATGATGGTGGTCTAAAAAGAATGGGAACCACCCCATCAAATGGTACAAGGGTTAACCCATTAGATGGAATCTCTATTAGACCATGATTTTATCTTTGGTTCCCTTAAAAATTATTCACTTAGTAGACCCCTTTACAGATTATGAGGGTGATTATGAACTCAAATTCCATTTTCTTGATTAGGGAACTGGGGGAAGAGGCCATGATATTTGAGGATACATTTGAGTACACTATCGCTCTAGATGTAACTTCTTTAACCACATCCCTGGTTGAACCATCTACGCAAACTAAACTCATGGGAGAGCCATCCTGTGAGCTTAGAAAGAAGAAGGGAATACCCCCCATGCATGATATGGTCTGAATTGACATGATCATCTTAGATGATTGGATAGAAGATACACCACCACCTAATTAAGCTCTGTGTATCGAAAGTCTAGATGACCTAATCCACCAAGGGTGGAATCACTTTACATTCCTATTCCAAGAGACAATATATCTACATTAGGAACATCATCTCCAAAATCACATTAAAAATAATATACCTATGATGGGAAGTGAATACCTCTGGATCTGAAGTATGATATTTTGAAACAAATAGCCCAAGTTATAGACAAATTTTTAATCCTAGATTCCCTATGTCTATCAAAAGATCTCTGGGAAGAACTTATTGTGGCTTTTTCAAGAGCTCTAGAATTCCTAGTTGATATTTCTACTATCGAGGTGTATCATGTGGAGAATGATCATACTTAATTCTACACAATCATCTATTTCATATACCATGAAAAGGATGCTTCCATACAGGGACATTTCATCCCCTTGTATATATCCTTCATGATAAATGACATTGACATCCGATGAACCTTCGTTGAAAATAGATTAGGAGTCAACTTCATCCCAATAAAAAAACATCATCAAATAGGATTCAATGAATCTAACGTGTTCCCCTCCTACCTAATGTTATAGGGTTATGAAAAGAATGAGAAAAATTCTCTTGGTGAAATCAAAGTTAGGAATCAATTCATGAATATTGTGTTCGATTCAAAATTAATTATTGTTAGATATGATATGACTTTGAATGATAAACTAGGAAGACCTTGGTTACATCAGCATGAGACTATTCCCTCATCAAAACACCAATTCCTCAAACATTATATCGATGGAAAAATTGGAACATTTCATGATGATAAATCCCCATTAAACTCCTATGATTCATAGTACCTAAATGCATGGTTCTACCATGAGGGAGGAAAAAATCCATGGATGATGATGTCGCTCACATAAATACCCCAAATGGTCTGAAGATGAACCCAAATAATCCCTTAAAATATTTTAGTTTAGAGTACATGATACCCATCAATCAAATAAAAGGGGTGTTCCCAAATTCAATCACTTATCTAATGACTTATATGATGTCAATTGTGACAGCTAAGACTGATGGCGTTGGAGAAGCTATAAACTCTCCAAAGAATAATGAATTCTTTGTTTAAAATTTACTCAGTACATCCCATGAGCTCCAAAAAATCCCATTTTCATCATCCAGTCTAGGAAATATTTTCATGAAAAAATGATAAAATTAAGAGGCTCATTCTCAGTCCCCCATTTTCCCTTAGGAACCCCAAAAAGGTCTCATACCAAAAAGAGAGCTTGAAATGGGTGCCTCATCTTCTGGATATCAAAACAGTGAATACCATCCTCCTTATAAGGAAATTGATTCATCAATTACTTCCTTGGTATATGAGATGGAGATAAATCATGAGGAATTGGAAGAAGTGGAAGACCTTAGAGACGGCACTCCAACATTTGATGAAGGTGTATCCACCACTTTCGACGAGCTCAAGGAGATACATCTGGGTATGGAATAATATCCATGATCCACTTGGATTAGTGATTCCATGAATAAAAAATAAAAATAGGTGAATATTTATTTCCTAAAGCAACATTGGGACTTGTTTTTATGGAATTACATAGATATTCGAAGACTTGACCCCGAAATGGACACCCATCAGTTGGGTTTTCTAGAGAACTACCAGGGATAAAAAAGGCAGCTAAATGGACACACCCAACTCAAACCTCTAAAATTGAGGCTGAAGTGGATAAGATCATCAAGGTAGAATTCATCCAAGAGGTACAATATCTTAATTTTCTAGAAAAAATTATTTCAAAAAGGATGAAAAATGGTCAAATCATAATTTTCATAAGATTTAGAGATCTCAATTAGCACTGTCCAAAAGATAACTTCATGATTCCAATCAAAGAGATCCTGATTGATGAAATTAATGGTTTTCAACCCCTCCCCTTCCTGGATGGATATTTAGGGTATAACCAAATAAGGATGGCCTTAGAAGATGAATAATCCACCACCTTCAGGGACCCCATGGATTATTATGCTACAAGGTAATGCCCTATGGCTTGATGAAATCTAGCACCACATACCAACGTGATATGCATCACATATTTAAATCATTTTTGGAGAGGATTTTTGAATACTACATTGAAGATATAGTGGTTAAGTATTGAAAAAATTATGATCACAAGTATGACTTAGATTCCATCTTCAACAAGCTATGACAATATTTCCTGAAAAAGAACCCCATAAAATGTGATTTTGGGGTAAGCATGAGAATGTATATCAGATTAGTAATACGCTATCGAGGCTTCAAAGTTTACCCTAATAAAAAAATACATCCTTAACAAGTCACCTCATAAAAACCATAAGGAGTTTAAAGGACTTCAAGAACACCTAACCTACATCTGACGCTTCATAGAAAACCTTGCAAGAAAGTGTTTTCACTTCACTAAACTTTAAAATAAGGGGGTCACATTTTAGTGGACCAGTGACTTCCAAGAGGGATTTGATAACCTCAATAAGTACATATTGATACCACCAGTATTAATAAAAAATATTGAGGGAAATCCACCCATTATATATGCGATGTCCTTGAAGCGATCATTGGGTTCCTTCCTTGCTCAAAATAATGATGTTGGGAATTAATAAAATATTCATTAGCTCTATTAAACCATGATTGATGTTGAGAATCATTATTCAGATATCAAGAAGACAACTTAGAATTAATATTTTTAGTTGTGAAGATGATGCACTATCTACAACACCACGAGGTCCATTTAGTATATGAAAATAACCCTCTCAAATATATCAACATCTGTCATATGGTGAAAGGATTTTTGTTACAGTGGGTGGTTATTCTAAAGTAGTCTAATATACAATTTGTCCCTCAAAAAGTAGTGAAAGGCCAGACCTTGATATATTTGTTTTATGGAACACCCTTATATAGAAACAATTTCATTGAACAATGATCTCATAGATGAAGAAATATCTTCCATTCAAGGTGTACCCCTAACAAAGGAAATGTATTTTTGAATATCCATCCAAGAGACCAATGAGAAGGAGAATGGAATACCTAAAGCTCAATAAATTCAGGTTAGGTATCGTGATCATTTCCCAAAAAATGTAGTTTTAACTTACCCCTTATTACTGCCAGAAGGATATACTAATAATGAGGTGGAATACCAGGCCCTCATTGTAGGTATAGAACTGAACTCCAAATACTAGTGGACTACCTATAGGTTAAATATGACTTAGAGTTGGAAATCAAACATATCAATGGGGATTACACCATCATAAAATATAAGATGATCGCCCTTCTTGATAGTGTATGAGGGTTAATGGAAGAACTTACCTCAAAAACAACATTGAATCTTCTCCTATGATCATAGAATTCACAAGAAAAATAATTATAAAATGTAGTTACAACATTGGAAGATCCAAACCGGAATGAAATAGTCATCAGAATCACCCATCGCCGAATGTTTTCACATTTCATTCAAATCAGAGCATAAGATATTATCAAAGACAACCCTATCCCTGAGTCATAGGGTCCTACCATAGGATATAAGATTTCAATCATGTATTAACTCAAAAATGGATTAATCACTCCAAATAGAGATAGGAAATAGAAAATCAGACAACGAGTAGCCAACATCACTCTTTATGATGGTCCAAATCACTAAAAAGTCCTCTAGAAATGAGTCTTCAATGGATTCATTCACATATTTATCAATTTAGTAGAGACTTAAAACATTATGAATGAATTAAACACTAGAGGATACAATTCCCATAAATTTGGATACAGTCTTTCCCACTAAATATGAAGGCTTGGGTAACTATGGCTTTCGATGACACATGATTTCCCACAATTAACCAAGAAATGTTATTCCTTCCAAGTGAATGAAAACATCATCCATCAACCCCAAAGTTTCTAAATATAGCCAAATAAACATGGACTTCTTCCATAAGTGGAATGGATATTGTCGGGATATACCCTCTGACTATGTCCAAGCAGTTCAAATACATCTTGGCTGCTACTGATTTCTTCTCCAAATGGGATAAGGTAATACCCCTAAAAGAAGTCGGGGTGAAAATAATTGTCGGCTTCATGAAATACAACATCATTACAATATTTGGAGACCCACACATGATAATAATAGAAAAAACACCAAATTATATTCTTTTGAGGTGGAAAATCTATATCCAGAGTACAATATAAAATCAAACCATTCATCCCTCTATCATGAAGTGGCTAATAGAAAGAGAAAGTTTTTAAACAATTATCTATCAATCATACTCTACAAAATGTTGGATAAAGATAAATATTACTGTCCCAAAAATATCTTTCATGCATTATGGTATTATCATACTACAAACCATACTGTTAAATGGTAAACCCCATACTCACTAGCATACAGAAGAGAAGCATTCTTACACATTGAAGTCTAGTTTTTTTTTCTCTGTGTTTCCATCTATGATCATATATCTTGAGATTAAAAATCCCAAAAATAAATAGTTGAATCATAGAAACTAGATGAAAAAATATTTCACACCTTTCATATCATAATCAGATAACATAATGTTTTAACATGAAGGTATGCCTCCACTCATTCCTCCAAGGAGAACTGGTGTTGGTCCTCATGACTCCAATGATACGAGGAAGGAAGAATTTGAAACTTGAACTGAGGTGGGAAATACCTTACTCCATATAAGGTCCATTCTAATAGAGCTTATTCCTTGATCATAATGGATGGAGAGATCATTACATCCCAAACCAATGGAAAGTTCCTGAATAAATATTTTGTGAAATCATACGAAGTACATCCCAAATACAAGATGTTAAAATGAATATTTGGTCTTTTTTACCTGACCATAAAATATATGGCATAATTCCCATTCTATATGACATTAAACTACGTGTCATAATTATCCTTATTTCACGACAATAAACTGCATGACATAATTTCCTAGTCCTATGACCTAAAAACTGTAATACACCATTCATCCTCACCACATGACATTAAAATTTCATGGTTAATGTATATCTCATTTGAAGTTAAGAATCCCCCAAAAATTACATGATCTGAGACTCCCCTCATTTTCCCTTAAATATAGGCCCCCACATCAGGTGTAAGTCCCCATCACATCCCCATAACCCCTTAGCTGATAAAGATTCCCTCTTGCCCAAACATGAGGAAGAAAAGATGGGTATCTCCCATGCATAAGCCCCACCCACATCATTTATTCTCCATATTTTAACATGGGAAACTCCTATACATAATCCCTACTCACGTTATTTCCACTAAAAAGTAGCATGTGAGTCCCATTTATAGGCATAATCCAAACATTATCATGTCCCTACCACAAGATGATAAATTGCATGAAAGAAATTTTCATCACATGATGATAAACTACATGATCTATCCAAGAACTATATGTGAATTGATTCTCATTTTAATGGGATACATAGTGACACATAGATATTTGACCACATGTCTCACTAAAAACAAATATAGCCCTTTTTCCCTATGTACGAATTAGACCGACACATGGAACCTTTTCAAGAACTACATGTGGATTGATTCTTGCTCTAGAAAGATACATAATGACATCAATGTCATATACCCTTTTATAACTACAATATTTATCTCACATCAGGTGAACCCCATCCTTACATTAAGACATTAAAATTAATGGTCAATATCCTTGTCATAGGATGTTTAACTATACAGTTATTCAGGAACTATGTGTGGATGTATTTTTATTCAAATGAGATATATAGTGATGCCTGTATCCCCAGTCTCAAGTCTATCCATGAACATAAATAAAAATTACACCTTTCCATATGCACGAACAAGATATGCACATGGATTTTTTTTGAATATATGGCTTGATTCTCATTACAATGGAATGTGTAGTGACACATGGACCTCATTTCTCGAGTCTAGCCATCATTATGTAATATATTAAAGATCATTTCCCCACACAAAATCCAAATTTATATGGGGAACATTTTATTAGGAACGGTGTGTGACATGATTCTCATTCTAGTGGGATATGAAGTGACACCCAGATCTCTAATCTTGGGTCCAACAACAATTAAAAACAAACCCCACACTTCCTTTTTATGGGTCATACCTATATAGAGAGCCTCAAAAGAAATTATTGTGGCTTTATTCTAACTCCCATTAAATAGTTTGTGATGCCATGATTTCCATCCTTATGCTAAAACACAACATTCCCCCCTTTCATGTTGGTTCATCTCCATCCTTACCCCATTCCATTAAACTACATAGCCAAGGTCCTTACCACATGATAGTAAACTATATGATATTTCCTGAAATATGTATGGATTTATTCTCATTACCATGAGATATATAGTGAAACGGGTTATACCTCTGAGCCTATCCACCACAAAAAAATATAAATGCATATATCCTTCACTTATGTTTAATTTTTCTGTGGAAGAACCCTTTGACACTCCTTATTTCTCACACTGAGAATAGGTCACATGGAATTAGGATATTTGGTAAAATGATTAATTATATAAGTATGGAATATCAATTAACATTGGGGTTACCATGGTCCTAGCTTCAAGACCTTAAAAGCCACACCTGATGTCCCCATTACATGATAATATATTTTACGATTTCCAATAGAAATATGTGTGGATTGATTATCATTCCAAATAGATATGTAGTGATGTCCAGATCTTCAATATTGGGTCCATATGAAACATAATATGGTATAATCTGACATTATCTTATATACAAGTCATATCTATAAAAAAATATTCAATATGGGTTCTCACCCTATGTGTGAATCCATACTAAAAAACCCCCTTTTTCCCTTCACACATGAATTCAATCATTACGGGGAAACTTTATTTTAGAACTATGTGTGTATTGATTCTTTATCAAACAAGATTTATAGTGATGTTCAGTTTCTATACCCTAGTCTATCCATAATCAAATCAAGTCAACTATTTCCTCAGTGCACGATGTTAACCTTCATTGATGATGTCCTTACCACATGATGTAAAACTGCATGACTAATGTCTTGATTTCATGAATTTAAACTGCATGGTACCTCAAGAAATAAATGTGTATTAATTTTAATTATAGTGAGATATATAGTGACACATAGGCCTCATGACCTAGTCCTATCCACATATTAAATTAGAGTGCCCCTATCCTATGTACAAACAAATATATATGCATATGTTTTTAATTTGACTTCCCTCATTTGGGGGTCCACCAAAGAAATATAGATTCCCCTTATATATATGAGTTATATATATCTAAGGGAATCTGAATTTCATGGAAAATATTGGTTGAAATTATGCCTTTATACTTAGAAATATCCACTTCACATGTCATACTCCTGATTTTGGAGACTTTGGATCTTCTAAACATTTCTCCGTCTCTCGGTGGAAGAATGTCTAATAACTTAGGGATATTTTTACTGAATATGTTGTAACTCACACTAGTTGGATTTTCATGAATTATCCCACAAAATGGGGTTTTTATCCAAAGGATTCCACTGTTTGACTATACTATAACATTCCCCATTTGTCTTTGCATAAGACTTTCCAAAAAACTGGTTTTTCAACCAGTGGTAACTTCACCCTTGGGAGAATCCTCTTCTATCCTCATAATATTTGAAGAAATTATATTGGAACCTTTAAAATGAATTTTATGGTAATCCCTAACACATTTGTATCGTATACCTTATCCTGATTTAAAAATTTAGAAGACCATAGACTAAAACATCCTCTTTCATGTCCGAAATATTCAAGAATGATCTGGGTCTAACATACCACATATCATCTATTGTTTACATAATATCATCGTAACGGTCATATGACCTAAAACTAAATGTTTGATATTCCATGTTCCTAGTTCAGTCCTACGTAGAAAAAATATTCACCTAATTATTTGTAAATATTAACTTGAAATGCTCCTTTTATATTTAGGTACTTTCCCCCCACAAACCATACTCTATTCCCAAGGAAACCCAGATACCCAAAAACATTCATCGACTTTTAGAGATAGAATTCTGGAATTCCTAATTACTTCTTTTATTTACTATGATATAACATGCCCCATTTGGATTGGAATAAGTTTCTTACAAATTTTAGGGACTGTCAGCCAATGGATTCCACTATTGACTATATTGTAATACACCCTAGTTGGCTTTGCATAAAACAACTCAAAAATGGGTTTATCAATCAACTATAACTTATACCTTGGGATAGACCTCCTTTAACAACATAATACATTTTCCCCATACCAATAATTGGATTTGGGGATCCCCAAATGACAAGTTACAACTTCCACCTCTCACACATGAATGTGAAATCACATTTATGGATTGATTAGAATGAATGGGTAAATCATCAACCATTCAGACAAAGCTAAAGATATTAAATTATATCCCCATAATGTCCTTATTATAATAATTTAAAATTCATGGAATAAGTTTCTCACAATATGACATTAAAATACATATCATAACATCCTAGTCACAAGACATTAGACTATAAAACATTGTGCTCACAATAAGACGTTAAATTACATGGTCAATCTCTTAGTCACATGACATTAAACTGAATGATACTTAAACCTTTTACAAATAGGGGCCTCCCCATTAACAATTGAAAAAAAAATAACCTTCTTTACACGATCCTAGTTCTTGTAGGATCAGTTTTCTATTCATGTCCAATGTTGATATAGATATTCCCTTCATTCTCAAAAACATTCCTTTAAAAAAACCGTCGATCATGGTCTTGAGAAATTAAAATCATCATAAATTTATTTGATCATCGATAGAATTTTAGAATATATAAGAACTTATTTACTTGAATTTTATATAACACAACCTATTTGCATTTTCATAAGTTGCTCACAAATTCCTAGTCTTGACATCCAAAGGATGCAATTATGTAACTATGCAGTAACATGCCCTAGTTGACTTTGTATAAAACAATAATCAAAATTGGGTTTTCAACCGGTGGTAAATTCCTCATCACGAGAGACCTCCTCTATTAAATAATATCTTATTTTAGATTCAGAAACTATAAAATCATATCTCATGATTTCATATAAGGTATCTGATGATTTTCAGAACATTCTTATTCCATAGGCTTTATTTAGTTCATCATTTTAAAACTTATGGTCAAAGAAGTTCAAACTAAAAACCTAGTCTTATTATTCTAGCATGTGTGAATTTAAAGTTCCTGTAAAAAGAGACATAATAATCACTAGTTTAAAAATCCATAAATTTCTCTCTGGAAAAAAGTTGAGTCTCATCTTTCTATGCATACGATCTAAATGGTTCAGGAAAATAATTTAGCAATGGAAAGATAAAAGGAACAAAACTTGTTTGGATGAAAACATGAAAAGGGAGGTCTAAGAAAAATCCTAGTCTCCCCCACTATGTATCCATTACATTGATCTCATGAAAAAACAATTAGGGATATGACACAAAATATGGAATGTTTTTTGGGTTTTCCATACAACCCTATCAATATTAAAACTGCACTCGCTAGGCCCCATGAATTAAGAAAAAATTAGAGCATCCTTCCATTGTAGAGATAACTCAAAATCCAACCAAATCATGTTGGAATTCATCAAAATTATATAGAGTTACCTTGTAATGATATTTTTTTCATTCCTAATGAGTATAATTCTAAGGGAGGTTGTGGATTTGGTTGACACAACCAAATGTGTTTTGAGAACTTTGCCGTAGAATTCATAATATAACCCTCACTTAGGAATTTTTTTTTGAGTTTGAGTAGATATGTTTCTCCAAGTTAGAAGAATATGACAGTTGGATTTCCATATTCCACAAGACCACAGAAAAATATGGTGTATGTGTAAGAACCACCTCCAGGAGTAGGCCTTGGGTTTTTATGATTGATGATAAAATGTTATTGATGAATTAAAATTAAATTTCAACATTTATTTGAAGAAAATTCAGTGTATTCACTATATCAAGAAGCATAGGTATCTTTGAAATATCATATTTTATTGGACATGGATCCCAAAATCATGGCTCAAAATTAATGGCTGACAGATATTAGAAAAATTTTGTAAAGAAATTTGCATCACCATGCATATCATTCATGCATAGTACCTATGCATTATCCCTACACATCAAACCTATACATTGGACCTATAAGATAAGTATATAAATTATCCTTATGTAGAAAACCAGGGAATTTTCCCTACACGACTAACTTACGCATAAACCTGTGCGGCACACCTGCGTGGCACACCTAAGCAAGAGAACCCCTTCACCCAAGGTACCATATTTTACTGTAAATAGTATCATGAGGTCTTAATTTGTGTATAAAAAAATTCTCGAAGAACTCATGACACTCTACATTACCTATTCCTTCTCTCAATCCCTCTGAAACATTCTAGGTAGTCATCTAAAACCTGGAGAAGAGAGAATTAAAGGGGGTGGGGTAGTGAAATTAAATCCCTCATAGGTTTTAAGATACATAACACCTATGTGAGGCATACATTCCCCTTGTTATTGGTGAACACTAGCGTGAGGTCCCCTTATTTAACCAGGGACCTACATGAGTTAGTTCTGAGAACACCATTGGAGGCCCTTGAAGGATTGAGAAAAGTCTCACCCAAGTGTTGTTTTCCATGTGTTCCATTTCCCAAGGTACCATCACCTCACCCAGGTCCACCAGAGTGACGTACCCCCTTTGAGATCCTTATTTACCTCACCCAAGACTACTTGCATGACCCCTCCCTTGGATCTTCTTAGCCTCTACCATGCATGATTCTCTAATTAGTCCTTTTTCAAAACCATCCATGGAAGGTCCTATCTTCCTTTGTCTACCCCGTATAAAAGGGACCAAGTTAAAACCTCCACCTAAGCCTCCATACATTCAATAACAAGAAAATGGGAACCCCATCATGTCTCCAATTTGGAGTTTTCATTATTTTGGTGACAGGTTTCTTGCATTTTTCTAACATATGGTTAGGATCCTCAGGGTGCATAAATATTTTTATTCCTTCAGTCATGAGGACCCCAATAATAGGGATAGTGTAAAGGAGTTCCCGATCATAGGAACATGGGTTAGGACCATGTCTACCCCTTATTATCTCTTAACATAGATCCTCCATTTATAAGTAGTGAGGGTGGGGATTACACTTGCTTTTCCATTAAGCATTGAATGATATCCTCATCCCTTACTGAGGAAAAATTTTTAGGGAATCCATCTTTGATTCATCCCCTAGCCTTTATTATAGGAGGTTTCACTCCTAATCATCTCACCCATTGGATAATAGTTAAGTGTGGGTATGGTAATAAGATACCTCTCCTCTCTCCCTCGTTCCCTCAAACTCTTCCACCAATGGAGATGGAGAATTGTGGTTTTCTGGATCTTCTACTTCCACTTGTTTCTTACTTTCAAGCATGAATCATCATGACTTGTGCAATTGGGGGATATCCATGATCATGAAATCCACATGTTCCGATGCATATTTCTATAGAGAATCATCCTTTTAATCATCCTCTATCCTTCATTTCAGAGTGTTCCCTCCATGTTAGTCCTCTAGATCAGGTATCCAACCTCAGGTCAAAGCGGATTGTGTGGTTTCCTGAATCTTCTATTTCCTCTTGTTTCTCACACTAATAATGACTCACATGGTCTTAGAGTTTGATGGTGGTCATGAAATACACATGATCTCAAACCAATCCATGGGAATCATCCTTAGGATTAATCCCCAATAACACCAGTCCATGGAAAAAATTCCATGTGTATGTCCCAAATCCTCAACGTGCCTCCTATTTCGGTGTAATCCTAAATCATAACCAATCTATGTGAATCATCATTAGGAGTATTCCCCAACCAAAACCATCATTTAAAAAGGCATATTCCTTAGGAATAGGCCCCTAAATATAAACTTTGGGCCTCCTACTCAGTATAATCCCCAACTATATCAACATACTCAACCATGGGCCTACTCCTTAGGTGTACGCCCCAAACATTCCTCCAAATCACCATGAGTTGATACATCACTCATTTACCCTTTCCATTGGGAATACTTTTAAAGAATAATATTAACCATAATCCTATCAAAAGGACACACTCCCCTATGATATGAACCTTTTAAGGGACTCCATAGGCGTAGGTCCTTACCATCGAACTACTTGGGATATGATTCTGGCCCACATGTGATACATAGGAAGCCTCCATAAGGTCCAAAACCAATAACCAAAAATCAATCATATTATCTATGGTCCACATTACAAAGTGGGTATAATTAAACTTGGAAACTCATATTCCTTCTAGGTTCCTTAGTCTGCTTCGACAAAAGTCTCAGACGAAACATTGACTTGGAACCTTCCACCTAGACATCGTCGCTGCATGATGCTAAACATAATGGTTTGGTCCTTATCAATTGAACTTAAAAGGTATGGTGTTGTAACACCCCGAGATTTTATGAAAAATATTCATTTAATTTCATTAATGTATTGTGTTGTATGCTACACAAAGATTACCTTGCGCTATACGCAACACTGTATTAGCTTGTAGTATACGCAACACTATTCTTGGATCGTGTTACACACAATTTTGATAATAGTTATTCTACGCAACATTGAATATATATATATATATATATATATATTCAATGTATAAATGAAATATGGTTGGATTATGTTATATGAAACAATGAAGGATTCTTGCACAACACGCAACCCTGACTTGGCTTGCATTACACGCAATCGCGACCTTCCTCGATAGCGTGTGTTGTACGCAATACTGGGTTTTACTAAACAATAATATATTATTATAATATTATTATGAACTAGCCATTATGAATAGTATTAAATAAATTTTGAATTTTATAACATTATTATTCATCTTACACATTTTCTAGAACATGGTATAAGAACAAAATAAATTTTTCGGGTAAAATAAGTATTTTTCAAAAAAAATGCAGTTTTGCCGCCTTTTGATGGCGCACCAACTTTAAATCTAGTTTTTTAAATTTTTATAAGTTCAATTTGACAAAATAAAATTCTTATTTGGAATCAAGAAATAAAAATTTACTTTGGATAAATTTTTCATATTATTATGGTAACTTTCATATTTTGATGAATAGTAAAAACACGCTATATTTTAATTAAAAACAACTTTTTTCATCGCAATAATTTATATGGTTAAATTATAATATTGAATGGTTTTAAAGTATAAATAGAATATATTTTTACCATTTAATATAATGTATGTCATTAGCATTGATTTTACATTAAATTCGTATGTTAAATCAATTTAATCTTTTGCAATGTTTTAAAGAAAAACTCGTTTTCTTTCGACAATGGGATTAATTTTAATTTAATTTCTGCAACTTTTGTGTATTGAATTTGGAAAAATGGATTCCATATTTGGAATCAGTGGGTAAAAATTATGTTAATAAGCTACTTTTTATTTTTGGGAATTATGAATAGTAACTACGGTAAATTTTATTTACCATAATTAAAGGTAAATCGGGTAATTAAGGGTAAATATAATATTATAAAATTACCCTAACACATTCCCAAAATCTATTTGATGGATAAAAGTAGACCCATATAACCTAAGGGTCGGATTAGATTCATTTTATGGACTTTTGACTATGAAAATAATTTAATTATTATTAAAACCAAAGAAAGTGACAACATGTCACTCTCTTAAATATTATAAGTATAATAATTTTAATTTAGTGATAAACATCGTAAATCTTCGAAATTAAATAGTCTCCAGAAATATAATACAATTATATACATCATGATAATTTATTTAGAATTTTTAGTGATTAAATAATTGTCATTAATGGTGATACATTAATGATGCAGAAATTATTTATTAAGTGAAAAATCAGTAATATAGTTTTTATTGAAATAATAATACCCATTAAAAGGCCCAAAAACCTGACCAAAAAATTATTTTTAGTGTATATATACACCTTAATCATCCAATGAACTAATATATAACCGTTTTGAGTCTTATAAAAGTGATTATGACACCTATATTATTTTATTTTAAATGATGTCAAAGTTGTCACCTTCATAATTTAATAAATATTACAATTTAACTATTGTGATTTTAAGATGATAAATTCGAGTAAAAGTTTTATTGTGAAATTTAATAGATTTATATTCATTATAGGATTTTTTTTTTAATTTTTATGCAACAACTAAGTATATTAAATAATTATAAAAAATGTTGTAGTAATTATTTTATTAAGAGATAAACCAAATAAATGGTTTTAAAAATAATAAAATAAATATTATATGAACTATTTAATGTTCTCCAATAATTTTCTAGATACATATGACCTTTTATGAATCTATTAAATCTTATAGTTAGAACATATATTCTGTATATATTTTATTTAAATTCAAATAAATGAATAGTGTCAAAATTGACACTATTGTTATTTTATAAAAATAACATATTATAAAATTGTTTAAAAATCACAAAAATATTTAAAAATTATAAATTTAAATTTATATGGTATAAAATGTTATAAAGTATCCAATTATGGACAATTCAAAACAAATAAGTAATTATTTTTATAATTTAAAATTTAGAATGTAATTACCACAAATAAAATTAAATTGATTAAATAAGGATAAATCAAGTTGATAATGTTAAAAATAAATTCCTAACATGTATAAATTTTATTTTATGATGATATTACAACCCTATCTCATCTATTATTCTAATATTAGTCATTTTTGGCGGTTTTTAAGTGGGGTTATATTTATTATAAATTAATATTTTTTGAGATTTCCAAAGGTGCCCCTCTCCTCCCTTATAAAAGGGAACCTCCTACCTCCCTTCCTCACACCAATTTGAGCCTTCAAGCTCGGCCAACACCTGCCAAATTCTCTTCTCCACTTCCTTAGAAACATCCTAGAGGTCCTGGTCTTCTTCAAAGACCAATTTTAGTGCCCTAAGTGGAGGTCTCAAAGAGCCGCTTCAAAGAAGAGGTAATGTCCGTTACCGATTCCTTCAACTTTATTTCTTCTTATACTTATTCTTCTTTAGTTGTTTCATTATGAAATAATAAAATAAGTATCACTCATATACTAATAAGTTATTATAAGTATGAAACAACCCTATTTTACCATCTATCCATCCTACGGAAAACGAAATCACCGCGCGTGCGTACGTACGAAATACCGTCTCCACGCCGTGGTGTAATTTGTTTTTCCAACACCACCTTAATTGGATGGGTATAATGGTGTAAAGAATAACTATACACAGTTATTATAACAGTATACTGATTATGATATATTGTATCATCCTATCCAATTCAATTCAATAATTATGGGAACGATATCATCGCTCGTGCGTACGTACGGACTACCGTCTCCACGACGCGATGAGATTCATTCTCCATGTTAACCATTTAAGAATTATTATAAAGTATATATAAGCAATAATAATGAAATATATGACATTATAAATCTACTGGATTTATGTATATATATATATATATATTTATGTCATCTACTTAATTCCATTCAACTCAATAAGGAAACAAAAACAGCGTTCATGCGTACGTACGGCCTACCGTCTCCATGAACGGTGTATTTCTTTCAATTTATCGATCTATTATATATATGTATATTATGAATATATATTATATATAAATAATGTTTTATATTCTGGAATTAAGTAATCATGATCTAAGTAATCATATGAATAATTACAATTCAAAACATGGACAACAAATGAAACGATTTTACCCAAAACACTCTTTAACATGGAATTTACAAAAGAACGGGTAATATAAATTCATAAGTAAACCATATGTGATATCATAACAATGAATATGATTCTGTAAAAAGTCAATGACATTATTTAAATCATTATACAGGAGGTTCGGATACATACGAATCATATCGGACATAAGGATATAAAGAAAGGTTTTAGGTAAGAAAAAAAAAGGGAAGATCTTTATGGGAGATGTTGAAGATCTTTCACCACGATTAGAAGATTACGTTCCATGTTTCCAAAGACACTAAACTATTATGGTCCTTGTGTGTCTGTTTTTTGTTATGTATTAAGTATTCCACAAAAGTAATGTAATGTTCATGTACGTTAAGCTTCAGGTCTCTACATTTGGTATCAGAGGAAAGTTTTAGTCAACCTTTGGAAACTAGGATGCAAGAACTTTAGTGAAATCCCTAGAGATATTTCTATGGAATGTCTAGGGATGTCCCTAAGGTTAAGTATAAGTATAGGTTATAGTACTAGAATTACGGTAACCCAAGATGTTATATATATTGAAGTTACTCCCCCTTTATTATATTTTTTTCCCTAGCTTGATTTTTACCTCTCACACTATTCTTTTTGAGTTTTAGACGATGGATGGAACCCGAAGGAACCGTGTTGATCAATGTAATGGACAATTCAATGATTGTCCTCCTGAACAAACAAATGTTATGGGAGATGGAGTGCAAAATCTTATTGCTATACTTACACAAGCTATGAATCATTCTGGACTTCCAAATGAGCAGAGAAGGGAACAATATTCTATTGAGTCCTTCATGAGGCAACGCCCACCTTCTTTCAGTGGGTCTTCTGATCCACTTGTTGCTGAACAATGGATCAGTACTACTGAAAAGATATTTTCAATTCTTCAATGTTATGAACATGATAAAGTCATCTTAGCAGTGTATCGTTTGGAAGGTGATGCTGATCAATGGTTGAATCTTATCAAGAATACGAGGCCAAGATATGAAATTGATTCCATGGAATGGGACAAGTCCAAGAACTTATTTTTCAATAAGTACTTCCATTTTATTCTTCGAACAAATATGGAGAAGGATTTTCTTGAACTAAAGAAAAAGGACGATGAATCTGTTGGTATATACGAAGCTAATTTTACAAGGATTGCAAGGTATGCATCTGGATTTATCATCCAACCTGAAAGTAAAGTTGATCGATTCTTCAGTGGCTTAAAACCAAATCTTAGAAGGGAATTAGCTATAAGAGACTTCAGTAGCTATGAAGAAATTGTGCGTTGTTCTATCAAGGTAGAAATGGAAGTTGGTGTTACTTATCCATCTCATAGTTTTGACAAGAAACAAAATATGGAGTTCAAAGAGAAATCTCAGAATAATGATGAAAAGAAGATGATTGTTTCCTTATGCTCAAAGTGTGGAAAGAAGCATGGTGTAGATTGTCTTAAAGGGACTAGAAAATGTTTTAAGTGTGGAAAAGAAGGTCATCGAGGAGCTGAGTGTCGAAGTAATGGAAAAAGGGTTTCTAATGATGTGAATAAAGAAAAGACTGCAGAGAACGCACCACCAACACTTCAATGCTTCAAGTGAAAGGAAATGGGGAATTATACTAATAAATTCCCTAATCCAAGGGTTAGTGATGATCGACATGAGCAACCACTTAAGGCAAAGGACAAAGGGAAGTCACATGCGATCACTATTGGCGATGTTGAATATGACAACAATGTGGTGGAATGATTAAGTGTTTATGTAATGGGATTCCAAAATAATGTTGTATATAGTATTGTGGAATATTGGAATATTTATGTATTGGTATATTGTGGTTTTCAATGGTACCAGTAACCATGGAATGTGATTGATATATTTTTGGAAAAAAAGATGATATGCGCATAATGAAAGGAAAATGAGAAAATGAAATGTTTGACCGTATTCATGAGCTCATGACTGATATAAGGAGAAGGTTATATCATGGTTTGAGTATATGGAATTTTTGGATTTTGGTATATGGAAAGAGTTAACTTTTGACTGCATTCATGTTTTCACTAAGGTTCAATGGGTATTCATTATTCAAGAGAATACATGATTAAGGTATTCACATGTTTGTAATTTGACCAACAAGACATATCTTATGATATATGGGATCAACGATGGTATTAAATATATGGTAATCATTTTCACTATATTATGAGAGTGGACTGCAGTATTATGGATAAGCCTAAAGATTGGAATGGATTATGTTGGACATAAGTTGCTATTGTTTAAGGATAGAAGTTTTTTCGATATTATTGATGGGATGTTATAGTAATATAGTTTTAGAAAAAGGACAACATGCAGGACGGGCGACATCCCATCGCGTCGGACAAGGATGTGGGAATCGAACCCACAATCTAAATGCAACTGGCCTTTATCGCCTACCACTGGCCTATAGGAAGTCCCTGGTTAGTAGAAACTAGTTTTATTTTATTAAGCGGTATGATATATGAAGTATAAGTTCATTTTTGGAACTATATACGATTAATCTAACCATAAGATGGACTTATAACTTTTGTTAACCTTTTGTTTGAAAGAGATGGAATGACCCATCATTCTATCACATGATCTACTAACACATCACGAATAACAAATTCAACTTCATTTATTTAAGGGATGAAGTGGAAATTGTTCAATTCATGAACAACAGTGAGATTGTACCAAAATCATGTAAGTATTTATTTTAATTCATCAACTTTAGGGAAATGATCTTGAAAACCAAAAATGTTGTCCTAGTTCCCTTATATCCGATGAATCAGATGGTACCTTAGATCATCACAAATCTATATCTTTGTGATTGTTGTCTTTTTCATAGCCATGTTCTTTACCACTCTCCATCAGAACCTGATGGTTAGATTTTTCTTCCATATCCATATTTTCACCTATGTTCTCCTACGTGGAAACCCAGTGATTAGTTAATTTGGGTAACCTTTATATTTCATACTTTAGTTTTTAAAGCCATGTTTTGGTATTCCTTTTTACGATGTGGGTTTCTATTAAACAAAATTTCGAGTAGTAAACCATTTATAACCCCGACGAATTTCGAGGGAGAAATTTATTTTAAGGGGGGTAGAATGTAACGCCCCGAGATTTTATGAAAAATATTCATTTAATTTCATTAATGTATTATGTTGTATGATACACCAAGATTACCTCGCGCTATACACAACACTGTATTAGCTTGCAGTATACTCAACACTATTCTTGGATCGTGTTACACAAAATTTTGATAATAGTTATTCTACGCAACATTGAATATATATATATATATATATATTCAATGTATAAATGAAATATGGTTGGATTATGTTATATGAAACAACGAAGGATTCTTGCACAACATGCAACCCTAACTTGGCTTGCATTACACGCAATCACGACCTTCCTCGATAGCGTGTGTTGTACGCAATACCGGGTTTTACTAAACAACGATATATTATTATAATATTATTATGAACTAGACGTTATGAATAGTATTAACTAAATTTTGAATTTTATAACATTATTATTCATCTTACACATTTTCTAGAACATGGTATAAGAACAAAATAATTTTTTCGGGTAAAATAAGTATTTTTCAAAAAAATGCATTTTTGTCGCCTTTTGATGGCACACCCAATTTAAATCTAGTTTTTGACATGTTTATAAGTTCAATTTGACAAAATAAAATTCTTCTTTGGAATCAAGAAATAAAAATTTACTTTGGATAAATTTTTCATATTATTCTGGTAACTTTCATATTTTTATGAATAGTAAAAACATGCTATATTTTAATTAAAAACAACTTTTTTCATCGAAATAATTTATATGGTTAAATTATAATATTTAATGGTTTTAAAGTATAAATAGAATATTTTTTTACCATTTAATTTAATTTAAGTCAGTATCATTGATTTTACATTAAATTCGTATGTTAAATCAATTCAATCTTTTGCAATGTTTTAAAGAAAAACCTGTTTTCTTTCGACAACAGGATTAATTTTAATTTAATTTCTGCAACTTTTGTGTATTGAATTTGGAAAAATGGATTCCATATTTTGAATCAGTGGGTCCAAATTATGTTAATAAGCTACTTTTTATTTTTGGGAATTATGAATAGTAACTACGGTAAATTTTATTTACCATAGTTAAAGGTAAATCAGGTAATTAAGGGTAAATATAATATTATAAAATTACCCTAACACATGCCAAAATTCTATTGGATGGATAAAAGTATACCCATATAACCTAAGGGTCGGATTAGATTCATTTTATGGACTTTTGACCATGAAAATAATTTAATTATTATTGAAACCAAAGAAAGTGACAACATGTCACTCTCTTAAATCTTATAAGTATAATAATTTTAATTTAGTGATAAACATCATAAATCTTCGAACTTAAATATTATATGAACTATTTAATGTTCTCAACTAATTTTATAGATACCTATGACCTTTTATGAATCTATTAAAGCTTTTAGTTAGAACATATCTTCTGTATATATTTTATTTAAATTCAAATAAATGAATAGTGTCAAAATTGACACTATTGTTATTTTATAAAAATTACATATTATAAAATTGTTTAAAAATCACAAAAATATTTAAAAATTATAAATTTAAATTTATATTGTATAAAATGATATAAAGTATCCAATTATGGACAATTAAAAACAAATAAGTAATTATTTGTTATAATTTAAAATTTAGAATATTATTACCACAAATAAAATTAAATTGATTAAATAAGGATAAATCAAGTTGATAATGTTAAAAATAAATTCCTAACATGTCTAAATTTTATTGGATGATGATATTACAACCCTATCGCATATAATATTTGAATATGAGTCATTTTTGGAGGTTTTTAAGTGGGGTTAGATTTATTATAAATTAATATTTTTTGAGATTTCCAAAGGTGCCCCTCTCCTCCCTTATAAAAGGGCACCTCCTCCCTCCCTTCCTCACAACAATTTTAGCCTTAAAGCTCGGCCAACCCATGCCAAATTCTATTCTCCACTTCCCTAGAAACATCCTAGAGGTCCTGGTCTTCTTCAAAGACCAATTTTAGTGCCCTAAGTGGAGGTCTCAAAGAGGCACTTCAAAGAAGAGGTAATGTCCGTTACCGATTCTTTCAACTTTATTTCTTCTTCTACTTCTTCTTATTTAGTTGTTTTATTCTGAAATAATAACATCAGTATCACTCATATAATGATAAGTTATTATAAGTATGAAAAAACCGTATTTTACCATCTATCCATCCTACGGAAAATGAAATCACCGCGCATGCGTACGTACGGAATACCGTCTCCACGCCGTGGTGTAATTTGTTTTTTCAACACCACCTTACTTGGATGGGTATAATGGTGTAAAGAATAACTATACACAGTTTTTATAACACCATACTTATTATGATATATTTTATCATCCTATCCAATTGAATTCAATAATTATGGGAACGATATCATTTCTCGTGCGTACGTACGGACTACCGTCTCCACGACGCGATGAGATTCATTCTCCATGTTAACCATTTAAGAATTATTATAAAGTATATATAAGAAATAATAATGAAATATATGACATTATAAAGCTACTATATTTAAGTATATATATATTTGTTTAATCTACTTAATTCCATTCAACTCAATAAGGAAACGAAAACAGCGTTCATGTGTACGTACGACCTACCGTCTCCATGAACGGTGTATTTATTTCCATTTATAGATATATTATATATATGTATATTTTGAATATATATTATATATAAATCATGTTTTATATTCTGGAATCAATTAATCATGATCTAAGTAATCATATGAATAATTACAAGTCAAAACACGGACAACAAATGAAATGATTTTACCCAAAACACTCTTTAACATGGAATTTACAAAAGAACGGGTAATATAAATTCATAAGTAAACCATATGTTATATCATAAAAATGAATATGATTATGTAATAAGTCAATGAAATTATTTAAATCATTATACAGGAGGTTCGGAAACATACGAAGCATATCAGACATAAGGATATAAAGAAAGGTTTTGGGTATGAAAAAAAGGGGAAGATCTTTATGGGAGATGTTGAAGATCTTTCACCACGATTATAAGATTACATTACAAGTTTCCAAAGTCACTAAACTATTATGGTCCTTGTGTGTCTGCTTTTGTTATGTATTAAGTATTTCGCAAAATTAATGTAATTTCCATGTACGTTAAGCTTTGGGTCTCTACAGGTGTGCTCTATTATGTGGTAACTAACTACATGCGTTCAAATTCCTTTCACAATGATACGTAGGAAGCCCATCACATGGGTTTGATCCCAACACAAAAACAACTCCCGTCTCCCTGGATAGTGATACACTATATAGCTCCCCATTGTGTGACTAGAAAACTAGCATCATCGTAATAAAAATAATAATATATATCAAGTATATATGAAGATACCATCATTGGAGATCCTCAAATACATATATATATCTCCATTTATGAAGACCCAGAGATACATTGAGATGATTCTAAATTCCTCATATTCTAATAATTGACTATTAATTCAATGGTGATCCATATCATACTAGGGAATTAATGAAGGATTTATAAACATATCTTAAATCTTTAAGAGATTCCTAGAGTATGCAAAAATTCTATCCAAAATGGTGTGATGATCCCAACCCTCATCCTCTCGAACAATGTGAGTTCTTTAGCATCGTTGGCTAAAAATCCCAATGATCATATGCCTTTGGAAAGATGGTCCCTCATGGATATAGAACCCTTGGGTGTTTTCAATTCCACTAAAAACACATTGGAAACCATTTAGAAATTGTCAACCTAATGTGAATTATTACATACAATTAAACACCTTGTGATAGACCATTGGAAAAAACATGTTTCCAACACAAAAATATATGTTAGTGTAAACCGAAACCTAGTGAGGGTCATTATATTGTAATTTAGTGCATTTTAATAAATGTTTTTTTGAGATAATTCTTAAGCTTTCATTGTTTTTTCTCCTAAGTTATCATGTTTTGTTTAATCATTATGTGATGTTGATTTTATGAGTTTAATGGTTAAATCAACTATTTAAATGTAAAATAATTTATCACAATAAGGATATATAAATTAAAAAGTGATTTAATTTATAATTTTTTTATGAATCTTATTTTTAAACTTCTTAAAATCAATGTTCACTCACTTTATTTCACCTATTCTATTTAAATAATGTTTTATTTGAAAATTGGAAAGAGTATATTTTTTTCCAAGAATTGTAATATTTAGTCAACATCTGGATAAATTAGTTGGAATAATCTATTGGAAGATTCTAAATGATCCTTATCAAGATCTCTTGGGAAAATCTTGTATATATTGGATCATTAGTGAAAATATTCATGTTCTTAATTTATTTTATTCTATTTAAATGTACATGTGGATCTTATGACAAAATGGGGTTTGGTTTATTATTTATGTTATGATTTTACATGTGTTTTCCTCTCCAAAACAATTTAGGTTCACATATATGATACCATATTAATATCATATAATGGGGATTCATGTATATTACACACATAAAAGTATATCAAATAAATCATGTATTAAATTCTCTGTGATATACTTTAGTTGGAAATCTAGAAAAAAGTCACACTTGTGTCTCATAGGAGAACTTTTTATTGTTACACAATTATTATATATAAAATAATCTTAAAATTTTATCACAAAACATGATTTTTCTTGACATATATAAATTAGATAACTCAAATATTTTTGCTGAGTTTTTAATTACCATTAGACTCATATAATAAATGAAATTCACTGAAATTAATGATAAAGGGGAAGTTTATTTTAATATTGAAATTATGATACATTTTATAATACCAAACTTTACATCTAATGAATTTTATTTATAATTACAAAAAAAAACAAAATAAATTTGATCCAATACATGATATATTTAACACCCAAGGATTGTATATTCCCATTATTTTTTTATGTTAACAGTTTTTTTCAATGTCCTTATCATCCACTCAATAAATATTTACAACAAAACTCTCAATAATTTCTATAATGATATGATATTTTCAATTGATGTGTTTACTACTTTGGTGAGATAAGAGTTCCCTAACCTGCATGATAGATCTATTATTGTCAAAAAAACTCTATCAGATCTGATATATTGGAACTACCCCTAGTCTAGTAATGTACACCTTGATCCAAAAAACTTCTTTTGTAGCATCTAATGAAATATCACACTCTTATTTTGTTGTATAATCATCCAGAATTGGTTGGTTAGAAATCTTATAGCTAAAAAACCACTATTATGGTAAAAAACAAATATCGATTGATATTTTTAATTATCTTTATAAGTTTGAGACCTAGAACCAATGTAACTATTTATAACAAGATATTCCTTATCCCCACAAATAAAAAATATATCCTTAGTCATTCTCAAGTAGTTACGAATATTCTTTACCATTATTAGGTGACTATTACTATTATTTAATTAGTATTGATTGGTTATGCTCAAATAATAAGGGACATCAGTTTTATTATAAAATATGAAACACACGATTGATTATATTTTTTAAGAACATGTAATCTCAAACATTCATTTCTTTCTTATCTCCATAAAAGGACAATGATTATTTAAAAAACATATACCATATAATATTTGTAAAAATCTATTCTTGTAGTTCCCCATGGAAAATGTATTTAACAATTTACTAGTACATGTGTTTTGACTCAGACCAAACCACCTCATTGATTTATATTTATAGTTCTTTATATCCATTTGATAGTCCACTTCACCCATATTTTTTTTATTAAAAATAATTTTATCAACCATACCTTTTATATAATTAAAATTGGGGACATAATTTATAAAAATAAAATTTTTATCTATATAAAACACTAGAAATATGATATTACTCCCAACAGATTATTTATATACACAAGATTCATTCTATTTCTTTTAAACCAAAATATTTAATTGCATTATCAAAATATATGCTCCAACTTGGAGATATGATATTAGAAATATGAGAGTATTTCATTATTTTATTATCAATCATGGTCAAGGGATGAAAAAAGTCACTACAAAATAAAATTGATTCAACTAGAATTTTAGAAGTTCTAGTCAAAGATAAATAAAAATATCATGGTGAAATCTCCCCAACCATAATATCTATAATCTTGTGTGTAATATTGGATAATTATTGTTTACCCAAACTCATTTTTATCATTACTTAACCCATAGATCTTTCTTGACCCTCTTTTTATAGGCTTCCCATGCCAAATATTCAGCCATGTCAATTATTAATTTTAATTATGCATGTTTAAATGATAAAGGTTAATTAATGGACAATTATATCTCAAATATGATTAAATAAACCCTAAGAACCCATTTATTAAAAAATATAATTGAGTAAATCACATCCCTATAGTATTAATCAACTTTATATATGATATATTTATACTATACAAGTAAATAAATATAAAATGAGTTTAATTGTTCCTATATCCAAAATATATTAATATATATGTAAATAAATATATATATATATATATATAATTCATTTTTTTCTTAGAAAATAACTCTGATTATTTTTCAACCAGGTTCTAGTTTTTATTCTAGTGATGTATGGGTGCTAATGATTGATTAATTATGTTATATATGAATTATTTGAGTACCAGGAAGTTAAATGAATTAAAATTTGAAAAATTAGTTTTTTAATGAATAATAGACCAGGTGAAAAATTGAAAATATCTCATAGAAAAATATATTTGAAATTTATTACTTTGAAAATTCACTTTATTAAGTGGTTAAATATAATATTTTATGTTTTTGAATTACTATGAGATATTTTATTTCTATAAATATAAAACCCCTTTTAATATCTATAATTATAAATAAATTCAAGGAGAATGAAATGATATATCTTAGAGGAAACACTACCTATCCTAAGACCAAATTTTTCGAAAGATCCAATAATTCATTTGAATTGTATATAATAAATTGAGCGTAAACATACCATATTGTTTGCATTTTATTCTACCAATATCTTCTACCTGATATTGATATATATTCATTAGAAGTGACTAAAATACACATTCCTCCTAGTATATCTTATTAGTAGTTAGGATATTCACTTTATCCATGACCAGTTAGAAACTTGGTGTTAAAGTAAAATAAATAATGAGAGCAATGAATTAAGAAGTTTTCACGAAACAATATTTTTATACAATTTCATGTGTATTAAATCCTTTTAAAAGTAGTAAGGATTCTCTCTGATGGAACCATATTACTGAAGATTCATAAATATTCACCATTTATCCATTCAAAAATATTTATAAAAAATTATAAATATAAAAAACATTTTAAAATTTATCAAAGTTTGATTAACCATGATAAAACATTCAACTCTTTTAATGTTTCATAAACTGATATAAAAACTCATCCAAACATCATCCAATGATGTTATAACTGACCATGATATCTTTCATTGGGTGGAATAAGAGTCAAATTTTATTATTGTATATCACATATATTCCTATGAAAATAATCACGACATAGAAACCCACACCACCATGTGGTGTTATTTAGAACAAACTATGGTGAGGTGATATTTATTACATCCTATTTTTTCTTTAGAGAATATTTTTATCAACTCACATTTACATTAACGAGTCATAAGTTTAATGCATTTTTTCATCTTATGCCACATCATATGTGGCCACTTGTAAAACTATATAAAAAACTATTTTTTAATATATAATAAAATATAATTTAGAGAAGCTATCTCCATGATTTCATATTTTTAAACACACTCTTTCTAAAAAACTTATCCTAATTTACACAACAGTTAAGTATAGACCTATACGCCTCTATTACATTTGAAACACCTATTAATTCAATAATCCAACATCATAAGCAAGGAAATGTCTCATGAAAAACATCAATGATACCTGATCTAAAAAGGTGTATGACATGATATCCTGATGGATCTCAATACTTAATTAATTTTATATTTTAATTTAATGATTTTATTCCCACTATTTTCATATATTTTGATTAATTATCATATATTTATATTATAAGAATATTTTGGGATTTAATGTGAAACATGGATTAAATATTTATTTTTAAATTAGCTTATTTATTTGTAGAGTTATTATAATAAAACATACATTGAATTTCATGTGTTTTGATGTTATATTAGGTAATATGGATGCTAAAAAGTTAATATAAAATTTAGAAAAAAGTTTAAATGAAAAAATTATAAACTTTTATGTGGACTTAAAAATTGGAAAAGGTAAAACTACATGGAATATGTAATAGTTATATACTATAATAGAAGATTCTTTTTGAAGAAATATAGAAAAATTCAAAAGCTAAATTTGAAACGCTTCTGGATTCTTGTTGATGAAATCAGAAGAAAGAGTTTTAAATTTTAGAAGATAGGTGAAGTGGGTAGAATTTAACAAAGGAATGGTATGTGTAGGAGTACCTGATTCCATATCTAGGAGTCATATAATGAGTGAAAGAGGAAAATTTCTCTATGTTTAAGGTATTATAGATGTAAAAAATAGGATACACAAATTTTACCTTGACCAATATGTAAAAGTCATTTTTTGTGCTCCCTATAACACAAAAGAGTCACTAACTTTTCCACTATAGATAATAATATATATATATATATATAAGAGTCATGAAGGTGTATATTAAATAGTGACTCCATGTCCAATTTATACATAAAGGTCCATGACATTTTTTTAGGAATGATATAATTGATATGTAATAGTATTTATGTAATTCTCTAGAATAAATAAAAGTAAATTTTGATGATATGTAAGTGTTTTTTGAGAAATCATAAAGGTTAAGGAATTAATAAAAAATCATCCAATCTTTATACATAAATGTCTTATACTATTTTGAGAAGAAGAAGACTATAATGCATAAAATTCATAACTGTATATATAAAATGTTCTATCCATTAAAAAATCAAAAGAAAAAAAAGATAGTTATGATGTTGAATACATATAGAGACCCATAATTACAAAATATTTAATTTTGTTATGAATACTTATCAAATAATATTATGATACACTCTTTAACCATAAAGGTTTAGTGTCTTTAGAGACTATATACATGAAAATATAATTTAGGTACACTATTCATCATCTCTCATAATATATTTCTCACTATATACCATTATTAACATACCCTTCATAAAACCTTTCTTCATAACATGGGGAAATGAAACATAAGAAAGGGTGTGGTCATATTCTTAGTAAAGGTAAACATGAGAGATATCAATTGATGATCATATAAAATAAGAAGATAAGAATAAGGTTATGATATCATGAATATAACTTACAAATTTCATACCTATTATGTAAAAGATCATAAATAGGAGTCACGGAATAAAACATTATCATTTAAAAACTCATGAATCATACACCACTAGAATATAGGGTATTTTTAATGGGGTAATTATGACAGGAAATTATCGCATCTCAAATACTTTCTGACATGAAACTATTTTCAACAGATTGTTTATTCCATCACAAATAATCATCAATTATGAAAAAATAAACCATTCAGCAAAAATAATTTGGGAGGGACTTCCTGCTTCCAATAATAAAATGTTATAGCGACATGAGTTTTTGATGGAATTCTATTTCCATCACAAAAAGTTCTCAGATTCAAAGTATATTCAACGGTCATTATTGGTCATTACAAATACTTTAGATGGAATTGATATTTTCAATGGAATTAATTATGTTGCAAATAGTCCATCACAACAAATATTAGGTTTTAAAACCCATGCAACCCTCTTATTCTTCCTCTCCTCCTCTTTCTATTCTTCCCCTAAATGGTTGCACGCACCACCAACTTCATCCCCAACTGTATATACTCCACTGCAGGTGATTTTTTATAGATCCACCTTTGTATCACCTTGGTACTGATTCCTCTAATCTTTATTCTCATTTTTGTTTGCATTTTTTTTCATTTTATTATATGATTTATTTTTTTTAAACCCTTGGTCTATAAATTTAACTGATTTTTATGTTGTATTTAATATTTAGGATTGATGGAAATTTATTATTCCATGTTTTCATATTAATCGGGTAAGCATAAGTTATTTTAAGTGATTA
Organism: Viscum album; assembly: GCA_963277665.1. NCBI lineage: Eukaryota > Viridiplantae > Streptophyta > Magnoliopsida > Santalales > Viscaceae > Viscum > Viscum album. The sequence goes on from OY728125.1 coordinate 2,028,481,542, forward strand.
TTAGGTATTTTTCTCATTGTTTCATTTGGATATATATATATATATATATATATATTTGTGTGTGTATTCAATTGTAATTTTGTATTTAGTATTTATGATTGCTGAAAATTTATTATTCCTTATTTTCATATTAATCGGGTACACACAAATTATTTCAATTGATTTAGATATATGTATGTGTGTATCCGGTTTTCATATATATATTTATAAATATCTTTATATAATCGTATATATACACACATATTTATAACTATATATATTTATATATAATTATAAAATTATGCATTCATAAATAAATATATATATATATTTATTTATAAAATAAATTTATAGTTATATAGTTATATATATTTTTTATATATTAAATATAAATGTAAAAATTTAATTATATACATATATTTAATTATATATATATATAGAAAATATTTATATATTTATAAATATATATTTATAAATATCTTTTTATAATTATATATAAAAATATATTTATAATTATATATATAAATATATTTATAATTATATATATAAATATATTTATAATTATATATATAAATATATTTATAATTATATATATAATAAAATAAAATTTGAAATTATTACTTGATTATTAATTCGTGTGAGTTCAGGTAATATTTAAAAAAAATATAGTTTTCCAATACGAAATTATTCCAAACAAAAAAAATATTTTCATTTTAAATTGTATCTTTTATTTTTATATCATGTGAATTTTATAGAAATTTAAAATTTGAAAATATATTATCAAAGATATATTTATTATTTTTTTATCATGTCAATTATATATAAATTTAATTTTGAAAAATACATTAGCAATGATAATTTATATATTTTTATATCATGTCAATTATATAAAAAATAATTTTGATTTTAATCAATTGTTATATTCCATGTCACCAAAATTAGGAACACATTATTAATTCAAAATAATTATTAATTCTAAATTATTAATTCAAAATAAATATTAATTCAAAATTATTAATTCAAAATAAATATCAATTCAAAATAAATATCAATTCAAAATAAATATTAGTTAAAAAAACTCATAATTATTTATAAGTTATTTATATAAATTAATAATTAATGATAATGAAAATTATTTATAAGAAAAATTAACTACAAGTAAAATTACTAATAAATGATATATATATATATATATATATTAACATCTGAATTTTTATATATTAACATTTCAATTTTCTAACATTTATTATATATATGTTTATACATATTTGATATATGTATATTTGTTTAAAAAGGGTTAAAATATATTTTTTGTATTTATAATAATTAAGAAATTTTGATATATATATATATATAGTAATTATTAAAAATGTAATAATAACTTAAATAATTAATAATAATCATTATATAAATTTTAATAAGTAATAAATAATTATTCAATATTATTAATAAATAGTAAATATTTGTGTTAGTTACAAAATATTATTAATAATTTTAAAATTAGAGGAAATTTCAAAAAAAATTAAAAAATTTGTAAAAGAAAAAATATGAAATACTTGTAATTGTTAAATATTAGTAACATTTATTATAAATTTAGATATACATAATCAATAATTAGTATTACTTAACTAATAATATTATCAAAAAATATAAATTTAAAAAATATTTTCAATAAATACTAATTTTTTTATCAAATCTTGAAAACAAATATAAAAAATATTAACTGTTATAAATTCACAATAATTCATATTAATGTTGTATTAATTAAAATACTTCATATTAATAATTTTCATAAATATTGTAACATATACATTTATATACATATATAATAATGATATTAATAAAATATTAAAAATGATACCCTCACGTGCGATGTTACCAAACACTCAATGCTTACAAATGTTATATCATGCTTAGGGTAAACCAAGCATCCCCGATCTAATGGTTGTATCCATTTTATAACAAAATACTTCATTAGAGAGATACATCATTTTTTTGGAAAAAAATTATATTAAAAATATAAAATGAGTTCACCATCGTCCGTGATGTTACCAAAAACTCAACACACAAAAATGATATATCCCATCTAGGGTAAACCCCATATTCCAGAAAAATAGTGGTATCCAATTTTTCATAAGATACAAAATTTGGAAGGTAAATTTAAAATTTTATAGGAAATTATGGTACATTAGTGATGTCATCAGTGATCTCAAAGGGAGCTTGTGGAGAGTCGTCATTGATTTCATCGTCCACTACATAGTTTGATGAGAGGTTGAGTGCTCAGGATGAGATGATAAAATGGATGCCAAAAGGAAGGGATAGGGAGTGTGAGTAGTAGCTTCAGAGAGATGAGAAAATATTAGAGTATATGTGGTGGCTTGTGCGTGACATTGGTATGAAGTTTCTTCCCCTTGATCCTTCGAGTGATCCTCCTCCACCTGATGCTAGTTGATGATTTATAATGTTTTATAACTATTTTGTAACTGGGAATAAAAAACATATTATGTTTGAAACGAAGTATTAATTTTATGATTTTTTAGTTGTTTTAAATATTTTTAATTATTTGTAAAAAAATTTAATATTTTTTATTAATTATACGTTTTTTAATTTTTTTTAATTTTTTAATTATTTTTAATTTTTTGTATTTTTTTAATTTTTTAATTTTTGTAATATATTTAAATTTGTAATTTTTTTATTTAGTAATTATTTTTAGGGTTTTCAATTATTTACAATTTTTTTAAAAATTTAATTATTTCTAATTTTTTTTTATTTTTTTATTTTTTTATTAAGTTTTTGTAAATATATTTAAATAATTTTCATTATATTTAAATAATTGTAATTATATTTTTTTCTAATTATATTTACTTTTTTAAATTATGTTTAATTATATTAAATATATTTATTTCATTTTTTAAAAAAATAATAGTATTTGCAAGGAATTAATTGTACGTCACAAATGTAATTTATTGAGATGGACCACCATAATTGTTTTTTAATCATAGATTCATACCATTTGGTTCGAGCCCATCTTAGCTATTTTTTATTTGCGACGACCCTCACAAATACCTTCCTTTTCGATGTAGTTTATTGAAAAAATGCATTAGCGAAGATAGTTTGTCTCTAAAGCATCATCATAAATACTATAATATCTAGTAGTGATAAGAGTGAGGAATCATCAGAAATAAATCATGAAACATAAGTTTAAATTATAAACATAAAAACATGTCAAAAGAGTGTGGCACCATCATAGGTATAAAAACCATATCATATGTCAAGGTTTATTAACGATTCCATCAAATAGTAGTTGGTTTGGCACCCACACCTATTTCACATATCATAACTAATCCAGAATCATCACCTGTTTCTCATAGTTGATCAAGCATATCAACTAGCATTCAATAGTGGATCAAAAATATCAAATTACATCCCATAGTGAATCAAGCATGTCAAATTTATGCAAATAATTGGAGGGCTATATAACCATGGCCCCACCCATCATTTTATGAAAAGAATATATATGTGTGCCAAAATATCACAAAAATATCATTATACCAATATAACATAACCCATGTAAGGAAAACATGTTTCATAAAAATTTCATAAACTCATCATAACACAACCCCTAGAGAACGAGTATCATAAAAATATCATTATAATAATTATAAACCTTATAAGGATAGAATACGGGTGGTATCATTGAATTATATCCCAAGTAAAAGATAATTAATATCAAAGGATGTTAACATAGATGAAAATTACTTTAAAATATTACAAGAATATTTCTTGAGGAAAATACCCTTTTCATTTTTAAAATACTTATTTAAAATATAAAATTTCTCAAATATTAAGAAAAAATTTGTCTTTGAAAAGAACCTTGGAAACTTTTAAATGAAGATCAAAATCATCTAGTGGTCATGATGGTGGAAAATTCCATTCACGTCGCATACTTTAAAACAAGGATTCTTTCCACATTTTTGATAAAAAGTAAAAAGTACATTGGTTAGAGAATGATTAGAAGATTAATTTTCAACCCTTATAGAAAAAGTCAAAATTGAGTCAAAATAAGTTTAAACAATCATCCTATAATAGTAAAAACATTTGTTAAATCTCTTTTTAGAAAACATGGACATGGAAGAAAAAATACTTTCTACTGAAGAGATAAATAAAGTCATTTTTCCTTAAAAAATTATTTTTATCTCTTAGGTTGTCAAAGTGAGGAAATTGAAAGGAAAAAATGTATTCTTAATAAATAACTAGAGTATAATAAAATTAAAGGCATTTATTTAATAATAATCATATAATTTCGTTAATGTTAATTCAAGCATAAACAATCCTCAATAAATTAATATTGAGATATAAATCCCTTTCCACTTTGGAAACTGTCAAATAAAAACATCATGAAAAAGATAAATTTCTATAAATATCTATATCTATATATTTTTTTGGAGAATAATCATTAATGAAATTCAAGTGTATTTTATAAACCAAAAAAATAGTAAATGGTGAATATTACATGTGTCAAAAAAATACAAGTGAGAAGAAATCCATAACCTCAAGTCCAGATTTCTTTGAAGGCACTCTAACATCCTGTTTAATAAATATAAATTTATTATAATTTTATTAAAATAAATTCAAATAATTTTAATATAATATTTTAATCAATTATAGTTTATACACCAATTTATTAATAATTCCTTATTAAACTCATCATTTTTAGTTGTTAACTCTTTCATTTTTTATAAGAATTTCGGTTCAGTGGTACTCATCCTTGTGCATTGATAATAGTTCTATCATCACTAGAATTTAGTCTTTGATATAAATATAAAATATATTCATTATATATACATATATATAATTATCCATAAAACATAGAGATTGAAAAATGAATTACACCATTCATGGATACGGTAAGCCATACGTACGCATGAATGCTATTTTCACTTTTCAATTGATGAAATGAAAGATAGGTAATATTAATTAAAATTTATAGGATTATTTTTATATTATATATATCTTATATGTTCATTAAATATTTATTTTTTATCATCAATGTAAAGTGGAAAAAATAATCATATCGCTTTGTGAAGGTGGTAGTCCACATGTATGCAAAAATGACATTATCATTTTCAAGAAAATTTGACAGGTAAGAAGGTACATATGGTATTATAAATATAGAATCATAATAATGTCATATATATTATTTATAAACATTAAAACCATTATAATATCTATCACATAATTATAGTGATAAAAATGAATTGTATCGCTACGTGGAGGTGGTAGTCTATACGTACGCATGTGCGATCCTTTCACTTATTGTTGATGGAATAAAGAATGGATAATGGTGGTTCTATAATAATAATAACAGTTTAATATATTTAATATAATTATGTTATTATTTCATGATTAATACCATATATTTATAGTTTTTATAATAAGAAATAAATTTAAATAAGTCGGGTAAGACGATAACCTCTTATTTGGTAGGCCTACTTTAGATCCCTTCTTAATGACCCTTGGAATGTTATTTGAATAATACAATCACATATAATTATTGATTTGGGAGGTTAATAATAGAATTTTTTTAGGTTTTTTTGATCAATATGGCTTAATGTTATGAAAATAAATTAAATAAGGGGTTCCATTTTATAAGGGAGGGAAAAGACAGACATTGAATTTAGAGAAAAAATAAATATAAATAAGACATTCTCAAGGAAAATGATTCCAAATGGAAAAATATTAAAATAAAAAGTGTATAGTATATATATGTCATCATATAATGAAATTTAGATAGGATCTGGTGTCCTTTTAAGCCTTATATTTTAGTTTCACCCCATGATAACCAATTTTAATCTTAACCGTGGTAATGAATTTTTTAATATTAAAGGGCTATAATTTAAATTATAAGGTAAAATGATCTATTAAATATATTTAAGATGAATATTTTGAGATTTTATTATCCTATGTTTAGTATTAAAAGTTGTTAGTTATTTTAAATAATTTATTAAAATATTATTTAACAAAAAATATCATTATATTCATTATTTACATTATTCTTAATTTTAATTTAATAAAAAACTAAAATTAATGGAGTTATAAAATAAAAATTTCACACATATATAATATGTTATATTTATCTATAAAATTCATGTAACACAATAATTTACAAAAATTATATTATTTTTTATATTTTTAAAATCATTTATTTTATTTTTCTATTAATTGAATAAATACATTTTCAAGATTGCGTAAGCATTTAAATTAATTATTCAACCAGTAAAATTTATAAATGAAGTATTATGATAAAAAAATTAATTTATATATTTAATAATAATTTATAATATAATTTATTCTTTTTTTATCATTCTTTGAAAAATTTAGAGTACTAAAGTCAAGAGAGTGACATTTTTTATTTATTTTACTCTTAAATTAATTAAATGGTCATAATCAAAGGAAAATTGAACCAAGTGGCCATATATTCGATAATTTTATGGAAATGACTAAACTTAATTAATATAATATGATAAATATATGTTTTAGAGAAATTTTAAATCCTTACTCCAAAGTTTTAACCATATTTTACCAGTTTTACCCTTACCGAGGTGAAAAAAAATTAACCTAGGTTACTATTCACAATGACAAAGCATAAAGGGGAACAATTTTAAAAAATTTAATTTCCCAATTCCAAATATGGGATCCATTTTTATTGATTCAATTTCTATAAGTGGAATAAATTCATTTTAAAATAAGTGTTCCAAATGAGATGAAAGTCATTTTTTTAAGAAAATAAAATTTTAAGATAAAATTAGATTCATTTTTTTCTCAAACTTATAAAAATAATTAGATTAATGTTAAAAATTTGATTGAGTATTTAAAATATAAATTTCATTAAAAGTATCCACTAATTGTGATTAATAAATTATAAAAACACATTGCATGCATACAAACATTATTTTCCAGAAAAACATATATTTTACTTTCAAATGATTTTTAATTTCATTTATAATAAATTGATAACTGATGAATTAATTTTATAATTGTGTAAATGATAAATTTTACCTAATTTAGTTAGTCTTATTCATAACCTTGAGTCCAATCATATAGACAATAACTGTCACATTAAATAATAATATTTCAATAGTATATCACGATTCATTTAAAATCGATGTTGTGTGTATCACATGTTATCAAAGAAATGAAATTTATTTATAGAAAAATATATCATAAAATCCCAAGGTGTTATATTCTACCCCCCTTAAAATGAATTTCACCCTCAAAATTCTTTTACACTGATATAAAAAATAAGGATATCTCTATTTCATCATATCCCTATGTTCCTAGGTAGCTTCTTAGAATTTATGATTCCTATAATGAAGTTTATCTAACTGATTAGTATTATTAAATAAAACTTTTTCTATAAGATCTTATATTTCAAATGGTTTTATTAATAGTAAAGATCATTATTTATAATTACAACCTATAATCTTAGTATTTGTAAAGGATCACATATGTACTTCCTCAGGAGAGATACATGAAAATTCACGTGAAATTGATAGAAGTTCAGTGGATGCTCCAATAAATTAGAGACCATCATTACTCATAAACATCTTCCATAGATAAATTCATATGAATACCTTCTCACCATATTTAAATTTCATATTTCTTGGATTATTTTCAGTATAAATTATTTATTGATGTTGAGTTACCATGATATATGAATGAATAGATCTTACGTTATCAGTCATCTCCTCAGCTAGCTTAAGTGATAATAGCTTTCATTCTCCAACTCTATCCCAACACATTTTAGTTCTACACTTATTTCCATAGAGGGAATTATTAAGAGCTATTTTAATACTTGAATAAAATCTATTATTGTAAAAAAACTCAATTATACCAAGGTGTTGATCCCAAAAACATTTGAAACCAATAGAATAAGATCTCAACATATCCCTTTAGTTTTGAACAGTTCTCTAAGACTAAACATGTATCTGGGGATGATAAGAACAACTAAAACTCAACTATGTATCCAGAGATGGTGGATGAATTCTCCAAAATTTGAGTCAAACCATAGGTTTTGATAATATATAATATAACATGGTACTCTATGAAACCTTACCACTTCCTTAATGTATATTTGAGCTAGAAGATCAAGATAGAAATATTCACTAATATCATTTAAGTGTGATTAATTTTTATGGTGATCAACAATAACCAAAATAAAATCATAGTCTGAAGACATTTTGGGGAATATAAAGACATGATCCGTCATGGTGTTTTCCCATTTCTATTATGGTATGGGTAACAATTTTAACACCACCTTAGACTTTTTTCTCTCATCCTTAACTTGATGACATATGAAGAACTGAGATACATACTCTATAATATCTATTTTCTTGTTGTCCCACTAGAAATACTATTTTAGATATTTATACTTATTGACATTTCTAGGATGAATAAATAATGATAAACTATGAGTTTCATCCAATAGATCCTTATTCAAGTCTAGTATGTATCTAAAACATAGACAGTTCTTAGATCATATCATTCTATCACAATCAAGGATGAACTCAGGAACATTTCTCACCGTGAGAGCACACCAAAAAAATTATTCATAGCTATTGATGTCTCTTATGGGTAATTCCCTTTGGATTCCTGGTTTTAATCCACTAAATAATCGATCAACCTAATATTTAATTTAGATGATAATTCCATAAGCGTACCTCATATGTATTGTTAAATTTTCAGCATGGGAACTAATTTACTCACCACCATTCTGATTTATCTCAAGGAATCATTTCTACATTTTCATATGAAAAATTCATGTATTGTGCTTATTAAAAAAATAATATCTTAAACACATTTCACTAAATGTAATCAATTTCTCCCCTATTAACTCCTGTTCATGATATGATTCCCTCATTAATCTGCTTCACCTTCTAAATGATAAATAGATAAAATAAAATTTTCATGTTCCAAACACTGGATATTGAAAAATATTTTTTACAGTGGTACTGATCCATTTATTAACAACTTGTGAATCAATAGACCCAATAAATGAAAGTATATTATACCTAATGAAGAACTAAATACAATATTGTTCTCTCATTTTCTCATTTGGTAATTTCAGTATGATTTATATAAATAATATTTTGTATTCTATCTCCCCAAAAAATTAGTTTCCAATGAGAAAAATCATTTCATTGTCCATCACATTCAATAATAACATGGATCCTTCAGGTTATATCTATTGACTAAAATAAAAAATCATAGTGGGAGAAATAATAATCATAGTGGAAAACCAAAAAATCATGAAAAATAATTTATATGATTTCTAAATAAGGTCACCTTATTTTAAATATATGTAACTTTAAGTTTAATGTTGGTCATTCATCATCATCATCATCTATTAAAATACTTTATAATGGTTAGTAAATAAAATGATAATTAACCCAAGAACATCCCTCGAGAGGGTCAAACTAAGTGCGTAGTAAGGACACACTCACTATTCCCCAGATTAGTGGATGAGATATTCTTGACTGACAATTTTGTGTCTTATTACCCCTAGATGGATCTTTCCTAAAACCACACCAACTTATAGTATCCATAAAAGGATATCTTTTCTTAGAGAACCACAATAATTTCTTTACCATAACTTTTGGAATTCTTATATACGTAGGATCATCCTAAGGGTTCTCAGTAAAGATTTCTCAACTTAGTTTCAAAAGGTAACTAAACCTTACTCTGCCACAAACTAAAAAGGAAAATAATTTTCATGCATAAATATTTATATATTAAGATGAATATTCAATACTTGAAATTATGATCCAAACCATAACCGTGAAGGTTTAGTGTATTTAGAGACTAGATAAATAAACATATTATTTAGGTATATTCTTCTTTAACTCTCATAATGTTCTTCTCACTTTCTACCTTTCTTAAAAAAATCATATCCAATCTTTCATTGATCATAAACTAGTTTTATGGAATAAAACATTATCATTTCAAAATAAATGAATATTAAGAGGGTGCAATCATCATAAATTAATCATAAACCAATTATTCTGATCATAAGCATGAAAAAATTCCATAAGTGAGTAGAACCATCATAGGTATACAAACCATTTAATATGTAAAGTTCAACTATAGAGACCATAAACTCAGAGTGGTTCATGTATCAACACCCATTTTACATATCATAACTAGTTAGGAATCATCACCTATTTCCCATAGTTGATCAAGTATATAAATTTTCATCCCATAGAGGATTATGAATATAAAATTACATCCCATAGTGGATCAATCATATCAAATTTCATCCCATAGTTATCTCAAGAGATATAAAAATTTACCAAATTAATTAGAGGTATATATAATTACAGTCCCACCCATTACATAATAAAAACATCTCATAAGTGAATAACCCCATAATATGTATAAAAACCATTTAATATGTATAGTTTATCATTTGAGACCATCAAATCACAGTCGACCAGGTATCAAAACTTATTTTACATATCATATATAATTATAAATCATCACCAACTTCTAATAGTTGATCAAGTATATCTAATTTAATCCCATAGTGGATTAAGAATATCAACTTACATCCTATAGTGGATCAGTCATATCAAATTTTATCGAATAGTTATCTAATGTGATATATCATAACCAATTGGGCATCATAACCTATTTACCATAGTTGGTCAAGTATATCAACTTGCATCCTATAGTAGATTAAGAATATCAACTTACATACCATAGTTTATTAGTCATATAAAATTGCATCCCATAGTTTTCTCATGAGATATAAAACTCTAACCAATGAATTAGAGGGATATATAATTCTATTACAAACCATTGCATAATGAAAACCATATATATGTGTAAAAACCCAATATAAAACATTATTCAAATAATTATAACATATCCTGTGAAAAGAAAATATGTTTCATAAAAAATTCATAAATTCATGTTAACATAACCTAAGGGAAAACATATTTTTGTAAAAATATCATCATCATAATCATAAATCATCTAAAGAAAAAATATGGATGTTTTAATTGGATCATATCCCTAGAAAAGCATAATTAACATCAAAAGATATTATCATACATGAAATTTATTTTAAAAATTAATTGGAATATTTTTTGAAGAAATTACATTTTCATTTTGAAAAGTATTCCTTAAAATATAAAATTTTCTCAAGTATGTATAATATTTTTTTTATTTTATCCCATACAGTACTACTTTTATTCATGATGTATTTATAAAAAACAATATAGATACATGGATACATGGAGGAATACTCTAATGAAGTGGGTCTATAAAAATGATAGCCAAGATCATCACTGATCACAATGTTCACACACTCAATGGGCAGTGATCCCATGATGGAAAAAGTTTGTAAAGAGTTGTTCTAAGCATCTCTAGAGGAAAGATAGTTCATTTGTTGGTTAAATTTGTGCCTAATGCATAAGATATCCACATAATAATTGATAAATCATTTTCCTTGAGTAATGTGATAGATGATTGTCCAGGGAGGGTGGGTCTCCCCCTTGAGTGATTCAAGGAGAATCATGGAGCTAGTCTATACTGCGTCCACCATGATGTTATTTTATTTGAAAAGTTACAAGCCTTGTATCATGGAATTATCCTCCATACTTAGTTAATTTCCTATACCAAATGAACCTGAGAAATCATAAATCACAGAACCATGCTTATCCCATACTAGACCTCCACCATGTATGTCCCCCATACTATAGGAACCGTCCACATCCAGCATGATCCCATTTTTTGGAGGCCTTCAGAAAACCCATCATCCCTAGAAGGGACTGATAGTTCTAACAGAAAAATTATGGTTGGAAATAAGTTGTATGAGTAAAGGAGAACAATACTTATGCTTGAGGATGATGGAATGATCCAAAACTATGCACTTGGTCCTCACAATCAGGGATAGACTCAAGCTCTTATATCCATTCAAGCGAGAATTGTTCTGAGCATTCCATAAGCACCAGAACTATCTAATGATAATGATGATCATCGCCTTCATTTCCTATTTTTTATTCTAGGTTCGTTGGATCCACTCCTAAAAGAAATCATTACTAGTGGATACGTCCCTCAACATTCTTTCAAAAACCCATACTGAGAAGTATATGTTCGTTGCCCAGTCGCCTATGAAAAATAGGTGGATGCTTATTTATTCTTTTCGATTGATGAAACATAATAATTTTAAGTAAATTTCAATTCCCTTGTGATGTATAGAGTCATTAGTGGGAGAATAATTATTGCACATCCTCTATATCAGTAAGTTTCACTTCTCTGGGACCTTCTTACACAAAAAATTTCCTCCCCATGGATCAAGATCACAATTGGAGTTCATGGTTATGTTGTATACTTTGATATTGAAGACTCACGATAGAGAACCTATGAATATTAATATATCCAGTTTGAGGGTGAGGGAAATAATATTGAATACCTGTCGTTGTTCTTCATTGAGTACCGCTCAGATGAAACTAGGATAGGATCATGCCTGATCAAAGGATATGTTATGAATAGAGAATCCCAGGAATCCAAGTATGGAACTAACACAATTATATTCTTAGAATTTTATATCTCCTAAATATATTATCCACCATGTATTGCATTGTAATTTTGGAATGATATTTTTGAGCATCCATGAAAGCATTGAAGCATTTTCCCTAGGGAAAAAAGATGGACGACCATATATATCTTATATATTGAAAGGGGGACTAAAAGAATGTTAAATAACAATTCACCTTTAATGGATCATTTTTATATCATATATATATATATATTATCTTCAATATATATATATTTATTTCTATCCATTTAAATCCGAATTAAAAAAGAATCGCATCACTTAGTGGAGGAGGTAGTTAACATGTACGCACAAGTGACATTATCATTTTCCAATGAATTGGAAGGTAATAAGGTATATATGATATTAAAATTAAATAATGATAATAAGGTCCTAAATATCATGTATAAAAATTAGACCCCTCATAGTACCCATCCAAGAAATATTGTAATGAAAAATGAATTGTATCTCCATGTGTAGGTGGTAGTCCACAAGTACGCATGAGAGACACTTTCACTTTCTATTTGATGAAATATAGAGTTGATATTGGTTGTTACATAATAATAATAAAATTTAAATTTGTTTAATAAAATTAATTTGTTATTTCACTGTTAATACCATATATTTAGAGGAGTTATAAAAAGAAATAAATTGAAAAAGTTCAGTAAAGATAATTACCTCTTCATCGATAATCCTTATTTAGATCCTTGCTTAAGGACCATTAGAATAGTATTTTGGGAAAACATGACCCTGTAATTCAGGGATATATAAGTTGAGAAGTGATTTTTTGGGTTTTTTTCGAGCTATATGGATCAAATTTTTGTTAGAAAAGGATATAAAGGATTCCCTTTAACAAGGGAGGGAAATGGCACACTTTAAATTTCAAAGAAGAATAAAATTTAATTACTCATTATCCATAACAATGATTCGAAATGGAAAAATATCAAAAAAGAGGGGATAAGGTAGAAATATAGTCATAAAATTAAATTTAGATAGGTTTTTGAAATGGATATTCTTATATTGGTTCAAGAGGGGATGGTTCGCCATTTTAAACCTTATTATTTGGTTTATCCCATTGGTTAACCAATTTTAATCTTAACCATGTTAATAAATTTTTTAATATTAAAGAATTATAATTTAAATTATAAGGTAAAAATTAGCACATAAATGTATAAGGGATGATATTTTAGACAATTTATAATACTAATTTTCCTCCTAATTTTTTTATATTTAAATTATTTAATAGAATATAATTTAATATAAAATATCATTAATGTCATTTTTGACACTATTAATTTAATTTGGATTTAAAAAAACATCACATCAAAGGAATTAGTATCTAAACCTTTAAATCCTTCCTAATATAAAATATTTATCTGTAAAAATCATATAAGATGATAATTTACCCAAATTTCATTACTTTTAATATTTTCAAATCATTTATTTTATTTTTCTACAAATTGAATCAATATTGTGTCAACATTGCATAGAAATTTAAGGTAACTATTCAATCATAGAAAATTTAAAATTATTTACTATGATAAATAAAATTAATTTTTAATTAAAATAAAAAATTATAACTAACCTTGTCCTCTTTTTATCATTATGCAAAATTAATAGAGATATTAAAGTCAAGATAGTGACATTTTTTATTTATTCTTTTCTTAATTAATTTTAAAGCTCATAATCAACAAAAATAGAAGCATATGGCCATATATTCTATAATTTTATAGAAATGGATGAACTAAATTTATATAATTGGATAAAGGTTAGTTTTATATAAATTTTAATGCCTTTTCCCAAAATTTTAACCATATTTTACTAAGGTGACAAAAATTAACCAAGGTTACTATTTATAATGACAAAAAATAAAGGGTATCTATTTACCAAATTTGAATATACTGATCTAAAATATGGGATCCATTTTCACTATTGAATTTATTTAATTGGTATAAAGTCATTTTAAAATAAGTGTGCAAAACATGATGAAAACCCTTAAAAATACATTGTTTTGCGTATAAAACTAGATTATTCTTATCCCATGCAAATAAAAAACATAAAAAAATGTTTAAAAATTTGATTGAAAATATAATATATAAATTTAATTAAAATAAGTCACTAATGGTGATTAATTTAAGATAAAAACAAATTGAATTCATAAAAATAAATGTTTCTGAAAAACATATCTTTTAGTTTCAAATGGTTTTTAGTTTCATTTAAAATCAATTAATAACCAATGAATTAATTTTATATATATGTGAAGCATAAAGTTTTTAATATTTATTTATTCGTATTAATACCCACCAATTCAATCACTTATCAAGTAACTGTCGCATTAAATAATTATATTTCAACAATATATCACAGTTCGTTTAAACGTGATGTTGCATATATCATAAGAAATAAAAGAAATCAAATTTAGTTTTAGAGAAATATATCATAAATTATCTGAGTTTTATGATACATCATGTGGTATTTGAGTTTAATATATCTTCATATCATTTTTGGATCACATACATTCATTTAAATGAGTATATGAATGATAGAAGATCATGAGAGGAATTCAAAGAAGAATAAAAGATTATTTCTATATGGAAATATCATACCACTCAATGTTTTATAAAATAATATCCATACCATGAACATAAGTAATCCTCTATAGTATCATATATAGACCCAAATAAAATTTACTATAAATGATCCTTCGTCTTATTAGTTTATCATAAAATCAGTTCTAGATGATTGTATTTTAAGGTTTACCATTTTTTCAGTTATTGTTTTCTATATATTTTTTAATCAAAGTGTTATATTTTTATTTATCTATATTATATCATGTTACTTTTTTTACTCAATAATAACCCTCTAATATCTATATAAATGAATAACTATCCCTTATTTCTATTTCAAGGGAGATAAACTATTATGATTTGAGTTTTATTGTACATTATTTTATGTTATGATAATTTAATAGTGGTTAAATTCATAGTAATTTGTGGTATCCACGATTTCCCTTCCGCTAATTTATTCTTACTCATTCATCCATTTTATTTCCTTTAAATATTTAATTCATTCAAATGGTGGTGTTGGGATTAGGTTTTGTTGATAAAAAATGTGATTACTTTACTGAATTTAGGATGATTTTTTTAGAATACAGAGGTCTTAGTTTAGGAAAATTACCATTCAAGAAGGAGTTTATAGAGTGAAATTTATTAATCTCTACATTGAATATAATAATGCAAATTAATATTTTAAATAATAATGATTTTAATACTATGAACCCTTAAAGAAGATATTAATTTCTCTTACCAACTTCTTTATGTTTCAATTATTATATCCTTCCTTTTAATATATATATATATATATTTCAAAAGAATTTTATAATATCAATATTATTTTAGTATTTGTATTTCACATTGTATTATATTTCTATTAAATAAATAGTAATAATAGAATAATAGTGTTTGTGAGTGACCTCAATGTGAGATCAATCCTGGGTTGTGCACTATATTGTATAATTTGGTAAAAAAATTCATTAAAGTGGGATTGATGGAAAAATAGTTGTAAAGATAGTAATAATTTTTTGGGGGAGGTTTAATAATTTTCCCACACCATTTTTCAAAAAAAAATAAAAAATAAATTATGGGAAAAAAGAAAAAAAGTCAAAGAAGAAAATAAAATAAAAATGGAAATGATACAATTTTCAAATTTATATGTTGGTAACATCTATAAAACTTACTTATATATAAATAATTTTAATGTTTTTTGTAATACTAACACTTCACAAGAGTTTGAGTATGATGATGAGACTGTAGGACACATAAATTAATAGAAATATCAACAAATTTATCTGAAATTTAAGAAAAATTCCATGAAATAGATCCAAAGGTATATGAAATCCATGCCCACTATTATCAAGGATATAAAAACTTTATGGATGGAATAGAAACAAAGATAGGGTAATAAGGAAGAAAATATTGTTCAAAATTTATTCAAATATTATGTTTTTCAGATTGAAGAGAAATTTTTGAACCCTTCATTAAATACTCTATCTGACTTATCGATGGAGGAAATTAAGGAAGATATTCAAGAAAATGTTGTTTTAGAATATAAATATTTTTTGAATGAATATTGGGTTGAATTATTATGAAATTAAATTCATATTGATCTACCAAACTATTATAATTAGAAATTAGCACCATTATACCTATCTTTTTTCCTTTGAATAAGACACAAATAAAGTGATGTAATTTGAATAATGGATAGATCAGTTTGAATAATTGCCTCTATCCATGAAAAATTAACTTTATGTTGGATTTTAAAAAAGATATTTTATAAAATTTTAACCAATATAGAGTTATATTATTTTCATAAACTCGTATTTATATTTTTTTGAACTAATTTTATCTATACTAAAGGTTGATTAAATCCAAGTTATACTTTAGGGAATGATGTAATATAAAGGATGAAAATTTTTATATAACAAAGATGTATGATATGTTGAGATTTCTTTCAATATAATATCTTATTACTATTCTTGGTTAAATAAGGATTATGATATTAAAGCGAGATTATTTTCAAAAAACACCATTGTGATTAGGATTTCTAAGGGTTTATAAATTTTAAGCAGTGTTTGGATCATAAATAAAGGTTTGGTGTGAAGACAAATTTATTATGCAATAAAATATTCTGAATTTTTTTTATTTTATAATAAAGGGTAATTTTTAGAACAAATTATTATTCAACTTTTAATCTTTGAAAAAAAATTCGAGAAAAGAAAAAAGTTTCGCGAGGAAATGACATGGAAGATGGTTCACAAATAAATTTTGTGGGATATTTTCTATTAAGGTTTTATGTCAATCTATGATTTTTTTCATAAAGTACTTATGTGAAATATGTAAAGGAAGTTATTTCATAAGGTAGAATAATTTTTTGTGTGGAAATGTTAGATTAATTAATTAAATGGATGTGGTGATTATCATTTTATAATAAGGGAAAATCATCGAAAATTATTTTGAGAGAATATTAAAAAGATAAATTAGGTTTTCAAGGGTTATTTTTCTATAAATAGGCCACCAATCACCTCCCTAAGTAACATAGAATTAATTAAATAAACAATTAAAGAATCATAATATTTTTATTTTAGAACGGAGAACTGTGAATGAATCCTATGTAATGTTGAAAAGTAAATAAGTTGTGTAAAGGTCATACAATATAGGAGTTATGTGAATGGAATATCAAAAAGGTATTTTTTGTGAAGGATATAACTTGAAGGAATTTCATAAAGGGTATACCATGAAGGTATTTATCATAGGTAAATACAATAAATGAATTTCATTAAGGGAATTACCGTGAATGAATTATGAAAAGGGGTGATTTTGCTGAAGAACTTATGAAATAAAGAATGTACTACATAGAACATAGTTGCTTATTTTTACAGGTTATTAATGAAATATGGTATTGCAATAGATAATCATATTCTTTCCTTTAGGATTCAAATATTAGTTTGAATTCTTAATGATATGGAAGTGACCTTCATTTTGATAAACTGATAAGACTTCCATCTGAAGAAGTGTGAAAAGGTGGAGTTAGAGGGAGGGTCCTGGGGGTGGCAGTATGCTAATATATAAATGAAATTGTAAAGGAAATTATACTAGAATGAATTTTCCATGACAAAAAAATCATATCCATACAAATAATATGAATTTATATATTTTTTATTATAAAATAATAAATAGTGTGTGCTCTATAGATATAGATGTTAGCATTAAACCAAGGAAAATTATTGTTCCTTATTTTAATTTATATATTTTTTATTATGTTGGATGTGTGAAAAATATCCAACATGACATGAGAAAAATTTCAAACCCTCATTCACCGCCTAGTTGGGCATGTTTGAGACTATTGATTGTAATTAGTGGTATCAAATATAGTTTACATATGTTTAATATATCATCATGGGATTTTTATTATGGAGATTAAACTGAATAGAAAAGGGGTAACCCTTTTTTATTTTTTCATCTTCCAAATCCATAAGAATAGAATATGATCATATTTTCCATCTTTTGGGCTTAGTGTTTTCTTCATTTCCATACATGAGATACGTGTCAGTGATGTTTCAAAATCATCCATGATAGAAGTTGATATAGAACTAATCGATACCAATTCCAAAGCTCAAAATTAGTTATTTGTTACCTTATCAAACCAAATTTATATGAATACGATGAGTTACACTAGTTATGGGGAAATGTGGGATAAATTTCTATTATATATTAGGGTAAAAAAAGTGAAATGGGTTAAGATTAAAGTGACCCACAATAAGTTTGATGATTTAAAAATATACCTTGATAAAAATGTTAACGGATTATTCGACCAAACCATTTTTGTATTGGAGATATTCAAAGAATTAGTCAAAAAATAAAATAAATTGATATAATGAAAGAGAAATTATTAAGTCTTACACCTCTTTATAATTATAATTTATCAACTCCTGAGGAGAGTATCTTTAAATATCTATCATTGGAAGATATAAAAATCAGTTTGGTTGTATATAAAATGCATATAAAGTTTAAATAATCATTAGATCACTCACATAATAAGATAAAATTTAAATCTATGAAAAAACCTGACCTCATTAAAGGTGGATATAATGAAGAGTATCTTAGTTATGGATTCGTATCACCCATTGAAAGTAATTTTAAGATAAAAAATTATAGGTTTTAAGGCCATCTACCCTTGGCATGTTATTTATGTGGTAAAGTTAGGCACATTAAAACAAGGATCTCAAGTACACTTGATGATTATACAGGTGAACAAGAAATTATAGAGAGGACACAAAGGAGGTTCCCATATAAAAGTGACTTCAAATTAATAAATTTTTAAAATAATTTCAAAAGAAGGGCTTGGTGAGAAATTAATAAGATGATAATGCTGATTTTTTAGAGGAAGTGGGGAAAAATTTATGTTAGATACAAAATATGGTAGTTTGGTTACTATTGATAAAATAGTAGTCTAAAAGGGAGGATGGAAATGAACTAGAAGGTATTATTTATCTCAATGTGGAATTTGAGAGTGATCTTGAAGATTAAGGTGTATAAAGGAATAAAAATTGAAATATTGTTAGATTTTTGAAATAATACTAAAAATATGTTTGTCAACTTGAATCTTTTATTGATTTAATCTAAAATATGTTAGAAGATATATAATCTAGTTAGGTAAACTAGGGATAAGTAACATATTTAAATACTAAGATTAAAAAAACAAGCTAAGGTGATTGATGATCAGAGTTTTTGTTTAAATAAGAGAACAAAGATGGTTGAGTCCCTTAAAAAGAGGTGGTTTGAGAAATAAAATTCAATCTAAAATGAATTCATGTGATCCAAATAAGAATCTATAATATTAAACATTCACTGATTAATAATTCTTGGAAAAGGAAAAATGAGGCTCAAGAGGTGTTAAGAATGTGATTAATGATTAAAGAACCATGTAAATAATTAAAAATGGAGTTGGATTAAAAGTTAAGAAATAAAAAGTATGAAAAATGAAATTATAGGAAAATGTAGGTAAAAATTTGGGGATATTAGCTTTGATGAAAAGAAATTATAATCATAGGAAATAGAAGATCTAAAAAATTAAATTATAGGGTAGGTGATTGTCCTCAATTATTGTGGGTTAATAAAAAACCAAGGATCTATTTAAAGGATAAATACAAGTATATGAATGAATGTGAGATGATATTTACTCTAAGTAAGTCTAAATGTTTGGCCTATAATTGCCACAATATGTCTTATTATGCTAAGGTGGTGAGATATTTGAAGGTAGAAACACCTGAAATTTATCAAATAATGATACCATATTATTCATTTGATAAAAGAAATTATTTCTATGGATACTTATTTCATTGTTCAAATTTTTAGTGTAAATATTTAGATTTATGAAAAAGAATAAAAAGTAATAACTATCAGTGACTTAAAAAATTAATGATCAAAAAATAACCTAATAAGATTTCATTGAGAAATAGATACTCCACATTATAATTAGTAGAATATTATGATTACAATGCCTATTATAGAGATAAGAATGAGGGTATATCTTATGAAATAACTAAATTGTGTTTTACTTAAAAGGAAAATAAGATGAGTTATAAGGATAAGATGGAAGAAATTTTTATCAAATCAATAATGAATAATACAACTTATATCCTCTATAGTGGATATTCATCTAACATGACAAGGAATATAAATCTATCATAAAATTTGAAGGAAAGATCTAATAAAAAAATTCATTTTGTAAATGATAGAGATTTTAAGATCAAAGAGAGTAGGAAGAATCGATTATTATGTGATGAGATGATTAATACAACAATTTTATATGTGGATAGATCACATCATAACTTCTTTAGTGTGATTCATCTCTATAACTCTGTACTTGAGGTCACATTTAACCAAAATGGATGATAAATAAAAAGAAAGGATGAAAAATATCTCATGAAAGGATATAAGAAAAATGTTAATCTATACAAGGTTAATAGTAATGGAAAAACTTGTCCACTTATAATAGAAGAGGAGATTATCTTTTAGCACTGAAGACTAGGCTATATTCACCAAAAAAACATAGAAAACCAATCTATGATAAAAGTTGGGGTGGACATTCTATATCTAAATAGAGACCTTGAAAAGACATGTGATGTATGTATTTTGGGAAAGATGCTTCAGAATAAAAATCAATAAAATATGAAAAATTCATCAAATATAATTGATGTGGTCCACATTTATGTTTTTGGTCTAATGAATCAACTTGACAGGCCTAGAGAGAGGTATTTTTTCCATTCTATTGAAGAATATTTTACAATTAATTGTATTATTTTAACTAATACCAAGAAATAAGTCATGGAGTATATAAATATCTATCAAATGAGAGTGAAAAATCAAATTTGATCATTATTTAAAATTTTTAAATCCAAAAGTGGAATGGAGTACACATCATTTGAGGTGGAAAACTACTGTGAGAAACAAAGAATTAAGCATTTGGTATATTCAGTGAGAAATCATTAATAAAATGGAGTTATAGAATCATGAAGTTGAATGAAATATAATATTGACAAGACATTTCTCATTGAAATTGGAATCTTTATACATTATTGGATAACAATAGAATAAGTTGTGATGACCATTCAAAACTTGGCATCACTATGACTAGGGGAGGGAAGGGCACACTATAAAATGATGCATAAATGGAAACCCTCACTGAAACATTTCAGAGTCATTGTAAGTAGACTCTATATCATAAATAAAAAGGTAAATAAAGGAAATTTTTCAATGAAATATATAAAGTAGTATATTTATTATACTCGACAAAGTGTAAGGCCATAAATGTTATAATCAAAGGATGGATATGTAACAACCTGAGATTTTAAGAATTATCTTATTTTAAATTAATTTAAATTCATTGACATGTTAGATTACATGAAATGAAAAATTTATCTTACATTATACTCAATATCATGTTTATCTTTCCATTCACATAATATTGAGTATCTTCGATAACTAGTGTTATACGCAAGACTGAGTCTTACCGGACAACAATATACTATTAATATTATTTATTTAACATAATAGTTATCACCTAGATGTTAGAATGGAGAGAATGAATGACATTAAATAAATTATGAAAATATATCTTATATACATATATATAAATAATTCATTATTTAATAATTAATTATAAGTGATTATAAAAACCAGTTGAATATAAAGGATGTGTTTTTTATGAAAAACTATTTTTAGGCCCATAAAAAGAATTTTATCTTAATAAATAAACATAATCACTATAATTGGACAATATTAATGAAATTTATATTTTATATACTCAATAAAATATTTTTAAATACATCCAATAATTTTTATTGGCATAAAATAAGAATAAATCCAATTTTAAGCATATAATGATGTATTTTTCTAAAAGGTGGTTTTACCACCTTTTAATGGTATACTTATTTTAAAAAAATATTTTGAAAATTAATAATATTAATTTGAAAAAAATAAACTTAACATTTTAAATTGGAATATCAAAATTTACTTTGGTTGATTTTTTGTTATTTTTCGGAGAAGTTTCGCGTTTTGATGAATAGTGAAATCACTAAATTTTTATTGAAAACTGAAATTTGTATAATTTAATTATATAGTTTTTAAATTTTTTAAATTGGTTTTAAAGTTATATTTGATATATTACACATCTATTAATCCAGTTTAGGTAATTTTAAGCATTTTTATATTTAATTTAGTTATAAAAACTTTGTTAACTTTTAAACATTTTCAATTTTAAAAACCCGCCTTCTCGACATGTCGATGAGATTAATTTTTTAAAAAAAAATCATAGAAATTATGTGATTGTAATTTGGAAAAATGGATTAAATATTTGGAATAATATTAATTTACAATTTCTATTAAGCCGAACTTAGTTTTTGAAGAAATATAATAGTGAATGTAGTTAAAATTAATTTTAGTAATTAATATAAAAATGAGATTACTTAATGATTAAACATACAATATAAGGTGTAAAAATGACCCTAAACTTGTATAAAAATTATTTTATAGCCAAATTTCAACTATTAAAACTCTAAATTTTTTATAAGATTCCACTTTTGTACCCTTGGGACACAATTAAAATGTGGGGAGCACATAATATTTTCAAGAATACCAAATGTGTCCCCTTCCACTCTTATAAAAGGCCACCACATATCCCCCTATCTGCAGACCTATCAATAAATTTTGGATTGCCCAAAACCTAACGAAAACAAATGAAAACATCCATCCTCTTAAAAAATAAAAATAAATTTGAGCATAAATTAATCCAAGGAATTCCTTTGGTGAAAACCAAAAGGAGTTACCCGAAGAAGAGGTAACATTATTCAAAAAGGACTTTTGTTTTATTTATTTCTCAATCGATTCATTTATTAATATATAATGATCATTTAATAACCTAATAATATTCAATATAATGAAATTTTTATATGTTAATTGTTATACCAACACCTAAAAAAACTTCCACTAAATGGGTAACGAAGTCATCATTATTGTATACGGCAGACTACTACCTCACAAAAACGCTGTCGTTCATTTTTCCTTTAACACCTCCCATAGTTTGGAATTATTATGTCTATACTATTTATATATTATATATTTGATATTTATTATTTATTTTTAATTTATTTATTATTAATATAACTCATACCTTCATTCTATCTATTTTGTGGGAATATGATAACATCGTTTGTGGACCTATGGACTACTACCTCAGTAAAGCGATATGATTTGTTCATTATTTATATCTAATGTCTTAAGAATGGTTTTAAAAAAATGATATAAATGAAATATTTATGATATTAATTACATAAATAAATATTTATATATATAACATATGACTTTTTTCTTTCCATTTGACAAATTAAAAAAGTGATAATATCATTCGTGGACATGTGGACTACCACCTCCTCGAAGAAAAATGGTTCTTACTTTTTTATAACCACATAACAAGAAATATATAATAAAATTTTATAATTAAATAATATGATATTTGTTATATAATGGTCATTCTGGAAAGAAAACGTTACTTACCTTCTTTTCCTAATGATCATTAAAATGTGGGAACGTTACTCATGCATACGTATGATCTACTGTCTCTATGATCATATCGTTGGTTTAACATTCATAACCATATTTATTTTTTGATTTTAAAAGTATAATTTATATACAAATTTTATAATTATTTCATGGTTATTATTTGGGATATGTTCCAATAATTTATTCATTGACCTTAGTCGACCTGTAAAAGTGAGTTTTGATGCATTAGTCAAATATGGTCAAAACATCCGACTAAAAAATTATTGATTAAGTAATTTAATAATAACTTTTTTAAAAGAAAAAAATTAATAACTAAAATGTAAATGTTTATGGACAATTTAAATTATTTAAATAAGTTTATTACTTAAGATAGTAGAGGAAACACATGATAAATAAATCCCAAGGTAAGGTATTTTAATCTCACTTTTTACATCTGAGAGATAAATATCAAATTAAACACTTAATTTTTTATGTGGTGTATATATGGACCATTTTTATATATTATTTAATTAATTATTTTATCTTAATGGAATTTAAATGTTTCATTTTATGATTATTACTTTTGGGTCTTTTGATTCATTTGTTTCCACAGTTTTAAGGGGTTTCATCTCAATGTACAATCCATTGAGACTTATTTGTTTTTATGAACCTAATTACATTTATATGGTGTATATACTAATATATTACAGGATAGACCATGAATATAATTTATTTCATGAAATAAAATGTTTCAATTGATGTTTTTCTTTCACAGATATGATGGAACAAAAGTTACTCATGTAGTAACTGTTTTTCCTGTCTAAATTTTACTTCTGTGAGATACATGAAATCTTCACCACTTATTCTTATTTTGTGGTTTATATATTTAACATGAATGTATTTTATGATCCTTATAACAAAATTTATTATTATTTACATATATATTTCATGATATCTCTTTCATAGGGTTTATGGTTTCAAATTTACCAAAGTGGCAATGGATTTTTGTCCCAATTTTCCATTTTTGAGACGTTTATTATGTTATACGACTATATTAATTTTTTAGGTTTATATATTGATAATTTGACATGTTATATAATTAATATAATTATTATCATGTTATTATAAGTTTAATTTAATGTTATTTTATTCATGGGATTGTGATTCAAATGTTTCAAATTAGTATGTGACACTTTAGAATATTTAATAATTTTTTTCTCAAGAATGTTTTTAATGAATATTTAATTGTATTTACATTAAAAATCAAAAAAAAATGTTTTTAATTATCTTAAATTAGGTATATGTTTCATTTATATAATTTTCATTCCTTTCTAGATGGATTGATATTATTTCAAAGAGATTGTTATGGAACCTGTTTTTTTCATGGGTTAATCATGTTTACAAGAGATTATTATTGAACCCATTTATTTTACATGGGTTAATCATGTTTAAAAGATATTTTATGGAAAAAAATTAATTTCAATGGCTTAATAATGTTTCAAAGTGATTCTTTTGGAACACATTTATTTTCCTTGGGTTAATTTTTTTTCAAGTGATTGAAATGATAACCATTTCTTTTCCATGGGTTAATCATGTTTTAAAAGGAATAATGATTGATTATTTAATTTTTATTCATTTTTCTGTTCTTTAAAATATTACATGATGGGTAGAGAAATATTTCACTGGGTGATCCCATTGTATATTACATGATGGGGTGACCCAGATAGTGTTAGGTGGGCATGTTACAACTTACATGATGGGGCAGTTCGATAGTGTTGAGTGATCTCATTACAACTTATATGATAGGGTGGAACATAAAGTGTCAAATTATACTATTATATCTATCCATTGAATAATGTAATGATAATGTTTTTATTTTTCTACATGGTTATTCAAATTAAAATGGGGTTTGAATGGGTTTTGAAAGAGTTTTATAAAGGTGATGTTCTAAGTTATAAAAATAGTTTTAATTGATTATTATGAGTTTAAAATGTTTCTCATGAGCATGATTTATATCACATGGATCATTGTTATCGATTATTATTTCATATTCATTTTTCATATTTTCATATTTTATGATTCACGAATTGATGTGTATGATATGCTTTATGATTATCTCAAGCAATTTGATTATGTAATCATACCCTTATGCTCTTCTTATGCTCATTGATGAAATTCATTTGTCTATGCTTACTTTTTTACTTTAATAAGAAATTATTATCACTATAATTATATTTCTTTTCCACCATATTTGAAAAAATTATGTTTAATGATTTATTTATATAAATTATTTCACAAGGATAATGTTGATGACCTATTGTGAAGTAAGAAAAGTTGGGCTAAGTTAGAGAAATGATAATTAAAGTCATGTGAATTTTTTATGTATGATTTTTTCCTAATTATCTAAAAATATAAGCCTAAATATTCCTACAGAATGTAAGTGATACAAATTTTCCTTTTAAGGTTATAATAGAGAAAAAATTGGGTCCCAATTATCTGCATCATAGCCGAAAATGTAATGTTATGGATTTCATATCAGGATCCAAGAGTGCGATTTTTGGGCTATTACAGTTGGTATAAAAGGTTAGCATAGATAACTTTTAAGATTATGATTATTTAATATGAACCTACCATAATAGATATGTATACCTTCATTGGACTATAATATTAAGGATAATCATAAGTTTAATGTCTTAGAATCCACTTTTTGGTTTTATATGATGAGATCTTAAAATGATTAATGAAATTTTGGGAGATTTTTTTTAGGATGAGGTATTTCTAACCCCTAGTCTCAAAATGAATTGTTTTTAGGAAGGAGTTATTTTTAGGATTAAACAAAAAAAATGGGGACAACCCATATGCTCAGTAAAAACCCATCGCATTCGGTAAGTTGGCGGGGCTTGAATTGATGGCCAAAGGATGATATTAGTTTCATTATTACCACTAGAAAAGATGATATCCTTTTTAGTATAATGTTTTATTATTTTCAATGATTATGTTTAATTTGAGAACATATAGTGTTTTATTTGAGGAAAAATGTCCTATTTATTTTTTTCATAATATATGATGAAATCCTTCTAATCATTGAGTTTTTAACTTAGTTAGAAAATGTTTTTATAATTTCAAGTATAATTATTTATGTAATGGTTTGGTTTGAACATTGGGGATTAATTTTTATGATTAATGTATCATTTTATGTTTACTTATTTTACGAATTATATTACCATGTACTAACTATTTTGTATTTCGTTAATTTCTAAATAAAGGTGGATTATATTGAAAATCCCTTTTATGGTTATTTGGTATTTAAAATTCGATTTTTGTATATGAGGCATAAGAAAACTCACCTGAATTCTCACCATCTACCGAAAAATATAATATTGTGGAAGAAATTGGTTAAATGATGAAATTCACTTTTCGTGTAAGTATATTTCATTATGATTTATGTCTATATAGTAAACCAATCATTAAAATTTAGGAAATGTATCTTGAAATAAAATATTACTCCTTTGATAATCCATAATAATTTCATGGTCGAAATTCATTTTAAGGGGGCAGGATGTATTGTCCCTCAATTTTAAAATTTCTCTTATTTTAAATTAATTTAACTTATTTGATAGCTTGTGTTATATGAAATTTAAATTTTATCTTTCATTATATTAAACACCAATTATATCTTTCATTGCATATAACACTGAGTTTCTTCAATAACTTGTGTTAGACGTAAGGTCGAGTCTTACGAGACAACAATTTATGGTTAAAAATAATTATTTAACATAATAGATATTACCTATATGTTAGAATGGAAGGAATGAGTGAGATTAAAAAAATTATTAAAATATAGTTTATACATGTATATATAATAAATTTATTGAATATAAATGATGTGTTTTTATGAAAAACTATTTTTATACCCATAAAGGTGTTTTATATTAATAAATTTAATTAATCACTATTAGTTAAGAGTATTAATGAAATTTATATGATATATATTCAATAAAATGTTATTAAATTCATCCAATATGTTTTATAGGCATAAAATAAGAATAAATTCAATTTTAAGCATAAAAATCTATATTTTTATAAAAGGCAATTTTACTACCTTTTAATGGAAGAATTGTTTTAAAACTAAAATTTGAAAATTTGAAAGTATTTTATTTCAAAAAATAAACTTAACTTTATAAATAATCTTATAAAAATTTACTTTGGGTGATTTTATGGTATTTTTCTGAAAAGTTTCATGTTTTGATGAATAGTAAAAACAATGAATTTTAATTGAAAACTTTTTTTTCTTATAAATTATTAATATAGTTAAATTATATTTGGAATTGGTTTTGAAGTTAAAATTTTTCTATTATACATATATTAATCCAATTTAAGTCATTGGAATCATTTTTATATTGAATTTAAATATAAAAACTTAGTTAGGGTTTGACCTTTTCACTTTTAAAAAGCCACTTTCCCATTACGTCTCCAGGATTAATTGTAAATAAAATTCACCCACTTATGGTATTAGAATGTAAAAAATGGATTCCATATTTTTATTCAGAATAATTTATAATTTATAATATTGTAAAATTATTTTTTGAAAAAAATAATAGTGACTGAAATTAAAATTAATTACAGTAACTGAGGACAAAATTAACTTACATAATGATTTAACATAGAGTATTAGGTGTAAAAATGACCCTAAACATGTATAAAAGTTATTGGATGAAAATATTTAAACCAGAAAACCTCTAAGGTTCTATAATAGTCCACTTTTATCTCTTTTTATTCTAGTAAAACATTGGGAGCACGCAGTTATTTTTAAGAATACCAAATGTATCTTCCTCCCCACTTATAAAAGGCCACCACATATCCCCTAAATTAAAACCCCAAAAGACCATTTGGATCTCCAAAAACATGACCAAATAAACTAAAAAAAATCCCTCATGTTATCATAGTAGAATAAGTTTGGGATGAATATAAACCTAGGAAGTCGATTTTTGAAAACCAAAAGGTGCTTCCTGTAGAGAGGTAACATTATTCAGTGAACACTTTTGTTTTATTTCATTATCCAAACCTTATTTTGTTCTTATATCATAGCTATTTAATAAAATAAGTATATTAAATACAATTATATGTTTTTATTTTAAGGTTTTTACCTACACTTAATCGCACTTCTATTAAATGGGTAACTGTATCACCATTCATGTGTACGGTAGACTACCACCTTACGAAACAATGTCATTAGTTTTTCCACCACCAACTATAATGGTCAAAAATAATGATATAGATATGGATTTTATATGATTTATATGATATTTATGATGTATTTTTGTTTATTTAATTATTATATAACTCATACCTTCATGCTTCCATTTTTTAGGAATATGATAACATCGTTTGTGGACGTGTGGACTACTGCCTCCTAAAAACATTTTGATTCATTCATGCTTTACATGGAATTTATTAAATATGGGTATAATAAACATATATGATATAAATTAAATATTTTTTATATTCAAGACATAATTTTATATATGTACATATAATATATCACTTTTCCCTTCTATTCACACACCGAAACAGTGATAATGTCATTTGTGGATGTGTGGACTACCGCCTCCTGAAGCTATGTGATTATTTTTTTCATCCCCACATCACAATAATTAAATATATGAGTATATATAATTAAATAATATGGTATTTATGATATAATTTTAACTCTTTAAATATAAATTTTAGTTACCTTCTTTCCATAATTATCATTTAAAAATAGGAACGTTATTCATGCGTATGTACGACCTACTATATCTAGGATCGAAACGTTGGTTAATTTTTAATAAAAATATTTTATTTTTTATTTTAAAAGTATAATTTATGTAAAAATTAGGTAATAATTCCATTTTTATTATCTTTTATATGTTTAAAAAATGACCTCATTGACCTTATTCGACCTATCAAAGTCAGTTTAGACATATAAGTTGAATATAGTAAAAACACCCAAATTAAACATTATAGATTAAGTAATATTATATAAAATATTTATAAGTGAAAAACGTAATTATAAACTTTTAAAATTTTATTAACAAATTAAATAATTAACCTAAGTTTATTATTCAGGAATATTGAGGAAAATCATGACAAACCAAACTTAAGATAAGAGATTTTAATCTCACTGTTTAGGTCTGCGAGATAAATTTCATATTCAACACTTAATTATTTTGTGTGGTGTATAGAGTTCCCATTTTTCTATATTATATAATTAATTATTTTATATTAATGGTATTTAATTGTTTCATTCTATGATTATAACTTTTGGGTATTCTAATTCAGATGTTACCGTAGTTTTAAAGAGTTTAGTCTCAATTTACATTCCATTGAGACTTATTTGTTATTATGAACCTAATTATTTTTTAATGGTTTATATATACTGATATATTATATGAGATTCCATGAATTTAATTTATTTAATGATATTAAAATTTAAAATTTATGTTATTCTTTCACAGATCTCATGGTTCAAAAGTTACTCAAGTAGTATGGTTTTTTTCGTCTCACTTTTATTTCTATGAGATGCATTATTTTTTCACCACTTATTCTTGTTATGTGGTTCATATACTAAACATGATTATATATTATGATTATTATAATTTAATTTTTTGGTATTTACATATCCATTGGATTATATCTCTTTCATGGGGTTTAGAGTTTCAAATTTGCCAATGCAGTAATGGATTTTGGTCAAAATTTTCCTTCCTAGAGACATTTGTTATAATCATACACCTATATTATTTTATGAGTATTATATACTAATTATTTGACTATTTATATTTGTATTATACTTATTCTCATGATATTATAGGTTTCATTTAACAATATTTTATTCATGAGTATTGTGATTCAAATGTTTCGAAGTGGTATGGGGAACTTTCACAGTGCATAAAAATTATTTTCCTCAAGAATGCTTTTAATGATATTTTTGATGTTATTTAAATTCATTAATGTAACAAAACCTTGTTGTTACTTATCCTCAAAATGGAATATTTTTCATTGATACCATGGTTATTCTTTTCTTTATACATTAATTTTATTTCAAAGAGTTTGTTATGAAACCCATTTTTTCCATGGGTTAATAATGCTTCAAAAAGATTACTATGGATATTATTTCATTTAAATTGGTTTATCATATTTCAAATATAATATTATATAACCCATTTATTTTACACAATTAAATCATATTTTAAATAGAGTTTTTGAGAAACCATTTTTTTCTATGTGTTATGGTGTTTTAAGAGATTGAACTGATACCAATTTTATTTCCATGGGTTAATCAAGTTATAAAAGGAATAGTGATTATTTATATGAGTTTTATTCATCTTTTGGTTCTTATAAATCATTTAAAATTTGTAGTTCAAGATAGAACTAGGTGATCCCATTACAACTGGCATAATGGGGTGGACCAGATAGCATCGGGTGATCCTCTTACAACTTACATGATAGGGAGGCCCAAATATCATTGGGTGAGCCCATTATAGATCTAAAATTCAATCATTATTGATAATTTTGGAAGTCATCCATATGTTTATTCCATTTAAAATGGGTTT